>OU015618.1:20000000-21200000 GCA_907165235.1 Zeuzera pyrina
ATTTTTATGATTTACATTTTTTAGAGTTTAACCATCTAATTCAGCAATGTTGCTTCCATTAACATTTATTATTGTTCTATTTATTAAAAGGATTAAAAAGTACCTAAGGAATGTCTACAGATTTATAGGAATCTAAGGATTCTTCAGAAATTCTTATCATGACAGCAATCTTTTAACAAATTCTCGATAAATACTTAATCAATATCCGTTTTTTAGGTACGCAACGTACGTACCTACATCTTTTCTAACATATTATAAAGGAAATACTACACAGTCTTTGTAGTTTTAATCCAAAAGTTATTGTAACTGCATTTGTAACATCGCATAAGAATTGCGATGACACATTTAGAACTATGTACCTAATATTTGGTTATTCCAAACAAAAATGACACGCCAGTAATGACTCATAAGTAGTACTAGGTACTTACTTATTACAATAGCAGTACAATGGAAGAATATGAAATTCTTTTAACAGACAATTAAAATTAAGAGCAACTGTTTTATTGAAATATTTAAACGTAATTGAGTCGAAGTTCTTACAACACACAAACATTAATTTATCATTTTAAATTACTTTAACATTGCACTATCTCATATTCACTAAAAGTGAATAAATATAGCATAAGTTCTATTATATAGTAGCACACACGGCTACTAAGCGATAAAAATATTCACAATTATTTCGTACATGTAAAACAGTGCTAGCTCAGAACAAAAAAACTAGTGTTAACATAGATATAATAAATATAAGTTCAAATAAAGTGATAAATACAGACGAGGGCACTCGACTCCTTATTACTTGGACAGCTCCCATCTATCCAGCCTCCTCGAGGCCGGGCCACGACCTGCAACCCCACGGCCTTGAATATTTCAACCTACGCTATCACCCACTTGAATCTCTAACATTCACTCGTCCTCTGCAGACACGTAACCTATAAACACAGAAAATACATTAATTAAACCCTCTAAAAAATTGTTTTGTATTTCTGTAAACAATAACGTTAGCCAAATGTAAATCATCACACGGGAATGCTAAAAGAGCAATGTCAGTTTATTAAGTACGGACGTGAATATAATAACACAGATTTATAATAACAAATAACAATAAATGACTTGTTAATAAAATTTAACAAAATACGTAAATATTTAAAAAGTGGTACTCCTAAACGAAAGTTATAAATATATTATAGAAGTCTTATTTAATTCTCTCTAAATATAATTGGAAAAATCGGTTAACTACGTAAGGGTTAAGGGTAGCCAATATTCAATAATTATCTTTACGATTTATAAAATGTTGTCTGGTATAAATGTGACATATGAGTTACCGATCAACACGAGATGTGCATTATAACAAATAACTGGCGGAACCTCTGCATTTCTACCTCAGCATTCTTGTGCAGTGAACGACACGATGCGCACACCTCACATAACTTTAAGCCTTGACCTGCATTGCTACCCAAGCCTAAAGACGACCATGCGATAACAAACACTTCGCGAACGCTCGCAAAAATATTAAGAACAGTCGTAACATACATACATATTATAATGATAATTTGAAATCGTTGTATCTCTAGTATTATATCATACAATTGCACTCATTTAACAGCAGGTGTAATTCCTTAATATTTGTAAAATTCTTATTATTATAGTATTTTATACCAAAGATAGTCAGAAATTCAGTACCTACGAATTTCCTCGCAAAATCCAAAATTATATTTAATATTAAAATCAACTATAAGAATTTTAGTCAGGTTTTCAAAAAACTAGTTAACTTCAGCTGCAAAGCGAAATGAAGATTTAATTACAATCTCCTCTTTTATTATTAGACTTTTATATGTCGTTATAGCGGTATGTCCCGTTAGGATATGGCCTATGTTCATCTGGAATAATGTACCTTTCAAATAGTGAAAGAATTTTTCAAGTATAGGTGCAGTAGTTCCGGAGATTACCTTCCACATATAAACAAACTTACAAAATCCGCTCTCTTCCTATATAATATTAGTATAGATTTATTTAAAAACTATATTAACCGAAGAAGCTAAATAAAGAAAATTGTATAGAAAAAAAATATTGTTCTTTTGCTCAGCATTATCTAAAATTACCTTTGTTCCAGAAAATTAAGTATACCCTACGTCTACTTTTGTCTAATGCTATTGACTATAAATGCATATATATACATACATACATACATATCTTCACGCTGTATCCCTAATTTCATATATATTGTATCAATAATGTTTTACCTAAATTACCTAAATTACTAGGTCCATGTATAGTTAAGAACATAAGTATAAACGAAAAATTTTATTAAAATAGGTCTAGCCGATTAGGAGGAGAAGAATAACGAATACACGTACACCGAAATTGTATATACCTACATAATAGTCTGAAATCTAAGTCGGTCGATAAAATGCGGGAATTTCAACAAGAAGATAGAGTAAGTAGATAGAGTAGAGTAGATATGTTGTATGTATGTATGTGTATATGTATAACGATGAGCGTTATACTTGTAACAATTTATTTTGATATCGATATTCGATCCTTTTAACATAGAATATGTATAAAAGAAGGCGACTCGCATCTCATGCGTAACGGAATTGCTCTCGGGTGAATACATAGGGTTGTTGAGTTGGGTGTGAGATGCGGAGAGCATCTCGTTTGGTTACCACATTTAGCACATAATAATAGATAACAATGCACACGGATAAGTTTTTCGTATTTGTTTAATGTAAGTTGTTGTAGTTATGTTGAAGAACGATAATTTAGCATTCGAATTACTAAAATTATTTAGACATCTAAGGACATTATAATACGTTCGTTTATGCAATTTAGACATTTTCGTATTTGTGACGATGTGAAGAACGAATTAAAGACAAACGAAAGCCGACCCCGACCGGCGCCGGCGGTAGTCGCGCGCCAGAAAAAAAAATGAAATTAAAAATATAAAATTTCTTTGTACTTTTACAATCGAATATGTAACGTCTCTAATTTATTTTTGTCATAGATAGGAAGTAAAAGTAGTGTGTCACTCGGTAGTAAAATGAATTTTTTACCTCGGGCGCCGTACATTAAATCCCTCGCTGTGTTCAAGATTCTACTTTAGAACCGTTCGCTGCGCTCGGCATTCCACTTTAGAATCCTTCGCTCTGCTCGGTACTCAAAATTGCGCCTCGCCATAAAAACATGATTTTACTTCTTTGTTATACAATCTACTATTCCTTTCTAAATAAATTTCTAACAGTACCATTTACATATTCTCTCTGTCTTGTTAAAAATTTAGACTTTGTTTAGTTCATTATTAAAAAAACTACTAAAAACTATATTAAAAAAAACTAAGGATTATGAAGGCGAGTGAAGCGAGTCCGTCATAATTTTGTATTTAGTCTGAGTGTTCACTCTGTTCGTTTTTTGTTGTACGATTTACAAGAAACCTATAGAAACTTTAGACTTTAAACTACATACTATACATTACTATTATATAGTATAGTATATACGTTGTGGCCTAGATGGACACATAATTTCTGCAAGACATTTGCAAGATATAACAAAAAAAATTAATAAGGTAAAGAACCTTGTCGATATATTAATATAATAATACTGTGTAAAATATTCTTTAATAATGTGATTTATTTCCCGTTAAAATCCTTTTACTTAGAACAGCCTTGCCTTCATTCAAATTTTCTGAAAATCTGAAATAAAGGATTATACCTGTAACGAATCCTTAATGGTTGACACTGAATTCTGTTTGTTTTATGGCAATGCGGATTATTTTGTTTGTAATACCTAAAAAAGCTTAGGAACGCTTTTAAAAAATAATTGACCATTTTCCAGAGAAACTCTACACATGTGTTGTACAAAAAAGACAGGAGATAAGGAGATTTAAGCGATAAATTGTTTCCAGATTAGTGTCCGACTTTATTTAACAAGTTGATAGTAGTTGATACAGTAAACACAACAGAATCTTTTTAGTGTATATAGTTGTTAACAGTGTAGGTATATAGTTGTTATCTTCATGTAGATTGGCTTCAGCGTATCCAAAATTATTATATTAAATCACAATTATTTAAACATACCTAAGATAATTTACCTACTGACATGTTATTACAATTGGCCGAAATAAATAATTTATGAGCTTTGAGGCCGGAGGCAAGTCATCGAAGTGTCTTCACCTCGGGTATTCGGTCCAACATTCTACGCGTATCGATTGTGAAGGTGTTGCGGGCGACGACCTCGAGGTCGAACCATATTGTTGAACTCAGTTCCTCTTCGTGGTTTTCTTCGTTTCAAACCTACCTAAAATGAATAAACGAGGATTATGAGCCATGAGTGTCAATTATTATATTGTTATAATTATGTGTCCTCCAAAATTTTATTCGTACTTATTTTATGTACTTATCTACGTATGTAATATATAGTAATGGTTATTCACAGGTAGTACGAGTATGTATAATCCAGTATGAAAGAGTAACACTGACTTCTAAATGCTAATGAATCATTTTGAAGCTAGATATGAGTCAACAACAGTACTAGGTGGTTCCAATTACCAGTACCTACATACTTACAATAATAACTACCGCTATTAACTGAAAATGTTCATGAAAAAAATGGGTAGGTACTTTAATTTAGACTTCAGTTTATGTATGATACGAACATATAATATACCTCTTATTATTATGTGTGATTAATTAAATAAACTCGTAGGCTCATTCAAAACGATAAAATTGCATTTAGTTAAGATTAATGAAGTAGGTATTGTTGTAATATTAAAGGATTATTATTAATTATGTAGGTACGCTTTTGGTAGATTGAATTACAGATGTGCGAAATCGGATTTTACTAAAGTTATGGCAAATAATTGACATTTTAAAATTTTATTTAGGGTCTGTCATGTATTCCGAATAGCATATAAGATTGCCGCATGCTTGATTTTTTTTTAATTGTAAATTGCCGAGTCCATAATGACGATGCAAATTTTAGATAATGATTGAAAATTACTGTAAAATATGACATTTTTTTTTAATGCACCAGACACACACCAATCATCTGATCTCAAACTAGGGTATTCCCTGTGCTATGAGAACCAGACGACGACTACTGGGGGCGTCTCCCAGTACACCCAGACCAGAGACAATCTAGAAAAGTTCATTTTCTAATTTGACCCGACTGGGAATCGAAACCGGAACCTTCCGCGCTTGGGTTATCGTCTAAACCACTGCGCCATCTAGGTCGTTTTTTTACAATGTTGCTGCAATCTTATTATTTTTGGTAGATATCAAGTTTTTGTTTATATTTTTTGAGAACCGTTTTTTGAGAGCTTGCTCTTGAATTGCTATCTGGGATAGTTATTGAAATATAGCATTCATTCTTACTAATAAATCATACTCCTAAGTTCACAATTCACATCCATAATATTTTATAATCTTGAAACCTTTGAAACCGCAGTTACAGTTAGAATTTTATTCTCGATCTTACTAATAAAAGGCAATATACCTTCACGGATTAACAAGAAATGTTCAAAGCGTTTAAAGAAACGTACGTTTTTCAAATAAGGAAGCGAGACCACTCCTCAGTTTTACATTTCTTTGAATGCCTGGCATTGCGTAGTCTACTTTTCTTGCTTTGTAAGAAAGTTGACATAGAGATGAAGCAACGTTACAGAGATTTTTTGAAATGTTCGTGTGGTTTTGTAAAATTCATTTTTAATTAGTTTTTACGTAGTTTCGCTCGTATACACAAGAAATGTCATGGCAGATATTTTGGCCAGAGATACAAATATAAAAGAAGTTTACTGGTTCAGTAATTTTCACGTAAAAGTAAAACGAACAAGCATATATATGAAGAGCACTCCTCGTGCTCTTATGAGTTGCATAGTTTCTTTATGATGTGTTAATGTGTGATGTGATCGTGTATTTTATTAAATAATAAACACATAATTAACACATCATAAAGAAACTATGCAACATAAATAAATATTTCCTCCTTACTGAAAGTGCTCTGATATTGTCTAACTCTTGTGTATACAGAAGAAGAAAATAAAAATTACTCTCAAAAGGAAATGAGATCCCATCAAAAACATTCCTGTTAAAAATTATGTCAAGTCTCACAACCACGAGTTTAAGTTACAAGTTTTAAAATCTCGAGAAGAGCCACAGGACAGCCATTCTATACTTCTATTATCTTTGACCATGAAGAACAATTTATAAATATTATTATATCTATGAGAAATTACACCCAATATTATTTCATCTAAAACTTGTACCTTTTGGACTTGAGAATCGCAGAACATGAGGATATCCTAAATACTGTACTTTGAGATTATGCGGCAGCCCCGAAGTTAAGTAAGTTGTTAAAATTTTAATACACTTAACTTCTTGTCACAGTGCATCCTAATGCCACGTGATTGCCTAGAAAAGGTACCTACAAATTTAAAATATAAATTAAATCGGGCCTTTTGTTTATTACAGTCAGTCATAAAATATTCTTGTACAACATTTCGCTTATTTTAAGCATTACAGTCAGTAATGAGCCCATGCGATTTATTTGTGCAGTAATTATTAATGAGATTCCCGCGGGAACTACGGCATTTTACAGGAATTCTAAATAACTTGTTACTTCAAAAAAATATTGAACAATTTATCGAAAATTGCATCCAAACATACTCAAAACTGTTTCTGAGATTAGCCCGTACAGACAGACATACATTACATAAGTGCACAGGTTGTTCACAAGTTTAGTGTATAAACTTAATTTAATAATATCAAACAAATTTAAGTTGTTTAGATAAGCTAGGATAACGATTCTTACCTTATATGCTTCAGAACAGAAGGTGAAGATGAGCAAAATAAACAATCACAGATAGAATACAACACAATTGACAAGTATGATTTGTCACACTGAAGCCGTTGCCTATTGAACTTTGATAGAATGTAATCAATCTTACTGGATATATCTATTGTAGCTGCCGTTAGCAGCGAGGGCGTGTCAGCGGCCGACGGAGCGAGTCCGTCACGGCGGTCGCCTCGCGTGATGCCCTGTGATTTCAGCAGGTTCTCAACTTATTGGTTTTTTTTATGGCCAATATACGAAGCACAAGTTGAAGTAACTTAAATTTTACATTTAATATGTAGCTTATATCACGATTACAATTACAAAGCAATAATGAATTTTATTATCCTAGAGGTCGCTCGGTGGTCGAAATTCGACTGTAAATATAAATATTATATGTATAAACTTACAATATAAATTTTTTGACGACAATCTTTACTCTGGACGACTGTTTGATCCAAGTAGGTTACATATATATACGATTACAAACTATTATGAGTTTGACATTGGCAGTCTGTTTGACATTAAGGATACAGCGTGAAGATATATGTATGTATGTATGCAATATTATTAAAAGCATCGCATTGTCTCTGCAGGCGTACCAGCGCGTGCGGCCGGTCAGCTCCTAGTTGAACTGAAATATTGATTATTTATTGTAGGCTTAAAAATAATCTTGAACAAACAAATTTTTCTTCTGTGTTAAAGTAAAGGGAAACAGTAATCGTTAAATTAAATTTCATTAAACAATCGTAACTGTAAAAATTTGAACATGTAATTTTTAATTATTTCTGCGTAAGTACCTACAACATATTTATTTTATATGCTTTTGAAAGTGAAAGCATCATATACTTAGTAATATTATTTATGATCTTGCATATAAACATCGTTACATTCGGATGGAAAATATTTATACTATACTGTTAATAATATAATAATGTTAATAAATTTTAATTTGCTAGAATGGTAAGCAAATATATGACGTATATATAGGAGTATTTATTTAGTATTCCTAGCAAAATTTATATTTTAAGACTCGATCTCGCGATATATTTTTTTGTGGTGATCGCAAAAGTAAGGAGTATGATACGAAATAAGTGTTTATTTCAATATTAATCAGCAAACATCTGCATAACTATCACTTAGTATGACGATATATTATATCAAACGAATTCTTGTAGAAAAAGTAATTTGACATTTTGAGTCAATATTCCATATCTGAAGTCGTCATACGACTTAGTCTACCCTATTTTATTGCACAGGCAATAAATATTGTAATGACTGGTTATCTCATTCATTCAAATTAGATGAAAGAGGTACCTACAGTAATTTTAACCAATACATAATACATTGACATAGCTGCATATATTATGTATTTGGCTGAATTTCGCTGTAGTCACGCAAAAAAATTAAGATAAAAAATAAACCGTCACTCGATGCCGTAATATAATATTATGTAGGTACTTAAGTATGTACTTACGTAATTTTTAAATGCATAGATATTCATTTATTGCGTTTCTATACATATTTATAACGCAGTTTCGTTTGTTATTCTACCGTAACGAAGTAAACGATGTTCGCGATACTCGACTTACGATATACCTATATATGTACAATTTTACATAATAACACACCGATGAAAGTCGGTCTGTTGCGATTCGCGACTCACAAGGTGAGGCAGCGGAGACCATTACAGTAGCCGAGCGAGAGTGCGACATTCGGCAAAACCTGCCTTATCTTATGTAATAATTCTATTTTAGGCTTAAATCAATTTTATGAGTATTTCATGTCAGGTACTACAAGTTCTTTTTAAGTATATCAAAGAAAAAAATTACCGCCAAAATTGGTGAATAACAATTTTACATCTATCTATATATAATAATGAAGTTATGTTTTCTTTGTGCGTCAATCACGTTAAAACTACTGAACGGATCGACATGGGACCACGACCATTCGATGCGGAATCGTTTGTAGATGGTTTAAGTCTATTCATTATTTAAAATTTTTTTTTTTGTTTGTCCAGCGAAGCGGGCGGGAAACGGCTTGTACTTTCTAAATCCAGAATTCTTAACTAATTGTCCTTATAGAATTTGTATACATTCATTTTTAGAATAGAGACATCAAAGTTATTTTATTATGACTGTAACCCTACAAGTTTGTTACCAAACTTGGTATTTTCAGCTTCGCACAGAAATTAAATCATGTAGAAACGTTTTTAAGCATAAATGAATTCTTGATTTTTATTGAATTTGAATTTGTATTCATTTTAGGCACTTTCTGAATGAAAACCGTGAATGCGTGAATTTATCACTTATCTATAATAAAAATGGTTATATGTAACTAATGATTGCATAAATAACTATATACACAATGTTAGGAATGAAGGAGAATGATGAGATTTGAGGAAGCGAAAGAGGTGTGTAAGGACCGCGACTCCTGGCGCTCCGTCCTCTCTGACTACCCCGTTGGGGATACAGCGTGAAGATATGTTATGCTATGTTATGTTATGTGAGGAATGTTATTGGAAGTCGCATAACATTTTACAAAATCACCTTTAACATTAGAATTTATTCGGGTTTTAAATTATACTACTTACTTATAGTTGTTTCCAATTGAAGCACTACGTTAAATATAACGTTATTCTATTATATATAACGTTCGTAATTTTATTATTATTCACGATTGTTGGAGTATCCAGTGACATCCAGACAGCAAGACAACGGAAAGCTTTAATAAAATATAATACTCTAGGTTGTTCGAAGATCGTTGATTATTAGAGCTGAATAATTCCAGGATTTTTTATCTTATGAATGGTTTTGTATTATGTAATTCGATTTACATTTTAATGGTAGTTACCATAGATAAAGCTTATAAATATCTTTGGTACTTTGGTAGTTTTGCCACGTGGCTATGGGGTGCAAAGTGAGGCGGCGACAGCCTCCCTACGACATCAACTATTTTTAGAATACGATACCGTTGTTGCTAGAACGATCGATACTGTACATGCAAGAAAATGTATCATTATCATATAACAACGTCAATACCCAATAGCAATGTATGAAATAATTACGTGTAGTTTTGTGCACATGGTGTAACCAACTGATTTTTATTAAAGATAACTGTTTTTGGATCTATCTAAAATGTTATTATGAAGATTTTTGCAGTACATATGTATGTATAGTGCTGTAGGCCTTTGAAGTTTTAAGTGTTTGTAAGTGTGTGGGCAAAGGGATGAACTATTTACGGAATTTTGATTGAGTGCAATTTGTTAGGAGAAATGTAGAGTAGAAGTAGAACTTGATTATTGTGTGGTCGAAGGGTAGTTGACCATCGTAAATAACTTCACTTTTTTAGCATGTACTTGTTTTTTGTTTAGAGAACATTAAGTTGACGTTAGATCAAACCATTCATTGCAATAAGTACCTTTTATATAAACATTTCTTCCAATTCTATATTATGTATATTAAAAATATTGTATAAATATGTACAAAATAATATTTAAGAATAATATTTTTTATATACTTACTATTATAAAATATTACATAAAAATAATATACGCATTTTTATCTTTTTCTTTATAATTCTACTCTTTATCATTGATTTAAAAAATACGTTGAAGGTACTATTAAAGAAGTTATGCGGTGTTGGCGCCAACTTTATTGTACGGTAGTGAGACCTGGATATGCCCGAAATCGAGTGAAAGCATGATAACTACAGTAGAAATGCGATCTCTTAGAAAGATGTGCGGTGTCACCCTTGGGGACAGGACAAGCAATGAAGACATACCCAGTATGACAGGGTCGCACGACAGTGTTATTGTAAAAATGAAGAAAAGAATGCTTAGATGGTTCGGGCACTTAGTAAAAATGAGTGATGAAAGACTGACGAAGAAAATATACAGAGCGAAAGTGAGTGGTGGCAGAAGCCAAGGAAGACCAAGGCTGACTTACGAAGATCAAATGGCCAGATTATTAGCTGATGGAAATGGCAAAGCACCCGCATACTTAGGCGAAAATGCGTGAGGAGAATGATGAGATTCGAAGAGGCGAAAGAAGTATGTAAGGACCGCAATGCTTGGCGCTCCGTCCTCTCTCACTACCTCGTTAGGGATACAGCGTGAAGATATGGATGTATGTATGTATGTATTTATAACTTTATTCGACGATTAATATACTCTATAGATATGACCCAGAAAAGAGATTAAAATAATATGGATAGATATTACTAGAAACTGCAGTAAAAGAAATGTTATGTTTTTGGTGTTCTTTTGTGATTAATAATATAGCCATTGGCAAATTCTGTTTGGACGTTATTGAGATATAATCTTTTATGTAATTATCTTGAAGATTATGGTAGTGTTACAGAAAAAATATAAGATTTTTAAGTTAATAGATAAACCTAACTGTTTAAAAGATTTTATATTAAAACCAATAAATATAATATCATTGGGTAAAACGATATGTTGTTATTTCTTTGTTATTGTTTTAACACTGCCTCTATTAGTAATTTACTAGAGAGGTCATTCTAGGTCACAATAGCGGCGTCACAATGTCTGTCGAAGAGTATTCGGATTTCTATGCGTCTTCCAGATAAAAATTCAAGTTCTAACATTGAACATTGCGTATTATACTATATGGGTGTTGGTGTATTGGTGTTGAGTTGTTTTTGCTGTGATAAAGTTTTTCACTATGTAAGTGAGATGCGAGCCAAATAATACAATGGTAATTTATTTGTATTGAATAGATTTGTAATCTGGGAAATATTAGTAGGAGACAAGACAACATTTAATGCTTGTGAACAAGACAGTCAGGACAGTCAGGAGAAATTTGTCTATGAATGTATGTAGGTACTAAGTAGATTGTTATAATGTTTTGTTTTTTTTTCAGGCATTTTTTCATATAGCTTACACTGGATTTTGTTTTCGGGGATGTAAAAAGTTTTTCGAATTTTGAAATTCTAACAGGTTGGAACAGCTGAATTCAATTAATTTGGCTTTATCTATAACGTGACCAATATTTATCGATTTATATTTATATAGATAGTACATAACTTCGTACGCGACGCTCGGCGCACCGTCCTCCCTGACTACCCCGCTAGGGATACAGCGTGAAGATATGTATGTATGTACATAACTTCACACTATTTCTAATATTATATAAGGAATAAAAAAGGAGTTTGTAAACTATTCACTGGAGATCCAAGTGCTAGGATTTTCATTATATTTTTTTCTGTACATTTTAACAAGGGCTTAAGAAAGGCTATATGCCATGTAATTTAGACCCGACTACGACGAAGCGAAAAAGAGGGTTATGATTTTAGCAGTATGTATGTATGTTTATCTGTTCTCTCACAGAGCTGACACCACTACACCGACTTCAGGTGCTATTATACTTCTCATAATTGAGTGCGTAAAAAAAACTAGGTTGTTTATAAAAATCGATATGGCGTCATTAGTATGCTTAGAGCATTAATCTAACTGGAGACGCCATGCGAACGAGTCTCTGAACAAAAAGGTTATGAACAAAAGGGAAACCGTGAATTTAAAATATTGCGAGTTGTAGCTAGAATTACTAATTCTATTGCTCCATTATGTACAAATGTACATATGTCCCTTTTTATTTATGCTAGTAATTTTAAAATGTTAACTAGAGTGAAATATGTGGGTACTAAACACGATGAATCATTATGTAGAATACATTTTATAGTTTTTGAGAAAATTAAATGTTACAGATAAAGAGATGGATGGGCATGTGAGTGATTTGATATGTAATGTAAACGTTTTTTTTTGAGTCATAGAACCGCAAAAATATGAAAAATTTGGTGATGAGATCTAATAATACATTTTGTACTTTTCAGTGTTTTTTTAAGTACAGCAGTAATTTGCTGTAGTAAATTATCCGACACCAAAACAATAATTTTACTATAAGTTACATTCTTGATACAAGTCCTAAAGAATCAAAACTATGTACATATATACTTCACCAAAACATAATAATTTTACTATAAGTTACATTCTTGATACTAGTCCTAAATAATCAAAACTATGTACCTATATACTTCTAGTGACATGATTCGTATATTCGTTTAAGTCCAGTATGCTTTAATGAGATTTGTTATGATAAGTATATGACACGTGATTTCAAAGAGGCATAAACCAATTAGACGTATTTATTCGTATTGGCACGTGTTTGTTGTTGTTATTGTTATAATTTACAAAGTTATGTAGCACCTGTAATGTGCAGTACATGCATCAAGCATATTGACGTGCTCTGGAGTTTTTCACATGATCTCATTCATTGCGAGAGAGCAGTTGTTCTGCGTCCGCGTCGCTGCATTGGCGTCTCTATAAACTGGCACGTTATATTGTATGTTTATTTTTAGACTTTGGGGTAGATCCCGAAAAACTAAAAAATATATTAAATTCAAGAGGCTTCATACTATTTTTCGTTGCTGGATCTGTTAGCCCGAAAGAGCTTAGTGAGTTGGTGAATCTGTCAGCCCGAAAGTGCTTAGTGAATTAGTGACTAGTTTTATTTTAAGTTGGTCGTCTAATATGTAAATTCGTCATTTCGTAATAAGATAGTGAAATGTGATTAATTATTAAGCTTGTGCAATGTTTAATAAAGCAGTAAATATTGTAGCTGATTTTCTAACTTTCACTGATTATGGAAAAATTTTACTGAGTATGAAAACTTATTAATTACGGAAAACGTATTCTTTTTAACGCAAGTATTATTATTTTCGTTTTGGTAAGTGAAATTGAAATATATCTAAAAACGAAATCGGACAGAGTAGAATTGAGTCTAAGCCGGATATGTAAGTGTGTTGGTGTCCAAGATATGTGATTTCTCTATCACGCACTGTTACACGACTTGCTTGCCCGGTTGATTTCTTACAAGACATGATTAACCATACATTAATTAAATTTGCGAAAGCTTTTACTTGATATACCTATATTACCTATGTTGTGCGTGGTTACGGTAGTGAAAGTGTGTGTGACGCGTTCTCAGCCGAGCTGATTTGACGTCGGTTATGACGTCACATGCTATGAACTATGTGGAAGATATGCAACGTCAGTAATGCCGAACCTGTGTTATTTCCCGATTACATTCATGGCGATTATGTAAGAATGATTTATGAAAACTTAATTTTTAATAAAAAAAAATTAATGTTTAGGTATATAGTGTACAGTGAGTGTATAATGTCAATAATATTACATATATAAACTGATATTTTTCCTCTATTTTAACAAAATTGATATCCCGTTTGTACAGTTCGTGGCTGTTTTCCTCAATGAAGTGTAAGTTGTTACAATACATTTCGTTTATATATGTATAATACTTGAAATGTGTTAACAGTATACATTATACATAAGTACCTACAGAAAAAAAAATGTATAATTTATAATACTTGTATAAAATTGCATACTACTTTCTTTTTGTTTTTCTTTTTAAATAAAAAGAAAAACAAAGCTAAGCTAAGCTAAAGCTAAGCTAAGCTGTTTTCTTTATGAATTTACAAAGAAAGGCAAGTATTAAACGTACCTTCTAGTTTACGCTGATAACTAATTAATCTATGGTACTGGTACAATTATATCATAATGTATTTGTAATCTAATGAGGTAATTTTCTCAAATATTTGTCTGAATTTGTTTCGGAATATCTACATAATACGTACGACTATACATATACATTGCCTGCGTTATTGCAGTCCTTTTATTTTGGTTACTGGCGGTTATTTTTTATCCTGTCTGCAAGGGTGACACCGCACATATTTCTAAGAGATCGCATTTCCACTGCATTTTACACATACTTTCACTCGAATCTGATCCATGCAACCCCTATAGTTCCTAAAACTACCTTGTGGCTCCTACAAATATCTTTCAGAAACGCCTTTCATACGTTCAGTCAATACTTTTGTATAGACGTTACTTGTTAAGTTGACCAAGTTGTATTGTAGTCCTTTGCAACGTAACGTTGTTTAATATTATGCATGTTAAAACAATATAATACGTGATGCGTTTTTATAGAATTGTTATCCAATGCTGTCTTAGTCTTATTATTTACGTTTAAGAAATGTTAGCGCAGCATTAAGTACCTAATTCGTATTAGATGCCTATGTAATTTAAAAAGAGGAGGTTCTCAATTCGTCTGTGTATACATATGTATTTTTATATATGTTCGGGAATAACTTCTTTGTTTTCAGAACATACATAATATCTTAACGTTAATATTTACAAACTTAAAACTAAACATTGTCTTAAATAATAGACTTCCTCAAAGTTGCCGCTTAGAAAGCTGTCATTGCTTATACTTATAGGGTGCCCGGCACACTGACAGCATTACCTCTTTGATTAGCCAAACTGATTCGTTGGCGGAAGAAGCTGCTAGCCCGACGGTCTCCTCTAGCGTCGACCAGTCTCTTACAAATATTAGAAACCAGAAGATAGGCTTCAGGGTCCCAGGGTCCCAAAATTTCGACTGCAAAAGGCGTAAATATAAAACTTTCAGAGAGAGTCGCATACTTACGCCGCTTCAAGTTCTCTGTTCTCGGCGGCGACAAATGCTGACTCGGAAGTCGCCGGTACATGAGATAATTGTATCAACACAAGCGGCGGTCCACACCAACGATCTTTCAAGTTTTCAAGGAATGAGCATCAAACCTTCCGGTCTCCTGCCGCCGTTGCGAGCAATACTGACGGGCTTTAAGACTGCATAGAACCCAGCAGCGACAAAAGTTCTTTGTTCATAAAGTGATTTCAATTACTCGTTATGTGTTGGGTTTTAAGGTCAATTTAATTTCATTAGTATCGATGATTATTTTATATATTACGTTACAGAGTTAGAAAGAAGTTGTTGTAGACCTACCCTAGCCAAGGCCAAGATAACTCAAAAGGGAAAAATAAACAGCTTTTTAAGATAAAATTCAACCGACTTCAAAACAAGGACACTAAAAATACAAAAATAATTATCCTTACTAATCGAAACTCAAGTACAAAAATAAATACTTAACTACTGTACAAGTACCTATATACTTAAATTCAAATGTTATTGAAGTTGATAATATACAACAACAGAAAAACTTACTCGTTTGGTAGTTCCAGACTTCAGTAACTTTCAAATTTCATTATATATTTATTTCTATTATATTTCGATGTTATTTTTGTACTTGAGTTTCGATTAGTAAAAGACAATTTTTCTATTTAACAGTGTTTTTATTTTGAAGTCGGTTTAATTTTTATTAGTCTAAGAGTATTATATCAAATACCTCTTTTAATAATTGTGATGCCATTTTTATACAACATATGTCCGGTATATATATATATATATATATATATATATATATATATATATACGGTATATACATAAAAATTGTACAATATCTACGGTTTTCTGTAAGTATAAATGTGTTGACCTTATGTTGGTGTGTTCCAGCAGCCGACATGGCGGTTGTGGGGCGAAGAGCGCGTCGACGGCGCCATCTACACCGTCTATTTGAAGAAGGTGCGCTACCATCGGCCTACGCGCAGTGCTTCCAGTGTTAGTATAATATTATAAATACCTACTTACAAATAATAAAATGCATTCAATTCCGTTAGTAGACGACCCACTTTCTTAGTTCAGGTAAAGCAACACATTGTAGAAATACACCTTAATATTTGGCGACGCCGACGTTACAGTAATCTTCAAAATTAATACTTATAAAAACAAAGAAACGATTTGTGAATTGGCAACCCCACTCTGTGGATTAGTGGAACAAGGAAGCGATCTAAGCAATCACAAATTGCTTCCGTTAAAATAATATCTTTGCACCGAGATATACATACGTCAGAGAAAATAAAAACCAGGGAAGAGAAACTCAGTTACGTACTGCAGTATGTATGTACCATGGTTGTATGTAAGTGAAAGCATTGGGATCGCTCTTCGCTACAATTTTTTATTAGATAGGTGCCCAATTAATTTTAAAAGTCTACTTAACGTAGTTTTATTTTGCAATATATTTAAGTCGGAAATATTGTATTCCTCTTTAACTTTAATCTTTTATATCTAGTAACGAAGATACACATAATACAATGATTAATGTGATTATACAAAGGTCACATAACATACTAGATAATGCACGAACACATGGAACGTGCATTCAGCAGTTGATGACTTGATGCCACTCGCTACTACGGAACCACTATGGTCACAATATCGTGTAAATAAGCGGGCTGCTACATTTGTTCGTTTTTTGACGATAACTACTAAGTTTTCCTCTCTAGTTGTTATTTTCTCTGGTTGAATCGATGTGCTAAGGTGGCCATTAGACGTGTGTAACTCCGGATGAAATGATTCAAGTGGTTAGAAATTGAAATTAAAAACAGGCGTTCCCCAAGGATCAAAATTAGGACCTTTCTTGTTTTTGGTTTAAATTAATGAGTTCCTATTTATGTTGTGGGACTTATTACAGTATTATTTGCTGATGACACTTCATTCTTATTTAAACTAGACAGAAAGGACCTAGTTATTACCTGGGTGAACAGGATCCTAACAGAAGTCTCGAAACGGGTCGCTGCTAATAATTTACTACTGAATGCACAAAAAAACAAATTTTTGTATATAATGTAACCCAGAATCCATGATAAAAAAATAGATTTGGGTGAGTAACAATTAGAATTAGTTGGTTTAACAGTAGATAATAAGTTACAGTGGGCGGAAATAAGCGGATGGTTTTCGTGTACGGTTACATGCATTCATATTTTTTGACTACAAGTACTGTTTCTCGTTTTCTGGTTTTTATTCCCTTTATACGTGTTGATCTAAAACATTTATTGTGTGCATTATCGTGGATACGTGGGGGTGAAGATATGTATACATATATATTATTATGGATAATATTCGTCTAACATCCTACATACGGATTATGCGTCCTGCTTTAGTTTATTCAAGTGTAGATATTACACGTATGTACCTAAGTCCTCATACCGTTACATTTACATTAAATCTTATTAAAGTAATTTAATGTTATCTAATACTATTAGTAGCGTGTGCACACGCTCTACTATTGGTGTGTGAATATGTGTGAAGGTGTTATGTTCTTAGATTCGAAATAGGCACTTGGGCCGATTTTTAATTAATTTGATGTAGTGTCTAATTATTTATTAGAAAATAATCGTCAAATCTTCTCCTCGTTATCATATAAAATAATAGGTGGAGAGCTGTTAGACATTTTTGGGTAGGAATTTGAGGAACGATAAAAACTTGTTCAACACTTCTCCTATTATACCTAAGTACAGAACCGCAGACCTGGCTGAAGGGTAGATAACATAACATAACATATATTCACGCTGTATCTCCAACGGGGTAGTCAGTGAGGACGGAGCGCCAGGAGTCGCGGTCCTTACACACCTCTTTCGCTTCTTCAAAACTCATCATTCTCTTCACACATTTTTGCCTAGGTATGCGAGTGCTTTTGACATTTCCGTCTGCTAACACCGGCTATTTGATCTTCATAAGTTAGCCTTGGTCTTCCTTGGCTTCTTTTACCACTCACTTTTGCTCTGTAGATTTTCTTCGTCAGTCTTTCATCACTCATTCTTTCCAAGTGCCCGAACCATCTAAGCATTCCTTTCTTCATTTTTACAATAACACTGTTGTGCAACCCTGTCATACTGCGTATCTCATCATTGCTTATCCTGTCCGCAAGCGTGACACCGCACATATTTCTGAGAGACCGCATCTCCACAGCATTTATCATCCTTTCACTCGATTTCGGGCATATCCAGGCCTCACTACCGTACAACAAAGTTGGCACCAACACCGCATTGTGGATGGCCATTTTGGAAGTGTTAGATATATTCATACTACCCACTAATGCGGACAGAACACCGTTCACTTTATTGCCAGCTGCTACCCGTCTCTCCACATCCAACTCACATCTTCCATCCCTCGAAAACGCACTCCCCAGATACACAATTTCATTCACTTGTTCTAGACATTTTCCATTTACACAAATCACACATTTCGTTTGTACCGCTTCTCTTTCAAACACCAGAACCTTAGTTTTGTTCACATTCATTTTCAATCCTTTTACTTTACAATCTTCTTTCATACACGTGACTAGTGTCTGCAACTCTGCTTCTGATGGTGCTATTAGCACAGCATCGTCAGCGTACAATAGGCAGTTTACCACTGTGTCATCACATCCCATACCACTCATATTACCTTTCAATCTCTGGAGGTAACTGTCCAAATACAGCACGAACAGCCAGACAGACATCACGCAGCCCTGTCTGACACCAGAACAGACTTCAAACCAGGGCGACATGTCACCATCTATCCTTACACAGGCTCTGCGGCCACGATATAATGACCTCACAGCCTGCAGTAAGGAGCCCTCCACGCCATATTCAAGCAGAAGACTCCACAATTTCTTCCGCACTACTCTATCGAATGCTTTTTCTAGATCCATGAAAGCGCAGAAAACTTTCTGGCCTATAGCCAGAAACCTTCCCACGATAACGGGAAGCGAGAAAATCTGATCCATACAACCCTTACCGTTCCTGAAACCACTTTGCGCCTCCCACAAATATCTTTCTGAAACGCCTTTCATACATTCAGTCAATACCTTAGTATAGACTTTACTCGCTAAGCTGACCGAGCTGATGGCCCTATAGCACGCACAGTCTAGATAGGAACCTTTCCCTTTATATATAGGTACTATGACTGCCGTGCACCAGTCCTCTGGAACCTCCCCCTTCTGCCAACAAAGGTTGCAGAGTGCACAGAAGGCATCCCAGACCCTAGGACCACCATACTTGATCATCTCAGCAGTCACCTCATCATTTCCCGCAGCCTTTCCACATTTTAAACTTCTTATCACTTTCGCAATCTCTTTCATACTAATGACATCCTCCAGTCCCTGGCCCGAGTGTGGCAATTCATTAGAATCGCTCTCAGTATCAGAGACGGAGTCGCCACTATCATACAGTTCTCCATAGTATTCACTCCATCGCTGCAGAATGTCTTTTTTATTTGTAAGCAGGTTGTTTTCTTTCGAACGCACTCCATCGCTGCAGAATGTCTTTTTTATTTGTAAGCAGGTTGTTTTCTTTCGAACGCACTTTATTCATTCTGGAAGGTGCTGGACCACTTCGTTACTTACGTACGTCTTTCCAAAATAATTTGGAATTTTCCTCGAAGTTGTCCGACATCTTGTTTTCGTCTAACACCCTACACCTTTCACGCTTCTCTTTCACTAGTGCCTTCGTTTCTGCTTTCTGCAGCTTATATCTGTCTATCATCAAATTTTTCATACCACAGTCATTTTTAGTAGCAAGGTAGTCCCGCCATGCTTTCTTCTTCTTATGCACAGACACTTTTACCTCATCATCCCACCACACATCACGCTTTTTACCATTACCAATCTTATTCATTCCACACACTTCTTTCGCAGCCTCGATCATGCTATCTCTAAGGTTCTGCCAACATTCTTCAACATCCTCGCTCATCACTTTCAATCTATCATCAAGCTTACCGGATAATACCCTTTCATATTCATTCCCGGTGGTCGCATCTTGGAGTTTGCAGCTTTTAATGCGACAAACCGCTGCAGGCTTGGACACTACGCGATGTCGCCATGCCGCAAACAGACCCCTTATTCTAGTTACCACTAGAAAGTCGTCCGTTCCCAGATCGGCTCCTCTGTGTGCTCTAGTGTCCATAACCTGCTTTTTGATCCGGCTGTCTACCAGGAATAAATCAATCGTACTTCTTTCATCCTTCCTTTCCCAAGTGTACTGATGAATCCTTTTGTGCTTAAATAAGGTATTAGCAACAAAAAGATCCTTTTCCATACACAGTCCTAACACAATCCTACCAGCATCATTCACTCTCTTATCTCCATACTTGCCTAGGACAGACTCAAGTCCTGTTCGAGCTGTCCCAACCCATCCATTCATGTCTCCACACACTATAATTCTCTCATTCTCCTCAACCGTCTCTAGAACTTCCCTAACATTCTCCCAAAACTGTTCTAGCTCGCCCAAGCCGACAGAGGACACTGGGGCATACACCACTAAAACAAATAACCTCGTCAACCCTGTCTTGAGACGCACCCAGAGCAGTCTCGGGTTTACACACTTATACTCAGTTACACAGTTAACCAAACGAGAGGACAGTAAGACGCCTACCCCCTGGCATCCCTTTTCTTCTTTGGTACACCTGACCACAAAGCGATACCCCCTCCAGGCAAGTCGACAAGTTCACTGCCCTTTCGCTTGGTTTCACTCAAACATAACACATCCAATCTTCTTTCTTCCATAATATCAATCAGTTCATTCATCTTCTCTTCAATCCCACTTCTCACATTCCACGCAGCTATTCTGCACTCCTCCCTCCACTTCCCGCCACTAGGTGCACAGCGTGTTGGGTGGCAGTCCCCAACGCCGAACTGCACTCTGCTCATACCAGCGGGGACAAAACGGTGTACGTCGCTTTCGGGGGACGCCCTACCATTCATATTTTCACTGTCCCGCATGGTGTGCACAGAAGAGGAATTGCAGCCCTGAAAAGGGCTGGCAGGTGTCGCGACGAGCACGCTTCCTCAGTTGACCATTTGAGAAGGGTAGATGTTTATCTATATGTGAAAAAAAGTAAAGTATATTGTGTATATCTTGATGCCCAATATAAATCAGTAAACTATTATCTACTCTTTGGTTACTTAAATTAATTTTATTATTATTAATTTAAGAAAAATGTAGCGCATTAAAAAAAGATTTAAATACGAATATAAAAGAAGTATATAAAAAAAATTAGAAAATTAGCTTTACTAAAACTTATAAAAGTATAAAAATTTTATTTTTATTTATTCAACGTCAGAATTTGGTGGTTCTTCATTTTCTATGAACTCTTCGTCATAGTTTCAATACTCTTCTTCCTCTTCGGATTCCTCTGCATGATCTGTGAATAGTAATACATGTTTATTTAATAAATTATAAAATAACGAATGCTGCAATTATGAAAAAAAAATATATTTAACTCACCTGCAGTAACATTTTCGACGGTCTTATCGGGTTTTTCATTAATAATAGCATCGTGAACTAATTTCGGCATATAGTCTCCGTCAAATCAATGAAATTGTTTCGTCTTCATCCATTTCTGTAGGTAGTTAAAGAACTGGGGAATCGCAAATATGCATTTCGCCAAATACTTGTTATATATTGCGCTTTTAAAAGATGTTGGTCTAATTCAACTTCACACGGAGACAAAGTAGAGGGATCACAATTTTTCAATAACTTTTTAAAAGACTCATTTTCCTTATGAGCTTTGTAAGTAGTACAAAATTTTTGAAATCGTGTTGCATTTATATTTGAGATATTTTTGCAACCCTAAATTTTACAGATTTTTTTTTTAAGTTTCAAAAATTACATGTCACAAACCAGTTATATGAGCAACTCTAATATTTATTAATTCTATTTGATAATTTTAATTTTTCATTAATATTTTAAATGGTCTTATCTTGCCTTTTTGAAAAAAGGATGGATTATAGTTGCATCCCGTTAATGCATGACAGCCAGATAAACTCGTGCATAAAGATGGCCCTGATTCGATGTGTAACTTTGTTATATTTATATATCTTTTTTCATATATGCCAAGTGCCATATTCTATAAAAATCTCGAGATCGTCGCTTTTAAGATGATCCATGTTTTCAATATGATTAAGGCTTTTTTCAAAGTTTTGTCACCAAACACAATCACTGTTTCATTGTCTTTTTCACAAATAATACGCACTAACTTCTCATTAGACATCATAATTAAAATTTTAGTAACATATACGTGTCACACAATTACGTGGTATTGTACAATTGGAAATGACGACTCCGAAATTTTGACTAGCAACAGCTTGGTTATTATAAGTCACCTGGTCTTTCCCGACCCAATAGCACCGCAGCGTTCTTGAATGCAGACAACTGCCGATATACACTTTCTCTCACGCTGCAACCTACCCATAGCACTGCTCACTCACACGCATATGTAACTTTCTAGATCACCTGGCAAGCAGAATGTCCTACCCAAATGATTTGTCTTTTTTAAAATATTTATCTTTAACGCAAAAAGAGCCAAAAGAGTTTGCTTGAGACCACGGCCGATGCAACTCGGTCGAAACGTCAAGCCAAAATAAAAAGGTAATCGCGTTAAATTTCCCGTTTTAGATACATTTTATAATGCAACGCGAAAGTTTAAAAGTTTATATTTATCTTTAGTCATAAATAATGTGCTGTTAAAATTTCAGCGTGCCTCAAATACACTTTTTTGAATTTTTTGCAAAATAATTTTGCAAGCACCTGGCAAACTTTTAGACCTGATGAAATAATCTGGCTTGTTCATTTTATACTCTTTAAATACTAAATTTTAAAGTATAAAAATCACAGAATGCCTTAAGAATATTTGCAAAAAAAAAATTCTCATATTTGAAAATATAAGCGTCGATTTAGCCCCGCTGCCCTTCAGCCAGATCTGCGGTTCTGTACTTGTATATTAGAAGTATGGAATAAGTTCTCATCGTGCCTCGAATACCTACCCAAAAATGCCTAACAGCTCTCGGACTATAAGATTTGAGTTAAAACAAGATAGTGGTAAGCTAGTTTATAGACTATTAAAACAATTTGCATTCAATTCTCAAATTCGCAACTAAGTTTAGAAACAAAATATGAGTGTTAAAAAGTTGTTAAGACTCTTACAAATATAAGTAGTTTTTATTTATTAGGTACATCAATTTTTTTGACGTAACTTAATTATATAGCAGTAACAACTAGAACCACAGAACAAATTTTTCCCCACATTATTTTTGCGATGAACATAGCGACGATTTATGGGATGTGATAACGTAATGTAAAACAGAAAATTGGTATAAAAGCATTGTGTGTCATTACACTGTTATTTACTACATCCCGGATGAGTGGTGTGTTCTCGATGTTTATGTAACAAGCAATAAACACTGCGACAAGCGACAACATAATGTTATACCTACTCATGACAAGAATTAACAATTTAATGTTCATTAATGTCCAAAACAATAATTTGCGTATGTATTTAAAAGCATACCCGAATAAGTACGTACATGTGGCTGTACAGAGTTTCAAACTAGAGTACAAATATGTACCTATGTGCTGTATCTACTCGTATATATACTTACCCTTTTTTAATTATTAGTTCTAAATGTTTATTAAAATATTTTTAGTATGGTTTTTTCATAAATCATTCTAGTTTATCGCGTTCAAATGAACAGGTACAAATTAGAGATTTCATAAAACGTTGATGTCTTTTCTATAGTACGTTCGCATTTTAAAAAACATTCGAACTACCTAGTAGTGTAATACGAATATTAGTATTGTAATGTAACAATTTTCAACAGTCTCTATGTCAGCCATTCCCAAAGTGGGCGATAACGCCCCCTTGTGGGCGCTGCAGGCCTAAAGGGGGGCGGTAAGAGATCAAGAAAAAAAAAGAGGGCGTTGTGTAGAGGCCTGGGGGGTGATTTGTAATTTCATTTAGCTAGGAGGCATCTTAGACAACGACTGCATGAGCTCTCGACTCAGTAGACAAAATAAGTTTGGGAACCAGTGCTCTATGTGAACGCCCACGTAGCATGCGTATACATATTCCTACACGTGTGGTAAATGTCACAGAGCAAGGTATATGTGTGGGTTTATGTGTTATTAGTTGTCACGTACAGGCTACAGCCTTTAACCGATTCGAGTTCATATGGTACTATTATGCTCGTATTCTAGAATAATACTCAAGTGTGAATTTCCGATTGAGCACAGTTAAAGAGGGATGTCGTCACGTACGATAGTAGCATTTCTTTCTAACTACTCTCGAGCGAGATTAACACTCGAGCATCGTTACAGGCTTTAGAAACGTAAAAGCCTATGTGATACATAGTAAATCTAACATGTATCTATGAAAAATGTTTCATGATGACGAAATACTTTTATCTTTGGTAATAGGAATCAAAAGAAAAGGTGTGCTTTTTCACATATTTTTTTAAAATAAAAATGTTCTTTATAAACTTTTAAACTTCCGCGTTGCATTATAAAATATCTAAAACGGGAAATTTAACGCAAGTCAAGCAAGCAAATTTTGTGTTAGACCACAGCGATGCAACTCGATCGAAACGTCAGCGGTTCTTTATAAACTTTTAAACTTCCGCGTTGCATTATAAAATATCTAAAACGGGAAATTTAACGCAAGTCAAGCAAGCAAATTTTGTGTTAGACCACAGCGATGCAACTCGATCGAAACGTCAGCGTTAAATTTCCCGTTTTAGACATTTTAAAAATGTTCTTTATTTTGAAACATAAAAATTACAAAAACTATATAGTTAGAGAGCCAGCGACAGTAATCGTGGTAGTGTTCGCAACGTCAGATGAAGCGCCTGTAGGTATTATCAGTCCGCCTCTACACCTTATTCCTCTGACGTTTCTCTCCAAACCTTCGGCGGAGCGCGCTAGAGCGCGTTTCAATCGAAAGGAGATTGATATTCATCAAGAGTGTTCGCGATGTCAGAAAATCATTTTATTCCATTGAGGAGGGTCCAATAACCACAAAAATCACATTTTCGGACAAATTCCCTTGATCAAAAACTTACGGGAGAGCGCCGAAAATTCGTAAAAAAGGGGTATTTTTCGAGCACTAGTAAAAAAAGCGAATTTTGAGCTGAAATTCTGTAGAATGATGCTATCAGCGTACAAGAGCCAGTAAAAAAATTTTGACCCCCTAAGTTCGACCATATTTTAATAATAAATTTTTTTTTATTAAAAAAATGAAAATTCGCAAACAGTTTTCGCGATGTCAGAAATGGATACCCTGGCTTCCTTGACGTTCAAACATTGAGAAAAAAAGGTTTTCTGACAAATTTATCCTCGTCCGCTCAATTCCTGACAAGATCAAAACTGGAAAATCAGAAGTCATTTTAGGGAGAAAAAACTAACTTGAATCAACTCTGCACATAGCGAAGTTAATGCTTATGAATCGGGAAATTTGTTTATTAAAAACAACTTTATTTGACAAGTATCTTATAATCATAATACTCTGATGACACATATAGTTGCTAGAGAATCGTTGCTAGAGAACCAATATTTCAATGATATTGAACTGTCTCGCGAGTCTGGATCATCTGCTAGTGAATAGCAATGACAATATACTGGTGGATTCTGTCTTTATTTCGTAGTTGACTCGTAAATGTTTGAATCGCAAATAGATAAATTTGGATTTCGAGGGAGGGGGGGACAGAAGCTCATTACAGCTGAATTGTTTGAAACTTTTGACATGATCAATTTTGACACCTGTCCGGATTGAAGAATACGCTACTACACGGAATCTGCGAGCCCCCACACTTTACATGGAAAATGCCAAAGTTGGTGAAATCTGATTTGTCAGAAAATTATTTTCCTGGGATTTTTAAATGAATACAAATCGATTGAACCTAATTTTATCCGTTACAAAAACTTTTTATTTAAATACGAGTAGCTCCCGTTCGAAGCTCACTCCTTCCGAGTAAATTCTCGTAATTATATATGTTATTATATATGTAACAGGGTAGTTAGAGAGGATAGAGCGCCAAGCTTCGCGATCCTTACATACTTCTTTTAGAGGTAAAAGAAGTATGTAAGGACCGCGAAGCTTGGCGCTCTATCCTCTCTAACTACCCTGTTACATATATAATAACATATATTTTCCCCTAGATATGCGAGTGCTTTTGTTTTGTTAATTTTTCTTGATAGTTTTCTTTTTATTTCCAGGAGTCCGACGATGAGATCTCTCATCTGGAGTGGGAAACAGTTCGCGTACGTTTTGTAAAGGCGGGCACCGTCGAGCGACTGGTCGAGGCGTTGGCCACTGACGATGGCGAACTTGAGTCGACATACGTCAATGTCTTTCTCGCCACTTATCGGTATGTTAATTTCATGGACGTAATGCTCTAACATTAATTTATTAAAGAGCTGACATATAGACATGTCGGAAACGACACGGGTCAATTCGTGTTCTTGCGACTCAGCTGTGAGAAATAGGTACCTAATCTGACAAGAGGCGAACTACTCCATAAAATACCGCGTTAAGACAAAGTTAATGTGCAAACGACAGAAAACTCTGTGTAACAATTACAATTACCATAATGGAAAACAATCCGTCGGAGAAATGCTATCGCACCAGCAGCCGTAGTCCAACAGACTCTCAGCCCCGGCCCCGACGTTCCGTTAGCGCGTTATCCCTTCCAAACCGGAAGTCGCGCTTTGCCTTAGTATAGTCAAATAAGTGCCTTTTATTATTTTCACCAACATACATACATATGTACCTATAATATAAAATTCTTTTTTATCGCTACGGTGGGATGAAGTCTTTTTATTCAAAGAACTGTAAGATGTAAAGAAATAATTCGTTATAATTTCTCAGTAACGGCAAAATTCTCAACAATAGTCACGTTTACACTGACATTACAATACCTTCAAAATTACTCGTAACATAACATAACATAACTTCACGCTGTAGCCCCAACGGGGTAGTCAGAGAGGACGGAGCGCCTGGAGTCGCGGTCCTTACACACCTCTTTCGCTTCCTCAAATCTCATCATTCTCGTCACACATTTTCGCCTAGGTATGCGAGTGCTTTTGACATTTCCGTCTGCTAACACTCTGGCTATTTGATCTTTATAAGTCAGCCTTGGTCTTCCTTGGCTTCTTTTACCACTCACTTTCGCTCTGTATATTTTCTTCGTCAGTCTTTCATCACTCATTCTTTCCATGTGCCCGAACCATCTAAGCATTCCTTTTTTCATTTTTACAATAACACTGTTGTGCAACCCTGTCATACTGCGTATCTCATAATTGCTTATCCTGTCAGCAAGCGTGACACCGCACATATTTCTGAGAGACCGCATCTCCACAGCATTTAACATACTTTCACTCGATTTTGGGCATATCCAGGCCTCACTACCGTACAACAAAGTTGGCACCAACACCGCATTGTGGATGGCCATTTTAGCAGTGTTAGATATATTCACACTACCCACTAATGCGGACAGAGCACCGTTCACTTTATTGCCAGCTGCTGCCCGTCTCTCCACATCCAACTCACATCTTCCATCCCTCGAAAACGCACTCCCCAGGTACACAATTTCATTCACCTGTTCTAGACATTTTCCATTTACACAAATCACACATTTTGCTTGTACCGCTTCTCTTTCAAACACCAGAACCTTAGTTTTGTTCACATTCATTTTCAATCCTTTTACTTCACAATCTTCTTTCATGCACGTGACTAGTGTCCGCAACTCTGCTTCTGATGGTGCTATTAGCACAGCATCGTCAGCGTACAATAGGCAGTTTACCACTGTGTCACCACATCCCATACCATTATATTACCTTTCGATCTCTGGAGGCAACTGTCCAAATACCGCACGAATAGCCAGGCAGACATCACGCAGCCCTGTCTGACACCAGAACAGACTTCAAACCAGGGCGACATGTCCCCGTCTATCTTTGCACAGGCTCTGTGGTCTCGATATAATGACCTCACAGCCTGCAGTAAGGAGCCCTCCACGCCATATTCAAGCAGAAGACTCCACAATTTCTTCTGCACTACTCTATCGAATGCTTTTTCTAGATCCACGAAAGCGCAGAAAACTTTCCGACCTAAAGCCAGAAACCTCCCCACGATAATGCGAAGCGAGAAAATCTGATCCATACAACCCCTACCGTTCCTGAATCCACCTTGCGCCTCCCACAAATATCTTTCTGAAACGCCTTTCATACGTTCAGTCAATACTTTAGTATAGACTTTACTCGCTAAGCTGACCAAGCTGATGGCCCTATAGCACGCACAGTCTAGATAGGAACCTTTCCCTTTATATATGTATAGGTACTATGACTGCCGTGCGCCAGTCCTCTGGAACCTCCCCCTTCTGCCAACAAAGGTTGCAGAGTGCACAGAAGGCATCCCAGACCCTAGGACCACCATACTTGATCATCTCAGCACTCACCTCATCAATTCCCGCAGCCTTTCCACATTTCAAACTTCTTATCACTTTCTCAATCTCTTTCATACTAATGGCATCCTCCAGTCCCTGGCCCGAGTGTGGCAATTCTTTAGAATCGCTCTCAGTATCAGAGACGGAGTCGCCACTATCATACAGTTCTCCATAGTATTTACTCCATCGCTGCAGAACATCCTTTTTATTTGTAAGCAGGTTGTTTTCTTTCGAACGCACTTTATTCATTCTGCAAGGTGCCGGATCACTTCGGTACTTACGTACTTCTTTCCAAAATAATTTGGAATTTTCGTCGAAGTTGTCCGACATCTTGTTTTCATCTAACACCCTACACCTTTCACGCTTTTCTTTCACTAGTGCCTTCGTTTCTGCTTTCTGCAGCTTATATCTGTCTTTCATCGAATTTTTCATACCACAGTCATTAGTAGCAAGGTAGTCTTGCCAAGAAAAATATTCTTATACACAGCCACTTTCACCTCATCATCCCATCACACATCACGCTTTTTGCCGTTCCCAATCTTATTCATTCTACACACTTCTTTCGCAGCCTCAATCATACTATCTCTAAGGTTCTGCCAGCATTCCAGCTTACTGGATAATACCCTTTCATATTTCTTTATTTTCTTTCTTTTAATGCGGGTAACCGCTGCAGGTTTGGACACTACGCGATGTCGCCATGCTGCGAACAGACCCCTTATTCTGGTTATCACCAGAAAGTGGTCCGTCCCGAGATCGGGTCCTCTATACGCTCTTGTGTCCATTACCTGCTTCTTAAGTCTGCTATCCACCAGGAATAAATCAATCATACTTCTCGCACCCTTTCTTTCCCACGTGTACTGATGGATCCTTTTGTGCCCAAACATGGTATTAGCCACAAAAAGATCCTTTTCCATACACAGTCCTAACACAATCTTACCAGCATCATTCACTCTCTTATCTCCATATTTGCCTAGGACAGACTCAAATCCTGTTCGAGCTGTCCCGACCCATCCATTCATGTCTCCACACACAACAATTCTTTCGTTCTCTTCAACCGTCGCTAGAACTTCTCTAACATTCTCCCAGAACTGCTCCAGTTCAGCCAAACCGACAGAGGACACTGGGGCATATACTGCCAAAACAAAAATTCTTGTCAACCCAATCTTGAGGCGTACCCAGAGCAGTCTGGGATTTACACATTCATATTCAGTCATACAATTAACCATACGAGAGGACAGTAAAACGCCTACCCCTTGGCATCCCCTATCTCCTTGTGGTACCCCTGACCACAAAGCGATGCCTCCTCCGGGCAAGTCGGCAAGTTCACTGCCGCCTTGCTTGGTTTCGCTCAAACATAGCACATCCAATCTTTTCTCTTCCATAATATCAATCACTTCATTCATCTTCTCGTCAATCCCACCTCTCACATTCCACGCAGCTACTCTGCACTCCTCCCTCCACTTCCCGCCGCTAGGTGCACAGCGTGTTGGGTGGCGGTCCCCAACGCCGAACTGCACTCTGCACACACCAGCAGGGACAGACCGGTGTACGTCGCTTTCGGGGGACGCCCTAACATTATCATTGCCGTTGTCCCGCATGGTATGCAAAGAAGAGGAATTGCAGCCCTGAAAAGGGCTGGCAGGGGTCGCGACGAGCACGCTTCCTCAGTTGACCCCCAAAAATTACTCGTAATCTTGAATAATCACAGTTTCATTTAATGTCATGTTACATTTATGTGATCCTAAAAATGAACGATTAAAAAACTATGTTAATTATGTTCTAGGTCGTTTGCGGAGTCCAATCGCGTGCTGGATCTCTTGTTGCGACGGTATGAGGCTTTGGCATCGGACGACGTTCCAACTGCGGTTGACACCTCACAGCAACACCGAAAGTATGCTTCTTTAGATTACAGTAACATTGTGTAGTGAAAAAATGTCTGTCTGTAATTTAATGATTGAAATACAATACGATAATTGAATCTCATTAGTCACACGCTTTTCATTTAAAAAAAGATTAGGGATTTGGCCAGTAGGAGTTGAATTCTCACATATTTTGCAGGTAATATTAAAAAAAATCTACTTAAAATATTGAGGATATTTTATTTCATGTATGTAAAATGTGGGTACGCGTAATCATATATATTGGGTAAGAATTAGAGGTGTGATAAATTAGTCTATTGACAAAGACTATGGAATTTATCAAACTTTATTGTAAGATTAAAATTATTAATAAATTATACTAAAAAATTATACTTTTTGGTAATTTAACAAATAAGAAAGAAAGACAATACATTTTTCAATAAATAAAATAAAGGACTCTGGTGGCATGTCTCCACGTGTGGTTGGATACCTATCCGGAGGACTTTCGGCATCCCCCGCACCACCCCGCATTGCAGCAACTTCTCGCGTTCACGCAGCTGCATTTACCAGGTTCAGAGCTACATTCGAAGGTACAGACTAACTGCGTTTGTAATTTAATCCATGTCTTTGCTTTTTAGATTTACTTATATTCGAATGCTAATAGTACTAGGGTTATCAATAAAAAGTGAGAATCAGTATGTTACAGGCAAAATTAAATTTTATTTTATTTTTCGACATAGTCACCTTTTAGTTTAATACACTTGGAATGTCATTTTTATAAGCTTAGAAATCCAAATTAGGTAAACAAAATAAGAAAAATGAAGATTTAATCTCGTTTATAATAAAATTGTTGCTAATAAAAAACAGGTTGCTAATGTCTTTGTTAATTTCTTTTTCAAATGCACCTATAGAGATTACTAGTCTAGCATCTGCAGGTCTAGCATCCTCTGCACATGCAGCACGGGCACTCTTAAGCCAAAGCCAGTTTTCAATCCCACTCAGTTCAGTTCAGTTCAGGCACACGTTTTCATTTGAGATAAACTTTCAAACAATTAAAAAAAAGAGAGGTAAAGATTGTAGAGATTATCAGTTCATATACTGATATATAATGCCAATAGTAACACCGATTTTAGTAAATATATTTAATAAATGTGTTGATTTAGGTGTGTTTCCGGATTTGATAAAACATGGTAAAATTATACCAATATTTAAATCGGGTTGTAAGTCAGATCCTACAGGTCCAGCGTCGATATTGGCAGCGTTGAGTAAAATATTCGAAAAAATAACGCTCAACCAAATGCTGGCACATTTTAATATTTGCAGCATATTTCATGGTCAACAACACATGCGGGAGCAAGCTTGATCAAAACTGTACTAGAGACTTGGGAGCGGTCATGGGATGCCATTGGCGTGTTTTGTGATCTTTCCAAAGCTTTTGATTGTGTTGGTCACGAAACTTTAATTTAAAGCTGAAATACTATGGAATACGTGAAAAAGCTCTCAATCTCGTAATTTCATATCTGGCTGACCGAGAACAAAAAGTGAGTGTAACACATCTGTCGGATCTAAATTAAAGATGGGCGTTCTCCAAGTATCAATTTTGGGACCATTCCTGTTTTTGGTTTATATTAATGATCTTCCATTTTTACTTAAAGACCTATATGAAATAATATTATTTGCTGATGACACATCATTATTGTTTAAAGTAAATAGAAAAGACATAGATATTAGCGGACAGAATAAGACCTTGGCGGATGTCTCGAGATGGTTCGCTGCTAATATTATTGTTATATATTTACTACTATATTATTTTATATATTTAATACTGAATACACAAAAAACCAATTGTGTTAGGTTTTCCCGATCCAATGTATCCAGAATCCATAATAAACTAGAACTGAGTGGGAAACAATTAGAATTAGCGAAATCAGCTACTTTTCTTGGTTTAACAGTAGATAATAAATTACAGTGGGCGGACCATATCGGGACTTTGGCTAATAAGCTCTTTTCGGCAATATGTGCTATTAGACGCATTAGACAGTTGACAGATGTGGCTAGGCTAGTGTACCTCGCATATTTCCATAGCCTTATGTCTTATGGCCTGCTACTGTGGGGATCAGTGGCGCATATGAAATCTATCTTTGTTTTACAAAAGAAGGCAATACGTGCCATCTACAGTATGAACGCACGAGAGTCGCTGAGAGATCGCTTTAAAGACATTGATGTACTCACCTTACCCTCGTCATACATCTTTGAAAACATAATTTACAGTAGAAAATTTGACACAATTTGACTACAATTTGACAGTTATTGAAGTCGGTGCCAAATCAATGTGCAACAACAGAAAGTCTATTAGTTTGGTAGGCTTGGTACCGACTTCAGTAACTGTCAAATTTAATTATATAGGTATGTGTATCGTATTTATAAGGTTATTTTAATTGTACTTGAGTTTCGATTAGTAAAGGATAGTTATTTTATACTTTTCAGTGTTTGTTTTGAAGGCGGTTTAATTTTTTTTATTAAAAATTTTTTTTCGTTTTCATCGACACGCTATGACGCTAAAACAAACAGCATCCAAACGACTTAAAACAACTCCTATTTAAAATAAACAAAAGACAATAATCAGCCTATTTTTTCGTGGCAACAGAGAATCTAGTTTTGCCAGACAGTATTAATAACTTTTTTAACTTTCATATAGTCTATATCGCATTCTCACTTTTTATTGAACGCCCTTTGTAAATGCGTAAATATGCGAGAAAATCTCATCATTGGATTTCCGTTGTGGATATTTCAGGATATTTCAGATATGAGACTTATCCTGTTCATGTAACACATTGTTTCTCAACCATTTTTATGTCGCGACCCTCGAAAAAGCCAGAAAGTTAAGTATGAAGTCTTGCGACCCCTTCACTATAAAATTATAATACGAGTATAAATAAATATAATAATATATTAATGAATAGTTTCAGGTGATAAAAACGTAAAACAGCGGATTACAAATATAAATTATCGCGCGTGTAAATCGCGCCCGCCTGTCAGATGGTCTATAATTACAGTTAAGACTTGCACGAACCTGTCAAATAAGGCACCCGCGAATCCCGTGACACGTGCGCTAAACAGGTTCGTACATGTTAAATGACTTAGTTATAAAAACAAAAGGACGTGAGGCAGAATTTCATTGTTATTTACATTTTTAGGGAAGTAGCACAGGGAACCAAGTACATACAACAACGATCTTATCTATCTCACCTAATTAATTTAAATAAATAACAGTAAAAAAGTTAAATTAAAATGTACAAATTTGTGACAAAACGAAATGTGCCTTCGACGTCTGGTGAAACGGTGAAGAAAAAGACCAGGTACAAGGATACAACGACACATATTTAAAATATGGATTTATTGTATTGGATGACAAGCCACAACGTCCTCTTTGTTTCCAAGTTCTATCCACGGAAAGCATGAAGCCTTCAAAATTACTCCAGCATCTGGAAACAAGATACCCGTCTTTACAAAGCAAACCGTTAGGATTCTTCGAGCGTAAGTCACTTGTTTTGAAAAATCAACAAATTGCTATATAAAAATCCGTAACGAGACTGCAGCTTTTCATTTCCTGCTTAGTAGCACTGCGAGTCGCGAGGGAATCTAAGCCCCATACTATCGCATACGATAAGTTCGGAAGTATGAATGAAATGGCATTAGTATTAATAATATTCACCAGCGAATAATTGAAAAAGTTAAATTAAGTGAATTTTTTGACATTCAGTTTGACGAGTCAACAAACGTGTCGAACTTGGCGCAATTTTTATGTTTTGTGGGATATGAATGCGAGAAGTCCATTAAAGAAAATAGGTTTTTTTGCACATCAATTCCTGGTCGAGCATCTGGCGAAGGCCTTTTTAGCGTGTTCATTGGAGCAACATAAAACGAAAACTTGAATAAAAACTGGAATAAAAACATTGCGGTGTATACTGATTGCGCGAAAACGATAACGAGGAAAAACAGTGGCGCGATAGCAAAATTAAAAGACATTATGCCGCATGGGGAATGGAGGCACTGCTTTCTTCACAAATATGCACTAGCCGGAAAAAAGATGCCGAATAATTTACAAAATGTATTATCACAAGCTGTTAAAATTGTTAATTTTATTAAAGCCGAATTAGTTTGCTTTCCACACTGCGAAGAAATGGGTGTCAAGAACAATTCATTGCTTTTCAATACTGAAGTGAGATGGCTGTCGCGAGGAAATGTTTTAACAAGGCTGAGATGAATTAAAAATCCTTCTTACAGATAAAACCAGTTTATTTTTAGAGTTTTTACAAGATATCTGTATTACTGTCGCCTTACTTGAGTGACATATTTTCACATTGGAATGACTTCATCTGATGAAAATCATCTGTTTTTTTTCTTAATGGCATGGCGCACAGTTTAGCGCATTTGCCAATGTCACGTATTGATAATTAGAATCACAAGTAAATTCTTTTTTCTTATCGTAAAACTCCTCCAGTAAAGTAATAGTAGGCTGTAGTAGGTTACTGAAGTTATAAAGGACTTCTTGGAAGAGCCTGAGAACTTCAGCTACACATGTTTATTTAGACCTACTCCATTCTTTTCACTTATACATAACTTTAAAACACAATATACTATCACTTTTGTATTTTAAAACTCCCAAAAATGTAAAAAATAGAAAATCTGAACAAAATGTCAACCTCACTTCCACTGTTCTCGCCAAAAAGTCTTATCACGTCTGTTATCACTCAAAAATAATTTACTTATGAGTGTTTGCAAAGATGATCCACGTATAGAAATACTTTTTAAGTGAGAAAAAAAACCCAACAATCGCATTAATTAATGAATGTTCATGATTAATCATTTTAATTAAACAAAGTAAGCTAGCTATAAGTTAATTTTTTTATGTTGTTATTATATGATAATATTTAATTTTATAACACTACACTAAAATTCATTCCTTTAATAAACGAATCTTTTGTATGTAGGTCTTATTTTTTTAACAGCCAGCCCCCAAGGGTCGCGACCCCAGGTTGAGAAACAAGGATGTAACATATCGTTAATCTTTCTAAAAAAACACAATTTTGGACTATATAGCTTATTATAAAAAACTAAAATGATGTTAGAAAGAGGAGATATGCTGACGAAGTGATTGAAAAGTGAGTGAAAATATGAGTAAATGGAAAATGTCTAGAATATAGGTGCCATGAAACTATGTACATATCTAGAGAGTATTATATACTTTGACGGAAAGAAGATGTGTGTATAGATGTGGAGAGGCGTGTAATTTTAACGATGTCTGTTCGCACTAGTTAGCAGTGTGAATGTATTCCAAACTGCCGAAATTACCATTTGCTTTGCTGTGTTAGTGTCAAATTTATTGTACAGTGATGAGGCTTGGATAGTCGTGAAATCGAGTGAAAGAGAAATGAACGCAGTGAAAATGTGATCTTTCAAAAAAATATTTCTGGTATCACCCTCGCGGAGGAAATAAGTAATGAATAGATACGCTGTCATGGCAGGGTCAGATGACAGTGTCATTGTAAGAATATAAAAAAATATACTTAGATGTTTCGTGCACATAAAAAAACCTGAATGATGAACGATCGATGAAGAAAATCTATTTAGAGAAAGTAAGTGAGAGCAAAAAGCAAGGTAAAGCAAGGTTGACTTATGAAAATCAAATAGCTAGAATGTTATCTGATAAGTTATAAAAAGAACTCGCATACTTCGGCGAATGCACATGAGGAGTATGTCGAGATTTGAGGAGACGAAAACAGTATGTAAAGACCGATATGCCTAGCACTCCATCTTCTCTGACTGTATCGTTAGGGGTATGTATGTATATGTATGTTTGTATGTGTGTATGATATAATATTGATGGGTTATCAGCTTATTAATAGGTGTCTGGTTCTGCATTTCTGGATTGTCAAGTGTCTATGTTGTGCTTTGAAGCTTCGTCCACACCAAATGAGAAATTGCGTACCTATAGTTGTATTTATCTAAAGTCCGTTTCGATAGAATTTGCTACAAAGAAAAATGAAACTTAGTGTTTCGTTTAATTTCATAAGACTCGTTATTAAAATAAGTACATAAAATTGAATTTTTTACCAAAAAACATTTTTTAAAAAGTGTTATTGCATATGGATAAATATTAACTTTATGACAGCCGTTTTATTTGAAAAGACTTAAAGATTGTTTACTTTTTGATAAACTAGTTTGAAACGGACCATAGATACCTAGATGTATTTACGTTTCTTAACTCTTAGGTGTTACAGAAGTTAGCTGTGTTCAGTGCGGAACGAAACGGCGGAGTGGGAGGCGGTGGGGGCGTGTGCCTGGCCGCGGGCATGCGCGTGCCGGCGCATCACACCAGCGCGTACCGGCTGCCGCATGTGCCGCACCGGCACTTCGCCGAGCAACTCACGCGGATGGACATGGAGTTGTTCAAGAAGCTCGTCCCGCATCAGTGCCTTGGAGCTGTCTGGTCCCGGAGAGACAAGGATCGGTCGCACGACGCTGCCACTGTTCTAGCCACCGTCAACCAGTTCAACGCGGTATCTTTCCGAGTTATATCCACAGTGCTCGTCGAACCCAATTTGAGGCCGATGGAGCGTGCTGATATACTCGCCGCCTGGCTTGATATAGCTCGTGAATTGAGGGTGCTCAAAAATTTTTCCTCTTTAAAAGCTATCATCTCCGGCTTGCAGAGTAATTCAGTGTACAGATTACGAAAAACGTGGGCGCTGTTACCTAAGGAAAAGTCTGAATTGTTTGACGAGCTCGCTCGTATTTTTAGTGAAGATAATAACCGATGGACGCAACGGGAGTTGCTAATGCGAGAAGGCACGGCGAAGTTTGCGGATACGGTAGGCGAAAATGATAGACAGCTACAAAAGTTATTTCACGAACGTGGGTCACCAGGTGTCAGTCACGGGACGATACCGTACCTTGGTACGTTTCTTACTGATCTCACGATGATCGACACCGCTATTCCAGACACAGTTGCGGATGGCTTAATAAATTTCGACAAAAGGAGGAAAGAGTTCGAAGTTCTTGCTCAAATTAAATTATTACAAGGTGCCGCAAACGCTTATCACTTACCCTCCGATCCGATGTTTGATAGATGGTTCGACTCTGTTATCGTTCTAGATGATCGGGAGGCTTATCAGCTATCGTGCCAAATAGAACCACCGACTAACCCTCCAAAAGAAAAACGACCTAAGAAAGTTACCGAAACTAGCAGTACTGGGCATAGGAAGAACGACTCGATAGCGAGTACGAGTTCTAGTAATAGCTCCCAATTTTATTGCGAGACCGATGGTGTGCAGAGTGCTTGGAAAAGAGATAGTTTAGAACGACGGATATCACCGACAAGATTATCTCACGGATCTTCTTCTTCGTCATTGCCATCCCTCGATATGTCATTGTCGAGTGCAAACAGTGCTCAGAAACCGGCAAACGGGAAAGCGAGTGGTGCAAGTCCTGCTCATGTTAATACGCGAAATGGTCCTGATTTTTACATAATTCGCGTTACGTATGAGTCTGACTGCGTAGAGACTGAGGGTGTGGTATTGTATAAGTCGATAATGCTGTGTAACAATGAACGTACACCGCAAGTTATTCGGAACGCAATGCTCAAACTGAACTTAGACGGTGATCCCGAGGCATATACATTAGCTCAAGTTTTGCCGGATAGAGGTAAGCTGTTCATAGTTGCTATATAAACAATATTTCCTTAAAATTATAACAATTTAAGTAGATTCGTATGAGTATACGCGTACATGTTATAAGGAAAAATTATGGTGTACCTGGGCATTTTGTGAAAGGCTGCCAATCAACGAAATAACGATACAATTCGTTTGACGATTTGCCTAGCTATAGTTGGGCACATCGATTCTGTAGCGTGTTCAAAGTATTAGTAAATAAAAATTTAGTGTAATATTATGTGACTTGCAAAATGGTACGAGTACAATATTCAGTTCATTTTAACAACAGACGACCTGACCTACGAGATCCGAAATGTTTACGAATTTCTAAGCAAACTATTTTATTAAGGTCAAAGGACTAGGACGTACACGGGTAGCATCGTGTCGGTACTAGAGGAAAAAGAGATTATGCATGTCGATATTGAATGTATCGATAAGTCATGGGTACGAAAATTCTTTTCATGTTTCTAAAATAAGAAAAAATACAATAATCAAAATAAAATTATTTATTTTCAAATAGAAATATGTATGAATTTACAAGTCTAAATTATTAATTGTTTAATTTAAAAACAATTATTCAAATTAAAAATATATGTAATAAATATCAATTAATTAAAAGCTTGTATTAGTAGGAACGAAACAAGATAATTTGGAACTAGGTAGTTATAATTTCAAAGAATGATAGTCATTATAAATTTTCAAAATTAATTGAATTGAGATATCGATACGTTTTTTCGCATCCCTACTTACACATGCCGCCTTGCAAAAGCGAGACGCAACATGTAATTATAGCTTGCTAGACAAGAACAAACGGTGACTCGAAGCTTAGCAGCAACCATTATCACTAGACCTCTATGCACTTCTGTTATAAATTTCTATTATTAATTTTGAATGTAGGTACTTGCCGGTCAAACTTGATATTGTCCTTTTTGAAACTATTATTCGACTGCCACTACCACACCACTTTAAAGCGTAATTTGGCATTGTTTTACGTATTTTGTTATATATATTTTTTGATACCGCTTAGACACAGGTCACGTTACTACTAAACGAGCGCGCGTTTGCGTTTGAACTAATATAAATATTCGTGAAGATGGATGGCAGAATACGGTGCCTTTAAGTCTCGTAGGCTAGGTTGTCTGTGATTTTAACGCAGTTATCTTAAGCTGGGTCCACATTTGTATCATTTTAGTGTATCAGATCTCCGACGCGTGGCATCGACGTATCATTTTCGCTAGTGTGGACGCAAATGATACGCGATCATGCTACACGCCGTAGCATGATACACCCCGATCCGTATATAACCGCGTATCTGATACGGGTCGTATCGATATCCGTATCATGATCGGCCAAATGATCGTAGTATGGACGCATTTTGATACTGTATCATAATACGTCTTGTCTATTTGATACGTGATACACCGCGATCCAGCTCGAGGCGGTTTTTACCCGATCATCAAAGGGGATACGCAACGCCGTGACACGATCTAGAACAAGTTTGGACGTGTTTTCGCGATCATTGCACGAGCACGCATCTCTGCTCCGCTCATTAATTTGGAGTTTAGTGCATACTGCGTACGTTGATGCTTTTTTAAAACTTTTTTAATTATGAGTTGGGATAACGATACTGTGTTACAACTGATAGAATCATATAAAATAGATAGAGATGGATTCTAGGTCCATGTCTGAACTGAATGAGAGCCGTCGAATAAATACAAGGAAAAGATACGGGGAACGGGAGATTTGGATACGAGGATCGTAGAAAAAATTGAGCGTCCACACATGACGACACGCGTTTGGCGACACGCTGACAAGATACAGTATCGTAAGTGTGGACGTCGTTTTTAGCATGACAAGTTGAGAGATACGACATGGTCGAAATGGGCGTCCACACTTATGATACGGATACGCGTTACGATACGCCTGATTTTGAGATTTAAGATGATACAAATGTGGACCCAGCTTTATGCGCACGTAAATCAATCGGAGTGTGTTGAGACAGCGCCACTAGTGGCGCGAAATATCACTACGGCGTGGCAAAGCATTTGGATTGAAATTTACTTGAAATACAGGCAAATATTGCTTTCAACGAACCGCCCGACTTTTCATTAAGAACGTCACGATGACGTCTAGACAATATAATTTCATGAAATATTGGTGTTTCGCGAAATACTCAGGTATATATCGGAATCATGTATATTGTATAAGGTATACATAATTCCATTGCTACGTTTTTCGGACTCATTGCAAAACGAAATCAATATTAATTAACATGTCTATTTGTGCATGCGAAGGTTACTATCTAACTTAATTTTATATTTTTAAAAACATCGATATGTCATTTTTTGAAATTTCAATTTAACTTGTATTAATTGTTACAGAAATGGTGCTACCGGCAAACGCTAATGTGTATTACGCAGTAAATACTGCGTACAATTTGAACTTTATTCTGCGTCCGCGCAAGTCGCACCATGGAGGCGAGCCCATTGTCAACGGCAAAACGCGTGTAAAACGCACCTGACAATACATTCGATAAATAAATTTTGTGTTCAATTTTGTATTGCTTTTTATGTTACAAATTTCGATTTTTAGATGTCCTGTTTTTGTACAAATCCTAACTTTTTTCTACTTGCGAATATTATTTATGTTTTGATAATATTTATACGCCTTGATTTTTTTTCGTAGATATGGTAGGTACGTTTATTTATCTGAGTTATTTGTTCCCTGTGCATTCCTTTTTATGATTAAATAATTCGTGTATAATTAATGTACATATAGTTACAAATCATTTGATGCCACCTATAATCTACCAAGAGCGTGCTGAAAACGTCTGTTTATTGTGTAAATGTGAGTTAATAGATGTAAATAGTGAAAATGTAAATAAGAATCTCACGAAGATATTATAAAATAGTGAAAAATTGTTAATACTGAGCCAAAGGCAAAATATTTTTATGTCTAATAGCGAGGTGCTGATTCACTTTTGAAAGCATTTTATGAGCTTTAAATTTGTATAAAACCGAATGAAACCGAATTTTGTAAAGTTATACGAGTTATATACATGAACATATTATGTAAGTAGTATTTGAATGAAGTATCTAACCGTATGCTGTACTTCGTTAAATGCAATAGTTAGCTAGTATTATTTGTATTTGTTGCATGTTTCAGTGATTTCATAGGATTAAACTATGAATGTTTTTATGTATGTACTAAGTACGACCTTTAACAAATGCTGTATTTACATATTTACATACTCAGTTCAATACTAGCATTACGAGTAAAATGATACATGCCTTTTTTATAATGTATAATAAAATACTTTAATTCAGATTTAACCGACTGATATTATATTATTTAATTATGAGCATTAATATCATTATTGTGCATAAAGATACCCCGTACCTAAATAAGTTAATTGTTTTTTTTCAATATTATACTTACTGCTGGTTTTACGGTGTACATCATATTCGATGTTATTCAACATTAGACTTGTTGATAGCTACCATAAATTAAAGTATGTAATTGGAATCAAAACACAAGTAAGTATATATAAGTGCGCTTACCAGTTAGCTTATAGGCGAAGATAGTAATAGATATTGCAACCTGGTTATAACTATGTGTAAACTCGTCCTTTGAGTTGACAAGTTATGTATGTATGAAATAGGTTGTAGTTTAACAACTACATACTACCTATACTACCTATAAGGTTTGACGGCAAGTAATACATTTATATTTACTTTCTTTTATTTTTATTCTACTTGCTTTTGTTTATGTGCCACTCATCAACAAAACTGGTACCAGATTTATGAAACGTCCTTTTGTAAATACTTATAATGTACCTCTATTTGATTAACTGTAAGTGAAAATTTGTAGTTTTCCACCAGGTTCTTTGTAACGCTGTTTATATTGTGTAATAAAAAATAACACCATTTTAATTTATTGTTTTAATGTATATGAATTAAATTCTAACACTACATCAAAAACCATGAGGAATTATGTCACCACGAATGGTACTTATCCTTTTTACTTAATAATGCATTAACTGTATTTACCTTACAAACAAGAAAAACTGTAAATCATGTCTTGAATCAAAACATTTTTTAAGTGATTTCTTGGCAAGATTAGTGAAATATAATTTATGTATACTACGCAGTATGACAAGGTTGCACGACAGTGTTATTGTAAAAATAAAGAAAGGAATGCTTAGGTAGTTCAGACACATAGAAAAATCAGTGATGAAAGACTGACGAAGAAAATCTACAGCGCGAAAGCGAGTGGTAAAAGAAACCAAGGAAGACCAAAGTTGATTTATAAGATCAAATAGCCAAAGCGTTAGCAGACGGAAATGTTAAAAGAACTTAATTTGTACGTAATGTTAAAAGAACCTAGGCGAAAATGTGTGACGAGAATGATGAGATTTGAGGAAGCGCAAGAAGTATGTAAGGATCGCAACGCTTGGCGCTCTGTTCTCTCTGACTACCCCGTTAGGGTTACACCGTGAAGATTTGTATGTAATCTTATATATTACTTCTTATTTTTTCTCGGAATGCTGGAATGCCTTGCCTGGAATTCTTTTAAACACGGGTTTAAAAGAAACCCGTCCTACATTCCAGGCAAAACTCACCGAAACTTGCTAAATACGAGGGTTTAGAGGCTATATTAGGCAAATCTCGTCTATATTTGTGTGGACCTTTTGATTGTTTTTTTTTCACAATAAAATAAATAATGTAAAAAGCTACAGGACATAATACTATAGCAGCAGAGCGTCTTTCGATCTCGGCCTGTTTCAGCAACATGCTCGTCGAAACCTCTCGTCGAGAATGTAGAGCGTGTTTTAGTCATGGATTTGGGAAGCACACTGGCTACAACTTTTGCTTAAACTTTTGTCACTTATCTAAAGTTAAGCTGTGATATTAATCTTTAATATACATAAATCTTATTAAAAAATGAGATCATACATCACAATGAAAACCGCAACCACCCAAGATTACACGACATTCGATATAGACAGGCACGAGCTTAGGATTTAGTTCTACCCGACAACAATGATGCAAAAAGGAGGGTTATGATTTTAGCTGGGTATGTGACTACATATACGTTCACCTGTCCCCTCGCATAACCTAAACCACATAACCAATTACAACATATGTTATGGTAAGTATAATTATCTGTTTTTTGTATAATTCAATAAGCCGTAATACAGTACGACATGAAGTCAAGGATTAAAAATCAATTATCGGATACCATTATAAAAAGCATGATTAGAGTAATATTTTTTGGAATTAATTATTAAAATAATGTAAATAAAAATACAAGATATATTACATACTAAAACCTGACTGTTTCAGAAAAACTTGTAAATGAAATAAGTGTAAATTCCTCCGAGTCGCAGGCCGCATAGAAAATAATAAATTAATAGGCCTCCGATACCGGCGATGAATTCAAGGAATTACAGTTATTTTATTTATTAGTTTTACCTAGTTGAAAATGTGTGAGGAGAATGATGAAATTCGAAGAAGCGAAAGAAGTATGTAAGGACCGCGACGCTTGGCGCTCTGTCTTCTCTGACTACCTCGTTGGTACCAGCGTGAGTAAATGTATGTGTGTATAGTTATTTCATTTAAACATTTTTTCTTAAATGCTGAGTAGGCTTCTAGTTTCATAATTTTTATTTTTTATACTATGTAGTGATTACAATAGATAAAAACTAAGTAAAAATTAGTTGAGCAGTTGTTACTTTTTAATTTTTATTTATCGTTTGATCATATTGATAATAATTTTAAACAGCATAATACGTAGTAATAATTTTCTATGATATGACTGATATTATTATTATTATACTAATTCATACGTGATACGTCGAAAACTAAAACAATGTTTAATTGAGTTTTAGAGGTAATCGCTCGTTGTAGAGGTGCTAAAAGTTTAGACATTTACTAACTAAAATAAAATCGTGAATTAATTTAAAAAAATTGCATGTACTCTAAGACTGTGCCATAAGGGTATATGATAGTGACACCTATTGACATTTATACGGAATATTTTAAGCTGGAACTCCATTAGGTACCTAGTAGATATTTTGTTATATAAATATTTGAAAAATCACTCATAATATAGATGGCATCACAGATATTCCAAATAACTAATATCAATGAATGAAGAGTATCTTCGTGTACATATTATATATACAATACGAACTTGACTATGAATGAGTACATACTTAGACGTGCATTAGACGGATATTACACGTGCAATAATATCTCATACATTTGAGGGTTGGAATAGAGTGAATTTTATAAATTTGAAACAATCTCAACTACCTACATCTTTTACCATTTTAAGGACAATTAATTTTCAGTTTATTTGGAGCTATTTTTAACAACCAATTTTGCTTTTATGATCCAAAAATTTATAATTTATAATTAATTCATTGAAAATTATTTGCACACATTATTCTTAAATGACAATTAACATAGGTATGAGCAAGTACCTACTAAAATAATAAGTGTACAGATCTTCGGTATGTAGTTATTGAATTTTGAATACTTATAGAGATACCAATGGTTTATTCTAGTATAAAGCATTAGAAAAAATCATACTGTGCGTTATATTTCAGACTTAAAGTTGGCATTAGCATACTTTGCGTTGACATACAAAACTGTTCTGTAAGGTTTCAGGTGTATAATGTAAGACGTTGAACATAGGAATCTAGGAATCGGTGTGCAATGCACCTGCGTGCCGCCACTGGTTGACAGCGGTTTGGCTGAAATTTTCATGGCCAGTGTATCGAGCGGGGTGAGACTGGAGCAGACCGCGCAGTCGCGTCGCGCCGCCTGACCGAGCGCCTCGCACGCTAACAGTTTTCGAACCCAACAGAAACACTCGTTCTGAGAGAACATCGTGCCGGCCAAAAAATAAACACGCGCGATTTTTCATTTACACACGGACCATTCGCGTATCGGTTGCAAGCGCAGTGAGTGCACGGAGAGCAGGACATCGGTTTGAGGCACGATATGTGAAAACAAAACGTCTATGACAGCACCGGCCAGCGACATGTGGTGCGACGGAGACACAGGCGAAATGAAATAATAGGGTGAGTCCAAAGGTGGTAATTTCGCGACTTGGCCTTGAGGTGTGTTAAATATGCCAAAAAGTATTCATAATTATACCAACAATTCAAGTTAATCCTATGTACAACATTTTTATAATAACTAAAAATGAACTGCTAAAAATAGCCTCAAATCTCTATATAATATAAACAACGCGAATGCAGAATTTTTTTATATATACAAGTTCAAAATAAAACAAAGATTCGAAACCATACACACATATTTTCTAATTGCTGTAACGATATTTTATTTTATGACGAAAATAAAGTATGTGAAATATATTACTTATGTAGGTATATTGAGCAGAAATAGCTAATTCTCTGCATAGAAGCTCTACAACTGTTGCAATCTGATTATGGCACGCCCAAAAAATTATACCATATAATACTGAATCTATTCATACCTTAGATAAATAATGGTATTTCGTAATTTGTTTCAATATAATTGTATAACAAATCTTAAAAACACATCGATATCCTCTCGATTGTAGCGCCGTAGCTCTTGCGTAGAAGTCGTAGCAGTGTTAGTGAAGTTGATTCGATTGGGATAGACAGGTCTAAAATCTAGAGTTACACCAATTACATAATGTGACCAATACCACCAATACCAATAATAAATTCAGACTATATTTTCGATAAGCCTGCGTAAGGAAACAGTGCGAAACGGTTTTGTTACCTTGTTTACAGAGGCACACGCCAACATATTTCTTCTTGATAAAATTCGAGGACATGTTACAGTCTTACATTTTTCTTTCTCAATGTGATTGCAAGAAAGCCTTTTATTTTTAACATGCTATTGATATTTATCTATAATTATATTTAAACTAATAATGAATTACCTCAGGTATGAAAGATCAACACTTGAGAACAGCTCGACCGATTTGACTGTTTTTGTTGTGTTTGCAATTGTCAGGACAAGGTTTCTATGAAAGAAAATTTTGAGATAATCGCCGGAAAAGTCGAAAATTTGGATGGTATTATTGTATGAAAATCTCGAAGAGTGTGTCGCAAACATTCAACACCCCACACGGGCGAAGCTGGGGCGGATCGGCAGTAATGTGATACGTTACAGATATTGGGTTGAATTCATATAAAATATTGTTTTGTGTGATTTAAATTTATTCGATACTGGCAATCGAAAGTACAATTATAATATAAGCTCATGAATCCACAACAATATTTGACGTGACGTGCTTGCGTGACGTTACCGCGCGTCGTGCACGCAGCACAAAACAATGCAATAATTCAGTCCATTTTTATAGTATACTGCGGCTATCAATTCTGGTCACATTGACTTTTAAATAATAAACGAGTGGCAATTAGTTCACGACACCAAAGTACCAATACAGAACGAAAAATCATTTAAGTGCAAGTTTGACTATCTTCACTATTTACAGACATTCGATTTATACTATCGATATTTATTGCCAATAGAAAAAAATCATTTTATCAAACGTAGAGTTGACTTTGTTTTAACTACGCGAAAATCGCGGGTAAGTTTGTGACTATACCGAACGTGTACTGAATCTCAAAATTATAGTTTTTCTCTAACCAACGAACAGTAAGATAAATAATTTTATAAGTTTCTGGTTCAAGTTTGGGTACAGACCCTTATTAATATAATTAAGTACACAAACATTAATCAAGGCGGCTTGTCACTCGCGTGGTACCTATTTCAATCATCATAATGTATACGTAAGCGTAGAAATTAAATTAAACACTGGCAATAATTCAGGTATACAGGTGTACGTATAAGTAATGTTATTATACAATTTAAATTTATTTGTATGTTTTGTGTTTGAGTATGCGTAACTACGTGACTTGCGTGCCAATATATTTTAATACATACCATAGGTACGTACATAAATACTTAAAACGCGTGAGTTTCATCATTTCTAAAACACCGTTTGGCGGAAAGATTGTATTACTGTTATACATGTTTAAAAATAAATGTGTTCAAAACTAAGGTTCTGGTATTTAAAAGGGAGATGTATAAATTGTTAAATATGGGTAAATGTAAAAATGATGGAAGATGCGAGTTGGATGTGGACAGCCGGTAGCAGCTGGCAATAAAGTGAACAGTGCTCTGTCCACATTAGTAGGCAGTGCTAATATATCTAACTAAGCCAAAATGGCTATACACAATGCGGTGTTGGTTCCATATAAAAATTTAGCCAGTCTTCAGACAAACTTTTCAAAATTAATTCTCGCATGGCTCTCCTCATTGTCCGTTTTTGCCGTTTCGTTCCAAAATTTACGCATGCTCTTCGCTGTTCTCAGATTTTTAAATTTCAAACTCTTGTAATGTCTGTAGACAATGTTCTCAAAAATACATACATACATATCGTCACGCTGTATCACTAACGGGGTACAACATACTTCTTTCGCTTCCTCAAATCTCAGTATTATAGTCACACATTTTCGCCTAGGTACTCAAGTGCTTTGGACATTTCCGTCAGCTAACACTCTAGCTATTTGATCTTCATAAGTCAGCCTTGGTCTTCCTTGACTTCTCCTACCACTCCCTTTCGCTGTATGTAGATTTTCTTCGTCAGTCTTTCGTCACTCATTCTTTCCGTGATTGTGATCGAATCATCTAAGCATTCCTTTCTTCATTTTTACAATGACATACAATGAATCTTGTCATTCTACATATCTTTTCATTTCTTATTATGTCCACAAGGGTGACACCGCACATATTTCTAAGAGATCGCATGTCTACTGCATTTATCTTACTTTCATTTGATTTGGCAAATCAATTTGGTATATTGGATGAGTTAGATATATCACACTGCCTACTAATGCGGTCAAAGCACCATTTTACTTTTGCCAGTTGCTATCCGTCTCCATCCGTTTTCCATCCTTATAAACGCACTCTCCAGATACACAATTTCATTCACTTGTTCTAGACATTTTACATGTACCCTTATCTCAAATTTTGTCTATACATCTTTCCTTCCAAACACCAGAACCTTAATTTAGTTTTATTGTGAAGAAGTATAGTTTGAATTTTATACAAGACATTTTATTGTTGTACTTTTAAAGAGTTTTAAGTTGAATTTATTAGTTATTTTTTACAAGTACATAAAAATTGCAGCATTTTCCAGACTTCCTGCAAAATTGCGGAAAGTCTGGAACATGTATTTTACATATATAAATATTATTTCTACATAAATATCATAGCTTCAGTAAAATAAAACATTTTACTAGATATTCAATTACGTGCATTTACGAATTGATTACGAATTGACGAACAAGTAATATTATCGTGGAAGGACTTTTCTGACATCTTTAGTTACAAGTTAAAATTACTTCAAATATTACCCGAAAACTTTATTTATGGGTACAAGTAAATTTAACATCTGTTTTGGTTCTCCATTTGACTTTATTGGATAATCCTTTTGTTTCGCGTCTCTGTATAGTTGTTAATCTCTTGTCACTTAATTAGATTTGTGAGAGACAATATCATAAGGCGTCCTTTCAAGATTGTTTCTGTTTTACTAGTATTAAAGTGTACAGTCATTTGGTAGTTTTATCTGAAAAGTTTTCCGGGAGTTTTGAGAATTGGTGATTTTATAGAGATTTCGATGATACAGATTTCGATGTCGAGATTTTGATCTGGTATATCCTCAGGATATACCAGAGATAGGATTAAGTCAGCTAACCAGCACCGAATCGATTTATCGATTTATATATATGGATTCGGTGCTGGTTAGCTGACCGAATTCTATTTCTGGTATATCTTGACGATGCTTCGTTGAGAAGCGAAACACGTGTCGAGTGGTGGTTTTTGGAGTTTGAACGGAAAATAGGTAAAGATTTTAGGAATGTATCACATATCACATAAATTATGAAAAATGATCTCTAGTTTAATATATTACTATATAGTATATACTATATATATATATAGTATATACTTTATAGTATATACTAATGGTCATATCGTTAATAGCTTTATTAACGATATGACCATGAATTAATTTGCCTAAATATATATATATATATATATATATATATATATATATATATATAGTATATACTATATTTTCACGATAAAGACAATTGCCTTTATCGTGAAAAGAGTCGGACAGGAGATATTGTAAAAAAACTGGTGTTAGGCGCCATTTTTGATATATGACGGCGCGAGCGGTAAAGGTTCGAGGTGGCAAAGTAGAAATTCGGAAAGAGCACATCGAAATCTACAAAATACCAATTTTCAAAACTCCCGGAAAACTTTCTAGGTAACCTCTTTTTTGAGGACCAAATGACTGTACTATCACAGATTAATTTGTTTACTAACGTAAAGTACTATGAATAGAATCCTAAATTATACCTTTTCCTAATATTGTTGTAAAATAAATTTGCTGTATTATAGATTCATCAACTTTTATATCGTATAAAGCTTTTATTTAAAAAAATCATAATAAATTGTTAACCCTTAAGGAAGTAGAAAATTATACCCTTTACCTTTGTAAACTTTTTAATATTTATAATTTTAAAGAAAAAGAGAGATTTTTTATCTTGCAATATCAATAAGCTTGCATATCAGTATCAGACATAGAGCTTTTCCAACTTCTCATTCGTAACTTTCTCAATTGCACCACCATGCAGGTGCCTAGTATACTTCTAATTAGAAAAAGCACCCGACTCACGGTATTTAGCCGTAATAAAAATATTTATCTCGGAAAAATACCAAAAATGCGAGTTAACCACGGGGCACGACTAATATTAAAAAAATAAGTTAAACAAATAAATATGTGCATTGTAAATGTATGTACTTAGTATATGCATTTTATTTATATTTTGCATGATTACATGAGTCTCTTTGTATTGCATATCTTTATTTAAAGTTTGTAGTGAATTAATTACTCGGGATGCTTTTATATATTTATATGTATGTAGAGGTACATATCTAAAATAGGATAAAGATCACATTCACACGATAAAAGGATAGACGGTACTATTTCAGTAGTTGGAGTTTGGCTACGGTTCTTCACAATGGCTGACTTTTATGACAGCTCAGTAATTGGATGAGATTGTGTACATCCTAGCGATATTGGCCCTAATAAAATAAGTTAACTTTTAATGGACTGAAAATAATGCCAATAAAGTAATTAAGTGATACATAGCACAGTTATATAATATAGCTATTGTAGTATAGGTACGTTATTATCTACCATACGCGTACGCTATGTTGTTTATTTATTGTTATATTCTAGTTTACGGTGCTATAAGTAACAAAAAATAACAATTATTATTTATTTTTATAATTGTAGATATTTGGTTAATGAATAATGTACATTTAATATTTCCTGCATTCCTTTCGCAAGAATTATGTTAAGTAGATACCTTATTTGAGCGCATGAATTTTCGTTTCGAGCAGTAAAACTTTAGTGTCCGCAACAGATATTCGTATTTGTTTTACAGTCCCCCTATACCTGTGAGGCCTGAAGTATGTCTGTGAGGTATCCATCACGTATTTTTATGACTTTGTGTACAGTAGTAAAGTGAACGATGTTCCTACAGTGAGTGGTCTAGGTAGCGTAATTCTGGGTAGCTAAGCAATACTGTTTGAATCGATGTGACGCGAGTGTAATAAAATACGCCCATACGAGGTGGAAAAGCATTACTCACTATAACAAAATTACCTATACTTTAATGTCAGTTCTAATAACAAGTATTTAATTAGAATTAGAAATCCCAAAAGGATCTGTTTGCGACTGGTTGCTGGCGCATCTATAGAGTTGCGAGGTTCAAAATTGGAAAGCCGGATTTGGCGTTATATTTAGCCGGGCATTTGGAATAGAGTTATTTTGAATAGTCAATCGGGTATTTTCAACTGTTTATTAATAATCAATTGTAGCTATTTTTTTGCAAGAACAACCTTAAACAAATAAAACGTGCGCGGTCGGGGGACCCCCGTCAGGAACGAAGTACCTTAAGCTGCAGTTTAGATTTCTCAAAACTTAATTGCAATAATGAGACAATAAAACTGACGTATGATTTAAAAAAAAACAAATACGTAACGTCGCGCAACGCGCGGGTCCCGCCCCCGTAACGCTATTTAATTACGTGACGATTTCTGTCTACTCGAACCTCCCGCAAGCCGCGTTAAAGAAATTCGTTCTAAAAACGAACGAAATTCCTTAGCTGCAGTTTCCACTTCTCAAAACTTAATTACAATAATGAGACCAATAAAACTCATGCATAATTTAAAACAGAAACAAAAAATAAGAATTTCGATACTTGTACGCACACATATACTCGTATATAATAGAAAGAGACAGAAATATCACTGTGAATATATGTATAGAGCTAACGAACCTAGCACCGCGCGACACGCGGGTCCCGTCCTACGTAACGATTTTTCCTTACGTGACGATTCAACTCAAACCTCCCGCAAGCCGCGTTAAAGAACTTCTTCTAAAAAAACACGTGCAGTCGGGGGACCCCTGTCAGGAACGAAATTACTTAGCTGCAGTTTCAATTTCTCAAAACAATATTTGCAATTGCAATCATAATTGCAATCATGAGACAATAAAACTTATGTATGATTTAAAACTAAAACAAAAACATAGCACCGCGTGACGTATTCTGTTTTAGCACGTAACGCTTTTTCCTTAAGTGACGATTTCTACCAACTCAAACCTCCCGCAAACCGCGTTAAAAAACTTCCTTCCGAAACACCATAATTTGGAAATTATGATAGTAACTAAGTGCTCTATTTTCTTATGTCAAAATAAATAAAAAAATTGTAATCAAATGATATAAAAAGCTTAATAAAAGCTGGACAGGCCACGATCGTGAAACGCTGAATATGTCCGAAGAAAGCCAGACACCTGACAAGTCAGCGTATCAGTTACTTATATTAAACAATATGTATTGAATTAGGATTACAGATCCTACAAGGAACTTTCATTGCCCGCGTGTGAAGAGAAGCATCTATCATTATTTATAAGTATTTCTCTTACTTTCGCAGACTAACAGGGATCTTATTTTAAAAATTGATTTATAATCTTCTAACAAACAAGTTGAATCCATATTGATGTAATACAATAGGACATACTTAATATGCAAATTATATTAAGTACATACATAGTACACATGCAGCGTTAGAAACCATGATATATCTTTATTCTTATTGTAAACATGGGTTTTTAGGCCATAAAACTACATATACATGTAATGAGGTCTATTTTTATTATATTTACGAATACGCCTCAGCCATAAAACCATAACTTTAAACGGAAATATTTAAGGGCCTTTCAGCACGCTAAACAGTTTCGTGGTTATAGGTATGCGACTGTGTTATATCTACTAACTCATAAATGTGTAACTGGGTTATATTGTTAGAAACTTAACGAGACACGTGAACCACAGAAAGTAATGATAGTTCTATTATAATATTAAGCACTAGAGAGCCGCCCCGGCTTCGCAGGAGAAGAATTTTTTTTACGAATAAAATACAGTCCTTAATAATCGCTGTTAATGTAGCTTTCTATAGGTGAAAGAATTTTTGAAATCGATTGAGTAGTTTGAGAGTTTATCCATTGCGTACAAACAAACAAATTTTACTTCTTTATAATATTAGTATAGATAGCGGCAAACTACTTATTAAGAGCTAATTTAGAGAAATTATATGTGATTTGAATTAATCTTAGGCATATTGTCAATTAAATGAATAGTTAGGAAAGTACATACATACATAAATATCTTAACACTGTATCCCCAGCGGGGTAGTCAGAGGCCGGAGCGCCAAGCGTCGTGGTCCTTTTATATTTCTTTCGCCTAGAAGTTAGGTATCATAAAAAAAAGGTACCCTAAATGTTATCGCGAATTCGTAAATATTTAAATAAAACTTTCGATTTCTGAGTAATAAGTATTACATCGATGGTATCGAGTCGCATTCTTCAATGCGAAGGCAATAAGCCATTAACCGTTAAAATATAACATACATTTATTATTTAAAATATACAATCAGCCGTCACTTCGCTAGAAAATAGAACAAGCCCGAATATCGTTTGGGATGCTGTTCCTAAGAAATGTTTCCTACGAAATGGCGGTGGGGTTAATTTTTTATGTCTATGTAACTCGCGTAGTCATATTTATTAATTATTTATGTAATGTAATAAGTATCTACTATATTATATTTATTATATTTGAAGGAAACTACTATACATACATGTATATGGTTTCTTTCAATCCGTTCGTTAAAAAAAGGTAAACGTTCCTTTTGAGGTTCTTTTAGATAAATCGGGTGTTACAAAGCAATGTTTAAAAATGAAATAAAATTTATTGAAAGACTAGCTGTTGCTCACGACTTCGTTCGCGTTGTCTTTTATTTACCGAATTAAATAATTCAGAATCCTTTGCAGGCGTACACAGAACAACTCATCAAAATTTCATCGCAATCGGATGAATGGTTTTGGAACGCATACGGAGTTTCATACAAAGTGTCATCCCTTATTTTACCCCCTTAAACAATGAATTTTGTAAAAATACTGATACGGTGAACTTTTGTTTTGAACCATGATCTCATATATATTTTTTTACATTTCTAACTTCAAAATTGACCAAGTTTCATATAAACTTTCAACCCCCGTTTTAACCCCTTAGGGGATGAATTTCCAAAAATCCCTTCTTAGTGCACACTTACGTTATTTAAGGAACCTTCGTGCAAAATTTCTTGCTTCTAGACCCAGCGGTTTTTTCAGCTGTGCGTTGATCGATCAGTCAGTGATCAGTCCGCCAGTCAGTTTCTTACTTTATATATGTATAATACATATGTTCTGAGACTGTAATTTATGTCAAAACTATTTTAAGTATTTTAATATGTCTTGTTTAAAAATTAAACTAAACAACAAATTGAATTGCAATAGATTGTAATAACGTCATGCTTCGTGAGTTCCCATTTGAGGTGGACATGATCATCAAGGCGCAACAAATCACCTAGCACTACTTTTGCAGTATGTCTGGGGTTACGGCAAAGCTGTACCAGATACCTAGTGACAGTATCCTAGCCTACTATCTACACAATTCAATTCTTTGTAATAAGCCGTATTTTTAATCGACTTTTACGGCTTACGCGGGAACGACGGGGAGGTATATAAAGTGACACATTATATCTATCTACATATATTTCCTTTTATTTCAGACCAGTAAAGAAGAATTCTGTGCTTGTTATCTGTTGTTATGATTAGAATGAGGGCAGTGACAATAATTATACTGACTAAGCAACATAACGTCAAAACATTATTGCATTTGTATTTCTTTTCTATATAGAACTATGAAACTAAAATAGATTGCATATTGCTGCTTTAGGGTAATCGTAACATCAAGATGAACTGGCATCTAAAAAAGAAACGGTTGTATAGTTGAATGTTAACACGTTAACAGAACGTTTCCTTTGTATTACATATTATGTTCTTAACAGCTACCTAATTGAATAAACAATAAACCGTTTTGCTGAAGGGTTGCAAACCATAAATCACTATGTTTAAGTAGGCGTATTTAGCGTTGAACCTTTGTGCCTACAGTTCATAAGCCAACAAAAGCCAAGCTTAGCACATGCTATCAATAGAAATAAAATGAAAACAGGAAACTGAATTTAGTAGTCGACGCTGCATTGACGCTTTTGTATACGTATAATGTATAATATACGTATGACGATATACTGACACATACATTTGCATAATTACGACGATACATTAATTGTTACGAATGTTATTAGAAATAAAAAGAAATTATTAATAAATCGAGGCGTTTATAAGATAAGAAAATTGTCACTACTTATGAAGCTTTTTGCACACAGCGTGCAAAAAGCTGTTAGTATTGTTTTTAATTATCTTGAAGTTATTTTTGTGTTTATACATATTATGTAAATGTATAAAGATATTTTGATAAATATTGTGTGTAATGCTTTTATTAAAACTTTTACAGATTAAATATATTTATCACAGTTTAATTAAATATATTAACAGGTCGCTTTGTAAAAGAAATATTTTTATGTTTATATGTGACAATAAGTAATAAGTCATAATGAAAAGAGTTCATGATAGTGTAATTTTAGATTTTTCACTTGCAACTTTATTTCTTGGTTACAGCCTCTTCTCGTTCCACTTTTAGCTTGTTTTTTGAGCTTAGCGAATTAAGTACAAACTAGATTCAAGGACTTGTTGTTTATGTAAATAAAGACAAGAGAAATATACTTAGCAGTTAAAATATCATTATGGACAAAATTATGTTTGAGAAAAAAGGAGGTTGAATTTGTGAAATGCTACTAAACATTTCACAAATTCCGCAAATTTCACAAAAACCGCAAATGGAACACCAGCTCCATTTGCGGTTTCAAACCAGTTAAGAATATAGGTAACAATTTAAAAAATCTTTTGAATATAAACAATTATGTTACTTTAAAATATTGTTAAACTTATTACATGTATATTGCAGTAGATGAGCATAATATATTTTGTTGTTTTTTTTCCTATTTAAAGTGAAAAAAATTCGATAGACTTTTGGCAAGTATATAATAATTGTTATTTGTTGATATTAAAAATATTCTTTTGGCTACATAATTCCGATGATATTTGTTCTAACTATATGTTACAATAACGCAGATATATTTTTAAAGTACTGTTTAGTACCCAGATGCATATTAATAAATAGATTTGACAATAGAGATTCGACTAAAGTGTCCTTTTGCGAAGCAAAAAAGTGTCGGACAGCATCAGTCAATACGAAGCACTGCTGCTTTGAAAGAACTGCTTTCAAATTCTTTAAGCGTGGGTAATTTGCAACTTTATATGAGGGCTAATCCTTTTTAAAAACCGGCCAAGTGCGTGGTCAAGTGTGGACCACACACAGTGATGAATTCCGTAGTCGGGATACACAATATTCGTTTAATCAGCAGTAAAAATAACTTTGTATTTCATAGTGTTTCTCAATGACACCGAAAAACAATTTCAGTGGTCTTTGAGTGTCCAACTGAAAATACCCCATACCTCAAAAACTATCTTATTCAAACCAATTTTCGTTGAAAGTGTTTTTTAAATTCTCCTATCTTAAATTTTTGCAAATTTTCCATCCCATAGTTGAAAAGTTAGAAGAGGGGACACGCTTTTTGCGAATTTAAAAGCGCATACTTACCAACTATAATAGACTTAAAAAATTTAAAAAACCTCCGACTCAAGGTAAACCTCTAAAAAGTAAAAAATAAAATGTATCTATTGGCACTTTAAGTTAATGATAAATTGTAATATATACTAAATAGTAGTAGTACTATATCCAAGCGTTTTCCTACTTTATCATTTTTAGTCTTTGTATTCTGTTTTTACTTTATTTACTTAGCGGTCCCTAGACGTTATGACGCTTGGATGTATTATTACTACTATTTACGTTACAACTTATCACAGACTTAAAGGACCAATAGGTACATAATATTTTTTTACTTTTTAGAGGTATTTTTGTGTCGGGGGTTTTTATAATTTTTAATTTAAGTTTGTTTTCATGCTTTTTAAACACGCTACGATCTACTCTATCCCCACATTTACACAAATACTTTCCAGGACTATAAACGAAATTCAGAGCCTGATCGCCATTTATCTATCTATCTATAACTTGTTCATTGAGACCTTTCCAACGAGCCCAGACATGATACCTCTGCTGTAAGTCGGTGAGGAGTTGGGTATCAAGTCAAGATTACCATGTTATTGCAATGTCATTGAAGTCACAGTATATTAAATTTGGAATCGATTAGACCAGTAGAAGCTGCTCGTATCCCTTCAATAACTATAAAAGAGCTGACGATCTTTAAACGGCTCATTAGATTTTCTTGTATAACTAAGAACACTCGATCAAGTCATGTTTCAAACAAAAAAAACTAAATCAAAATCGGTTCATCCGTTTAAGAGCTAATGCCACTGACAGATACACAAAGAAACAAGTTAAACTTATAACATCCTTCTTTTTGCGCCGGTGTTTATAAAAAAGTTTCTATGGAACTGCTACATATATTTTTGAAGGTTTATCTAAAAGATACCCCACATGCTCATGCGCACTGAATTTTTTCATTCCTCAGTGACACACATGCATGGAGTATCACCCCAAATTTCGTTATTTCATTTCGTTATTTCATCTACACTATACATAATTTTACACGTTATAAGTATAACAAGCAGGTTAAAACACCTTAATAAATATTAATGACAAGCCGTTTCCCGCCCGCTCCGCTGGGCGTAAGTGAAAATTTTGTACGTAATAGTACATTATTGTTTGAAAAATGGTGGTCTATAAAATTTAAAAAAATGAATAGACTTAAACCATCTACAAACGATTCCGTATCGAATGTTCGTGGTCCCATGTCGATCCGTTCAGTAGTTTAAACGTGATTGACGCACAAAGAAAACATAACATATATATATAGATATATTAATTACTACGACATGCCCCGGCTTCGCACGGGTAGAAGTTTTTTTTAAATAAAATATAGCCAATGTTACTCGCTGATAATAATGTAGCTTTCTATAGGTGAAAGAATTTTTGAAATCGCTTGAGTAGTGAGTAGTTTTTGGGATTATCCATTACATACAAACAAAAAAGTTTACCTCTCTAAAATACTACTATAAACAATTTCATTATGAAAAAGAAAGGATAAGTTATTGACGCAGCACTAAACAAGTATTCGTAAATAAAATTAACAATAATAACATAAATTAACAATAAGGTAAAATATTAAATATAATTTAATGGATATGTCAAGATTATATTAAATAACAAAACTACGGTTCAGGGGACCTAGACAAGTGGCTCAATTGTCGTAAATGATAGTAGAATGGAATGACAAATACCACGTGACCTAGCGTAACGAATTTTAAATTTGTAGTCAATACATTCTTATATATCGAATGAAACGTAAAGTCGTGTGAAAACCGCCGAATAAAACGTAGCTAAATGGCACTTTTGACGAACGATAACGCCAGCAAGCGTTTCGATTGTACGAAACGTTTGCCACTTGTGTTAGCTATTATCAATATTCTCGATTAATCGTTCTAATCATAATCGTTAACAAACGATTTAGTTTTCATCGATGAAAACTAAATCGTTCTTCTAGGATGTTGACTTGGATGGAAACGTAGGATGAGGAGATATAATTCAAAGACGTGCTTTCGCTAACTCGTGAATTTCTCAACTGACATATAATAGAATAGATAGAAAAAAAACAGTGCTGCCATTTGTTAACGATTATGATTATAACGATTAATCGAGAATATTGATAATAGTTAACACTTGCCTAGCCGCTTGCCTAGTACAGACGAAATGTGAGATATGAGTACCTGCATAGAAAATGTATAGAACATATAATGAAATTGTGTATCTGGGGAGTGCGTTTTCTAGGGATGGGAGATGTGAGTTGGATGTGGAGAGACGGGTAACTGCTGGCAATAAGATAAATATTGCTCTGGCCGCATTAGTGGGCAATGTGAATGTATCATATCTTACTCGGTCAAAATGAAGATCCACAATGCGGTGTTGGTGCCAAGTTTATTGAACGGTAGTAGGCCTGGTTATGCCCGAAATCAAATGAAAGTAAGATAAATGACTGCATTTATCTTATTCTATCCATCTACTTTAGAAATCCGATCTCTGAGAAATATGTACGGTGTCACCCTTGTGGACTAATAAGCATCGAAGAGATACGCAGTATGACGGGATCACACGACAGTGTTATTGCAAAAATGGAAAGGAATGCTTAGAAGATTTGGGTATATGGAAATAATGAGTGATGAACGACTGACGAAAGTAAAATATACAGAGCGAAAGTGAGTGGTAGCAGAAGCCAAGGAAGACCAAGCCTGACTTACGAAGATCAAATAGCCAGATTATTAGCTGATGAAAATGGTAAAGCACCCGCATACCTAGGCGAAAATGCGTGAGGCAAATGATAGATTCGAAGAGGCGAAAGAAGTATGTAAGGACCGCGACGCTTGGCGCTCCGTCCTCTCTGACTATCTCGTTAATACTTTGATATTTTTCCGGTATAAGAAGTAGTTTAGATCACTCTACGGGAAGTCCTCTATCTGCCAATGAAAGTCTCGTCAAAAACAGTTAGCCACTTTCGAGATTAGTCCGAACAAACAAAAAGGTTAACAGACACACAAAAATTTTAAAAAAGTTTGTTGGGTTTGGTTGCAAATAACCATTCAAATTAAGAAAAAGCTTTTATTTTAAAATCACTACAGACAGATAATTCAATTTAATTTATATGTGTAGGTGGTTCGGGAACATGGAAATAATGAGTGATGAAAGACTGACGAAGAATTTATATGTAGATGAACGGATGTATACAATATGAATGTACAAAAAAGTATTACTTAATTCTTAGACATTAGATGAGCAGATGCACCATTGAGTATATCGTATATGTACTATTACTATATATACTTCGTTTCATTATGCGAGTATATGCGAGTATACGCATCTATTTCGCTCTGTCATATGATATGACGAAGTGAAGTACGTGTACTTTGTCTACACTTGCGTAGATATAGGATGGATATATACCATTGGTCTCCGTCGGTTATAGAAAGACGGTGTTACAGGGTCCTTGATTCCTGTAACAAGTCGCTATTACGGTAGCAGTGTAAAAGCGGTATTTTAACAGGTCTTAGTGTCATTCCTTGAGTACATATCAGCACATCGTATACGTGAATATCATACATGTGAATATCATGTATGTGAATGAAACAACATTTCCAAAGAAACGGCCAAGCTCGAATTATATTTATGTATTTTTTGTTCCGTACTGTCAATGACAAAATAATGTTTGTCATAAAGCTTACTTAATTTTAATAAAAAAACAAACAAAACAACCTATACAATGTAATTCTGGTAATTTTCCTTTATTTTCTGAGTTAATGATTTTTTCAGATTTCAGCAATATTTATGAAAATAACGCGGGCGGGATAACTCAAGATAGCGTGTTAAAAAACATTTTCGAATTCATGATGTAAAGAGCTTTCATTTGATACCACACGCTGTTACCTTAAGCATGATTTTCTTTGAATTATTAACCCACTTAAAAAAATGAGGAGGTTCTCAATTTGGTTGTTTTTTTTAATATTTGTTAGCTCATAAATCCGTCACTTATGGACCGATTTGGAAAATTCTTTTATTAGAAAGGATACACTTCCAGATTGGTGCCATTTAAACTTCACTGGTATTGGAGCTTGGGCTTCGAAGATACACCAAACAATGCGAACTGCTTATAACCTTTATTTATATTGATGATTCGCTTGTATGTCATTGCGCTCCAGAATTAGAAAAGAAGTTAATTGTAGACCTGCCCTAGATATTTATTTAGACCAAGGTCACTCAAAAGGGAGAAATAAAAAAAACTTAAAAAAAAACACTGAAAAGTACGAAATAACTATCCTTTACTAATCAAAACTTAAGTACAAAAATCTCCATAACAAATTTCATCGCAATAGGATGAACAGTATGGCAGCCCATAAAATACGAACAAACAAAAAAACATTGATTTGTCTATATTAGACTAAAGCCCCCAACACCAATTCCCAAAAGTTAAAATTCGAGTTCAGAAATTACCTTTTGAACCACCAGTTACTATTAAAACTTTTCCTTTCAGCTGTTTAGATCAAATAATCTCTGAGAAAAACGACCTACCGACAGGCTGAGGTTATTCCGTATATTTACATTCATATTCGTGAACGAAACACTGAAAATTAGTGATTCAGATGTAGCAAGCGTAAAACTTAAGCACTCTAAGCTATTTAGAAAACGGGTTGTGTGATATGATAGTCGACTGGAGCGTTCGACTGGGAATAGCGTAGAATTCATTTGGCTTGGTTTGTTGTTAATTCTAATACTTCATCAATTTATATTATTTTTCACCTTTCTAGTTATGACTTTATAGTATGAAGACGGACTAATAAATATACACCTAAATAATAAATATACTGAGCTGGTGGAAAATTTTTTGACTTTTCATTAACTACTCTGACCGAATTAGGAAGACATTTTCACTTTAATATCGTACAGATAATTTGTCAGTGTTCTGTGGAAACGAACGTTCCAGAGTGTACGGTACATTCTAGGTTTTGGTTCTGGGTAAATTAGCCCATTTGTATTCCAACGGGCTTTTGTGTTTTACGTATAATGGCTCATAATAAATGTTATAGGTAGGTAATCTGTATAATTTATTTCTAGAATTTTTCCTATTAATATATAATAATATACCGTATTGCAATTGGTAAAAAAGAAAGTTTATGTTGTGTACACAACAAAAACTTTTCGTTTTACTGTAATTTAACAGCACCGTAGTAAAGTTAACGATTTCATTAGTAAATGATTAAAAAAATCGTTACCGATATGACTCTATTCTATTAAACGTTTTTTGATAACGCGCAAATCTTATAATAATTGTTTATATCTATTTGTAGTAATGCGGAATCAAAACCTTCATGAATAAGTGAACACTATTAACCATACACTCGCGATATGTATGGTTTCTGATCCGAATTCAAGGTCGCGAAGGAGAGTAATGTTATGTGAAAAATGGTCTCTATTCATGGCATGAATAAACAATGAGAGACAAATAACTCCGAAATAGTACAGCATTTTCCCTTGGTTGTTCTTATTTAGTTGTTATTATTTATTACAGGTAGGTAGTAGAAGTACATAGAGCTTTATTTGTTGGCGTAAGAATTGTAATTGAAAAGGAATAATAAAATTGCATAACACTCGCGAACGCTTACTGAAAAATAGCGTGCCATATTATAATATGATATACATACATTTATCTATTGATATGTCATTAAGTCATTATCGATAATTTTATAGAATAAATATATAAATATACAGGGTGTATATGAAAACGGGACAGTTACTTTAATGGATGAAAGGGCATAACTTTAGTATGTAGTTACAAAAAGAATTATCGAAAAAAACGTATCCGTTTAAGAGTTATGACCGTTTTAATTTTCAAGTGTTATCCCCACCATTTCTCGTAAAATTGGGTTGATCGTGTACAGTTACAGATTTTAAATCTTACGTTTTTTTTTTTATTTTGTAATAATTTCATCCGTTACTGAAATACAGCCTGAAAACCATTTTCGAAAATAATGCGTATACCCCAATGGGGATGACTAGAGTATAGGTCTATAACGCCGAAACCCGCAGGTTCGAATCCTGCAATGTGGTCAGGCTTTTTTTGATCTGCAATCAACGAGCAAACCTCAGTCGCCCAGGTAATATAATGTAATATAATATTTCATCATTGTAACAAAATATTACTTACCTTAGGCGAATAAAAAGCGTGTTAAATAAAATAAGCAATATGAGATGATTCACAAATTCAGATTTTATAATATATTGTCGTTATAACAGTGAATAAAAAAATTCAAAGATGATAAGATCAAACTTCAAAAAAGATTTATCATTTCGATTTCGATTTTCGTGTTTTGTTGTCTATTATTAATTACTGTTAAGATTTTAAAAGGCATGGGAAAAATCACTGAATACGTAGATATCAGTGATAGCCAAAGTTCTTTGGCTTTCGTGATTTTTTTAACAATTTTTTACGTTAACAACTAAATTTTTTGAAGACATCATAAATCAATGTGTGTCTTCCTATTTCTGTGAAAAAAGGATACAATTCTTATAATTAGAACATACCATAAATATTATAACACATGTACAATGTAAATATTTAATAATATTTATTTTGTAGAATTCTAATCTTGCTTTTAATGTCAAATAGAGTTTGGGCCTGCGTAAGGACAACTTTTCTTTAGGAAAATTAGTTAAGCGTATAAAAAGAGTACACGAGCCTTTGTTTACTTGAAGCAGTTGTTTTGATGTCTCTTGATCGATGGTTCGCCAAATAGAAAAACTGATTATGGTGTGATGTGGCCTTTAAAATAGTTCAATGTTTATAATAGCCATGTCGTAAGAAGTATATCCATGTAGAAAACAATGTGGAGTTGAAGTTGAAATAACAGTAGTGTAATAAGGCCTAAGAAGCGAAAGCTATATTTAAAATAAACCCAGATGAGTAAATGTTGCACAGATAGGGTACGTAGGTACATGCATTAGAAGTAAATAAGATAATTCCTAAACGAGTTTGTTATAATCTTAGCATCAGAATGATGTCAGATGTCGTAGGAGGAACCCATCCGACACTTGAATACATACATACATATCTTCACCCTGTATCCGTAACGGGATAGTCAGAGAGGACGGAGCGCCAAGCGTCGCGGTCCTTACATACTTCTTTCGCTTCCTCAAATCTCATCATTCTCCTCACATATTTTCGACTAGGTACGCGAGTGCTTTTGACATTTCCGTATATTTCACTTGAATATTTCACCAAAACAATCTTAAGTTTCTGTATTTGTACTCTTGAGGCTGTCTTTGGTTTATTATGATTCCTTTTTCACAGTTTAAATTCCACTAAATAAAATTTCATTCTGTTGTTACTTTTTAAACGATGTCTTTTTTAATCTGAAGCGTTTTATACAGTCACTAGTCCTCATATTGAAAGAGGCTGCACTTATGGACCTCATTACTAAACCATAGAATAATAAGGCCTGTTCCTCTAGTATTTAATAATGTTTAATAACTTAAAAGTATTAAAATCACATTATTTAACCGATAAGTTAATAATAAAATTGTTTCCGATGACACAGTGAGACTGGTTAATAGTTAAATAAATCCCCATAGCTAGACTTTACTATTCGCGATGCTTAATGATTTGAATACTTGCTATTGCTTGTCAAAAGTGCCCTTTGGTTACGTTTTGTACAGCGCTTTTCACGCGACTTTACTTTTCGTTTGATTTTATAGAAAGTTAATAACGTTTGACAACCAATTTAAAATTCGTTACGCTAAATCACGCGATATTTGTCATTCTATTCTCCTAGCATTAACGACAGTTGAGCCACTTGTCTAGGTCTCCAGGTTGGATCTCGTAATTTTAATTTTCAATGTTTTCTTTTTCAGTGTTCTGTTATATCATTTGTATAAACCAATTGACGTTTGGCAATTATGTACGAAAATCACAGCTTCTTGTATTTACCGAGCGAAAATGGAATAAAATCGGCAAGTGTTTATTCTCAAGTCAGTAGCAACCAGAGGTTTGGCTTTGTCAGTGTTCTATTAACCTACATTCCCGCCCTTGAACCCCGTACCTCCTCGGTCCCTTGTACGTTCCCGTATTATCGTCAGCGCCCTTCATGTTCATTATTGTTTATTGAATTAACTAAATTTTGTCAGTATAAATACTGTTTGTGAGGAAGATTGTTACTAATCGAGACAAATAGATTAATGCGAATAAATAAATACTGACGTATTATCATTTCTTTCATACGACACGCTACTTTTTATTCAATTCTTTCTTCCTTCATGGCATGGCGCGTAGAATAGCGCATTTGCCAATGTCACGTATTAATAGGTAGAATAACAAGTATTAGTTCTTTAGGACTTACACAATATATACAATACACAATACAATAAAACACAATAGACTATCACTGTTGTACTTTAAAACTCCTAAAAATTACAAAAATAGAAAATCTAAATAAAATGCCAAGCTCACTCCTCCCGTTCCCGTCAAAAAGTCCTTTTTTATTTAATTATTGTATAAAAACATATATCGGTCTCACTACTGAGCACAGATAATTTCTTCCAAATTGGGAAGAAGAAGATACACACCACTATACGCGGGTTCAGTGCGGATTGATGAAGCCAGCTTAATGGTCAACCTACTTTTAAGATCTTCGAGCCGCTCATACGCCTATTAAGATTAAAGCGAAATACTTTTTTTTTTGAATTACTAAGTATCTCATAAATATAAAATGTAAAAAAATTTAACCAGTTACGTGACTTTTCAGCATAAAAAGTTACAAGGTTTTCAGTCTCGTTTAATCTTCATATAAAGAGTTTTTTGGCGGGATTTTATGGGAAGCAGTTGGGTGTCTATTCTAATGATTTGCAAATGGTTTATAAATGCAAATGGTTTATGGTGGATATTATGAAGTAAAATTGGTGTACCAAGTATCTATGTGTGCTGTTATGTGAAATTGTAGAAATAAGTGTTTATTTAGTAGTGTGATGTTGAGATTTTTTAGTGGCTTAGTCGGCCTCAGCAGATCAGAGAAACTCCAAGAAATGTTTAAAATGTATTACGTCGACATTTTGATGATATGATATGAAGAATTTATCTATTTATTACCGAAGACGTCAGTTGTATGGGCTAAGATCCCTTTACCTTCCCTCCTAAGGGAGAATCGTACTACTACTACTTCTCTTTTTATATAAAAGACTAATTTAAGGGTTGGCAATCACGTGACATAAAAAAAGAAAAGTTTATTTATTTTTTATTTATTTATTTCCGCTTACATTTCTATTACAGGTTTTACCCCAATAGGATAATGTTGACAATCTGTTTACATTCTGACGATTAAAATTTATAACATAATTTATGACCATTAAACCAGTCCTTGTGAATTCATTTAGTGTACAGTTGACTTAGATAAAAAAAAATATAGAGATAGATCCTTCCATACAAATCAAATCGAAAAGGGGTTACAATTAAAATAAAATATTTTGCACAATAAGCTCATTTCGCCTAGTAACACATTCTGTTCTAACATAATTTAGTTACAAGAAAATGTGGAAATATGTATTTTATTGAAGGTAACCTTTACAAACATTTAAGAAAAGCTTAATAATAATTCTCACAATCATATTAAAATCCGAAACCGTGTGCAAGACGACTGGTATCCCTAAAATTTATGTGGGAGTATTGCAATATGAATGCGTTTACCCGAAATAACGAGGTAACGTGACAAGATGATTTGTTATTAAATATTTGTTTTAAATTAGGGATTTAGAGTTATATTTACTGTTTACTGTTGTGTGTTTAATGTTTATGCAGAATGTTTTACCTTTTTCTTACAGACTATTACTAACAAACATGAATTAAGTTGTCATATCAAATATTTATGCTCGAATTTCGACCACCATATGACCTCTAATAACAATATAATAGTCCTACAAATGTTTAGTCGGTATTCTATTGGTGGGTAAAACTAATAAGAATATGTGACAGTGCCCTAATCTTGTATTTTTTTCAAGTATTGCCCACCAATAATTGGATTTTGCGTAATTTTTTAGTTTCCTAGGAACATATAAAATCTTTAATAAGTATGTTATTTTATACATTACAACATAATAAAGCTTGCTAACGGTAATGATAACTTAGTCTTTCGAAAGATATGGTACCCACTTTATCACTTTTATTTAGTATGATCAAAAGTTAAAATGTGAACATTTTTTGAGAAAGTTTCTTTGTTTGGAAAAGTTTGAAACGCTGTTCGGTAAAAAGTAAAACATTTAACATTTTTTTATATTTAAAAACAATTAATTTTCCGATCTGTATCATATTAGACATATTATATTATGAGACACCAATTTGACGACGAAAAATTGACACCTGTATACAGCTTTACCTCCGAAAAAACATTTAGAAAAAACATACAGAAAGGAAAATAACTCAATTGTCACTTTGTCGAATAGAATTTATGAAAACACTATATTTCATATTTTAATTAGAATAAAATTTACAGTTTAATAGCCGAAAAAAAGTTTCGTTTCGAAGTTCACCTTTATTCGAGCGATACCACCTATACGTTTTTTTAAAATATGAATTGATTACTATTGAATTAAGTGATTTATTAATTACATTTTTATTAAGTTTATCATTATCAGACATTTTAAAAATACATTGTGAGCCTTCATTCTGCTTTATAAATCTTTATTTTATTTCTTCACCTTTGTCTTACATTCTCAACTGGTTCAACAAACTGCGTAAAAAATTTCAAATATGGCATCACTGAACAAATTCTTGTCTATAGTTTTAAATTTAGTTTTATTTTGAAAAATAATAATTTAGACTGTTGTTTAAGGTGTGATTTGTTACTCCATTGGTTTTATTTGCGTTCTTTAATCTAATTTTGTATGTTTTTGAGCTACAATCTGACATACTGGGCGTAAATAACACACGAATTGCACGAGAATCATGCGAATTATGTGTTAGGATGACGTGACAAGTAAGTGAATTCACTGCTTACAAATGCTTCATTTTTCGGTTCTGTTGCTCTATGTATTTTTTTTAATTTAAGACTATTCAATATATCGGTTTCAGCGTCAGTTGCTACTTGTATTCATATTAAAGACCATAAGGTCTTTAGTACTAAAGTAAAGTCTGAGAACACCAACTAAATAAATTTCAATACAAGTAACTCTATATATGATTGGTTACAAAATAGTCGTTTTAGATTTTTATTTCTAAAGATTTTTAGCGTTACCAAGTAACTATTTAAAGAAAACATTAATTCAAATTGATTCAAGGTGTTTGGTAATAGAGACTTGGCTCTACATGAGATCTCACAATTTTTTATGCTTAAGGAGTCACGAGACTTGGTCTCATTTTCTTAAATTTTGATGAGATATCACTTCGTTTTGTTTTTTATGTAGTATTTTTTTATGTAGTAGTTAAAAACGCTACTAATTGAGTACCTAGTTAAATATTTTTTATCAAAATAGATAAAAGAAATTTTTATACGTAATTACGCATAATTATTATTACGAATTTAAAATTTTCAGGAATTTAATTTCTTGAGACGATAAGTCGATCGCATACGTTTCATTACTTATCATTTAAAATTTTTTGGTCTATCAGTCACTGTTGACCTTTGAGAATTTAAGTTTTGAATTTGCAATATTATAATATTTAAATTAAATTGAATTATACTTGTTACACTGGAGAGTATCAAGGAGTGTGAGGTACTGCGTTACAAAGTGCGAGGCGCGATAGTTTAATAATTGTTGAGTAAGTGACAAAACAAGTAAACGACAAAATTTTAATATTTTGTAAACTATAGAAGATAGACACTTGAAAATGAGTTCAGGCGAGTGTATGAAATACTCACTATAATAATAATTTCAAGCTTTTACTTTCATTCATAACAAAAGTATGGGAGGTATAAAAATGTTATTAGTGCTCACTCGACTTAGCGTGTGTTCTGTCATGTCCTCTTATGACTTATTTTTGCCAACCTTATCTCCGAGAACATCGCTGAAAGTAAACTAAAAAAATTATGGACATTAAGAATAAGGTAGGTTAACAGCGAATGAAAATGATTATTATTTTTGTAGGTACATAAAAAGAAAATTCTATCACAAACTTCGTTTTGCATTGGGCAAGAAAAAGCGTCTATGCGTATAGATATTATGTACATCAGATATGAAAATTTTTGTAGTTGTACTAGGTATCTTTGCCTCGCGGTTTTACCCGTGTTAATTTTGGTATTATACAGGGTGTATATGAAAACGGGACAGTTACTTTAATGGATGAAAGGGCATAAATTTAGTATGTAGTTACAAAAAGAATTATCGTAAACAACGTATCCGTTTAAGAGTTATGACCGTTTTAATTTTCAAGTGTTATCCCCACTATTTCTCGTAAAATTGGGTTGATCGTGTACTGTTACAGATTTTAAATCTTACGTTTTTTTTTATTTTGTAATAATTTCATCCGTTACTGAAATACAGCCTGAAAACCATTTTCGAAAATAATGCGTATACCCCAATGGGGGTTTTCAGGCTGTATTTCAGTAACGGATGAAATTATTACAAAATAAAAAAAAACGTAAGATTTAAAATCTATAACTGTACACGATCAACCCAATTTTACGAGAAATGGTGGGGATAACACTTGAAAATTAAAACGGTCATAACTCTTAAACGGATACGTTTTTTTCGATAATTTTTTTTGTAACTACATACTAAAGTTATGCCCTTTCGTCCATTAAAGTAACTGTCCCGTTTTCATATACACCCTGTATATACACACTAGCTGACCCCGCAAACGTTGTTTTGCCCGATATTAAATATTTGGTCCTTATATATGAAATTAGCGTTTTGTCGTACTGACCACTTTGATCTGAAATATCTCCTCTTTGGTTAAGAATTCCAAATTCAAATTTATAAATTCATTTAGCTGGTACATTTGAGTTTTGAAAACAGTCATTCATTTGTTTTTTTCCTCGTTATTTTTCTCTTTGGCGTCGCTTATTACCGCATAATGGAAAACATGAAATATCGGTATATTTACGAGTACGAGTTCTACCGTGGCACCAGTGCTGCAGAAACAGCTCGAAAGATTAATGATATGTACGGCGCTGATGTCGCGAAAGAAAGCACGGTACGTTTTTGGTTTCAACGTTTTCGTTCTGGAAATTTCGACCTTCAGAACCAACCCCGTGGACGGCCGGAGACCAAAGTGGTAAATGAAGAATTAAAGGCTATTGTGGAAGAGGATCCATCACAAAGCACTTCAGAGATAGCTGCAGGCTTCGGGGTAAGTGACAAAACTCTATTAATCCACTTGAAGCAAATCGGGAAAGTAAAAAAACTTGAACGATGGGTACCTCATGAATTGAGTGAATCGAACTTGCAAACACGCGTCGACTGCTATGTTACTTTGCTCAACCGACACAATAATGAAGGGATTTTAAATCTAATCATTACTTGTGATGAAAAGTGGATACTGTACGATAATCGGAAGTGCTCGTCGCAATGGCTGAACCCTGGAGACCCAGCCAAATCCTGCTCAAACGAAAATTGACTCAGAAAAAGTTACTTGTGAGTGTTTGGTGGACTAGCGCCGGTGTCGTTCACTACAGCTTTCTAAAATCTGGCCAAATGATTACGGCAGATATTTATTGTCAGCAACTGCAAAGCATGAAGGAAGAACTAGCTGCTAAACAACCGAGATTAGTCAATTGCTCTAGGCCACTGCTGCTTCACGACAACGCAAGACCACACACTGCACAACAAACAAGCACTAAGTTAGATGAGCTACAATTGGAATGTCTGCGACATCCACCGTACTGCCCGGACCTTGCTCCAACAGATTACCATTTTTTCCGGAATTTGGACAACTTCTTACAAGGAAAAAAATTCAACTCCGATGCGGCAGTCCAAACCGCCTTCAAAGAGTTTATTGATTCTCGCCCCCATGGTTTTTTTAGTAAAGGGATCAATGATCTACCTATGAGATGGCAAAAGTGCATAGATAACAACGGTGCATACTTTGATTAATTAAATATATTTTACAAAAAAAAAATTGACTTTATATTCCTCCCGTACAAAACGCCAATTTCATATGTAAGGACCCAATATATATAAATATGGGGTTGTATGTATTTTTCAATGCAAATCATTTAAAATTAATAATAAAAAATTTTGTGCAAAAAATAAAAAAAAAATTTTTGGGGTGGACCACCCTTATCACTTAAGAGTATAAAAAATAGATAACAACCTATTCGCAGACCTACCGAATATACATGTGAAATTTCATCAAAATCGGTCAATCTGTTTCGGAGGAGTATGGTAACTAAAACTGTGACACGAGAATTTTATATATTAGATACACATATGTATGTATATATAAATTCTGGTAAAAAGTAACTTAGATTATTTCCTGAAATGGCCTCTACCTGCAAATGAAAGTCTCGTCAAAATCAGTTTAGCTTTGGCCGTTTTAGAGATTAACCTGGACAAACAAACAGACAGACAAATATTTAAAAAAAAACGTGTTTGGGTTTGGTTACGCACAAAAACCACATAAGCTTAAGACAAAGCCTTTATTTCGATATTGTTTAGTTAATGAAACACATATTTATTCCATAATCAGCATTCCACTTTTTATTAGTTATTTATAAACACTAATAAAACAAGTCGCCACAAAACAATCATAACATAGACAACAACCTGGTCGCATAGACCCCCTCTCACCATAATAATCATATTAATTTTATTTATTTTCATACGTATATATATGAGAATAAATTATAGTTCTTTTATATCCGGCGATTGACAGCTATGGTATACTTATAAGAGTGGTATAGTTGAGCAAATTTTCCATTTGGTGATGTGGGCGGCGGGTAATAGGTACGCCTCGCCCTCGTTTTCCGAACCACTGGCCCGTTACAATCTACTGTTGGATAGATATTCGTTAAAGCACATCAATATACCTGCGTTGAAATGCCGAATATCGTTACAATATAATATTAAGTATGGACTTCGGGATAATATACGTATGTATGTGTCGTGCATGTGTAGTGTGACATACAATCATTCCGTCCCAATTACTTAAAAATGAGATCACAAAGTTTACAAAGACTTTTAGTATGGTTTTAGTCATATGAGGTCATAAGTTAGGGAAAGTCGTTCCTAAACATGTCGCGTTTACGTTAGTAAACTAATTAATCTAAAATCTAAAGCTATGGTACTGGTATTTAAATATTTTTTAAAATAAAAAGGAAATATGATGTTGAAAAGCAATAAAACATAGCATTGGCACAGAAGAATGATGAGATTTGAGGAGGCGAAAGAAGTATGTAAGGACCGCGATATTTGGCGCTCCATCCTCTCTGACTACCCCGTTAGGGATGCAATGTTCGCATTATTGTATGATACGTTTGACTTTATTATTTTATGTTTAGGGGAAGTTACTTCTTTTGTTAATATTAATTACGCACAACTATATGTCACTGTACAGATCTTTATCTTTAGACGTGTGGTTTACGTAAAACTTTAATTGATTTCATTGTCATGTTTAGGAATATTTCCAGCAGAAGTTTGGTAAACATAGAATTGGAAACTCTACACACTAAGTTCAATTTAAGTTATACTAATTTATATTTAATTTTTTTCTTTGCAAATAGAAGCACACACACTGAGTTCGCTAAACTTATCACTGATTAAAACATAACTAAACTATTAATTTTAACTATATTTAAACGATGACCGTTAGTTGATACATAGCTATGATTGTACTAGACTACTTTTATCTGACGCCACGTGGCGGCGGTTAGAATTAAACTATCTCTGACTACCTCAATTCGACTACGTTGTATACGACCACCTAAGAACAATAATTTTATTGTTCTTAGACGATCAGTTAGCGGCTGCTTGACTAGTTTTTGTGAACTACTTCACAAAAACTAAAGTCGGACTCTCATATACAACCTCATTAATACATAGGCAACCTATTTTATTCCCATTATTGTAATTGAAGTGTTACAAAATTATCACAGATGGCTAATTGATGTGACTAAAATCCATCTAAAATCGCTTAGTAAATAATTTAACATTCTCTTTGACTAATATGGTTGTGATGCTAACACAAGTAACTAGGTAGTTACAATTATTCTGTACGGTCTATTTTTAATTGGTACCAATATTTTTATTTAAGAAGAACATTCGAACACAAATAACTTTGTTTACATGCTATGAAATAGTATGTTCAAACTATCTTCTAATATAAATAAGTAGATATCTAAGTTTATCTTACTAGGAATACTGTTAGCTTCTTGGCCTCTGAAGTTCTGAGTCAGTTTGGCGTCATTCCAACTCATCTCATCAATCGGCTTTGACACTGTCGAAATGAATTATTGCGGACAAATTGGTTCGACTTAGCCAATTTCTTGTTAGATAGATATCTTTATACTTATTAGCAACTTTTTAAGCAACGACCTTGAAGAAATCGATTTATTTAAGATAATATTTTAAATTTGTAAATATTAGCAACCCCATTTTAATACCGTACATTAAACTATATACACAGACTTACATGCATACGTATGTATTTATATGAACCACTAGAAATAAAGGAAATAATGTTCATGAGATTAGAGCAACTGATTAATTGATATTTGAACAAGCGAAACGGTTACCCATTTAAGGACCATAATTCTTAGATCTGTGTTTATTGTGTCAAGGATATTTAAGTATAGTGTGAAGTTTAATTTCTTAGCTGTATAAATTACAATCGTAAAACTATATCCTCAGTATCAGTTAACGTCTTTTATTGGCTATAAAATAAAAATTAAGAACTTCGTATGTTCAAAATAGTTTAATTGGGTTATTGCGCTGGTTATCGACCGATTAGTGGAGTTGTTAAATTTGAGCAATCAAAAAAATTTTTTGTGCGTATTAAAAATATGACTTATGGTTGCAAATATAGTCTAGATAATTCTTAATTAAGAACGAAGTGAATCTGTTCACACATTATTTTTATAAAAAAATTAAATTAAAAATTAAGCTGTTTCGCCAGTTTTCGACCACAAAATTTAGTTATCGACCAGCACTAAATCAGTATTCGGCAGTACCACTTCTCAGTCTAAGTTGAAGCAGTTTTATGAATAAAATCATGCTAAGAGTTACACGACATTTATTGTTTTATGTGAAATGATATCTATCTCTTTTATTGTAGGTATCTTACATGTTAATCGCCTTAGTTGTGATATAATGTGGTCATGTTGTAGTCATCATGTTCAACATTAGAGATTAGCTTAGATTAACTTTTAACTTTTTGTGATTTCCGTTTGCGATTCTCAGTTCTTTCCAGTTGTTTTTTTTAGACGTGTCTTTCTTTTCTAATTTGATTTTTTCTTTATCTTCATATTTCCTCGAAGTTGACGATGAAATTGCAAATCTGGAAAGATTCAAAAAATTGAACTTCCTTCCTGACGGGGATTCCCCTACCGTACACGTTTTTTTTCAATTCTGCTTCTCTAATGAAGGAAAATATCATGGGGATATCTGCATTATGAAAAACGAACATGTGAAATTCACTGGGCAAATGCAGTTGACAATATTACTCGAGGTCTCTCAAATAAAAGGAGGCCTGTGTCCCAGTCCTGTGGACTTGTGTAGGCTAATAATGGTGGAAAAAACGTAAATTTTATTAACTTTAAATGAAAATAGAAAAATTAAAATAAATGACGGTCGGTAACTAAGATATTATAAATTACACTTTTAGTGCCGGTATGTTTTCTATATAAAATGATAGTTGGCCGAATACCCACCGAAAAGTGAAACACATTTGTATTTCGGCTACCGATACCTACTTGAATCGTATATTTTACATAAAATATGTATTATTACCGTGGTCGAGAAGTGACTTGTTAATTCAATTGATTTAAATGAATTCACAACTCTAAAAGAAAATAAAATACTCTAAGCTTAATAAAATAAAAGTAAAAATTACTTACTACTGTTTATGCTAGTAATGCGATCACCCGCCCAAAAACCAGAATTATCAAAGAAATATTATTTCGGTATCCGACCACCTCGAATTTTAATTATACATCGAATAATTAATTAATGAAAAATTAAGTGTGTAAATGTTTTTTAGAGTTTTAAGAAAGTTACGAACTTACTTTTGTGTAAGTTTCACTCACAAAACACTTTGAAACTTGCCGTGCAATTTCGAAATTGTCAATAATCGTTATGCACTGTCAGACACAATTCGTGTGCGCGCATGTAGGCTCTAAACTAAACTTTAGAATAGCTGTTAGTATCTATTCTACTGTAAGTAGGGCTAAAAGATTAAAGTTTGACTACGTAAATATTTGACAGTATAAATCATTATTTTATTTTGAAATGAAAGAGGCAGTCAATTGGTCGAATACTACGAGCCGGTCACGAAATCGGCGCAACGACCCTACTAAGTTTTTTCTATGATGAATACTATTAGGTCTTTGCATTTTGTAGGTACCCCTATACAATTAATCTATATATATATATATATAAATATAGTTTTTAATATTTATATATTAATCTATATATATATATATATATATATAGTTTAGTAAAGTTTTTTTTTCTTTGACCGCGATAAACTTGAAAACTACTGGACCGATCGGCATGGGACCATGGCCATTCGACGCCGAATTAGTTGTAGATGGTTATTGGCTACTTATTTTTTGAACTCCATAGACCCTTCACCATTTTTCAAACAAATATGTACTATTACAAAATTTTCACTTACGTCCAGCGAAGCGGGCGGGAAATGACTTGTACCTTATAAAATCAACAATGTGGCATAATTCGTTTTCCAGGAAAAAGTGAGATGTGGATATTCGTATCTCGCCTTCGTATCTCGCATACAAAATATTAATGAGTTGTCTTTGAGAATGTTACTTTGTGATGCTATATCGTTTATAAACTTTAGTGCAATGATTTTTTTATATCACTTTGCTTTATTTTAGACTTTTAGGTTTTTGCTTCTCTGTCAACGTCGTCAGCTGTTACTATTAAATCGTTTCTTTAAATTAGCAGCTGCACTTTGAGCAATATACATTGTAGCTTAGTTACTCTTTTGTGATTATGTTTTTTATACTTTAAAGTTGGCAAACTATCTGATAGTGAATGTTAACCGTAGCCTATGGACACCTGAAACTCCAAGGGTATGTCATGTCGGTCGTGCGTTGCCAGTTCTAAAAAAGCCATGCAGGTAGGAAGAGCCCCACACTGTAGGCTTGAAATCTTGAAACAATTTATTGTTGTATTTAATTGAGTTATTACGAGTTAGTTAAATAATGATTTATTTTATCTTGCGTATTTTATTATGTTTTCATTATGAAACGCATTAAAAGAAACCCTATCTAATAGTTATGCAGGAAATTTTATTCGCGTGAGTAAGTATACATGCCTAATATTTGAATTAGTAGATTGCGTGTTATTTAAAATATGGTTTACATTTCAAAGCGGGCAAAGAAAGTTGTGCAGTATAACTTTCCCAAATAAATGCCCGACAAAGTCATCGTTTGGTAAAATATTCATCATTAAAAGTGTTTTAGCCAGAAACTTTTGTTTTGTAGGTATTTCAAGACAGGTTTATTTCAGCAGTGTGTCGTAAATAATGGGTGATTACGGTTCTATTGGGCGGACCGGAATAGGGCCGGAAGTTGACTGCCGTAGGTCTGTGCGACACCGGACACTGTACCCAGTGGTCGGAAGTAAATTTTGTACTCAAATACTCATTACTATACTTTTTGTATGCAGACATGAAGGTCGGAATATTAGTAATTGGCCTGCTATGTTCACTGCGCCATTTTAGCTCGAATGTATTAAAAATTCTAACCTAATTTACCTGGCAATATTTTGAACTAATTTAACCTAATTAGGTGGCACAATGAATTCGTGCCTTAATTGGTGCCACGGCAGCAACCTCTTTGTGCAATAAACAAATGTTTTATTTTTAAACTAAGCCTTTCGATACACTTTTACTTGAATATTTCTATAGCCTCGTAACGCCGTTTTCCATATGGAGTGGACAAGATACAAATCAATCAAGATCAAGATACAATACAATCAAATTTTGATATCAGTTCAAGTAATAAATAATATGTATCTGGATTTCCAGATTACCAAGCGGAACTACCAAGCCTATACTAGATATAATATGCCCACACTTGAGTCAAGCCGTGTGCTACATCAGATGATGTTTTTACATGGCTTATGTCATGACAGGTACGACTGTATTGAATTGTGTAGTGGACTGTCTTATAGTGTACCTACTACTTTTCATCGGCGAGAGGCGTCCGCTGGCCGTTTGTTTGCTACTGGCACTAGCCATACGAATGCCGGCCGGCGCATGCCCTTGCGCCGCATAATGTATAATTATAATAGGTATCATCAAGAATTAGATATCTCAACGCTGTCATGCCAAAAATTTAAAAAATCTGTTTTGGATTTAATTGTCAGACAATAAAGGCACAACATATACCAGAACTTGTCTCCTGTTTGTAAATTTTTTATTTTTTTTTTATTTTCTTTATCTTTCAAAATTCAAATTTAAATACATCTTATGTATAATTCACATTAAAAATAATAATAATAATAATAAAAACATAAAATCACTACATCTAAATGGTACTTCGGCACGTTAGTAACCTGTGAGTGACGCTGTGGGTTGTGCATTTATTGTTCCTGTTGCTAATATATAAATTGTCTGTAATTTAATGCATTTCTGTTTGTCATTCCAAATAAAATAAAATAAAAAAACTAGATAGTGACAGGTTTTACTGGTGGTAGGACCTCGTTGGGGTCTGAATCGCTACTACCAACTTACTTGCTATTCTTGTCGCTAAAAAGCAATGCTCATATTGTGATGTTCTAGGATGGAGGCGTCAGACAGTCGGTTAAATTTCTGGGTCGAGAGGTAAAAGATCTTGGTGTTTGGGGTTGCCAAGGCATTTGCAGTCTGAAGTGTTTGAGCTTTGACATTGTAAATATTCATGGGCCTCAGTCCATTTAACATAGGTGGACTGTTTGTTTGTCTTCCCCATGGTTGAAAAAAATCCTATCACCTATTCCTATACTAATTTCTTAAATGTAACTCCTATCCCTTGGCCACCTTTACCAACTGCTCAAGATAATAAACAACTTTTACGTTCTATATTATTTTTTCCCTCCCAAACCAGCTTGTTTTTATTATATGTATAAGTTTTCATAATAATTAATACGTATTTCTATGTTTAAACCAAAGTTAACCATTGAAATTATTTAGTTGTAATCGTGACTTTACATATATTTTTAGCAGGCTAAAGATGAATGATTAATATTAGCGTAAGATCAAAGATAATTCTAAGCTATTGTAGTATTTTTTTATATTTAGCATCAATATTCAATACCAATATTAAATCATAATATAATACGTGCAGATAATAATCTGAGTTCGCATCGAAGAGTCGAAGAAGTTTGATCGATAGGATAGAAAATGGGCATTTTATTTAAATGAGTCGACAGTCTTGAAAGATACTATTTACTGAATACTACAGAACTGGTACCATTCACGGAAGTTGAACAACTCATTACAGCGACGTAGGGAAGTTAAGTCGGGAAGTTGGTCGCCGAATAAGTTGATATGAGTATATACTTTTATACAACAGTAGCATTTTATGACATTTTAGTACTATTCGTATATGTTTTACATGTAGGTATAGGTGACATCATTTTGTCGGAAGAAACCTCAAGTTATTTAAAGTGGAGTATAATTGCGTTTACGTGTTAAGTTTATATGTCACGCAGTCACGCTGAGTAGTGTACTCGTAATAGGAATTTGACGTGCAAAATTATAGTCATAAATTAAATTAGTTGCTTAATATTTATAAGATTACTATTTTGTTTTCTCGCGATCGAAGTCAGCAGGTTGACGCTCCCATAAATCGGGCCGCGCCCAGGTGCTACGATACGCTTTCCCAAATTGATCACTTTCTCGAAGAAGCTTAAACAGCAAAAGCGTTTGTAGTCCATTTCACGATTACTTTCACGTAATGAAACCATGGAGAATGTCTTAAATATGATGATTCAAACGTAATTATTGATTCCTAATTCTTGTCACAAGGCATTACTTGGTATCTTTGTTGTATTTGGTAAAAAGGTTTGCTTTTATATCAATTTTATTTTTATTAATACATTTTTACAATAGGCAAACTTTCGATTCCACATTTTTTATTGTAAAAATTGAAATAAAAAATCAGTTTTTAAAATTAATTTCTGTAATTATATCCATAGGCTCAAAAATAAAACTTTTGAACTTACATAGAAATAAAGCTATAAAGAAATAATTAAATCGCCACCACTACGTAATCATAAGCCGATTCTCACGTTATTGAAAACATTACGTGCGATACTGATTGTAATTATTTGGTTGTCTTTATTGAGTTATAATTTTGGCATTTATGTTAATTAGGTTATATATTGCTGCAAATATTATGTTGTGAAAAGTCATACGAAAGGGCGCAAACATAATACTTAAAACATACATAACACAATTATATGGTGTATCTTGCTCACTCATCTCTCGTCTTGTAATTGTCCGAAGTCAATCCTCCACCATTATTTATCAATTGTTACTGATATTTTTTATTTTGTGGTTTCGTGACAAAAGGTGCTGCCACACTGCCGTTATAAAATGTTTTAAAACGTTATTGAACCTTATCTAACACTATAACATTTGCTAACATCTGATAGATTTTGTTACAATTCGTTAGATGTCTTCAACGCTCCCTGACTGATGAAAATGTTGTAACATTGTTGTATAACTCGGCATAACATTTTATAACTATCAGTTCGGATTTATGTTCTCAGGAGGCTAGTTGCAATGGAAAAAGATTTACTCTTTGGGGTGGCTTTTATTTTTTGTATAAAAAAAAAGAAAAAGTGCTCTCACTGGATGCGCCAAGCTCTAAGATAATGTTACTTAACTAATGTTATAAATTGTTATATTTTGTTGCAATTTGTTTAATTACATTAATGTTAAATAATGTTATATAACATGACAACATTTGGTATATTTGCAACAACTTGTGACAGAATGTTAACTAACAAAAATGTTCGATAAAGTTTTAAAACATTTTATAATGGCAGTGTGGCAGCACCATAACAATAAATTATCGATAAAATTGTTTTAGAATATGACCACCTTTATGGTATACTTTCAACGGTACAAATCAAAGGTTTATGTAAGATATTTATTATGTGTTTAGTGTGAGCGGTGACCCCCGGCATGAGGTCGGGGGAGGCGGCGGAGGGCTCGGAGCTGGCGGAGTTTGGCGCGCGTTGGCCGCCGCCCTATGGGCAGGGCTACGGCTGGACGCGCTCCGCCACGCCGCAGCATCCGCCGCAGCACCATCTCTCGAGGCACTCGCGCTCGCAGCAGGTACACTATAAAATTTACGTAAATAATGTCGTAATTATGTAACTTTAAATAGTAGTGTGATTGTGTGTTAAATAGTAGTCATGAAATCCATTGTTTCATATCCGTCCCAAAGGACCAAAATTGTGAAAGGTCTAATTTAGATTATAATACTCTTTGCATGCTAGGGAAATCTTTTGTCGAACCATTTATCGAATTCTTTTAGCAGATGACTACCTTTCTCTGTATTAAAGTAATATTTGTTGTCACTAAAAATATAATTTCTAATGGACCCAGTGGTTGCAAGAAAACCGGCACATGAGCTACGAGGCGGAGGACGCGAGAGCGCGGACCCGAGGCGGCGTTTATTATTCGCCGCCAGGGACTTCGTATACCATAGTGGAGCGACCGGCATCTTCGCATGGCCACCATCCTTCATATTCGCAGCACCATTACTCAGGGAAGCTTTCACGAGCGCCCTATTTAGGTTCTTCCACTATCGCGAATAATACAGGTGATCAAATTGACGCATGGCATTTTATATACATTTATAATTAATTCGGTTTCTTAGTGATTTTGTTGCAAACTTTTGAGTTATTTTTTCTACACGTCATATTACATTGTGTTATTATTATAAAAAGTGTAGATAAATGTAACCTATCTCTACATATGTAAATATATATGAACTGCTTGAGGCAATCAGGATTTATAACTTATGTAACATGTTATTTAACATTACTTACCTAGCCAGATCACTGTCAGACACAAACCAGTGCATAGCGCATATCAAAGCTGTTATTCATCACGCTTTACATGTGTAGATATAATTTTCAACTTTCCTTCATGTAAGGGTTGTGCCTTTGTATTTCCTGTATATTCAATTCATCCCTTTTGCTTTTGATGTGATGCTTTCACGTCAGTCGTCGCTCCAAGTGTAGGCCCAAGTATCTTACACTATCCTGATGTGGTAATATAATGTTTTCAAGGAAGATAGGGGGGCAGTTATCTCTCCGGAGTGCAAAGGTAACTTGCACTGACTGTTGCGCTAGCTTTAATACGCCATTTTTGAAGCTAATCTGAGATAGCGTCAAGTAAGCAATTGTATTTCCTGAAATAATATAATTTATTCAATCACTTCTTTACACATAGTTAACAAGATTTTTACCGATTTCAGAATAAAGAGGGGGCTGTCAATTTGTCGAAATCTTTTCGTCAGAAACAAATGTGGTAGTTACTACTAGTGGTGCTAAATCATAGAAAGTCTGAACAACAGAAATTTTACTGTAGTTTGGTAGATTTAGCATTGACTTCAGTAATTGTCAAATTTAATTAGACATTTATTATTATTGTCAAATTTAAACTAATTAAATTTGACAATAATATTACATTACGTAGGTATTTGCATTGTATTTATGAAGTTATTTTTGTACTTGAGTTTCGAAGGATAATTATTTTTAGTTTTCAGTATTTTTATTTCGAAATAAACTAACTTCATTAGATCCCGGGACTTAAATGTAGCCATTTAGTATTAATCGTAAGGTAATTCTTTATTGTGGTGATTATTGACGAAATAAATTGTTTTTTCATTAATATTAGGAGCAACGAGTTTGCGTAACAGTTCAAACCATCTGAGCGCGTCGAATGGTAAAAAACGTCCGATATCGCCGGAGCAAGTGCTACGGCTTTTCGGGCAGGGCGGTGCTGCAGCGCTGGGCAAGGCAATGCCACCGTCTCACCCGCCCGCGCCGCTGCCCGCTCCGCTGCCCGCCCCGCTACCCGCCAGGCGGCATTCCCCTGCTAGCAGCCCAAGTAGCACTACGCATCATGTAAGAGCATTATGTTGTTTAATGTGTTTATTTAATTAGGTATCTAACAACACCTACGAAATAAGTTTGTTTATGTATATAAAAAGTTACATTCGTAGCACAGACGTGTTCGACATATAAAAGATCGTCATACTAAAAGTCTTACACGGAGAGGACCAGGCCTTCGGGTCTCAGATTTTGCTGAAACTTTGCAGAGGGTCTTCACTACATTAGAAAACACTGAAGCTACAATTTTAGGGTACAACGATGCCGCAGCTAGAAGCTATGATACATTTTATAATGCAAAATTATATAAATGTGATAGTGGGCATTGTTGGACCCTAAACTTGTAGCTTTAGTCTTTTCTAATGTAGTGAAGACCCTCTGCAAAGTTTCAGCAAAATCTGAGACCCGAAGGCCTGGTCCTCTCCGTGTTAGTTTAATTATGTATATGTAGATTTAATAAATTATGTACTAGCTGTGCCCGCGACTTCGTCTGTGTGGAAAATTTTTCCGTGGGTTTATTGACGGAACGTGGACATAGGCGACATCAGCTTTGTGAGGCTTCTATCATTTTCCAGTCAAAAAGAAAATGTTAAATTAAATGAGCTAAATTATACACTAATAATAATTTTACACTAATTTTATGAGTATATTACTATACTCGTACGGAAATAAATGTGGATAACTAAATCTGTCTCCAGGCACGTACTATCTCTGGAGCAAATTTCGTCATAATAGGTTCAACGTTTTAGCATTTCCCATACAAAGTTTCATCCTCGTTTTCACCCCCTTTGGGGTAGATTTAAAAAAAAAAGTAGTCTATGGCCATACCGTGGTGTCAATCTACCTCCGTGCCAAACATCAAAATCGGTAGGTAACAAATAGACAAACAGACTTTCACATTTTCAATATTAAGTATGGATATGTATGCATGTGGTCACATTTTCAATATTAAGTATGGATATGTATGCATGTGGAAATGTACAGGTAACATTATTCTATGTAACAATGGTATGTTTTGAGGGCTCTGTAACCAAATGGACTGAATGTAACCAAAAAACAAAACTCGGAAAGGAAACGAAATTTCGTCCTGTCCACCTGTCCGTCTGTCTATTCACATGTTACAGCGATCTTACTCGGAGACTATTGGCACTATATATAGATGTTTGGAAGGTAGGTGTTTTCTGTGAACCGCTGTACAATGGTATTACAAAGTGAAATTACGAACAAAATGGGATAGCATTGCCATTAAAGCAGGAATCACATGATTTTACTCTTACCTCTAGCACTATATATGCATAACGCATACATGACTAAAGCATAAATAAAATAAGCATGTGGGATATTTATCTATAAATAGTTCGTCAAAAATGATATCGAAGCTTCATATTGTCCTTTTCAGTTAAGTCAATAGTTGGTAATAGTTTCAGTTAAGAAACAGTTGGCGCTTCTAAAATCGTGAAGTGTGTCCTTTCCTAACTTTTCAATGATGTGGTGCAAAATTCTGAAAAAACATTAGTTTTCACAAAACACTTTTGATGAAAATTAAATTGATTTGAATAAGATATGTTGCAAAGTTTTCGAAATTTGGGATCTTTCTTATTACCCTCTAAGCGACCGTAGAAATAGCTTCGTTTTTCATAGTGTCTGATAAAAACTACGAAACACATTTTTTGCTGCTGATAAAATAAAATTCATATGATAAAAAATGCATACATAAATATCTTCAAAAGGCGCACTTGGCTGGTTTTTATATTAAGTAAAACAGTCGGTACAGAATAATTAATGACAATCAATGGACCAAAATAGGTTACGTATTTCTTTTTCATAGCAATTGCGTTTTTTCTGGTGCTGTTTGTGTGAAAGTTTACTTTAATCGATATCGTAACGTCAAGAATAATGTTAGATGAGCTCGACTAAATGAATCACGTTATAACATCCAAAAATAGATATACGACTGCCAGTAGGGGTCGAGGGTGTCACACATGTAAATAATTCTAGGGTGAGGTAGTCGCAGTCGATACTATTACTTTATTCATGACCGCGGTTGCGATCATTTAGGAAAAGAAAGAAAGGATATGACTGTTCTTTTAAAAACAGTTTTGACTATTTCTTATGTTGAACATTTATAGGTATATAGGTACCTAACACTGAAGCAAAAGCACAGCTTTTTCTATACTCTGAAGTTAATATTGTAACTAATAAATAAAATGGTTATATTTCAATTAGATTTTGTAACAATGTAATAACCATTTGATAATAACCATATAGCTATTGTTTCTATAGGTGTAATGTAAATTATTATGAGATGTGGTTAGATTTACGAGTGTCTCTAAGTGATATTTACGTATGGTAGGATTATAAAGAATAGTATGGAAACCCTTTAAAAGACATTAATTTATGACAATAGAAATGGGAATCTACATAAAAAAAGTTGTTCATATTAATTAAAATTAGAAGGCGTGTCCATACCAAGCCCATTAGTGCCATGGTCATGTTGGATATCAACGTCATAGTTACCGTCAGTCGACGACAGCGGACGGCATTCGTACATCGCTTATTCACTTTTTGTGTCCACTGAAAAGAGAAATTATTTAAAGAATTTAGCGATGATTGACAGCAGATAGTCTTTAAAAGCATTTAAAGAAGTGTTTCGGTGGAAAACATTTTATTACCATCGTTGCATGAAATTGATAACGTAGAAAATCATATTTTCTTAATAAAAGAAGACATGAAACATTTGGTTTCTTTCTCACGTCGTGTATAGAGAATGTATTATTCTTACTACCTTTCTCGTTAAGTTCCAAATTGTTCAGTGTGATGGATATGGTTTTAGACCAATTTGAAAAATGTGTGTTACCACAATGAAAGCATAAAGACATCAAAATAGTACGTGATGTGTTTAAGTAATGTGATTGTGAAATATAGTGATTTGGAGCGGCCGTTTTCTTTTCCAAATTGGATCCCCTCGAGGATAATGAGGTATATTAAGAAAAATTACTGTTAGTCAATCATATTTGCTATACATATATTGAGATGTATGTAACAGATTTGCATAGTGCCAAATATTCTAATTAATGAGTTTATGAGAACTTGAACGCACTGTTAGCGTCGATGTCAGGAAGTTGTTTAATCATTTTGTGAGGCAATTGAGAAGCTTGCCACAAAGTTTGTGAACTGTCAGTTCAGTGTATGGAGAATTGTGACAGATTACCTCAGGCGAATACCTGTTGAATGGAACTAAGTTTTCTTATAGCTTAATACGTAGATATGTTGTGTATTTGATTACATGGCAGTTTATAACAAATTACATTACAGTAAATTCTTCATTTCAAAGTTTAAAATTACTTTTGTTTTTTTTTGTGTCAAATTTTGCACATATAGTATGAATTATTTATTTCGTTATAGAGGCTATGGTTTGACGGAGGGATTTCAGTATTTCCCGGAAATTTTCTAATGTATATTGTCCTTTTAACAAACCAATAAAGAAACATTTCAATGTATGAATTGAAAACATTAACAAAAAAAATCGGATACTGTTTGTTTTAATTTTTTATTTCATATACTTCCTGGTTTTCATTTTTTCAAATTACATATTAAATTATTCTGTATGAAATAAAACTATCATAATTACCACATAGCAGTAACAAAGCCGGTTAATCATGTAGGAATAGTTCATCAACACTTAGTAGGTAATTAATTAAAACATTCAGTCAGTGTTGGTGCATCCTTTGGGTGAGCGTACATTATATGATGACTAGATGTCCGGATTATTCTTTAGAATACTAATATTTTAATGTCACTAAGTTGTGAATTTATTTTATTTTATTGGTTATATATATTTTTTTTAATATATTTTATGTTTTCATTTTTATTTTATTTATATATACGTTATAAAAACTTATTGCAAAATGTGTGGTAGTAATAATTCAATATAAAAATAACAACAAGGAATTCACAGATAAATTAACCTAAAATATATTTTTTTGTTAATTTTTTTGAGTGAAAATCTCCATTGGGATCAGTGTTGCTATAAATAAAACGAATAATTGCCGTAAAGTAGTTACTAAGGAAAAAGTGGGAAAGGACATTCTTTTAAAAATACAATTGCAATGTATTAATAAGGTGTTATGAAACTGCTTCTCAATTGTAAAAGATTCTCATTTTCAACCGCCTTTTAAACAAAGATTCTTAACTCAACATGAGTACCTACAGGTAAAATTATGTAGATCGTAGGTATCTATAATTTCTATTACTGAAACAAAAAAGAAGTGGATAGACGTTTGATATTTTAGAGCTAGATTAAAAGACGATTGTCGTTGTATAATATTTCATGGACGAAGGCTAATATTCCAAATTAAAGTTGAAACCATAAAGCATGAATGAAAATATTGTTATTGATGAAAACTTTTTAACTGATGGTTAATTATATTATTTATATAATTTTCATTGGAACGGAAATTAAACTATTTCATTCTTTAATATCAGTAATAATTTTTAAGTTATTGGCTTTGATACGAGAATCTTTCTCCTTCATATTAATGATAAAGCGTACAATTCGAATGCTATGATATCTCGGCTTTATTGAAAACCCTTCCAATATGCCCTTTGCTGAGTACCTACCAACGTTTGAAAATATTCTATGTATAGTGGTAATTTACAAAATTACAAGACTATGCAGACAGCAGATAAGTTTCGACTCTCGAATGTTTCGAGCGGTAGGTATGTCCCGATTCCCGAATAAGCTGCCGCGAACGGGTGGGCGAAGGCTATAGTGTCTTTGAAATGCTAAATGTTCATCAAAGAGTGTTGTTTGCGAGGCGGCTCGTGTTTCATTGCTCATCAAGACCGCTTTGAGTACAATATTGCGTACAATTCTTCGCAAATACAATAGACATTGGTCACACTTAGCATTTGCTTGTAAACTGTTCTTATTAAAGATTGACACAAAATATATAAGTACATATTTATTTATATTTCAATTTTATATTGAAACGACATTATGAATATTGTGACTCCCTGCTGTATTCACAATTATAATTCCTAATACGACAAACATCTTTGTTTATATGTACTTATATTTTTGAACATAATAATAATTTTATTTATGTATAATATGTATTTATTTACAAAAGAAAAGTATACTATAAGTAGTATATCAGTTGTCTAGTACCCATAACACAAGCGCTGTGCTGCTTACTTTGGGACTCGATGACGCTGTGTGAGATGTCTGAGTTTATTATTATTATTATTATTCAAATGCTGGTTTTTATTTTACAAGTTAAGAGTATGACTTATATTTCTTAGTTATTTAGGTGATTGTTCGTATTTATATATGTGAAATTTGAGATCCCACGACGAATACGCTGAAAGAGTAGCAATAAGTCAGCATACAATTTAAAACGAGTACTTCTCAAAATCCGTACTATTCATATTAATATTTTAAATACGAAAGTATAATAACTCTGTCTGTTACGTTTACGTTTAAATCGCTCGAGCAGCTGAACTGATTTTGATGAAATTTAAAATAGTGATAGATTAAAAACTTTAGGGAAAGACATAGGCTACTTTAGAATTTAATAAATTTAATTCTACACGGACGAAGTCAAGGGCAACAGTTAGCGATGAATAAACATTATTTACATACATCAATTGAAAAATTAACCACTTAGTTTTAATTCAGCAGCACCTAATTATGTTGGAATCGTTGAATATAAATTGTAAGACTTTACTGTTTGAATTTAATTTGGGTAGGCGATATACCGTGGCGGCGAGCGGGACCGCGAGCGGCCATATTCGTCGGGGGGCGCGCCGCCGCCGCTGGCCGAGCCCGCCACCAGGACAGTCACAATGAGCCGTGACCCGCAAGACAGCCACGGCTTCGGCATATGCGTTAAAGGCGGTAAGGAGGCAGGTGCGTGATACTTTTAACGAGCAGTCATTGTTCCGCAGATTTTAATCTAATTAAAATCTGATCAAAACACATAATAAGTGTCAGTGACGGTGTGGACAGACTCACAAGAGACTAATCTTGTAATGCGTAGACTGACGGAGGGATGCTTCGAATGACAACATATTTAAAATATCATCATTCTAATCCTCATCAAGAACAAAGAATGAACTGATCTATTGCACAAAAGTTTCATTTAAATTTTTGTTGTTACCTCATGATAGTAGCATAGATTAATATTACTAGCGTAAAAGAATAGTACCTATTGACTAGCTACTTTCTAAGCAGAGGGTGTCAGATTCGAGCCTCGGCTAGGTAATTTTGACAATGAGCTCTTTTAAATTGACAGTAACGTAAAAATAGGGTGGCATAGCGGGCGAAATGCCACGAGACCCCGTCCAGAGGGAGCCCCCAACCCGAGAGGGCCGTGAGCATGGGAGAATTCTGATATTTATTTTTATAAAATTTAATATAAAAGTTTTGTTTCCAATTAATTTAAGTCAGCTACTAAAGTACATACACATGTATCAAGGTTTGAATGCATTTGCAAGGAAATGAAATCGCCCAGTTTTAGAATGCGTCCGGGACATAATATCATAGTTATAGAATCGTCGCCAAAAAGGAATTTTAATTATAATTTTGAGTAAAAATAAAATTGTTATTTAAATTGGTTTATTTACACCCTTAAAATTAGGAGTAACAAGGACGTCATCGAAAAATACACACAATATTGTAACAGCGTTTTGTACATACATTACGTAGTGATTTATGGAAAAGAAACTACAATTTTGGATAAACTTCTTTACATTATTGAGGGAGGACCGCATTCTATGAATTTGCCACGGGCCTCAGCGATATAATTACGCTACGGTAAATGAGTTTGAAGTCTAAGTTTTTTCTATCTTAAGTTATTATGTAATGGTGGTGCATTAATACAGGCAATAAAAACATGTAACTTTATGTCACTGCGACCTACTCTGATTTGTGTGCGTTGGTAGGTAGGTTCGACATTTTAAAGGTTACGAATCCGCATTTACATCCAACTTTGCGAAGCGTCAGCATCCGCAGCCCGATATGAGTCCACAGAGTATTCTCGACGTCCGCGATCTGTGTTACGGAATAATTCAGGCACGTTTCATTCCATTCCGCGCGCAAACAGTTCTGACCAAAGGATTCGTGTCTGATATGCGCTTGGATTTGCAGCCATCAGGATACGCATCAGTAAATCATGGGATGGGTAGATCCATCCGGACTTCCTCTGTATCTGTTTGAATTCGTGTGTTATTGGATGTTCCTGGATGATGTACTGAATATACGTAGCAGGAAAGGGATTTCGATGCGTTTCGTAGGAGATTCCGGGGCTCCTCGAAAACACGAGGAATACTACCACTGCAGGAGTTTCAGCAGATAAAAGCCCTACATAACCCAATCTCTCCTCAAGGTTCTGGGTGCCTAGGTTCAAGCTTCTCCTGCGCTTACAAAAAAAAAAGTATAAAACACTTAGAATACATATTTGCACTTTAAATTATCTTTTAAAACATCGTTTTCCATTCTTCAACTATTATTTATAATTTCTTTTTCTCATACGATAACAAAAATGAATTATAAGAAATAAATATAAGAATGATATAAATTTCAATATTATAGCAATGAAGTCATTGTTTATGCTCTAATATAGGTGTACTTTCGTATCGAATTAAGTTTGAATTTTGCCGGAATATAGCTATAGCATATAAAATGTAACTACATAACTAACTATTTATTTCATAACCAAAATGTAAACCTAACGTTCATTTACGTCAACACTGCTAAATTCTATACTTTATTGCGTTTTTATGCGTTGTTTTTGTATCTGGGTTTGTTCAGGACAGAGTTATTAAATCACTGTTTAGATAAAAAAATCTTTTTGGTAAACGTTTATTTATCTAAACGTTCTTCATTTTACTGTTTTATAAAAGTTGTTATCCAGCAGTTTTTTGATAAAAATGTGTTAGCTTTTAGCTTAGCTTACATTAGGTGGTTTAGGGTAAATATTTATTCCTCCTTAGATACTTTAAAACTATGTATTATATATAATAAATATATTTGTATAAGTACTCATAAGTACTGAGCAAAGGCTTTTGTTTCCATGGTGAAAAGTTAAGCTTCATTTATTTCGTGGTTTTTATAGACTTGTTTTGTAAAGTCATGAAGACGAGATAAGTTATGTTTCAGACTGGAAATAACACTTCATGTTTAGTAACTAAGTAACCAGAAAAGGCACGTACAAAGTGAATTAATTTTAATGTCAGAGGGTTCGTGCCTGATAAAAGTAAATGAATTTTGTAGAAAAACTTCAGGGTTTTTGTTCGATGCGCAGGTGTGGGCGTGTATATATCGCGTGTGGAGGAAGGCTCTGTGGCAGAACGGGCAGGTCTTCGCCCGGGGGACTCCATCTTACAGGTCAACGGCACACCGTTCTCCGGGATATCACACGAGGACGCGCTTAAGGTAAGGATACCTATATGAAATGAAATTACATCTTATTGTAAGCTTCAAAAACATACATAACTAAAACACACATATAATTTTCTTTTTCTCCCAGATCAGCATAGAGCCATAGTAGAACATAACGTAGATACAATTTCGTATTTTTTACTCAAGACTGTAACAACTGACTTGTTTGTAATATACTCGTAAGCATACATTCGGTTTCAGACAGAATTATGGACTAAAATGTAGACTAAAATAGAGAGAATGAGTGATGAAAGACTGACGAAAAAAATATACAGAGCGAAAGTGAGTGGTAAAAGAACCCAAGAAAGACCAAGGCTGACTTATGTAGATCAAATAGCCAGAGTGCTAGCGGATGGAAATGTCAAAAGCTCTCGCATACCTAGACGAAAATGTGTGAGGAGAATGATGAGATTTGAGGAAGTGAAAGAAGTATGTAATAACCGCGACGCTTGGCGCTTCATCTTCTCTGACTACCCCGTTAGGGATACAGCGTGAAGATATGTATGTATGTATGTAAAATTTTCCGTGGCTTTCCCGGATTAGATTAGATTATATCTACATGTGCATAGTATGTCTAAAGATTGTTTTTGAAAAAAAGTATACCCTCTAGCCTACGTCTGTCTCCGGGAACATACTATCTGTGTATCAAATATCATAATTGCTTCGGGGGTTCAGCATTTCCTATTCAAAGTTTCATCCTCCTTTTCATCCCCTTAGGGGCAGTTTTTCGATAAAAAACTAGCCTATGTCCGTTCCGCTCGTCCGTCCTTCAAACTATATCCATGTTACATCATAATATTCAGTGGTTTAGCATTTCCTGTACAAAGTTTCGTGCCCATCCCTCCCGTCTCCTTTTTCACAGATTTTTGATAAAAAAAGTATCCTATGTATTTTTGATAAAAAAAATCTTATCACCGCACCAAATTTTATCATTACCAAGATTTAGCATACAATTTTCCCATACAATTTTCATACCCCCTTTCACCCTCTTAGGGCTAGATTTTTGATAAAAATCCCTAGCCAATGTCCGTTCTCTGATGTTAAACTACCTCCCTGCCAAATTTCATCATAATCGGTTCAGTGGTTTACGATTTCCCTTGCAAAGTTTCATCCCCTTTACACCCGTTTAGGAGTAGTTTTTCTGAAAAATAAGTCCACTTATCATGAGTGCAATCACATGTTCTTACTACGTACCGATATTCATCAAGATCGGTTAAGCCGTTCTTCAGTTATAAAAGGACGTACAGACAGACCGACAAAAATTTTAAAAATGGTAGAATCGAAGTCCGTGAGTCATAAAAGAACTATCTATCACAAAATTTGATAGTAAAATTATAATTACAGCCGATGCTTGAGATTTATAGTAGTATAGAAGATAGATAATTCAATAAACAAAAAGCTACCTATATTTTAAATGTATTAGTAGTATAAGTATAGGTACGTCATTGTATTATTATATGACGAATACCTGCAAGCCCATCGAAACTTGTTGCCTCTGGCAGATCTTCTTGAGCTTTAGCCAAATTACTTGTCCACTCCAAACCAAAGTGTACTGTGCCACTGTTTATGGAGTTGTCATCATTTCCGTTCTTTTCTAATTAAATAAGCGCTATTTTTCCAATAATGTGTCCAACTGGTATATTTTTCACTTTTGATTTTTGAAACTCATGACTGCGACATGCTTTTGACAGTTCTATTAACGTCTGCGTTGATGAGAAGTCTGACGTCATAACAACTACGGTTGTGTAGGCTTGTGTAGGTACTGTATTGAGTATGTCAAATACATGTGGTGGGACCGTGGGAGGCGTGCGAGTTAAATGATAAAATCGACGATGTCGAGATTATTTATTGTCGGATAACCGGAATATTTGGGTCGTTATTGTAATAGTTAAAATGAAGTGGTACGTATAGCTCTAACAAACAAATAAAATGATAGTCGTCATCTATCTTTATAATTTTTAGTAGGTATTTTACAATTTCTCGGCTTGGGAATTCGTTTTATAATACCGCATGCCAGTAAATAGTGTTTACTGATTAATTTGAAATGTATAAGGTGGACATATCTACTACGACACAAATAAAATTACGTATTAAAATATTATTTAATTCAGACATACTTTCATAAATTACGAAAACAAAAAATTTGCGAGTATTATATACATAAAAATTTATAAGTATTATAAATACACTACCATTTGTTAGAGGCCTATAAATAAGCTATTTGAAATCAGTTTTGTATTGATATGGATAAATGAAATACCCATGTACTTTAATGTTATTGTTAGTTTAGTTCAATACTTAGTTTAGCTCGTTTCATTCTAATATTCTACATGCAAAAGGCATTACTGTCGAAGTCGAAAATGGCAGACGGACTCAGAACACAACGTTTCCTTTTTAAGCAACGTGGATGACTCGACTCTACCTACAATCTATTGACCGTAATCCATAAGTAGTCGCAACTATTAATTTGTCTAAAATACACAAATACTTGAATTTATTATGGATTACAAGTTTATCCATAATGAAAAAATGATGGATAAACTTAATCAGATACAAATGTTTGTATCTACAAGTCATTTTTTTACGTATATAGAGATAGAAGATTTTTAAAATTTTTTAACTAACATTAAAATTATTTTACATAGATAAAATATTATTGTATGAATAAATACCACAGGCAGAGCGTTATGTAGTAGGAACTAATTATAATAGGATCTTAGTAGGACACATACTGAACCGTACTCGTTGAACCGTACGGTTTTATTAAGCACGTAAAATAATTGGAATAGTTATTATTTTTATATTGAAACAAGTAAATATGATGACGTGTATATGAGGTAGAAATTATAGTTTTTAATTTCAGATCAAGAAATTACTGATCAGAATTTAATATTTCATTTTAGAACAATAAGTTGTGAGTTATATTACACATATAATTATTTGAACCAATGAAAGATCAATTCATAGTTAAAAGATAAATTTCTTATTTGCACTATACAATATCCGGTATCGAATTAATTAAACTGAATACTAAAATATAATGTGAAACACGTGAAAGCTTGTTAAAAAAATAATAACTTTCAAGTTTTATTGTAAAATTGATTTAACAATTTGATCAGACTCAGGTAGATAATTAAAACCATGAAAATAAATAACTTAAAAAACACACCTGCTAGAAAACCAAATGTAGACATATTTAATTGACATATTAGCAATACATTAATGTAAAATATTATATTATTGACAAAATATTACTATAAATAAAGACTAGGTAATGGCTACGCACCTATAATACATATGTTTAATTATACTGCTTTAAAAAATATCAACATGTATGCACATTGAAATATGGGCATTAAACAATGTTAATTAATTATAACTACTGCATTTATAAAAACAGTAATGATAAGGACAAGCACAGCAAAATTTCGTTTCATTTCTTTACAAATAACAAAGGCAAAGTTACAAAACCTTACCTTCATTTTCAGTTTGAACAAGTCGTTGTTTTTGTCAGGAGAGATCAGTTTAAATTGCATCTGTCTAATCTAATACATTGAATTCTTTGCTAATAGTACACAATGCGTAGTAATACAAAAAATTTTCGAGAGAGAAAATTCCAAATGTTATAGTTATAAACTTTGATTAAGTACAATATTTATTAATGTTATAATGTTGACTGTGACGACTTATTTGTATGTGTGAATGACCTTAAAATTTAAACCGATTAATTAATTATGATGTATTTAAATGTTCATTTATGTTATATCTCAATGATTTATAAGCATTAAAATGTTGGTATTCAAAATTACCTTTTAATTGTTGGAGCAAAGGCTTATATTTTGGAGAAAATTACAGCCTACTATCATCGAAAGGTCACCTTTACTTCGATTGAAAGGTCGTTACAATTTCAAAATACATAATATGGTCGCTTCGAGCAGGAATTTATTTATAAATTTAAAAAAATGTTGGAGTCTAAGTAACAGAAAGTTAGTACGTGCTTCGAGTTGCTGGACTAATCAGTGTTAAATTATGATACAATCAATCAGAACTTAACGCTGTTATATTGTGATAATAAATAATTATATAATGTATTTCTTTGATTATAATTATTCAATCTTTTTCATAATTTTATAGTTGTATGTGCGTGGTAGTCTAGGTTCCTAAAGACGTATAAGACATAGGACCTTTTTGAAGCGGTTTCATTTTAGGATAGCTGGTAAGGTTTTTAAGGTGAGTTTAAACAAATGATAAATAAATATTTGAACGTATTGTGTTAATTTGAATGTCTATGTAGCAAATTTAGTTAAATTATTTGTTTCCATGTGTGTGGAATGTTCGTAAAAGTTGTTAATAATGCTATCTACATAACGGTTTGTTTTTCACTACTAAAATAATGATTGGTTTTGTAGGTTTTTTATAACATTTCATCATCATTACTCCTATTACTATTCGTTTCATATCTTGCAATTAAGCATGTTAGGCTATTCAACAAACAAGTTTGAAGAACAGTTAAATGTGTGTAGTTATCTGCCAAATAATAACAGGTACCTAATATAGTCAATTTGTCACTGGTAACCAGTAGCGGATTTAGGGGGGGCTAAGGGCTTGAGCCTCCCCAAAAGCATCTGAGTCCCTCCATGAAAAATTTTAGGGTCCCGGAACATTGGACTACCCTCATTGGGTTCAAGCCCCTCCCAAACCAAAATCCAGGATCCACCACTGCTGGTAACCATATTAGATACAATCAGATAACTTCTCCAATAATACTATGATAGAAAGTAATCCATATATGTATTATAATATAAATATCAGAAATAGGTTTTTGTACATTTTGTATATAAGAGAGTCGCGTAACCAAGTCAGGTAGGCGGCATTATTTTTGCAGACGTTGGTGGACTTTTCCTATCGTACTTCAGGTTATCGCTTGATTTATGGTCTTTGATATCTATTATAAGTTTTATAGAATATCAGAACAACTATAATACACAAGTTACACAAGTTACACAAGAAAGTTTTAGTTGTCTAGTAATCTCTATCATATCTTTATGGGTGGCTCAAAAAGGAGTCAACGGTGATATTATTATGTATCGTTAGATAATACAGTCTTCTCAGTAATATAACATGGAACCAATCTCTTGGCGCATCGGCAGCGGAAACTAATCCCTAGATGTCTAGCCTTGTAATTTGCTCGTTCTAACCTTGTGTAATAGTATGTAGATGTAATATTTAAATAACAAAAATACCTATTATATTTAATCTACACTGTTATTGTGTAGATTAAATATAATAGGTATTTTCAGAATATATTATACATACAGAGTGTCCCAAAACTCAACGATAAGTGGGGTATAGGTTGATGACCACTTTATGACAATTTAGAAAAAATAAGAAAAAATCTGTCTCTTATTTTTGGAAATATAATTCTTTTTTTTTAGTCGTGAAAATGGACACCTTGATGGTCCCACGTTTTTAGGTGTTGTGCTTCCAAATTTTCGAATTTATCGGTTCTAATTTTTGTAAAGCAAACTTAAATAGCTCATCTATTAATTATAGTCCCAAATAAATCTATGAATGCTGTAGTTTACAAAAAAAAGACTTTTATTTAAGTCATGATGTTTCTTAAGTAAAATCTGTCATATAATATTCGTACAATTATTTATAATAAGTATGTACCCACGTAATAATATTACTTTTATTTGTTGTCTAAGTTATGGCTAGATTTATAGTTAACGTCTCACATCTTGTCACACATAAAACATACAATTTGATATATCTATCTGAATGTTCTATAGCGACTGGAGAGTTGTTTTATTATATCACTTGGCCGCCGCGCCGGCTAGCGCGTGACGCCGTAGTGTCCCGTGACGTCTCGCTTCGTGCCTCTGTATTTTATTTACTACATGGAGCACCTTACGTAGTTGTTCTGCGCATAGAATCTTTCAAGTGTAGTATATGTGGTATGTTCACATCAGAAACATCATATGTATTATACGGACAAAATTGTCTGTCAATGTAGGCAATATACGAAATTCTTCGTTTGTTTTATGCGGCTTGCACAGGAACGTTGGCGGTTCATTATTTCTTATCTTTCTAACATCGAAATATATTATTGATATAAGAAAATTAATGTTTTTTTAATATAACGGAGTATTTCTTATAAATAACATTATTATCACAAATAAAACAAAAAATCCGAGGTTTAGTAACCAGAGAAAATATGGAACAAAGAATGGAGACAATTAAACTTGTCCGCATAGACCTATTTATGGTGTTCAAATTTGAAGTCTACTTTAAATAGTTATTTTTAATTAAATGTAATTAACATTATTGTATTTTGTGTTTTATTTTTTTTATTTATTTATTTATTAACGGACATGAGTACACATGTTATGACTTTATTTTTATATTGAGTTTCGAAGAAACATGGAACGCCTTCATTAACGTGTTTAATAGCTTATTATGTTTATGTCATATCATGAAAGACTTTAAAGAGTGGCCGGTTAATATGCATGATTTTAGTTTTGTTGGTCAATAAATAATGTATCATTACTCGATGTAACTCGTTACGATCGCTAAATGTCGTGTAAATAAGCGGACGGTTATGATCCGTTTATTTGACCACAAGTACGCTTCCCTGGTTTTTCTCTGTAGAAACAACTATTGTAATAAAATATGGTCGGTGTCACCCATGTGGGCAGGATAAGCAATGAAGAGATACGCAGTATGACAGGGTTGCGCGATAGTTTATTGTAAAAATGAATAAAGGAACGCTTAGATGGTTCGGCCACATAGAACGAATGAATGATGAAAGACTGACGAAGACTTTCTACAGAGCGAAAGCGACTGGTAAAAGAAGCCAAGGAATACCAAGGCTAACTTATGAAGATCAAATAGCCAGAGTGTTAGCCGACGGAAATGTCAAAAGCACTCGCATACCTAGAGGAAAATGTGTAAGCAGAATGATGAGATTTAAGGAGGTGAAAGAGGTATGTTAGGACCACGACGCTTGGCGCTCCGTCCTCTCTGATTACCCCGTTGGGGATATAGCGTGGAGATATGTATGTATGTAAACAACTATTATGTATGTACGAACGTAGAATAGTATAATACTTACGTAGTATAATCTTTTGTGTTTTTTATGTCACTCGTTGTAATACACATATAAGCAATAGATACTTCACACGTAATTTTGCTCTATTTACTTAGACTGTCATGAATATGGTTTCGTAGACTGTCAATGAAGCGAAACAATGTGATTTATTATTTACAAAAACGGACAGTCAACGAATTGGTATTTGTAAAATCATGGGCATTTTTGTCTTTCTTCTGTTCATGTGTGTAGAATAAGTATAGTGTCGTGTTTATTTGAACACTTATTTTCTGTATAAAAATATTTGATCCACCAAGGTAACAGAATGGTAACAGTTTTATCGCTAAAATGTTTGTATTGAGAACTTTTTTAAGACCGTTTATTGGATTGCAAAGAGAACAGCAAATTCTGCTGCCGGACATATTTTAAATAATAAATTTACTGAGGGAAAATTAGAAAATTCTGCTTCCGAAGCAAAATACATGTCGATCAACAACTTCGGGCGAAAGATATCAAAAAAATAATACGAATCATTTCACTTGAATATCAATTTTGCATATGGGAAGCTCCAACAATGTTACTTATTTTGTACATTTCGAATCTTCCATTTTAATAAAAATTCGTTTTATTGTGTACCTAATATATCAGACAGGTACATATTATTCCACATCATACAAAAAAAATGTAGTAATCGCAGAAAGAATGTGATTAATTTGCATAAGGGTTGTATTATCGCAATATTTGCTATTACATTATACACGTAATATGTTTTAATTCATTAAAGTATACCGACGTTTACATTTTATTTTCTTAGATGCTGAAGTCGTGTCGTCAATTGACGATGACGGTGCGGACGGCCGGTGCGCTGGTGCCGCGCGCGTCTTGCTCCTGGATGGACCGATACGGGAGGCCAGCGTCGCCGCCGCCTCTACGACCCCCGCGATCTGCCAGCAAGGATCGTTCCGTACGCAGGGTGGGTTAATCTATCTAGCTATTTACAATAAGTAATAAATATTCGCGACAGAAGGGCGACACTTCTCAACTGATGTTGTTTTAAGGTGACGCAGTGATAAACAATAATTAATCTTTATTAAAATTAATAAGTAGTGTTTTTAAAACTACAATTAATTTTAAAAAATCCAACTGGCATTTTGAAGAATATAATCTCCGTTTTAAAAAAGGTTCCTTTGATATTTTTTTTTTATAAAGTTAACCAATTGTGTAACGCAACTGGCATAATGAAGTCAATGAAATGAAGAATCAGCTTACCAAATATCACTTTCATCACTTAGAAAAACTGAGTCTGAAAGCCCGTTAAAATTTCCAATGCATCGCATTAAAGAGAGGAACTACTAATCTCGTTTGCTTGTAGTACCTACTATTCGCAAACGGCAGTTGCTGTGTCCTATACGTGAACAGAATATTAAATAAATATCGAGTACTTACGATGGATTACAATGGATTCCAGAATTAGACTGCAAATTTTAAAGATTTTCCTGATATGCGTCTTCATCTTATTTATTGACTATAATGACTTCGTATATTGTCATAAAATATGTCCATTTCGAATGTAGTAAACGCTCAAGTGCACATTGGGGTTGCCACGGGTATGTTAATCGCCCCTATTACCCACTAAACTTGTTGTTAGTGGTTGTAATGGGGCTGCCGGCTGTTCTGACCGCCATCGATCCATGTGATGTCACTCCCTCCAATAAAAGCTACAAAAGCTACCTTTGTGAATGAACTGTAACAGAGTTCATCGTCGTTACAATGCTAAGGTTTTATGATTTTTGTGAAGAATTACTGAAGTAACTAATGATCCGCTAACCGAACGAGTAATTTATTTTTTTTCATCTGGCTGCTGTACGATTAATTTAATGGATTAGGCTGAATCTATTCTTTCATTGTCAAATATTTTAAGTTACAAAAAATCGGCCAAATGCTAAAGTGGATTCATGCACCAAGTTTTCCGTATAACAATGTATTTGTGTTATGTATTTACCAAAAATATATACATAAGTCGGATTCAAAACAAACTTAACTTTACAATTGAAAGACACGTTCCCCATACTCTCTAACTGTAAATGTACCTACAATTAAAATTTGTATGTTTTTCTCTTTTAATATACCACGCTTCTTGCATTAATTTATTAATTAATTTTCATGATTCTAGTTCAACGGGAAGTGTCCCATAAGTTTTTGTTTGATTGCATAAATAGCCGCATCCTTTTATTGCATTGACTTAGAAGCTGGAATATTTTTACATTTCCAAGGGATCATAGACCTCAGTGTTCGATATTCAACGTGGTACCATCTACGCGTTCTTGAGACGAAAGATCTCTACTGGTCCGACAGACAGAGACACGGACTACGGAGTGATTCTATAACGTTCTATTTTTTCCCTTTGAGGTACGGAACCCAAAAAATAATAATAAAAATTAATATCAACATTGGTTTGATTACCGAACAAATAGGTAGATTTAGCAAAATTATTTGCTATAGAATGGAATAAATGTTAAATTATTTTTGCCATATAAGTAAAAATATTTTATTCATCCGGTTGCTAGAAAATTAAAATAAAATTATTCGCCCAGTTAGCGGATAAATAATAAATAGATAGATAAATAGATTTAGCCGAGAATTATACAGGTCAGTGGAAGTGTAAATGTCTACAACAATCACACTTGTGTTATAGTTTCACAGAAAAAAGAATCTTCGTAGATAGGTAATACGATTCGAAAACAGTTTTGAACGCTTTGTAGAAATAAAGATTTATTTAGACGATGGGAATTTTCTTTCATGTATTTATTTTTTCATTAAAGTTGTTATCAGACGTTCCATACTAATAAAATGGGTTGATCAACAATTTTTTTGAACTGGTTGGTTAGATTAGTAATTTTTTTTATTTATTGTCTTAATAACTGAAAAAGAAATAATAATTTACAAATTTGTAAATGCGTGCTTGGCAACGTACTTTTCAGTACTATTTTACGTTAGTAACTAATTAATCTATGGTACTATATAAAAATTTTTATTAAAAAAAACTAAACCGCTTTCAAAAAAAACACTGAAAAGTATAAAACAACTATCCTTTACTAATTAAAACTCAAGTACAATTAAAATAACTATAAATACGATACACATACCTATATAATTAAATTTGACAGTTACTGAAGTCGGTGCCAAGCCTACCAAACTAAAGACTTTCTGTTGTTGCACATTGATTTGGCACCGACTTCAATAACTGTCAAATTTAATTATATCGGTATGTGTTTCGTATTTATAAAGTTATTTTAATTGTACTTGAGTTTTGATTAGTAAAGGATAGTTATTTTATACTGTTCAGTGTTTTTTTTGAAGGGGGTTCAATTTTTTTAATAAAAATTTTTTATTTCTCCCTTTTGAGTGATCTTGACCTAAATAAATATCTAGGGTAGGTCAGCAATTAACTTCATTCTAATTCCGGAGCGCAACGATATACAAGAGAATCCTCAATATGAATAAAGGTTATAACCAGGTCGTGATATCTAGTGTATCTTCGAAGTCCAAGCTCCAATATCGGTGAAATTTAAATGGGAGCACCTCGAAAGTAGTACCTACCAAACGAAAAAAGAATTTTTGAAATCGGTTCATAAATGACGGAGTTATGAGGTAACAAACATACAAAAAAAAAACGCAGACGAATTGAGAACCTCTTCCTTTTTTGAAGTCGGTTAAAAATCGAAAAAAACTTCAAAAAATAGCATAATTGTCTATTGGACAACTGAAAGTGATTTATCTCCGGGACAACTACTGAAGTAGGGAAAATATCGAAGTTAAAAGCTAATTTAATATAATGATGAGATAGGTACTCGTATTAGCTTTATGATTATTACAATATTCATGTATGAAATGAATACGTAACTATATTTTCAGAGTTTATGTTAGGAATTCAGAAGCAGCAGTTACAAAAAATAGTCATCGACCCAAATACGATTTTCATCCATTGATACAGGTGGACCTGTGCATTGAACCTGGACAGTCATTAGGGCTGATGATTAGAGGAGGATTGGAGTATAATCTCGGCATCTACATTACTGGTGTGGACAAGGACTCTGTTGCAGACAGAGCCGGACTTATGGTAATACAATATTTCTTAGTAAAGTTTGTATGAAAATCTAAAAATAAGACATTAATTTATAATTCAAAGAAAATAAAGTTATAGAATTTGATGTAATTAAATGACCTCGATGGCGCAGTAAGTTTAAGTGGTGTATCTCGATTCCCGTTCGGATCAATTTAGGACACGAACCTTTCTAGATTGTGTCGAGTCTTGGTGTAGTGGGAGACGCCCCTAGCAAACGTCCTCTGGTTCTCGTAGCTCAGGGAATGCCCTTGTTTGAGACCAGATGAATGGTGTGTATTGTCTGGCGTATTATTATTATTGTAATATGATTACGACGAATTGACGACCTCCGAGGCGCAACGGTTAAGCGCGTCGGAAAGTAAACTGGAGTAGCGGGTTCGATTCCCGCCTCGAGTCTGGGTGTTTATGTATAATATGTATGTATTTACAAAAGAAAAGTATATAAGTAGTATATCAGTTGTCTAGTACCCATAACAAAAGCGCTGTGCTGCTTAGTATGGGACTAGATGGCGCTGTGTGAAATGTCCGAGTACATTATTATTATTATTATTAATATTTTTTCTATTTCTGGACTTTTTTGGTTTGTAATATTATCACTAAGCAAAAACGATAATTTATGTGGAGAATTTTATTCGATTTTCCTCTTGTCCTTGGTCCAAAAAGTAGGTCAATACAAAAGGTCGTCGCCAAAATACAGCACCCATATATTGATGAAATGCGACATCGAACACAGGGTTGGTTTTGTTGTTTACCAAGGCTTTATTTTTAACTCTTAATATAGGTGTCTAGGTTTTGCTCTGATTGTAACTTATCAATAACACAACCACACCATTTTTAGGGTTTAGTTTTTTTGCTAAGTTTTTTATATCAACTAATTATTGACGAAGTTTGTATTTCGGTAAAAGTATATCACAATGAAATAAGACACTTCAAGTCTTTTATTCCACGATGATTAATTTGCATATATATGTGTAATCGTTGTGCGTTTGTTAGTGATAGTATAACCTCTGAACGACTGAACGATAGAACGACATAGTTATTCTAGAATCTTATAGGTGACTATAGTCAAATATTATTATGACCAAATAAAACTCGTCGCGCTACCTATCGGAAACATCCGAACAACGCATTTGGTTATTAGGTTGGCGATCAAATTCTGGAGGTGAATGCACAATCGTTCATAGATGTGACACATGATGAAGCAGTCGCGCAACTGAAGTACCACAAGCGTATGTCTCTACTCGTGCGCGATGTCGGTAAGGTGCCTCACGCGTGTACTGCATATGGAGAAAGAGAAACGACACCAAGGTACACCCTTCAGTAATAAAATAATATTAAGAAATATTTAAAATAAAAACTTTTATACAACCTCCCTCTAACACACTATACATAACACACTATACACACTATACATAACATATATCAAACGAAAGTGATCCGTGATATTTAGCCAAGTTACAGGCAAAAAAATACAATCATTTCTTTTACTTTTTTGAGTAAATTATCTGGTATAATATGCTATGTCTATACTATAATTAGAGCCTGTGCGTTATTGTAGTCTTGCTGTTCACAACAAACTGCATCCGGTATAGCAACGGATGAAACGTCGTGCGATATATGTCACTTCTTGTGAATATCAAAGCACTTCAGTCACGGATGTTTGATCCGTAAGGATGTTTGTTTGTATATTATCAATGAGCACACTACATGTACATACGTATACCCACTAATATTTTTTATGGTTAACAGTATTTTGTACAACCTTCGCTATGTAGTTTTAGGATCGCTAAGAAAAATACTTTTATAGATAAACTTTTATTCAATACGATATTAATAAAGAAATAAACGAGTTACATATTATGATCCAACAGAAAAACGCATGAAAAGAAAACTGTTAAGTTATTTATTCTGCTGTACATTATATTTGCATATTATACAAATATTCTGCTTTTTTTTATTTATTCTGCTGTACATTATATTTGCATATTATACAAATATAATGTACAGCAGGATAAATAACTTAACAGAATACATGTGTAGAGATATCTGTATGTATAATGTACATGGGTTTTATTTGGCGCATTATTAATTTACGATGGTAACTAATTAATCTGCGCATATATTATGTATATATCCAGGTATATTCTGAAAACAATATAAAAAGAAGAATATTGATATATTTTGAATAATGTGCAGAATAAGTGGTTGGGGCAAACGTAGAGGTGCAGCTTCGGTGGCGGTGGAACAAAAAGCCCGGTCGTTATTAGCGCCGAGCGAGCTGCCTGCGTTGGCGTATTATATGGAGGAGTATGCTGCCAGAAGATTGACACCAGATGCCTTCCTCACAGTACTGAGAGATCTTCTCGATACCCCGCAAAAGGTAAACACTGACCAATACAAATTATGTGTTTCGATTCTAAAGCGGCATTTTAAATTCTCATCCGAAAATGTTTACTAGACTATCTTTGTATTTCTATAGATACATGTGTATGCTCAATTGCTCATATATACGTATCTAAGCAAGAAAATTATAAATTAGTAATGTCGGTAGGTATATTGACTTTGTGAGGGGTAGAGACGGGATGGATTTCTCACATGCTTAGGTTTGGATTTTGGAATTCGCGTTTACAAGGGCAGATTTCGATGTTAACAAAAAGTGAACGCTTTTAGTTGTGGTATTTATGTGGTATATCCAAACAAATATTAAGTAAATTTGCGTTAGTATTTATTTACGTAAACCTATAAATTTTGATATAATTTTATATGTTCACTCACGGACCAGTTTATAATAAGTAGTTTTATTAATTTAATAAAACTTCTTATTAAAAATTACCAAGTAGGTAGAGGTTTTTAGCAATTTGAATGTCTATAAACTCGATAGACTCGGTAACATTTAACGTAAGATAATCTTTGATCACAAACATATAACAAGATACACAATCGGCGTTCCAAAAACGTCCGAACCAAATGTGCGCTGAAATGAGAATTTTAGCGCACTCAGTCTTAGTAGTAATTTGTGAACACTAAAGGAAACGTGACAAAGTGCTCCTTCAAAAATTGTAAAAATGACACGTCTAAAACGTTAAAAAAAGATGGAGTTTCTTATTTTCGGTAAGTAATTAGGATTATTTTATTTACGTGTTCATTATTTCGTTATAATAATAACGTTATATAGCTCTATTTTATTAAATTCATAATAATACAATAATATTCTTACATTGCATCTGAATATGTCATTGCCTGACATGCAACATCTTATTCCTTGTCTAACATTATAATTTCTATGTCTTATCCTTGTCACTTTCATCTAACAAATCGTAATGACGTAAATAGCGAAACAAATAAATTACGTGAATTACACTTTAAGCATGAAGCGTAAGATTGAATTTTAAATATATTTTTGTTAACAAACGTCGTTTCTTTTCTTTTCTTAACGAGAATCTTTTACAAGCTTTTACAACCTTTATATGCATTGACAGTAAAGTTTACTTTAAATTAACACAATATTGAGATAATACTATACGATATTAGAAATGTATATGTCAATTCAGACAATAATTTGTTCCAATTTTATAAAGGATTGTGAATCTAGTTATATATTTGTGATCGAAGAAGATAATGCAATCAAATGTAGATTTGCGACCTAATCATACTTATACATCTTCACGCGAATATGCATGTTTCTAACTGGCTAGACGAAGAGAACAACGTCATATAAGGACATATAAGGACAACAACCATTTGACCATGAAGCAAAAGAGATATAGTTATATGTCTTTCGTTTATTCGAATCTTATCATTTCCTTGCACATTTTCGCCGAGTTATGAGAGTACATTCAAGATTCCCGTCTGCTGAATGTTGAAAAATTTTGTTCGTTAGTCGTTCTTCACTCATTCTGTATGTACATATAGAATAGAAAGAATGACAACAACAACGTGATTATTATTTTTAAGATTGTTTAGTTGGTACAGGTAGGTACATATGTATATACATATGGACGAAAATTTGCGTTGCTGATTTATTATTCATAGATTCACAAATTTATTGAGATAGAAAGGAAAATAATAGAATTACATTGTTCGCTCTACGCTCGGCTGACTCTACTTTTATATTCAATCTAATCAGACATTTTCGTTTCTCTGATTCCAATTGCACTGCCGTGAGCAACAACGATATTTATGGATAACTGTTATAAAGGTCATAACGGTTTACATAAAACGTAAACGAGATCATCAATCATGTGCGAAACAGTTCCCTTTTGATGTAGGAACGATTAGAAGTGAATCTGGTAACGATTTATATTTGCATTGTGTAAGTAAACGGCTTCTGCTGAAAGTTTAATGACACGTGTTAATTGCTCGCCTTTAACTATTCATTTGTCATAAACATTATTAGCAGCTCCGTAAAGTCAAACTTCAATGACTTTTCGCATTGAACCGTGGAAGTTTCTTAAGTATTTAAATTAGATAGACACATAAGTTGATGTATTAAATAATTTTATTAAGTAAGTAATATTCCGAGTACTCTTTACTTATAGTTAGTTTTTTGATCATTTACAATGTACAATATTTTTTGATTATTTTTTTTATATAATATATATACTCTAGTCTGGGAGAGAAAAGAAAATATAGTATGTGTTAGCAGCTTATCTTCTTGCACTGGTCAAAAAAGTCGGCCAAGGGGTAGGCTTATTACAAGGAACTGTAAAGATGATATAAGCTAGTAACCTGTCAACCTATAAGCCGTAACCTATCGCTCAAAATTACCACTTTTGCTTTCAATTGACACCATCAGAGCGCAATTTTTATGCATTAATATACATCTACTTCGAATAGAAAATGATGTAATAATGTATTGCTTTGTATCGACATTTAAACAAAGTCACATTCGAAAACAAGGAACTGCCCGTAGGAAAAAAATGTACGATCCGTGAAGATATTGTTACGAGCTGTGGGTAATAAGATGCTGATTAAGGATACAAAGAGTTTATTTTCCTTCGTACGAACAGATGTCAAGAACGCGCGAATTTAATTAAGGCGGTTACTAGTCTTCGTAGTCGGCCCTCGAAGTAGGTACCAGCGTAGTTGTTACCGAAGGTACACGCTTCACAGACAAACAACATTCCCGAATCGCAGAAGTCTTCTACCCAAAGTCGTCGCAGTAGTCGTCGTAGTGGTCTTCGTAATTTGCCTTGATGTCGTCTCGATATATCGCTTTGATCGAAAGTCGAAAAACTGACTCAGCTTTTTTCGATTTCTGAGAGGCGAAAAAATCCCCACGGACACTGCCGGACTGAGTAGTGTCAGACTCGAAGCATTTTCAAGAAATTTTAAGAGATCAGACTTTTCAGAGTTAGCTGACTAACTAGCATTGAATTAGATTTTGGGCGGAAGATTGTTCAAATTAAAAGAATCCTTCACACGAAATGGATTTCCGTAAGGTAACGCGCTTAGTTTCTTTGGAATTCAATTTCTTTAGAAACGCGTTCGTTTGGCGCGCGTTTGACCTAAACACTGTATCTAGTAACTACCACTGATGCTCTTATAACGAGACACTGCAACTAAAGTACAAATGTTTTGTCGTGTTAGGTCCAATAAGTTCTTTCGATACAGTGCTCTTGTATTTGTAATAACTCCGTTTAGAACAAAAAATTCTGAATAATAAAATTATAGGTGTATGAAACACAGTAAGAGAAACGTAATAAGCACTATTAAGTTAACACACTGTATCATAACTTACAGTGTATTGCATTTACACGTCAGACGTGTTAATGAAGTTGAAGAGCACTGAGCTAGAGCATTGAAATTTGGCATGGCGGTAGTGTCACCATGTTTTCACTTTGTTACAGTATACCCTACTGACGGAAATACGTGAATTTATGTTGCCTGATGACCGACCCAGGTTCGACGAGCTGGTATACAGAAGAGGCGATGAACCGACTGACTATCATTCGAAGGTATTTTCGTATGGCAAAAGCTTTAAGCATTACAATTAGAAACTTTGTCATGTAGAAGTCCTAGCAAACAATAAAAAATAAATATTACCAAAACAATAAGGATAGTCTTTAAAAAGTTTATGTAAAATACTTTTGTAGCTGTACAAAACAGATGTAATGTTATAAATTGGGTTATAGATTGTATCTTAAAATCACAAGCTTAATCTAGAGAAGGTAGCATTGAACGTTTACATGAATTGTTTAAGCAAAATAACGAAGTAAAAAGTATTTACGCTGTGTTCATTAGGCCGGTTTCAGTCGTATAATCTTGTAATCTGCGCCCTACCTTAAGGCACTAATTAGAATTTTGCGCTTCGTTAAGAACGCAGAGGGAGCTCGATTCCGTTTAATTTAACTTTGACTTTTTTATTGATAATGATTTTGTAATGCGATGATCAATGTCATACAATTCGAAATGAATTTTTTGTAATTTATTCCTTTGGAGTGGTGCATTACGCAATAAATAAATTTTTAAAAATACAAACTATAAAATATGTCGATGACCGTAAAATGCTTAGTTTTTCTAGTTTAACAAAAAAATGGTTTTCGAACACTATTTTGTTTGTAAATATAGTGTAAAAGCTAAAGTAACAGTTCGATAAGACCCTTAATTATTATCGTGAATTAATCAGATTTTTATTTAATAGTGTAAGTGTAATACAAGTGACAACAGTAAGTAGAAGTGATACGTACATATGTTGTCTAGTTAGAAATACACGTTCCTACTTAAGATACTTACCTATTGTAGTGCTACACATTACAGCATACATAGTGGAAATTCATTGGAATTTATTCACTGGTTTTAGAGAACAATTACAGGGAGGAAAGCAACACTAATTTTGTATAAGTAGGGGTGACAGTGGTGGATTTACACATTTTCTAATAGTAGGCCGTTAAATTTCATTGCCTCTAAAGGAACAAAATAGGGTGATATAAAAAAGTAATGTATGTATTACTAAGATAATGTACATACTAAACAGAAAATATATTTTTGCTTCCACCTGCGTATTAATTTCATTATTATTTCCCTTTAAAGGAAACAAAAACAGCAGTTATCTGCTGTAAATTAAGCAAACAATGCAGTAATATTTATTATTGTATTGTTTTCATTAAACTGAGCAGTAATGTTTTTTTTTTTTGTTAGAGTTATAAGTTAAGAAAACACGCTAGGAAGTTTTTTAAAATTTTCTTATATGTAGATATGGATTCGTCAAAGGAGATTTAAAAATGAATAAGCTATCCAATGCTAAATACGAATTTTACTTATTTTTAAATGCATATTATTTACCTCCTCCAGCAATAGCGACTTTGTAACTCTTAAAGAAATTAAAAATAGAACGAATGAGGCGGCTTACCATCATCTCTTATAGCATTATTATTTTAATGTTACTTGACTTAGAAAACTCGAAATTCTGACAGTAGGTTAGTGATTAGTTTTATTATTCAATCGTCAGTAGACAAAACAAATACGTAAGAACGGCGATGTTTAGCTGTCCAATCTTTTTTTTTTAACGTCAGGAAATGCGTTACGCATCCCGTCCCGCCTAGGGGGGTGGCAGAGGGGTATGTGGGACATTAGGGACATTAGAGTCTACCCACTAAAACCTGACGGTGTTCCTCCACGGGGCCAAAGTGCCGGGGCAACGGGTACGCGTTTGCACTCTCCCGCGGCCCCGACGGCCATGCCCAGCCTAAGCCGGGCCCTTCTCCGTGTGCGGGCAGTTTGACCTGCCCGCTCTCCTGGGAGGCGCGCGGGAACACCGCGCGCACCGTCCCGAGACCATTGGGTGAGGCGTCTTCCCCCGAAGGACACCCCAGGCCTCCAAAGTGGCGGCTTCCGCACCCCGCCTACGCCACGGCAGGGGCATCCGCACGCCCACCAGATTTTTACGTGTTTACTCACGGGTTTTTACAAGTTTTCCTTCTTCCCACCTCTGATTTTAACGTGTTGTCTCACGGGTTTATTTCGAGTTTTCCTTCTCTCCACTTCTGATTTTAACGTGTTTTCTCACGGGTTTCATTTCGAGTTTTCCTTCTCTCCACCTCTAATTTTTACGTGTTTCCTCACGGGTTTTTAAAAGTTTTCCTTCTTTCCACCTCACGTCTTCACCTTGACTTGACTTCACCTTGACGCAAAAACCCAACGAAGCGCATTCGCGCTCGACGACCATTCCCCTCTGAAAGCAGAGGGGTAAGGTGACGACACAACACAAAGAAGTCCATCAACGTGCATCCTTCAGGATACCCGCGGATGGACACCCCTTACCACCCCGTCGGTCGGGCTATTAGCCGCCGCCCAGTAACTACCCATTAAACAACGAGCAATTACAGGTTGCCCAACCCCGCACCCCTAGCCGTCCAACCTACCTTAACTACCTCGTAAGTCAAGTTAAGTGACATTAAAATAATAATGCTAGGAGATGGTAGTAAGCCCCCAGGTTATCGATAACCCTGTACCGCCAACATCTAAAGAGAAGTATTTTTGAAAGCACATAAAAATTTCATGACATGAAGAAAAGGAATACGTGTGAAATCATTGTCTAAGGTTTTGTTTTTTATTTTCGTTTATTCTTTTCTAAATAAATAGCTGAAAGAAAATTAAGTAGACTATAAACCTTGTTACAGTAACTCGTAACTATTAAACTTCTGAATTTAATTTTTTTCAGGACATTATCCAAGGTAAATACCGATAAAAGCTAGGAAGTTAAATATCATATGATTAAACATATCAGTCAAGATGTTGGTGCCAACTTTATTGTACGGTAGTGAGGCCTGAATATGCCCGAAATCGAGTGAAAGTATGATAAATGCAGTAGACATCTCTTAGAAAGATGTGCGGTGTCACCCTTGCGGACAGGATAAGCAATGAGGAGATACGCAGTATGATAGGGTTGTAGTAGAAAAAATGACGTTTAACCACCAATTTAAAATTAATTACGCTAGATCAAGTGGTATTTCTCATTCTATTCTATTAGTGTTTACGACAATCGAGCCGCTTGTCTAGTCATGCCTCCAGACATGATTATTTAGTGTAAATTAATAAAAATTTGTTCTAAGAAAAAGTTTAATGATCTTTTTTGTTTAAAATTATAGAATGTACAACTTTCTAGTAATCTAATAAATTTATAGAAAAGCAATTTTTATGATAAAATTAATTCCTTTTCAATTTCTAAACCTACCCACGGTAGATATTAAAGGTACATTTCAGGGTATACTTCGAATATTTAAGGTGTTTACAAAAATTCACTTTGGTTGGAAATTTTTCTAAGTAAAATTCTAAAAATTTTGGTAAATCCGCCACTGAGTAGTATAGTAATACGTATTTTTTTACGTTGACTTATGTGAAAAGCGCATAAGTATTATAAGAATTATACGTAGATATTGTGTAGGTACTATGTCGGTATACGTGGTTAGTCCTTGGTATTTGTTCGTAGCGTGGGGGCGAGCGGCACATGCTGCCTTCGTCCACCATGCACGAGTTGCACGACCCGGTAAGCACATCAAACTACGAACGCGTTAATACATTTCTTATCAGTGTCGTGTTGTTGCATGTTCATGTTATTTGAGCTACATTGGTATTGATTTCAATAAGCTTCGTAGGGAAAAAAGAGTTTTCTCACATTTACCTGTGCTATTTATTACATATTTTATGTGTAGCAATTCGAATGAGACAGTCGTTTTGGTTTATATATATTATAAATTAACATAAATTATTGTTTAGTAGTAGACAGGGTGATGTATGTAACGTACTTGATTGATGATTGTTAATTTGTTCGTTTTTAAGTAGTTAGAATTTATATTTTCTTAAACAGAAATTATAGATACTCTCTAATATAATATCTATCTAATGTTTATTAAACATACTAAAAAATAAATATAAAACTGCAGGCTTGATACCAATTATAATAACTATTCATATTCTATACAAGATAGGAAATCGCATAATTCAGTTCAATAAGCTTTCTTGATCATAAAATCTAAAATATACTAAAACCATAAAATCATTGAACAGGTGGCTATAAATAACAAAAAAAGTAAGAGGATGAACTATGTGCTCAATAACTCTTAAATTGACTTCTGATTGGGATAGTATATAAAAAACTATATATGGCCATATCAATAAGTTACCTGCCGAAGATAATTTTTTTCAAATTAAATAAAGATGAAAAAAGTAAATGATGAAAAAGAAATGAAATATAGTGGAGGGAAATTGTTTAGTTGGGGTTTTTGGGTAAGGTTTAAGGTTATTGTTGTAGGAGATACCGGCCGAGGCTCCTCTTGTGGCTGATCATCGCTCGCCCTCCGAGGACTCCGGCTTGGGTCTGCCACCGCACGATCATTCCTACAGGTGACCGATATCACCACCTTACGTAAACGATACAAGAAATTGTGCTTCCATAAGAGCAAACGGAGCTTAACTTAAAGAATAAATAGGAATCTCTATGAAATTTTAAAGTTATTTATACACTAGATAGCGATGAATGAACACTGGATGATGAAGACTGGTTCTGTTTTATTAAACATAGAAGCTTTTTTACAGGCACCATTCTAATGAGCAAGACGTATATCCCTAGTGTCTATCGTCGGCGTCCCCTTATACAGGCGCTTAAACGTTAAAGTACCCTTTTAGGTGCGAAAGCAAAGACCGAGTCTTCGTCAAGAGTCGCTTTCGTTCGCTCTTTTACATTTCACAAAGAAAATAACCCGTCGTTTTTCACAAGCCCTTATCTCAGCTCAGTGCACACTTTCGCGAACCGAGAATCTCATTGGCGGCAAGCCAACATTTCTACGTCTATAAGGTATTGGAATCGATGGCTTTATGACTACATAAACGTTCACAATTTACTGTCGCCGGCGATTTTATACCGCTGTCCTGCGTTCGTAAGAGTTGTTTTAAATTTACTACCCCGTAAAACGTTTCGCGATCGTTATTTAGTTCTTACGAAGCTACCATTCCTCTTCAGTATCAATAACAGCAGTTTATATTTTATTTTAAAGAGTCTAATATCGTTGAGTAGGTATGTATGTCCTTGTCAGAAAAGCAGGGTTAGATACAAGACGAATTTAAGTATTGTTGAAAGCACAGGGTCAGAATCGTAGATATTGGTTTATTTAAGGTCTGTTTATAAATGTTAAATGTTGCAGTTGACCTACCTACATGTATGTGTGTGTTGTATACACCGGTGCACTGTGTAGATGAAGTTGTGATGACAGTGGTGTTTTATGGGGCAGGAGTGGGCGCGGATGGCGCACCGCGGACGCGCCGCCGACCGACGACGACCTGGAACCACCGCACGAGGTGATTTTGCCAGAATTACCTTCTCCACTACTCTACTGTCGACCACATTCACTTCTCTGCGCCTGTTCATAGCAGTGTCCCTGGTGTCACTCGTTCATTTTGAATACAACCCATACTATGTATGTCAATGCATTTTTAATAAATTCTTTTGAATAGATTGTAGTTTTAACTAGGTAATAATCTGTCATCGGCTTTCATTCCAAAATGGCCTATTATTCCTATTATGTATTGCAGATTGCAGAGACGTATATCATGACCTTTAATGTAGCTGATTAAAGGCATAGGGTCATTCGGGTCAACAGCATACATTTTCAATTTTTAATTTCGCCGAATAAAAAACCTATACCCAAACGCCAAATAAAAAATACACCAAATAAAATACCTTTAATAAATAAGTAAATAATAGTAACTGTTTAAGTCGTTCTAGATTCGAAATCTTTATTGTAGTGAATCCTAAAAGAATTTTCATAATATATTACGAATAACTGGTCCATACCAACGGCAAATCTCCATAAAATGCATATAATATATTTTTTGTAGTATAGTTTTGTATTTTTGAACGTATACTAAAGTATAATATACATAGAGTTGGCAATGTTATTAAATCACTCTCTTTAAAATGATCTGTAAGATCGTTTTACTCAGTTGTTTTTATATAGTAGGCTGCCCCTTCTGAAGACTGTCGATTGTAGATAACTAAGCATCCTCTATCAAATCAAAAACAAACAAAATTACATGGCAGATTTAATTAATTCTTATTTATTTCTAGGTTATTGTAGAGATTAGGCACACTCATTTATTAATAATTAAAAGTGTTCCAAAATGGTTTCCTGTGAGTTCTCGCGAATCTTCACCACATTCATGATATGTGCTTCCACAAGAGCTGTTGTTGAATCTTTCGCGAAACTATATTTTTGTCCGCGTTGGCCCTTAACAAAATGAGCCAGTGGAGTGACTTTTTATTAGTTTCTTAATATTTTATTTAACGCAGACAATACTGATATTAGTCGGTGTTTGGCAGTATCTGATATGCAGCTCTATTATGGCAATTTACTAGCTTGGCTTATAATACGTCGTTTCGACTCCTCACGATATACCGAGCTAGGAATCCAAATTACTGTGTGTACTGACTACTCAGTAATACCAATATATAAGTTTTTGTTTTATATTCTTGTAATCATTTTGATCTATACTTAACCTTAAGTTCTTATGTTTTTTCCTAAGCTTAAAAAAATTACTATCTACAATCTATATTTGACAACTGTATGTCGACGTAACGGGATTTTCTCTTGCAGAAGAATTTACCAAATAAACTGCCAATATCGGTTTTTTTACAGTACCTTATTTCAATTGAATAGTTAGTGGTCATCAAGTTAGCCATTTGGATACGAGCGATTTCTTTTATTAACCATTTTAGGTCCTCTTATTACCTGTAGAAATAAGAGTGAGTACTGCGATATCCCTACCCTACACGTATTTTTACCCCGAATGGCTCTTTCGACTAAGGTTATTACGTCTCTGCAAAGTTTTTTTAGTGTCATTTAGTAGCAATATTATATATGTACCTCGTAGTGGAGTGACACCTAGGCACTACCATTGACCTTGATACTTCACTTTCCCTGCACGAGTCGATAACGGCTAGCAAGTAGAATTTCACACCAATCACGACAATGGCCGTTATTTCCTACTTTGACGGGTAAATCTGGCAAAATTATACACTTCATCTCGCAAAGTGGTCTGCGGGGAAAATTGACTTTTTATGTGCAATTCTAATAATATACTTATCGGCAATAGCGGCCAATTCTCTCTTCTTCTTTTATTATTAGAACAAATTGCAATAGTTATCAATCTATCTCTACTTTCTGAAATAAAGTACTTATCGTTTCTACAGTGTTTCTGTGAATGCTTTAGATTTTTGTGTCAGTAAATAAAAACATTACATACTTAGTAAAATGTATAACTTCTTGTGTATTAATAAAGATATATTTATATTAAGTTTATGAGAATTGCATAATATGTAATGCATAAAAAATATGACATCATTGATAATATTTCTACAGTCGTTCGATTAGGTCACGATTTTCGCAAACGGCTGTAACGGCTCGTTGGTCTAGGGGTATGATTCTCGCTTCGGGTGCGAGAGGTCCCGGGTTCAAATCCCGGACGAGCCCAATGACCATTTTGTTAACTTTTTTCACAAGAATATTTCTCAGATGTGTATTATAATTACATGAGGTGATCACGATTATAACCTAGTAAAATACTTGATTACCTATTGTAACTATTTAAATGTATATTTTTGATATAACTCTTGGACAAGTCGTTAAATTATGGTGATGCTAAAACAGAAACAATAAAATAACAACAAAAAGGAAGTAATAAGCTAATGGGAGCGACATCATTAAGTAATGAAAGGTACGTGCATCGTAACTTAGCCACGCCCGTAAATTGTCCGATAATTATAGGAAAACTGCAATTATATAAACATAACATTATTGTCAGGTTACAATACCACTGATTTACTTATTCAAACTAATTTTTGAATATACTTATGCAAATGACAATAAAATACTCAGAATAATTAATATTAATTGGTGGTTACAATAACATTGTTAGTGCGTGAAGCCGAAGACATTATATTATTAAATTACAAATCGATGCCCATGACTTCGTCCACGTGGAACCTACCGGGTCCAACTACAGTTAAGAACCATCCAGGTGACCACATAAGTACAAAAAAATTTCATCAAAATCGGTCAATCCGTTTAGGAGGTGAACAAACGCATACCGGAATTTTATATATAAGAGAAAGAGATAGAAGCCGATATCGTTTCGTTAGATAATATGACAGTAAACATTCGTTTACTTATAAGTCATAATATATCGAAGTAGATGATTATTTTTTCACACACAGAACTATCCTATACATCTTACATTTAATACAAGTAAATAAAATTGACGTGTCTATGATTTCGAAATAAAGGGTTTTTCTTAAGCCAATATATTTGCACGTTACCAAAATTCAAACAGGCGTTTTAAAATTATGTCTGCACTGACAGGCAGATATAATTTTAAAAACGTTTGTTCTGACTAATTTTCGAAACGGTTGACCCGATTTTGGCGAGATTTTCATTTAATGAATTAAAAAGTAGTCTATATGACTTAATATAGAGTAATTTTTAATTCAGAAAAATATTAAATTTAACGCGGGTGAAATCGAGGGAAAAAGCTACAAAATAGAATTAATTTTTGAAAGTTTTTGCTTTACCATGTATGCATAAATAAGTTTATTTTTATTGAAATGTATTATATGTATGTGTACAATTTGCGTTGTATTTACTAATAGGTCAGGGATAAACCTGTTTGGCTTGCGTCCAAACTCTACACATAGTATTATCGTCACGTAAACAAAATAAAAGTACGTAATGTACCTACTATCTAATGCTCTAATGCATAAAAGCTTTTAAGCTCATAAAGAATATCTGGTTTCAAGTCCCCACGTGCGGTGACTACCCAAATATAATTTTATTTCTTGAGACTTATCTACCCTTTGTAAACCAAAATAACGCTCCGTAGATGTAATTTCAGAAGAATTTCAGGACTCATTTTAAATGTCAAATATCATAAATATTTTGGCGCTTGAGTCTTTGTTTTATAATAAATTGAAGCACCCTACACCCGAAACTGTTGCGACGAGAAACCATTTTGTTACGTTATAAAGATAACGGCGGACTAGTGCTCGATTTCACCAAAATCCCCTAATACTTAGCAAACCCCTAGAAAAGGATAGGGATCCGCTAACGATGTTTTTGCGTTTTACAAAACGTTAGGAGCCTCTATGTAGTGAAATGATCCCCTAAATTTAGAAACTCGATTTTCCAACCCTGTGTGACAGTTTTGTATTTTCGACAATATGGAAAATAATTTATTGTATTATGTAGAAACATAGAAATAAAACAATAATGTCTGTTATATCGATAAACTATTGGAAACAAATAATCGCTATAGAAACAATAAAACGTTACATAACTATGTCTGACATTACTAGGGAACCGTTAGATTGGTCAAAACGAATATTATATAAGTACCAGTTTAGGGGTCTTTTTAATATAGGGAGTACATAGTTATGTGACGACTTAGATAGCTTTGGTGAAATCGATCATAAGTCCTGGGCCTGGGTGAACGAACCTTGCTGTCCTTGCTACATACTAGTTTTCGCCTGTGGTTACGATTAGGTATCTTAAATAAACATCATACAGTAGACAGGTATGCATAATATCAATATACTTTATCTATCATTTTATAATGAATGTAATCTGTAAATAGATTAATAGAAATATATACTTACATACATACTTTAACATCTATGAATTCTGCTCTGAGATTTGTGATTATTTATTTTTACTTAAGTAACCAAAATGGCAATAAATGAAATTTATACTCGTAATTTCATGTCTGTTTGTCCATCTTTCTATCTGTATGCTGTCATATGCCACATAAAAAACCAATCTTAATCTTTTAAATTAAAATTCCATTTGTGCGGAATCACTACGGATCCATAAGATAATAATGCATATCCGACATGCTTTTAGCTGGTTTTTTAAAATACTAATAATAATTAAGTATTTGTAACATTTTATTACTTCGCGCCTTTCGTAGAAAGGTTTCGTATGAGGTTTAATTACACATTCGATTACACATTCATAATTATTAATATATTCAAATAATTGTAATTCGTAATATGTTTTGACTAAAATATTTTTAATCCATTATCGTGACAGGTGTTCAGTATATCGATTACCATCCGAGACACTCCATAAAAAATAATGCTAATAAAGAGTGAGGTAGAAAATCTATACATTAAATTTGTACAAATACAAGTTGTACAAATGTCGCGAGTTTCGGGACTAAATAGATTGTAAAGAATCGGATAATTTTCAGTTTTTTTTATTACTACTTTTATACACTGATTACGTTTGTACAAATAGACTCATTTTGACGGAGTTATAAAAACTGTAGAACAAAAGGCCTTAGCACATTGACGATTGAATTCGTGAACGTGTTCGCTGTTTGTACGCAACGAGTTCGCAGCGTGAACGCACCGAGTTCGTTGCGTGTACGTGAAGAGCTCACCGCGTAAAACCTTTGTCATTCCTATTATATGAAACTGAAGCAGCACGAAGCGGGCGATGTTGTACATGCGAATATACTACATCGATATTAAAAGCCTCTTTTTATAATTATGCGCACAATCGCCGAGTTCCCTGCGTCCGCGTTTACAAGTCGCATTGTTAAAACGCGCTCGCTAATCGCTTTAGTGTGATACAGCTGTGAAGTCCCAGGTGTAAATGAGCAGACCGAGAAGGTGTAGGGAACTTTCATTTTTCAAAAATAAAGTAAAAGGCTTTAAATAATAGACATCAATAACACGAGCGTGGTTTCTGTCTGATTTAATTTAACAAATTTAAATATACAACAAAAATATTATATTTTTTTCTAATCGTCTAACATTAAGATAGATCGGCATTTTAATTATATTTTCTTTTGTTTATCAATGAACTTTAATGATGTGATGTGATGTTAGACTAATTTGTGAAGGATATTTAAAATTCTCAGAAACATTAAAGGTTACCATTGTTTTTACTGCCTAACCGTATCACAGCGAACGCACAAGGCAAAAATATTATAACTTGCTTTCGACGTTACGTTGCAAGGTTGTGTTGATTGATTAGGTAATGTCGAAATCTAATTTTAACGGCGAATTTTATGAAGTATCGTGCAACCCACGGAAATTGTTTAAGTATCGCGTTTAATGATCGGATAAAAAAATACGATAAATCGTTACCACAAGCAAAAAGAGCAAGGCGAGTTAGTGTTTATTTGTGATTTCAAGGAGGACAATTTCATGCGGTTTTTATTAGATGGATCGTTAACTGTATCTCCCCATATTTTAACAACATTAGTTTTTTAAATTTCTCTTCTTTCGTCATCTTCCGTCGTGACTTATTTCCCATGTAGTCCCATCGTCTTCATGTCTCTCTTTGCTGTTCCATTCCAGGTGGTTGGTGGTCTTTTAGAGTATCCTATTTCCATTACAGATCTTGTCATGTGGTTTTTCTCTCGACACATACTAATGTGACCGTTCTAGCAAAGTCGCTAAGAAAGAGTCCTAAGAAAGAGCTTCCGGGAATTTCATCATAGATTTTTGCAACTTTGAACTTCCCTCGTATGTGTTCCTTCCTGATTTTATCAAACAACAAATGTGTTTCGCCTCTTAACAAAGCATCCTCAAGATATTCCAGAAATCAGACTCAGTCAGTTGACCAGCAGTTTTTTTTTGGAAGACCATATAACTTTGATGGTTAATTACAGCAAAATTTTATAATGCATAATGTATACATTCATGATTAATACTAAGTACTGACAATACGAATGTCATGTGTCTGTTATAAATCTCATTCGTTCATAACTGTACTAGAGAGTCTTATAAAACAAATGTATAAGCAACGAGTCCATGTTCTGTTTATGGAACCTTGAATGGGCTTCCCGAGTATAATGTATAAGGGCGGGAAGAAGCCTGAAAACGCGATGTAAGCGTCAGTGCGCGGCGCGTCGAGCGTAAGACATGACGTCGCGCCGGCGGCACCGCGTTGCCTTCCGCGACTACGTGCCTATGGATGTGAAAGCCATGGCTAAGGTACTCATTAATTAAAAAAACGAATTAACATTAACAAATATTGTACCAATATAATTCAATTTAAATTAAACTTCGAACTTCTTTAATGTTTCAGTAGCAACATCTATCATTTTTAAATACATTTACTGCGTTAATCAATTTTTGTACTCAAGGCGATATTGACACTTAGGTTTTAAAACAATGTTTCTAGACGAGCGAATTTGATTGGCTCATATTACGAGTTATTTTTATTTTAGAATTAAAGACTGTAAACTATAACGTGAATCTCAAATTACTGTACAACTAGCGAAAAAGAACATTTAAATATTCACATTTCTCGTCGGCAGAAATAAAACCTATTGCGTGACACATATCATAGCTAGTTACCCATTACAAGCTTACCTATATGTGTGATATGTTTGGTAACTTTTGTTTTGTAGAGTTAGTAACTACGTTTTAACGTAGTACGGTATTACGTATTTGAGATTTGATACAATTCTTAACAATAGCATTGTGATGTTGTCATTTTTATATTTAATAATATGATACGTAATAAAAAATTTATTATGTTGTAAATATGGAGCGAATGAGAATAGCTAATCTGTGTGTGAGTTCGTTGAACTCTTTTCTATGAGAGAACGGTTTTTGAGTTAATATTAGTGTCTAAATATATTGCTAACTGTAAAAAAGATCGTTCGAGTATCGATTTGATAAATCACGATAACAGAAATTGCTGCAGCTACAGAATTGTCAGAAAATGTAAGTAGGTATTAACGTGTTACCTACTTACCAATAAAATTAACCAAAGTAACATATGTAGTTGGAGTTCATCCCAAGGTTAAATTTAATTTTATATGGCTTATCAACTTGCGTGACTTTATGTTTTATCGAAAAATAAAATATTATGCTCGAGAGTGGGTAGCGATAACATGTTTTCTCTGGAAAGTTTAAACACGCTATGTGAACTTTACTTAGTAGGTGGTCTTAATCTATAGCTAACACCTGCTCCCACCGAAAAACAGGTATATTTATTTAATGTCATTAATCGTGTCCTATTTTTCTCGCAGTTTTCTGTATAGTGACCATAACATAGCCTACATTTTTGTTTTATTGTCACGTTGTAATTGAATTTTCATATTTGCATTCATCTAAAATTCTCTGTTGACCGTTCAATATTGCCGTGGTTAATAATTACTGAGAATTAAAAATAGTTGAATATTAATGATGAGGTTTTTGTAACAGAAATTAATAACTTTAAAAAAAGAATAACAAATGTCCATACAACCACAAAAAAAGTGATTGGTTAAAATAAATTAAATTGTTTTCAAACGAATTCTAAAAATATGGTACTGTGAGATACTTTGTGAAATTAAACGCATACAGTAAGTAGTAAGTATCTATGTAATATAAAATGTCGACTAAATTTCATTCGTGTAAACAGACATTTGACATAAGTGGCAATGAGCATGCATATTTATGTTGTGATAAAAGAAAGTGATAACCATGTCTCTGTACGTATAGTGTGATTTCGAAATAGGAACGGTTGACTGGAGTCGAATCCATGCCAAGACGCAAAAATAGCTAAAATCAATTGTGAAGTCGCGGCTGTTACGTTGTTGACCCTAGCTTTCAGTCGCTGCCCGGGTCTTTTTCGCTTCACATCCGAATTTATATAATTTTAATGTTTCAATTTACCCAAACAGTATTTAAAATATAAAGTTAAATTCCTAATATTTTTTTTTATAATAACTTTTATTTATATTGTAAAATGACTGTGAAATGAAATTTATAACAAGCTAACGTTTTATAAATTACTATAACTTTATTAACATTGCTTTTGAGTGCTGTTACTTTGCGAAACGAGTAAAGTTTTTAAAATTTCAAGCCTCTCCAAGCTTGTAAATTGTGTAAAAACGTTTAAGTAGCATGCTATGCATGGCTGTTGTATTTATGTGTTAATTTTAATAAAATAATTACTTTTTTAAGAAATATACAGTGGTAAATTGTTGTATTGTTAAAATATCCACTTCAAAGAATTCAAGTTGTACACATTACCATGTAAATTATAATTCATAACATAAGCAACATTTTCTTTTGAACATTTTGATAAAAGGATTTCAATAAATAAATTGCATTAGGCTTCTCTCTTTAGACTTATCAGTTTTACCTACTTGATCCTAAAGGTTCAGTATTTTCAGGAGTACGAGGAGGAGGGTCGTCACTCGCGGCGACACTCATCGCCGTGTAATTCCAGAGAGGGAAGCACTACGGCGTTACATACACAACACTACGACGACTCGGTAAGTACACAACTTACTTACGTAAACTGTTACAATTTATGATAAGTATATATATAATTATTTAATAATAAAATTGTATAAGATTCCACGAGCAGAAGGACTACCTAATTTAAAAAGACGAATGTTACTAATTATCCTTGAGTCTGAACATAGCCTATGATGGTGATGAAATGGACTGACCTGTCGCGTTATAGGACCGAGAATATATTGACCAGTAATTGATGTACCTGATTATCTAAAAGTAACCTGGAATATTTCTGCCCAGTCCGATGTGACATCTCGTTAGAGTGTTAGAGGAAGTACGGACGTAAAAAACAATTAAATAAAAAACTATATGCTAGGAAATATAAGAAGTCAGTTATGTTGTTCAAATATAGGTACGAGTATGTAACTTAGAACATTTTCAACGAGATGTACTTTCTTTCAAAAGAAAATTTGATTGGATTTTTTTCATAACATGTAAACCTTGATCAAATAGAACACGTTTTTGTGAGTGTCAAAGAACTATAGCGTCACACGTGACGCCGCACTAAAACACCGAGTAGTTGTGTTACACTGAGTATTGAATAGGTATCGTCAAAACCAGCGCTAACACCTGTAGTCCAACGAAATAACATAGAAATCGATATTTCGCAAATAAGGCTGAATCTTTGATATAATGTTAATAAAGTGTTCTAAATAAGCATGTAAAACTTCAACACACTCGCCTCCCGGCTTCGCTCAAAAAAAAGTCGAAAATGCATTGTTCTATAAATCACTCTTCAACGGTAACATGACAGAGTCATAAGCGAAAATTATAGAATGTAAAGTTATACGTAAAATTGCTTCTATACCTTTTTGTCGTATCATAATAACGAAGTAGGTGGTTTGAAGCATAAGAAATGAGAATTTTTTTGAAAACGTCATAGAACCATAATAAATTATTTTTAACTTATTTTTTGTAATCGGTTTACAAAAAAGTTTTTAGCATTTTTGTTTTTTTTTCTACGATTTTAATATTTATTTGGATTATTTTTTGTTGTGTTTTATTTTCATTCTTTGTCAAATTTACTAAATAAAACCCTAGATCGCATTTTCTTTACTATTGTCGTTAGGCTGATAAAACCAAATTCATCTTCTTGTAGTCCAAAAGTCAAACAAAGATTAAAATCGAAATTTTGAATGTCTGAAATTCTGGAGGTAATGTTTATAAATATGTTGTAATCATACACGTGAAATTTTAACGTCCTAACTTCCCGGGTTCGCTTGAAATAAAAAAAGAGAAGTAAAAAAAAACACGTTTTTTAAGTAGGTAGCTCAAAAACAATATATTATAATCGAAAACATAATTAGCAATTTTAAAATTAACTTCCCTCTAGCAAGAAATGAAAATTTTAAATGTTACTATTAATACTGGCTGATCATAAATTTTGCTATTAGTTATATTAATTAATAATTAATAATCCGTGAAATGCTATTTACCATAATAATGGTAAAACAAGTTTTGAAATTTTCTAGTTAGAGGGAAATATTTACATTTTTGCTCCAAAATAATTTAATTGTTTAATATTTTACTTCTTTAAGTCGGCATTTTAGAAGATTTTTATTTATTTTCCGGTTTTCAGGGGCCTTTGAGCACCTACAGAAAATATTTTACTTCCGTTTTATTTTGTACTGTTTAATTATAAATAAAACACATTTTTGTCAAGAAAACCAATAAAATATTTCCGGATTGTTTTATAAAGTTTTTAGAAGTTTCAAGAGATGCAATGACGTTCCATAATGTTTGTATGAAATTTTTAGAAAGGATTTATGCAGTGTCTAGAAGGTTTTATGAGAGTTCTAAAAGTTTCTATGAAATGTATAGATGATTTTCTGGGGTTTCTAGAAGGTTCTAAGAGGTTTCCATGCCGTCGGCTAACCGTGAATTTACAATCTAACTCTATCATCTATAGAAAGCATCAGAAAATTAATTAACAGTGCAAGCAAGTGCAACAACAAAAACAGTATAAGCACTGCTGTTTGACGGAAGGATTAGCGATTCTCTATTGTTCAACTCTACAATGTTCATAATTGTCTTCCTACTCAAACATGCCGTCACCAAAATACGCTACACTATTCCTTGGTTCATATAACTGTCACGATAAATATCGCTGCGGAATCGTTGAAGTGCATTTTAAGACGATTTATAAATGTAAAATCTAACAATAATTATTTATTAGTTTCCCTTAAAATTAAAAGTAAAGACTATTATTTATTGTAGTATAATAGGTTCAAGGGAAGTGAAAATCGCTAGCAATAACATCATTATTTGCAAGAAAATTGCAAGTATAGTATGATGCTAACAGTAGGTAAAGTAATTAATTGGCTACGAAAATTAGATATCGACATATGTTATCATAATGAATTACGATGTGTAGAAAAGCTTCTATATGGATTGTATATATTACGTATGTATACCCTAGTAGAGACGTATGCCGCTAAAACCCGTACGTAACTGAATAGTTTGGCTCTGCGCCAGTTTAAGCAACACGACCATCCAAATCCCTCTAAACACTGAAACATTATCACTTACTACTTCTTAATAATTACAATTTATATTATTACAATTAATAAAAATAACTTGTGTATGAATTAATATTTTTTAATACTTTAAGAGATTCATTACATGTAATCTAACCTATGTTATCAGTCTAAAGAGATACATCTAAAATCGTAACAGTTAATACTGATGTATCATTCCTACATTCCATCTTAACTTTAACGTATTTAAATCTTATTTTAAATCATGTAACAATTCTATTACTAACAGCTTACCATATGCAATTAAGACTACTCGAAAAATACAGGCATTAATATGTGTAATACCTAATATAACGCATTCTAGTTAAGTGAAGCAAATTGTACCTATTTGCTCGGATCAGCTCATGTCAATATGTTTATATTTTATCGCTTAATCTTGCGATTATAGGTTCGCTAGTCTATCTACATAATCTTACGTTAAATAAAATCTATCCCTTATATTTGGTCATAGTTTTTCTTGCAGTGTTCTACGCAACTCCTCTGTTGCCTTGGCTAAGTCTTTGTTGTCATGACGACGTTGTTTCCCGCTGAAGTTGTTTCCGCATTCGTCAAGGTAGTCCTTAGGAGGTTCAGCGGGGTATTTATTCCCGAATTTCGGTCTGGGAATCCTGACGCGTTTTACGTCATCTAACCAACTTTCCATTTTAGATATTGGGAAACTATTGCTTTAGAAAGAATTGTTCGTGACCTCCATAAACTTTTTTCTTACTATTAACCTGTAAACAAGCAAAAGTATTATAAAATAAGCGTTCTTTTAAGTGTGTGATTCTATATTTCACCCACTAACAATCACTAACATATCAGATAATATCGCATCTCATTATACCAGCAAAGAGGTAAGGCAATATGTAAGTATTGCGAGGTGGACGTTGTTGGTCAACACTTGTGCAAACCAGGGCAATGGTCAGTCGAGAATGGCGAAACCTCTTGATTACATTTTAGTAAAATAAAAACGTTTCCGTCTCGGGGTGCCTCTATACTCGTGGCATAGTCCATGCATAACTATATAGGTAAAAATTGCAATCAAGCACGAAAGTTGGCAAAATTATAAATTTCCATTTAATTAAAGAATAGTATTGTTTATTTTGGGTTTCAGGTGGCATGTGTAGCCTGTAGAATTATAGTTGTAAAAAGTGTTGGATATCATAGGAATTTTAACTAGACCACGTGTAAATGAACAAAATAAACATAGTTCTTTTGAAGTAATTTACATTTTGGCAAATAACGCTAGTTATTTGATCTTCATAAGACAGCCTTGGTTTTAAAAACTGTTAACTGTTAAAAAACTGTTAAAAATTAAGAACGGTAATAACATTTATTTTTAACGAATGTTATCAACACACATTTTCAAACAAATTATTGCATTAGTATTTTTGAAAGAGTTTTGTTACTAGTCTCCAAGAAATAATTTAAAATAGTCACTATATATTCTCAGTTTCAAAAAAAACACCATTCGTGCGACTTATGCCCGCTTCACAGAAGTCCCCTAATACTTAGCGAATCACTTAAACTGGATAGGGGTCCACTTACGATGAAGATGTCATTATTTGTGGGCCGCTATCCGGGTTTAGGGGTTCACTAAGTATTAGGGGATTTTGGTGAAATTGGACAATAGAATCGTCAGGCTACTTGTATGATAAATTATATCTTGTTTAATTTTAAATGAATGTACCTAATTAAAGTTGCTCATTGTTTAATAATTATTAATAATAGTGACACTCGCTCGCACATCTTAAATGCTCGAAGACAAAGATCTTTAATGCGCGATTGGCTTTCTCCAGTGAAAGTGTGTCTAAACGCGGTGGCATTATTCTATTTGTCGCTTTCAAACCTTTTCAATTGTCTTTATCATAATAATAACACTTAACGTGAATATTTTAAAATTTTAAATTATTAGGGTAATGACTCTTATGTATCACAATTACAACAGAATAAAACAGTTTACCCAAAAATATTTAATCGTTTATTACATGATCGAGAAAGCAGGTCATCAGTAGTAAATAACTAGGTAGCTACTTTTTATGGCGGTCTTGGTACCGATAAGATACAAAGCATGACTCAGAATAGAAGTGGGTGCGATTGACAACACTAGTCACCTAAAATGATTTCCAAAAATGAAAAGTGAATCAGAACTAAAGGAACCACTTTATATAGAGCGCATTATAATTATCGAGTAACCTTGCAAAGTGATATACGATTTTGCGTTGGCTTAAAATAAAATAAAAACTGGTTATGGCACACAAAATATGCACACGAATAAATGTTTAAAGTTTCGAAAGTATTAAGTATAAAAAATATTTTTCAACGTACTTTATAAAATTTCTCTTCCTTTATAAACACATATTTCATTGAAACAAGTTCATGTACACATATGAACGTGACTCTAGTAATAAAATTGATAATAGCTACAAGTTTTAAATGTTTCGCTCGAGAGGAGTCTAGACTTGCCGGAAGTACTACGATGGACGTCTCGCGCATAAGTCGCCTACGCCTCCTGTCACTATTGTCACTATTGTGCAACAAACTATTGGAACAGAGAAGAACTACTCTGAATGTTGCCTATGGATTACATTTTTGTTTTGTTTGCATTTTAATTATGATATCAGCAATGAATCTCGAGTGCACGCTGTTCTTTAAGTTTTAGGAACTGTTATTCCAACAAGTGTACAATTAGTATGACTAGATATAATGATTATTTTTAAATCTTCTTTTATATGTTTTTTAAAATCTTCTTATTAATGTATTTTAAAACAGTCAGGCTAATTGTATATTTGTTGGAAAAACAATACCAAAAACTTTAAATCAACGTGCATTCGAGATTCATTACTGAAACCATAATTGACGTGACATATAGTCTTTTGAGTATTAAGACCTTTGAGATGTTTGCCTCAGTTCCAAATCACATTACTATCACATTTGTAAATATCTATGTTGTCCTGTAACAATAAACTATGCGATGAATCGAAGTTTCCTTCTAATAATTAGGGTGTGCTGATAGTTGGCAATATGTGTACTTGCGTCCCGAATTGCTTTTGGACGTGACGCTGTGAATAGAATTCAATTAGAGCTTACATTATTGCTCCTTTACGAAAAAGAAAGCTTTTTCATATACGAAAAAGAAAGCTTTTTCATAAATTTCTGTTTTGAATGAACTTTACTTGCGATGCTAAATTGCTACCACTTATTCCATTGTAAATATTTCCCTTACGGAAAATATTCAAGAATATAGTTCAAGAATTAATAATAACAGGTCACGCGACATTTACGTATTCAGTTGAAATCTTACAATAGCCAAGTGATACTCATTTATCTAGTCATGATATAAACACTTTTGTTGAAATTTGAACATTTGCATCAGTATCAAAGAGATCGAGATCAGTGATATAATTCGTATGGAACAAAGTTAAAAGAATCAGAAATGCTATTCAGAATTACTGAATCTGTTTTGTGCCTTGTACATAATTTGAGATTCGATTAACTTTTTTTGTTCTTTTGCATTGGTATCTTATTGTTGAAGATGGCGGTACCTCCATGATAGCATTTGTTTCCCTAGTTTTTTTCCATTCTGTCATATACAACAAAGAGGTATGCTTACAATTTTTTTTATTTAGTCTGTCCACCTCCAATTGTGGCCATGCGAGTTTCAAGTTGGTAAATAATATTCGGATAAATGGACGCAGTATATTTAATAATTATTATTATTGATAATATAGTTTAACAAGGTGGATCACAGTCACTTTTCCATACTACCAAATTGTAAAATCTTAAAGCCACTTTCGATTGATATTTTTTTTGATGTCACGATTTGTTATTAAAAGTAGGCAGATAATTGTAATTCAAAGTAGAAAATCGTAAATCAATTTCGTTTTCATTTATTATTGCCAAGAAGTTTTGCTTACCAGGGTTTCGTGTCAAAATAACTAGTTAATTTAATTTCCTCTTATGAATTTAGTTGAACAAAATTTACATAATTAAAATAACTCCAAAGTTTTGTTGGTCTTAGAAATATTCATTTTAAATAAAAGGACAAGACAAAGATTTATTCATGACAAATAGATACGACATTATGGAGAAGTAATACAAAGTAGTGATGAAACGAAATTTGGAATCGCACATTTGCGAACGCGAATGTGAATGCGACTAATAATCTATGCAAAGATTCGCAAATGAAACTAATTAGTAATTTTAAGTCAGTATAATCAAAGCTGTTTGCTCCCTGTCACGTATTGGTTTAAGTTCAGTTAATCAATAATAAAATTCTTGTAACTGCGGCTCCCCGTGAAGTCGTTACACTACTTTCTATCCTTTCATAAAGTAGACTCAGTAACAGTTTAAGTAATATCTTACTTTACTTATACGAATACAAGTGTAAATATAATCTTAATATATAAATAAAAATGTAAATGTTCGTTTGTTCGAAATCTTAAATCTCCGAAAGTTCTTCAACGATTGCCTTGAAAATTTGACGTAACTTTGCATTACTATGTTTAAAGTAAGTACATACTAAGTTTTTACTATAGGTAACGCACAAGGTACTGGGGAAATATACAGTTGCAGCTTAATAACTAACCTGCATGACGATTTAGAAAAGTTAATTTCTTAAATTTACTTGATTGCGAAAAAGAACTTGGACATTCGATTTGGAAGGTAGAACACTAACACCACTAATTGGGTCCGTATATATCAGATAATAATGTACATACATATAGGTACATACCGACACGGTTAATTACGCTATTTGTGACAACACAATAATTAATATTACTTAATGTTAATCACGGATATACATATATTATACTATAATAATTTTTGACAACATATCTTCAGCGGTTAACGTCCGCAACGTTTGGTTAGCGGGACTGAGACGTCATATTATACCGTCTCTAACCACGACGCTCTCCCACGCCTGTACTCAGCACACTAATTGCAGCTTTGTTTGCGAACGAAACCTGTTCAGATACAACACGTTCTTCTTAAATACAGCTTACTCTGCCGTCAAACAATTGGTTCTTATCGATTTTGCTGTTTCTTTAATTAATCTTACAATGGCTTATAGTGAGTAGGTAGGTGGCTTATAGCACATAGTAAGTACGTGTAAGGTAGCATTTCCTGTATTCATTGTCAAGTGATTAGTTTTCTATATGTCTTGCACTACTTTAAATAATTATTATCCTAGATTTACTATACTAATTACTAATTCTTAAACCGTCTTTAAAATGTTAATGTAGTGCTAAAATGACTTAATGCAACTGAAAAGCGCGGCCTTAACATAGTTTGTGGGATTGTGGCTTTAATTAAACTGTTTGGCCTACTGCGAAATATCATTTATTTTATAATTTTTGGTCTAAATATTTTAAAATTTACTTAATGCTGTGTATAATTGCGCATGAATTAACAACCACCACGTGTTCATGTATCAATGTAATGGATGCCCCCTGTTCCCAGTGTAGAGATCATTACAAGCCCGATGTGATCTCTCCGTATTAGTCGTGCGCCCGCTTTGACCCTCAGGTCAGCCCTAATCTCTGTTCGAGAGCGTTCTATCGGCCAATTGTACCAATACGTTAGGTGCAGACAACTATGTTATCTATCATCTCAGTGAAGATATAGTGTTCATTAAAGTGAAAAGTTTTGTTATCGGAGACAACAAGCCACTTGTATTATAAAAGCCTGAATTTCCTTATACGGCACTAAAAATATCATGGAAAAAGAAGATAATATATTATAGTATTAATTTGATAAGATGCGTGGAAGCAATCAATATTATAGAAGTTAGGTTAGGAACTTACAAATAGGAAAATTTGCTTCCCCGAAGATCTGGAAGGTTATCTATCAAACCTACTGCATAAGGAAGACACGCCGTAACATTAACCTCGTTGCAAACCTGAGCCACGTCTCAAAGTCGTGATCTAAGATGTATCTCATATCGTGTAGCACAACTTTGCGAACAACAATAGTTACTGTAGATATAGATAAAATGTGATAGTACTTTGTGATAATGTGTTGATAAAACTTCCTCATCTCAAATATATTTCTTCGAAGTTGGATAAATATACATAAATAAATATTGTAAAGATAATTCATAAAATGTTGACTTTTTATTACGTATATATTATAAAACATATTTATTACTAGCGAACCACCAAGGCTTCGCACGGGTAGTAGAGCCATTTTGGACAGGACTCGTAAAATCCGTTCTTAGTGAGCGTTACAGTGCGAAAGTAGTAACTATGCTACATTTCAAGTCAATCGGACCTATAATTTCGGAGATCTCGTGTCGAGTCAGTCAGTCAGTGAGTGGTAGAGGAGAGTATGTAGAGCAGAGGTATGCACCAATACTCACAATATTTAACTTAATAGATAAGTTTTAAGTCTTAAGTCATAGAAAGCGTGTCATGGAGGTTTGCTGTCTGTGACTGCGTGAGCGAATAAAAAAATGCATAATTTACAATAACACAATAGGCAACAGACATCTCTCGATGGTCGGATCTGAGCCACGTCCTTGTTGCATCCAAACACGTCGGTCAAGCGTGTCGCCATTACCCATTAGACATATTGTTTGCTTAAAACGTCCGTGGATACGTACATCGAGTAAATCGTCCATTAAAATATTTTGAAGATCGAAAACTTAGGCGACGCATTGGAAATTTTGACGGCAGGGATCTCAATTTTTCTAAGTGACTACAAAACGTAAAGAAGGGATATTTGGTAACCTGATTCTTCATTTCATTGATTTTATTTTAACAGTCGCGATACACGATTGGTTAACTTTTGTAACACCAAAAAAATATATCAAAGAAATCTCTTTTAAAACAGACATTTTTAGGAGTAACTGGACCGATTTATGTTTCTAAATTTTCTGTACAGTTTTAATCTAAACATATTCTTCAAAATGACAGTTGGATTTTTTAAAATTAATTATAGCTTTCAAAATAAACGAAAATAACTCCTTTTTCGTATTTTTCGAAGGTAGCGCGCGCACATTTGCATAAAGCAGAAGGTGTATTTTAGATTAAATTATTGTTTATCAATGCTTCGTCTTGATAACTTCATAACCAATTTATTTTTAATATTTTAAGTCCAGAATTTTTTGAATGTCTGATTCTCTGAATTTTTGTCGTATTATTTGCAATTAAATGATTTCATGTACCTTTTACTACAGGTAGTAACTGATAAATACCAACAAGAAGTATGTTGCAGTGAGTGGCACATGTTACATGATAAAGCGAAAGAAGGATATCGTCCATGGCCTAAAAAGAACCGGCTGACGGCATGTTCTTGTGATCTGAATATCAAAATAATAAGACATGTGCATGGATAAATTCGTAATATCAACAGGACAAGATGAATGTATCTTATAAATAACTTAATTTTGTTCACTAAATGAACTTATTAATTAGAACAACAATTACTTATTAATAAGAATATATTTCGTTACCGTAATATTAATAAATGATAACAAAAATAATTTCAGCATTTCGAAGCTGTAAACAAATGTTTTTGTAATTTTTCGAAGTATGAAAATGTACTTCCTTCAGTAATCATTTTCGTTTTTTCAATATGCTCTAAAATTTTACCAACAAAAGTCTATTGTGCGAGCGTCATTCACAATTTTCTACGTGTTTTTAACACCTAATGACCAAAAACAAAAGCCGAGCCGAGATTATTGTTTACATTTAAAGTAAAATACAATATAACTGGGTATTACCCTACATAGATCTTAAATAAATATCGACCTTACCTGTCAAACGATCCCAATTTGCAAGAAATTTATTTGTAACTTTGACTTCTATTTGTAAACAAGCCGTAATAGGAAAGTTAATAACGACACGTGCACATGGTTCGACGTTTGGTACAAGACTAGCTCCACAAAGTACTAGCTCACAGTTAACCGCAGTCCGCTGTAGGGGCGCTATGCGAATCGAGTTCACTAGACGCTTCACTGACGCTGTCACTGGATTCGTAAACGCCTTGGGCCTCTAAGTACAAAATAAAGACTATTTGAGCAAGTCGTGCCTTACAACATGAAGAGAATATTTTGTAGAAATTGTCCGCGATTAAAACTTAAAAGCTTCTCAAAATAAACATGTTTTAAGGTCAGTTAGAATTATACATATGAGTAAAAGTACTATATCGCTCCGTATATATGTATATAACAAAAGTAAACCGGTGTATCGTGCAGTTTATATGAATGGCGTTGAATATGAAAGCGAGTATTATGTAAATAAACAGTGCGGTCAGTGAGGTCAATTCTTGCTCTAGACTCCAAATTCGTTAGTATTTTTATTTTCGGTAAGTTTCTAATATTTACTTGAGTTTTTTTAATAATATTATGTACATCCTATCTATTATTTAATGGAAGTTTAATACAATATCGTAATATATTTAATTGATAAATTATAAATAAATAGCGCAATTATTGTTTTCAGGTCATGCTTTTGCAGTTGTTGAGTATATTTATAGATTCATCACCGTTAGTTCCCACGGGGCGGACATCACATTAGTCCAAAACTTGATAAACCGGACTGCAAATCATGTTATAAAAAATATATGAGCATCTGCATTTGTAGCCGTTAACAAAATATTTTTAGTATAGATACGTAAGTGTATCCCATAATTGGATTAAAAATGAAAGAACAGTGTTATGTTTTAGTATCAGCTTAAACTTTTTCAAGTTAAATCGACAATCTATGTATCAATCGTAATAATTTTTATGAGGCACATTTTTTCACTCCCCGTGTCTCGTCACACTAAATTTAGAACACCTCTACACTGCTTGCACGCAGCAAGCACAGTGGTTAGTTTCTGTATGACACTCCGAACCGCATTTGGTTCGCCTCCGCGAGCCACGGTTTCGCCACGCTTCACTTCGAGTCTATGGAGTATCTTCTCCTTAGTCTGCGGTCTATGGTATAATATGGCGCGCGCTTTCGGCTCCCTGTACATAAAGGCAGAGCCGCTGCGCGCCGGACCGTAAGTTAAATCCCCTTCCCACACCTTCCAATTAGTTGGAACAACTTTCCTAGGGATGGCGACACGAGATCGATTAATGGAAAAATTGATCGATCGATCTCGATTAGAGAATCGACAAATTGGAAGGTGTGCAAGGCATTTTAGCGTAAACAAATAAAAATCGCATATTCACCGCACTGCGGCCACATTTGGCGTTGCCTCGCCACCGCCGCGCGGTGGATCGGCTCCTCGTCGTCGTTTTGTTATACTATACGACGGTTAGTGTCATACCACCAGTGCAAATAGAGTAGGTAATAGTCCTAAATCGTCTTAAAAATATTGTATTTTGTTCTCACCAAATCAGTTTACAATCATGTAGACTAGGTAATTACTAATTGCCTACCTAATAGTTTCCTCGTTTTACTCAACGTCGTCATTGACAGTGTCGAAACATCTGTACAGATCCGAATCCGAACAGTGCTATAATGTGACCATTGTTTACTATTTCAACGTAATAAAATGTAGGCAACGACGGTGCTGCAGCGCCAACGGTGTAACTGCGATACGTTAGCGATCCCGCGACGCGATGGCGATGTGAATACGTAGATTAATATTGCAATCCGGTGCAGACGAGGCTGCGATAGCAAACCCGCGGGGTTATTATCTAAAAATATGCAGACAGCGACAGCCACGCGATCACTGCGCAACCGGTGACTAATTGTAATAAAAAATTGGCATCGTGTATGACAATTGCGTGTCTGTTGGGCCATGACCGTAAAATGCACTTTTCGCAATATATTTAGCGCCACTATACAAATTACATTACACAAATTCTCGTTTTCACAGCAGATATCACTCGATATTTGGCTGTCGCATGCTGACTGTACAGTAAGGTAATAAGCGTGCCGATCGTATACTAAAAGCCTTAGACGTACTGTATGTATGTACATATAATGGTGGTCATACATTTGAAGACGCCTTCTATTTAGCTACATAAAACTTTATTGATAGTTTTATCAATAGTGAAGATAAGTTTTATTAGAAGGCGACTATGTGAGGCAAATTTATTTGGACGAATATCTTGATAATGTGCCACTTTTAAAGAAGCAAATAATCAAAGCTTGGTTAGAGTTTGCTAAAAAAAAATAAAAACTGGACTGTACATGAGTGGAAAAATGAACTATCTTCGGATGAAGCAAAAATTAATGATTAACTCTGACGCAAAACAAAAAACGTTAAATTTTCATTTGTGGATAATATTTATATTCATAGGATGCAAACGGATGCGAAAAACCTTTTCAAAGTATGTCAATATCTGTAACTGTGAGTAAAAGCAGAGAGCAAAAAAGAACAGAGTTAATTATATGTATTTGTAATATGTATTATAAAAATAAAATTCGTTGTTTTGCCTAGATAGCAAAGAATTGCCATTGTAAATTCAAGTAAGTATTCTCTCTCTATCAATGTTTATCAATTAGGTACGGCCTATATACGAGACACTTGTTGTACGATCTTGAATGACACTTAGATATTGAGTTTTTATAAAAACATAATTATGTCGTACAAAACGAAAGTTAAAAAGTATAGAATAAAGGTCGCCGTTCATTTATCAATCCAGTACTCGAGCTACATCAACCTACAAGACTGGTACTGTAGAACTAAAAATTTGTTCACCTGAAGAGTAGTAGTGTTATTAAAAATAATTAAACTTTTTCAAATGAAACATGCTATTTAGTATTTGCTATTACGTAATGGTAAATGATATTAACATTAATCTTTTTACTTGATAATAATTAACTATTTAAACGTACAGTACTACTTAGTTACGTAATTACTAGTATAAGTTCAATATTGTTAATTTTTACTTAATAAAATAGTATTAATAATAATAATATACTATTTAACGATATATGAATACCTACATAATCTTTTATAAGACCGATTTAACGGACCCGTTAAGTTAACACGAAGTGTGATTTACTATTTTGTAACGAAATTAAATTAGAAATTATATTTTTCCATCGATACTAATTTCTAATAATCCAATTATTTATTGTTATTGAACTTACTAGATATTGTTCATTTATTTATAGTGAAACAAAATGATCACATAATTTTAGACCCTAGTTTAAATTATTTACCGTCTACTAGACCGATCTCGAATCTTATTTATTTTTATTTATCATGATCGAGATAATCGACAAGGTTCTAGTGTTTGAAGAGAGTACGTGCAGACGAAGTGTCGAATATGGGTAAATGGAAAATGTTTAGAACAGGTAAATGAATTTATATGGGGAGTGTGTTTTCGACGGATGGAAGATGTGAGTTAAATATAGAGGCGAGTAGCAGAAATAACGTTCTGTTCACACTGGTTAGTCAAATATCAGGAGTACCTACTAATTGAAGGAAATGTCAAAAGCGCTATATAGATAGCGCTTTTGACATTTCCATCAATTAGTAGGTAATATATAGGGTATTTCTTATAGGGTAGGGTATACCCTATATTTATATAATATAGGTATTTCTTAAATTTCGTGCCAAAAGCTTGTCCAGTGAAAGTTAAGTGTGTTGTATTTCAAACCACTTTTTTATTGGAATCGTATGGTATCGAAGCTAATTATGCCTAATTGCATGTACCTGTTAACATGTTTCATTTACGAAAAATAAAAGTTTTTAATATCAAAATCTCATTGGCTACGGTGTAATGTTAGAACACTACATACACACATTTTACGTATTAGTCCCGCCCGCAAGCTCACGCGATCGCTAGTCCCACAGAGTAGATTATATATAGAGAAATAGAGGTATCAATCGAAATTCTCCATCTAGCGCCATCTAGTAAAACTAGACTCAAATTGTCAAGTAATCTTCATACTTACAACAAAACTACGTAAAAATGATATTACTTGATTAATAACAATGATTAATAATATGAAATTGAATAATAATAAAATAATAATAACAATTAAAAGTCAATGTTTGTCATCAAGATTAGAACTTTGAATGTTATACGAGCTCTATATACAAATTAAAGTCGAATGAAACTAACCTATCACTACTTTTAATATAATGACATAAAAGTTCAATGTTTGACATAAAAAACTAGTGGTAAAATCTAACTATGCTAGACCACACTACTACAAAGGCCAAAAATTCATAGGAAAATTTTTTGTACGGAGTGAAATGACCTTGGCTAGTCCCACCGAATACACCTAGAAACCTACACGTGCACAATGACTAATCAAGAGACATATGCGACGAAAGTACTGCCGAAACAGTTTAGCACGAAATCGTGCTCATCACCTTCCACATCACGAATTCGCTTAAAGTAGGTAAGTTGATTTAATTAAGTTTTAATTTTAGGTTGGTGTGATGTGCTTAGTACCTTTAAAAACTTGTTATATTGATGTTTTGTAGAATAAATCCAAAAAAATCTATGAATCCTCATTACCCTCGGTTTCATTACCACCTTCGCCTATATGAGCGATGGTAATGAGTATTTTTATGTAATGGATAGTACAGAATAGATAATAAATAGATTTTGATAAAAGAAAGTAGGAAACATTGCGTTTTACTTAGATATAATATCATATTTTACAAAATATTTAATTTGTTCGTAATATGAAATTTTTATTTAATATTACGAACAAGTTGACAAAATGCCAAAAAAAATAAAGAAAAATCTGAAGATGAAAAGTTAGCCTAGGATAGACCTAACAAGAAACTTAAATATACAGCAATTAAAAGTGATCCAGAAAAATATCACATTCAGAAGGAAAAAGAGATAATTCCATACTTAAAAACAAAGGAACAGAAGAAGTTGAAGAGCGTGAAAAACATGACGCCTAGAGCATTGCAAAATCAAAGGAAAAAATGGCGAGAGAACACTGAGCGTCATTATAACAAAAGGAGAGAAAAAATTATACAACCGCATCTAAATGATAACTTACACCAAGCAGTGACCAAGAAAGTGGCCCACAAGAAAATCCATTGGCAGCAGATGCATCGAAAAAGCCAAATTGTAAGCAGTGTGTAACAAAAGATAAATATATAAATCGATTACGATATTTCTACAAAAAACGTATTGAAACTTTAAAATTAGAGCTCCAAAAAGTTAAGAAAGAAAAGAATACAGTTAGAGAGATGCTATGCAGAGTTATAAAGAAGAGCAGAAAGGAAGAGTAGAAATATAACATATTGACCTTAACAAGGCCATTTTCATTACGCAATAACAAAGAAATTAAGCAAGATGTTGAAGGAAAATTAAACCAACAAATATTAGATTTTTATGAAGATGATAGTAACTCCAGAATAACCCCAGACAAAAAAGAATTTATAAGTAAAAATAAAATTAGATAACAGAAACGATACCTTACAGACACTTTAATAAATTTACATAAGAAATTTCTAAACACACAAAATTATTGTGTTGGTTATTCAACGTTTTGTAAAAAGAAACCGTTTTGGCTGTTGTATCCAAATGAATCCAATAGCAGCACTTGTTCATGTAAAATTTATGTAAATGTGGATCTCATAATAAAAATTTTGATTCTAACAAGATTTTAAAAGAAACTAATGGAACAGATCTTCTTGAAAGTTAATGTTGTAATGTATACAAATAAAAATACTAACGGCGAAATATGTAATCATAAAACATTAAATTATGGAGAATGTAATAACGACAAACCCATTAAATTCCAACAATGGTGCACTAGCACTCAAAAATATATCGTATCGTAAAAAACGAAGAAAAATTCAAGATTACTAAAAAGAATGACTTCAAAGACTATCCATTGAATGTTATAAGAAAGCTTGAAGCTACAGTTCCCGATTATTTCAAACATTGCATAACATTCTCACTCATTATAGAAGGCTCAAATCACTGAAGTCAACTATTACTTCAAAAGAAGCGATAAATCACGTAGACTTCAGTGAAAATTATTTCATCAAATTCAACGAGGAAATTCAAGTTTCACTTTAGTAAAAGTCGAACACAGATATCTTTGCACACTTGTGTTATCTATTTAATTGACCCAGATGTCGGAATTATGAAATCTTACAGTATTTTAGTATTTGCAATGTAAGTGAATGTACCCTGCACGATGCTGCCGCGATTTGAGCACATTTGATGCTTACACTTGAGTATGTTATGGAGATCTCACCACTGATTAACACTGTTCATTTTAACTCAGATAGTCCGTCATGTCAGTATAGGAATAGGTATATTTTTTAAATGATTAGCCAACTTCATAGAGATTTATCACAGCTCTAATCGATATCCTGTAACGATTTAGAGGCCGGTCATGCAGATGGCGTGGACGCCGTCATTAACAGGGCGGACTTTCCTTTATGTACGCTCACGTAACAAATCCGTATCGTCACTAGAACGCGTCGTGCGCGAGCTGTTTGCATTTGGACGGGAAGCGAATTACTCGGTGACAAGTGTGACAACCCGCTTGCAACGGGCCAATCGTGCGTGGAATGTACGCCGTTCTCGCGCTGCCCGCAATTTGTTCGGTTCGGTCACAAATTTTCGGCAATTTGTTAACCATATGATGCCTACATATTCGTAGACCGTGCGGTGTCAACTCGTGGATAGCTCAACGTCCTTTCTTTGACTGTTAGGTGCCTTTGACCTCGAGGCATCAACTCGCCGTCGTCTAGTCGACCACCCATTGACAACGAATGGAGGCTGAGCGGCAAATCGGTGCTAGTCGTACGGCGGGATAAATGAACGTTGACCTTTAAGCATTTTTAGACTAATTGTATGCGCCATTTGTGCTACAGTAATTACAATGAAAAGTTACTTATATTTCTGTCATTGTCATTCTCAGAAAGTGGTTTAATCTGTATTTTTATATCATACTTTATAGCCGTTATAAAAATCTTATGCATACAGTGAAATAATTATTTCCGTGATCCGATTTTTGTTATATAAAAAAAAGACACGGAATATCATGTCTATTCTTTGAAGCGAGAAAGTCGGTTTTGTTTTATTCTCACACATGATTTTCATGTTAATATGATTTTTATATTAGGTACATTTCGAATCAAACTTTATTAAATATAGGTATACATTATTTATGTTTATTCGAAATCTGACTCCAGTGAAATTAAAACGAAAAGCGAATGATTATAGCAATTTAAGTAACATTCGTATGCACATAGGTGGGCACAGTTAATCCAAAATTAACTTCGTTAATCGTTAATTAAAAAACTAACTTAATCGTCAAAGCGTTAAATTTTCGAAAATTCATTGCAAGTTCAAGTTAACCGTTAAAAGTTAACCATCTAAAAGTAATACTGCTTTTGGGCTGGTAAATAAGACTAAAAATGAGTGGGTAGATAAATTACTATAGTTAATGTAGAATGGACATACACATTATTTATTTAGCTCTACGATCGAGATAGATAACAATAAAATAATATGAATCTTTATCTATATCAGCCCTTGATGCGCCCGTCTTAAGACATGGGCCTACTCTCTTTCTTTCCTTTCTTTCTTTTCACGCCTGTGTATCTTTGCGCTACTTCTTCCAGTTCATACCCTCCTATTATCAGATGCCATCCACCCATCTCCGAGATGGTCTACCTCTCCCGCGTGTTAGCTATAGTCAATATTCGTTGATTAACTGTTACCATCATAATTGCTACTTAATAATAATATGGTATTTTTAACGTCAAAAAATAAGTCAGTCGAGAAATACTCGAGCTAGCGATAGCACGTCTTTTGATTATATCTCGATATATGCTACGTTTCCATCCATGTCGACATCCTAGTAGAACGAATAGCTTTCACGCGCGGGGTCTCCACCCTAAAGTCTTTTTCGCCCATCGACCGCAATCCTTACTGGCAATGCGCCCTGCCTGATCTCCACCTCCGGCGCTCAATCTCCTCTACCACGTGTCTAATTTTCGTCTTTTGTCTGATCCACTCATTTCTTTTATTATGTATGAGCGTTATTCCAAGCATCAGTAGCTCAATCGCTTTCTGTGTAACTTGGATTTTCTCAGCAGATCATTCCGTGAGAGTGTCCATTCCATACGTGAAAACTGGCAGGACACACTGATTAAATTCTTTTGTTTTAGGTGTTGGGGCATTTTTTTTGATCGGATTCTCGAGCTGTTTGCTCCAAAGGCCAGCTATGTCTGTACGAACGTCTTTCGGCTTCGGTCTTCCATGCCAGAGGTGATTTTATGGCCCAAGTAAATATAATGGTCGACGACACCCACAGGCAGCTGGTGACTTTTCGCCTCTGGGACGTTTGTCATAATCTTAGTTTTTGACTTTTTCATTGACTCTGCAGGTCGCCGATCATAGTGAGCATATCCTCAACGCTATCCGCGACCAGTGCTATATCATCCACAAACCGCGAGTTATAAAGTCTCTCTCTCGATAATAATTCCTCTGTCACTCCAATCGAGTCCTCGGAAGATGTTATTGAGGACAGCATTGAACAATTTTGGCAAAATCGTGTCGCCTTGGCGCACTCTTCGCTCCAGTACGAACGGCTCTGTAAGTTTATGTCGACTGACCGATGACGTCCCATGCTGCTAGAGACGTTTCATAATCTGGATGTACCTTTCGTCAACTCTGCAATTTACTAGAGCCCTCTCAACTGCCTAAGCCTCCACCGAGTCAAACGCCCTCTCATAGTCAACGAAGGTGATGTTGATTGGCTTTCGGTGTTCATGACACTTTTCAATTAGTGTCTTCAACGTTTGTAAGTGGTCATTTGTGTCGTATCCAGATCGGAAACCGAGGTGCTCCCACGGCTGGTAATCGTCGAGTTTATTAGCTAGTCTATTTAGGATAACTCTGTTAAATAATTTATAAATATGGGGCAAGAGACTAATAGAGCGATAGTTATTCAGCTTTCGAATGTCTCCTTTCTTGTGGGGTAGGATTATCACTGCATTGTGCTAAACCTCAGGTACCTTGTGGTTTAATACGCAGTTTGTAAACAGCAGTTCTAGAGCTTCTCATAGCGCCTCTGACCCTAGCTTCAACATCTCTGGTATGATGTGATCTTGGTCCGGAGATCTGTTTTTTATTTGACTGAGCGCTAGCTGTATCTCATCTACACACATGTCAGGAATTTCTTCAGAACTGACATTAATAACAAGTAACAGGTGGTCTGCATCTCTTGCTCTGCGGTCCAGAGGACGGTACTTTACTTATGTGCAGTATCTCGTGAAAAATTTTCGCTACTTGTAGCACATGCTCTCTATTCGTGACAATATCCTTTTCCTTTAGCCTTTTTCGTCAAATAACTGGGAAATCGCCTTTCTACCATTACATAATTCCGCACGCAGTACTCGTTTGCTGGTTTTCATTTTGATTGCCTTTGAAATTTTGTCTTGCTGATATCGCTGCAAATTCGTTTTTAGCTTTTGGTGAATATTATTAAGTAGTGCCCGGTATTCTGGAGTATTGGACTGATTATCCAGCCTCATCTGATGGCGTTTCTTTACGAGTTTAGGTGTGTCATCTGTTAATTTCTTGTATATAATAAATGATATATAATCAATTTATATCGGTAGGTGTCACTCTATTCAATAGTTCGATCATCACTTTTGTTAGGTACTAATTTAGGTCCTCCATTGGCAGAGATCTTATATGTACGAAATCTTGCAGATGATTTTCGACATATGAGTTGTATTCCTCGGTAATTGGTCTGATAATATAAAGAATAAAGTAATACAAATAAATAGTTATTATTGATCATAATTTTGCATTAGCTGCATGTTGCTTTTCATAAACATTCTCAACAACTCCACAACAACTTTGGTGTTCCTGCTCACACCCATGCAATGTCTAGCATAAATTACAGTTTTAAATGGATTGTACTCGCACGTGCCCCTCGCATAATATATCTTTGACCATTTGACTCACCGAAAATACGAGTGTGGCATGGCGCGTAATTCAAACAAAAAAAATAACAACATGTCAACAAACAACCAATATAACGCACTAAAGTTCAGTTTAACGGAAGTTAACAAGACCGTTAACATTTTTTTAAGTTAATCTGTTAAGCAAATTGTTAACTTCGTTAATTAACGATTAACGTATTAACGAGTTAATGCCCACCTTTGCGTATGCATAATATAGAACTGTCAATACACAATACATAATTTTAATGTATTTAAGCACATATTACATAGTGTTGAAAATAACACACGGTAACAGAATTATCTTCTATAATGAATAATGATTTAAGTTCACAGAGCGCTAACGTTAATTAAAATTAAATGTCGCTTTATGTGTCACATTTCATTTAAGACCATTGAAACTGTGTAATTTAATCTCTAGGTTTCGTTACAAAGATTAGTGAAGCGTGCACTGGCTTAGTGATCAGTAAAAGTGAAATTTAATGTCAGTTTTGTCATCGTGAACACAGGAGCGCGATTTCATTTTTACGGTGGTCAAAATCCAAGGAGGATAGTTTTTTGCTCCGGTTAAATTTATAGTTAATGATTAAAGAACATCATATATAAGATGTTTTTAATAAGATATATACAAGCAGAAAACAAATAAAATTACGAAGTTCGTAAAGTCCATATCACAGTCAATCTCCTCCCATTTTCATGCCCAATAATATCTTATGTGGCTCAATAGTTATGTAGTTTATACTTTAAAAAGTAAAAAGAAATTAAACAGTTCGTTTACAATGAATAGTGAAGTCAAAAAACCACCCGCTCCGTTGAGTAGGATATCATTATATATGTACCTCAGCGCCTAGAAAATATTCAGTCACGAAATATTTGCTATCAGTACAAATAACTGTATCAATATTGAATATTTCATGTAAAGATAATATTTTAAATAAATAGATGCGAAAATTACAACAGACGCTCTTGATAAAACTTAATAAAGCCCGCTGTTTAAAAACAATGATTTATTGAAATAATTATAGCTTTAAAAGTAGGTGCATTAAAAAAGTAATTGAGTCATTTATTGGTTTTATAGACCCAACTTTATTACAACGATAATAGTATATTATATATTAGTAAACTAGCGACACGCTCGGGCTTCGCACGGGTAGAATTTTTTTTGAAAATAAAATGCAACCCATGTTACTTGCTGACAAGTAGTTTTCTATAGGTGAAAGAATTTTTAAAATCGGTTTTTGAGTTTATCCATTACATACAAACAAAAAAAGTTTACCTCTTTATAATATTAGTATAGAGGTATAGATAATAGTAATAAAATATGGTTAAATAATATGATAGTGAAAATATTCCTGTCACAAAAGACACGTGCCACTTGTCTTTAATGAAGACCACATGCGTACCCAATATCACATTTAACAGGCAGCAATATTTTTGGCACAAAGATGAATGATAAAGTAGCATAATTAATTAATCTTGCATCGTGGGCTAGATAACGTTATTCTACAGTTTAGTAAACCAATGTATTAGGCTGTCTTTGAAATTTACAACTTAACGGTTCTACGTTTCGAGTTGCAGTTCAGGCCTGTTAGTTTCAATTGAATGACACTTATATTATTTATTCATTATAACATAATATGTATTCACGCTGTATCCCTAATGGGGTAGTCAGAGAGGATGAAACCCAATCATCGCGGTCCTTACATGCTTCTTCAAACCATTCTACTTTCGCCTAGGTACGTTAGTGCTTTTAACATTTCCGTCAGCTAACACTGGCTATTTGATCTTTGATAAATAACCCTTGATCTTCCTTGGCTTCTGCTATCACTTACTTTCGCTCTGTAGATTTCCTTGTTTCTTGTTGTTTGTTTCTGTAGACTGTAGTGCAACCTTGTTATATTTCGCGCTTCTACTATATTTGCATCTTCCAACCCTCGAAAACGCACTTCCTAGATATACTGTTTCGTTCACTTGTTCTAGACATTTTCCATTCTCGTTTTGTTCATATTCATTACTAGAGTCTGCAACTGTGTTTCTGATGGTGCTGTAAGCACAGCATCGTCAGCGTATAAAAGACAGTTTACCACTGTACCACTTATACCGCCTTTATTTATGGAGGCAATTGTCCAAATACATTACTAACAGGAAGCATGTACAGTCTCGTTGAGAACTTTGCCCTTTATAGAGAGATACTATGACTGCAGTGCGCTATTCTTAAGGTATTTCTCCCTTTTGCTAGCAAAGGTTGCACAGTTCACAAAAGGTAGGTATCCCAGACGAGTACCATACTCTATCATCTCAGCAATCACCTCGTCATTTCCCGCATCCTGTCCACATTTCAGACTGCTTAGTGCTTTCTCAATCTCTTTCATATTAATGACTTTCTAGTCCCTGATTCGAATGTGGCAATTCACTAGGATCGTTCTCAGAATCAGAGACAGAATTGCCGCTCTCTTCTTCTCTTCTTTATATTGTTCACTCCGTCGCTGCAGAACATCTTTCTTGTCTGTTAGCAGATGGTGATGGTTATGTTACGCACATGTTACGCGATATCTTCGCCATTCGTACACCGATTTTGATGATTCTTCTTTTATTTTAAAGAGTATATGTCCACTGCGGTGCCATAGAAAGTTAGTTAAATTCGATGCTGGAATAGGCTTAAACAAAATTCTCAACGGCCTCTATATTTTAATGATACCTTTGTTTAATGTTTCGTTGTAGGATTGGAAAAACCTGTAGACCTACCCTGTACGTTTACTTAAAATAAGGCCATTTAAAAAGGGAAAATAAATAACTTTAAAAAAAATTAACCGACTTTGAAACACTGTAAATTATGAAATAATTTTCCTTTATTTATCGAAACTCAAATACAAAAATAACTTAATGATTACCATAAAAGTACCTACATAATTAAATTTGATAGTTACTGCAGTTGGTGCCATTCCATTAACTAGTTTGGTAGGCTGGAACCACTGAAATAAAAGCGCTGAAAACTAGAAAATTTTGTAATTTTTAGTGTTTTCATTTCGAAATCGGTTTCATTTTTATTGTACCCAATGAATAGTTAAGCAGAGAAAAAAAAATATTTTATAATTTTTGGTGTGCGAATACAAATTAAAAATTAGCTTTTGCAAGACAATTTAAAAATAAAATATTTTTGTGATGTTCATGTGACGGTGTTCAATTTTTGTTATCGTTGCCGTAAAACATAAAATTTATAGAAGAACAGAAGAAATAGAGATTACTTTATTTCTTCTATTCACATGTACAGTTTGTTTCTAGAATGTGCTATCATTAGACAATAATTTAAATCATATTTGTTTCAAGAAAAAATACATAAATAATTTGGATTGAGATTGTCGGTAAAAAAAGAATGTTCCAATTATGATGACAGAATATGATTCAGATACATGAGTACCAAAAAATGCCGTATTCGTCACGTCCTAAAAACTTTCACCTCTCATAACGGGCTCCATATAAATGACGTCAACATTATTACGTGTACAATTGAAGATTACGCAAAATGTGAATACACGTCTAAAAAATTACCAAAAAGTTACATTTATGCACAAATTGGTTACATTGTTTCATAGTTATTTAACATTATTGGGTAGTAATGTTGTAAATGCTTCAGTGCATTATGTAATGCCTATTCGGTGGAGACATCCTGAATCGCGTAAAGAGCGGGTACGTATCGGAGGTCTTCGATCGGAGGACATAAGCCTAATGATATGATGATGATATAACATATTGTGTTTGCGAGTTTGTTTACAGGACTTTTATGTATTATACGAGGGCTGCTATTTATGTATCCGGAATAACAAAGTGAAACAAACATATAGCATTTATTATAGTTTTATTGCTTTTCAAAATATTCACCATGATGATCTATGCACTTTTGCATGCGTTGGAACCAATTTTCGTAGCACTTTTTCCATTCGGATTGAGGTATCTCCAAAACGTGCATTTTGAACGCATCAACAGCCTTTTCACGGCTCGAAAAACGTTGACCACATAATTTATTCTTCACGGTTGGGAATAAATAAAAGTCGTTGGGGGCCAAGTCGGGGCTGTACGGCGGATGACCCGTTAATTCGATCTTTTGATCTTCCAAATACCGATTTGTTTCGGCCGATGTGTGGCAGCTAGCATTGTCATGATGAATAAGAATTCTGCGTTATCGGTTGTTCTTTCTTATTTCTTCAAACACTTCTGACAAACAAATGGTCGTGTACCATTCAGAATTAGCCGTTTTACGAACCTCTAGTGGCACTGTAGCTACATGTCTATTTATACCAAAAAAACAAGCGACCATTTGCTTCAAAGTGCTTTTTGAACGAATGACTTTTGTTGGGTTCGGCTCATCTTGGAACACCCAAACCGTTGATTGTTGTTTAGTTTCAGGATCATACGCATATATCCAAGATTCATCACCTGTGTAGATATTATAGACAGCTTTTGACGCACCCTGATTGTACTTTTGTAACATTTTTTCACACCAATCAACACGAGCCCGTTTTAGGTCAATTCTCAAGTTGTGCGGAATCCAACGTGAACATATTTTTTTTACAGCTAAATGTTCGTGTAATATTTTATATATACTCGTCATACTTTTGCCCAGAGACGCTTCTATCTCGCGATATGTAACATGACGATCTTGCATTATTATTTCCCGCACAGCATCAATATTTTGAGGTACAACAACCGATTTAGGGCGACCTTCTTTAACTTCGTCCATGAGCACAGACCGCCCACGATTAAACTCACTAAACCAGTTTTCGATGGTGCTTCGTCCCCAAAAGTCGAAGTGAGTGGATCGATGCACTGTTTTTGAGTTAGCCCTCGCCGAAAATCGTAATAAATCATAGCACGAAAATTTTCACGACTTAAATTCATGGTGATAAAGACTCGCAATTTTCAAAATGACGGCACAAAAGATAAACAAATGACAGCTACATGAAACAAATTGTATTCTTCAGCCAATGAGTTCCATTTTTAAATGTTATAATTACTTTTTTAATATTGTTCTGTAACTGGCCAGTTCCGGATACATAAATAGCAGCACTCGTAGTTTAAATACCAGTTATAAATAATGTATCCGTAGAGAAAAAGCAGTAAAGAATACGTGGCAGAATTAACTTCCTTCATCTAAAAACGTTAATACAATATTTCCTTACAATATAGTGGAATATTTCTCTATGTAGAAACACTGAAATTGTTAACAGAACGAAAACAGACAATACAATTGGTGGAAAGTTAACGCGGCAAGACAAATAATTCGAACACAATAGGACACAATATTGTTGCATGACTTGAAAGTTAGCAACTACGTTCCCGCTTCAAGTCTATTACATTATATTTTTTGCAGAAAAGTCTTTTCATTATACGAAGTAAAATTAATTTTTTTTGCTTTTTGTTTCATGCTTCATGTCGACGCCGTATAATCAGGACCAGGTATGTATACAATGCAAATATAGGAACAATGTATGAAAATATATTGATATAGTTTTACAAAATCATAGTTATGTTATATGTTACGGAATTTAGCATTAAATAGTTTAGTAAAAACTAAGGCTACATTAACATTACGATATTTCTTCCTTTAGGTTTGATCGTAGATGGCTAGATAGATATAACTTACAAATTGTGAATTTTTATTTTTGATACATTTTAAGTACATAATATAATATATTATCTTGGTTTTGTCTACTTGTAATGTTCATGTTTTCACTTTAAGTACAAATCTAACATAAGCTTTTTCATGAGCTATTTTAGTAGTTAGCACATTATATGTACCTATATCTTCGATCACAAATAAAAAACTAGATACACAATCAACGCTCCAAAAATGTCCTAACCCAATGTGCGCTCAAATGAGCGCACTTCTGTTTTAATGGTATTCGAAAACCCTAACAGCGAACATGTCAAAGTGCTCCTTCAAAAATTGCAAAAATAACAAATCTAGAACGCTAAAAAAAGACGCGAGTTCTTATTTTCGGTTAATAAATAAATAATATTATTTACGTGTTCATTATTTCATTATAGTAATAACGTTACATAGCTCTTTTTTTATTACATTCGTAATCATATTTTTAAATATTACCTGACAATATTTGTCTTATCCTTGTCACTTTCACGTAACAAATCAACGTAGCAACATAGCAACGGAAATAGATTATTTGAATTATACTTTATGCATGAGATGTAAGATTGCTTTAAATACTTTATTAAACAAAATTCGTTTCAATGTCATGCAAGAATCGTTTACGAGCGTTTATAACCTTATGGTTTGACAGTAAGATCTACTTTAGATTAACACAATATTGCCGATAATACTTTACGATATTAAAAATATATACGTCAATTCGGACAATAATTTGTTTAAATTTTATAGGAGATTGTGAATCTAATTCTTTATTTGTGATCGAAGACCCTATATCTTCAAAAAGTCACGGAGTAAGAGTAAGCGTAGCGGTTAACTCGGCATATGATATAGACGCTTCTATAATAATTAGGGTACTTAAACTTAAATATTAAAGAGAGTGACCTTGATGTTGTGGTAAGGCCGAATGAAGGTGTTAGGCGCTTCATCACAGGTTACAGGTATATCTACACAGTGTTGGTGGTGAGGTTTTAGTCCTGAGTGAGTGTGATGTTTCAGTGCGGCTATCTCGAGGGGCTGCGCTCATCACTCGGTGGCTGGACGCAGAAAGTTAAATCATGGTACTGGGGACGACCTCTAGTAAGTGGCTCGGGCTCTCGCCGTTGGAACGATCAGCGAACTAGCACACCAACCAATTCTTCTTATATATATGCACGATAATTTACTAAAATATAATTTCGAAAATTTTCATTGGAAATATTCGCTTCAAAAACAAAAGAATCGCTTAATGTTAGTGGATTTTTTTTTTTTATTTATGCGTTTCACGTTCTCTTATCGTTGCACAGTTATTGGGTGTTCATTTTACTAGCATAAAATTTCTATTTAATTCATTTGTTCAATTATGTAGTGAGTCGGCGATGCACATCAATAATTTAGTTTGTCATATCGGTTCATTAGCCTGTAGAGGTACCTCAAATATCTTGAATGAATTGCGCTGCCGGTACTGCATGAAAACTTTAGCCTCAGACAATCGGTATTATGTAGGTAAATTTTATTGCGTTTTTTCTGTTTTAATGTTGTAGATATATAACTAACATTTCATAGATTTATTTTTTCTCTTATTATACCAAGTAATTAAAAATTGTAAGTTGTAAGTATGAATTAAAATGATAAATATTACGCATGGGTGGTACGAATTATATCGCAATTTCATTTTTTGTTTTTTTTAGTTACGTATATTTCTTTAATTTAGCAAAATGTTCATTTGCTTATTTGATTGTTTTTAAGGCCACACTTAATTTATTTTTTGTGATATAAGTAGGTTATAGGGATCAAAAAGCAGCTGTCTTTTCATGAATACATTCACACTGTCTTGTACAAATTTCCACTTGAACCACGCCACCGAGTGATCGAAACGCATGTTTCCAAGCCTCCAGCACACATCTCACTTACAGCTTTTCGATACATTTGGAATATACCGACTGGTCGCTTAACATTATTGTAACTGAGAGGCATAAGGTCGTAAGGTCGTAACACTTACTGTCGATGTATCACACCACCGAGTTACCACCCTTTGCCACCCAGCTACAACTATCTTCAATTTTACTATTGAAACGCACTTCTTATTAGAGGCTGAGTTTTTGCTGTCATTAGAGTTGTAGCGTTAAAGTTCCTAGTGTGGATGTGGTATTATTATTAGAAATTAGGAAGTAGGAAATTAAATCATTGAATTTACATTACGTCAATAACAATAAAGTTTTACTTAATGCAAAAAAATGGTGAAATACAGCAGAATTATTATACAGCCGTATACTTTAAAAAGTGTGCTATTTTTTTTCACAGGAGTTGGCCCATAAACTGTCTCGGAGTTTCGATATGAAAGAAGAGGGTGGAGCACTGCTCGACGATCGAGGTGGCATACGCAGACATCAATCTATGCAACGATTGCAACATGGAGAAGTCCCGATGGACGAAGGACGAGGAGCGAGGGTAGTTCACGATCATCACGGAAATTTGCACATCACGGTCAAAAAGACCAAGCCTATTTTAGGTATCGCCATCGAAGGTGGTGCAAACACGAAACATCCACTCCCAAGGATAATAAATATACACGTAAGTTTATCTTTTTTTCATGTTAAATGCAATTAAAATATACATAATTATGTAGGGTATGTATGTACACAATATGGATCATCATGAGTAGGTAACATTGAATGTCATTGTAACATTTAATGAAAAAATGAGGCTAGGAGCGTTCAATAAAGTGTGAACGAGTATGCCGCAGGTACTTTTCATCCTAAGTACCTAGAAATTTCCGTGTACTGCAGCAACTATTGCTTCTACATTCTCAAATAGGTGTCCCCTCTGATACTTCTTCAACGTCGGGAATAAAAAGAAATTTATAGAATAGATAGAAAGCTCTGGTGAATAGGGAGGATGCTCAATGCTCAAGATGCACAATTCAAACCCAGCATTTCGGAATGCAGCCATCGTAGCGGCGGACTTGTGAGTCGGGACATCTTGCAATCTTTGCGAGTTTGCCTCGATATTTCTCGCGGATTTCGTTAAATTTGTATTTATTTGTTCGGCATATAACGTTCTATAACCGTAGCACCTCATTACTTCCCCTTGACTATCCCAGAAAAGAGAGCCTATGATCTCACCGATGGTAAAACAGCTTTGCCAGCCAGTATTTACTTTTTCAACTTCCGAAGAGCTTGTACTGCATTCTCACTTTTTATTGAACGTCCCTCGTAATGTCATTATTAATGTGATGTGATAATAGGTCATTAATTATTACAAATATTATAATTTTGTGCAAGTCATATAATGTGACTCAATATAAATATGTCATTAATATAACACGGCCCAGTTTCATGCATAATATTAGCATTGTATGAAAGAAATTAAACAGTGGGCTTTGATGTTTGTGTAAAAATCGACAATCGTAGCACCTAGGGTTGTTCAAATTTTTTAAATAAATAATTTAAACAAAATACAATTTTATTTTTAGTGTTTTACATGTTATCTTTTTTACAATGCTTTATATACCTATAAAAGAGAATATAAAAGTACGATACTGTGCAATTTGTATATAATGCTACAATTAAGTTCTGTTACTTAATTATAGCTTTTTATTATATTTGATGAATGGCCAAATCAAGCTATTACAAATGCGCAATTTAAGCAAGATGACGACTCCTAATCTCTCTCAATGTATGTATGTACCATTTCAATTGTGTATAAAATTAAATCATCTACAAGCTATTACAAACACGCGTTAATACTGTAGGACAAGACCCAAACAAGTCCCGAGCTACTAAGACAGCGGCGCGGACAGCTCGGGCTCGCCTTAACTCTGTTTCGCCCCTCACGCCCAGCACGATTGCCTTGTCTAGACGTCTCTGTTGGCCGTGATTATGATATTAGCGTCTGTTGGTCAATAATGTACGAGCCCACAGAACATACCTATATTCATCACCAATGCGCTACTACGCGCTACTGCGGAACCGCTAAAATCGCTAAATATCATGTAAATAGGCAGCTAGGTAGCTACGTGTGCCCGTTTTTTGACAACAAACACTAAGTTTTCCTTCTATGGTTTATATTTCCACTGGTTACACCTAGATGGTGAGGGTTGTAATATAAGTTGTAAAATTTGAAGTTATAATTTTACAGGAGCATGGTGCCGCTTACGAGGCTGGAGGGTTGGAAGTGGGTCAATTGATTCTAGCGGTGGACGGTCACCGCGTAGAGGGCATGCAACATCAGGACGTGGCACGGCTAATAGCAGAGTCATTCGCTCAGAGAGACAAACCGGTAAATAACGATAATTAAAATTTTAAAATAAACAGTCACGTCAGTAAAAACGGTCAGTCCAAAACTCGTTTCGGGCGTGAATTGAGTAGGTAGGTACCATAAATATTGAATTGTCAAATGATAAAAATAGGCATATTTGATACTGTGTATTAGGATTATGCGGCGGGATTAGGATTATTATATATATTTCGTAATTAGCACCCCGAGAAACCTAGAATATATGATACCTATGTCGATTTATCCAAAAAAATAATAATCGCCATCTTGGATTCGAAAATAAACATAATTTATTTAAACGTTTATTTTCGAATCCAAGATGGCGATTATTGTTTTTTTGGATAAATCGACATAGCTATCATATTCTAGGTTTCTCGGGGTGCTAATTACGAAATTAATGTTCATTTTCAAATCCAAGATGGCGAATATTACCTTTTTTGGATAAATCGATATCAAATTCTAGGTTTTTCGGGGAAATTACGAAATAACTTTCATTTTCAAATCCAAGATGGCGAATATTACTTTTTTGGATAAATCGATATAGCTGTCAAATTCTAAGTACCTCGGGGTGCTGATTACGAAAATGACGTTCATTTTGTAATTCAAGATGGCGAATTTTTTTTTTTTTATAGATCTACATGGGTGTCATGTTATAGGTTTCTCGGGGTACTGATTATGAAAATGACGTTCATTTTTAAATCGAAGATGGCAAATGCTACTTTTTTATATCTATTAATAATGATATTTAATATTATTGTATACTGTGAAGTGAATAAAAATATATAAAATATGGAAAAAACCAGTAAACCCCTTTCGTGCGTCGGAGCTGACACACACTTTTTTTTTTCAAAAGTTAGATGACTTATTACGCAAAATTACTTTCAAACAACAAAAAAATTGTAATATGTGGCGACTGGAATATTGATGTCATTAAAAACAATAAGTTTTCTCGTGAACGTAGTTCCATTCTTGCTGATTATAATTTGACAAACCATATTTATAAACCCACACGTAAATTGTCTTGTATAGACTTAATAACGAGCAATATAAATGACTGCCAATCTGACGTAATATATTTGGGTCTTTCGGATCATGAATCTGGTCAAACAGTTTCATTTGAAAAGAAAATAATTAACCGAAGTCCTAAAAAATCTGTCTTGTTTGAAAAAAAAGCGATTACTGTGAAGAGAATATAAATAAATTCTGTGAATGTATGTCTGCTTTATAATTTTCCGACGTACTCTCTAAATCTGATGTTAACATCGCGTTCAATGCATTTCAGGACATTTTGACCTTATTTTATGATCTGTTTCCCTGTAATTCAGTTAACAAACAAACAAATTAAAAATAAGTGGATTACGAAGGGATTGCGAAGATGCTGTATTAACAAAAGGATTATTTATTTAAAATACCGGTTTTCTCCGACTAATAAATCCATACATAAATCAAAATATATTAAATACTCGAAAATATTAAGACAATGTATACGGACATCTCAGGCTAAAACTCACAATAACTGCATATTATATTCAAAAAATCCATGTAAAGCGGCTTGGAATGTAATAAATTCCAATATAAATTAAAAAAGAGAGTACTGAAATTAAAACGCTGAATATTGGTCGAAATCTTACATACACAGATCCTATACAAATAACAGAATCTTGCAATCAATTTTTTATTAACATTAGCGATAAAATAACGAACAATTCTGCATATAATATTAATTTAGAACAATTAAAAAGTAATAACAATGTGAATACCATATTCTTAAACCCTGTTAATAAAGAAGACGTTAATAAGATCATAAAAACACTAAAAAGCACAAATTCTACAGGCTACGAAGATATTAACACAAAAATGATTAAAAAATGTGTAGCCCAACTATCAATTCCTCTCAGTTATATAATTAATTTAACTTTCGAAAACGGAATATTTCCAGAAAAGCTGAAAATATCGATAGTGAAATCATTATACAAAAAAGGAAACAGATGTGATATGAATAACTATCGTCCTATAACTCTTATTCCAGTTTTATCTAAAGTACTAGAAAAAATAATGCATCACAAACTTTGTATTTTCTTGAATTTTTTTAAAGTACTATAACCTCAACAATATGGATTCAGGAATGGAAGTAGCACAACTTTAGCTAGTTTCTCATTATTAAAGACAATTACAAGTAGTTTAAATGAAAGATCTCCAGTAGTTTCAATTTTCCTTGACAGAGTAAGGCTTTCGATTTGGTATGCCACAAAATATTACTTAAAAAACTAGAATATTGTGGAATAAGAGGAAAAGCACTGGATTGGATCACTAGCTATTTAACTGGCAGGAAGCAATATGTTGAAATATTACAAAAGAACAATTATTATATTAAGAAATATCGATGTAAGTTTAACATACTAAACCCTTATAGCGTCCCACAAGGTAGCGTTTTAGGACCATTGCTCTTTTTATTGTACATAAATGACCTTCCAGATAATATAACACAGTGTGATAGCATTCTTTTTGCGGATGGATTACAATTAGGCTTTCTAATAATGTTACTTTTGAAAATGAGATAAATATGACTCTGTGCAACGTTGTTGATTGGCTAGAGAAAAATAACCATAAAATAAACATGGAAAAAACAAAGTACATGCTATTCAAAACACGAAACTGTGCCTCGTTAAATCTCAAAATAAATTATAAAAATTTTAAGGTTGAAAAAGTTCAACACACTATATTTCTAGGGATAGAAATTGATGAGCACTGCAACTGGAAGATACAGATTAATAAATTGCCGGAATGTTATAAATTCAGATTTAGACTGCCACTGCCACTGTTTAAAAAAAGAATCTTTTTGTTGCTAAAAGAAAAATGTTATTACATTATTCATGAATTTATTGATGACAATATAAAGTAAGTTATACTATTAAACAAAGCCAATTTTAGTCATGCCAAATTTTTAGCTCCTTGCTTTTAACTATGTCGATTTTGTTTATGCATGAGTAAGTACACGACATTCAATGCTTCATTTTTTTTTTGTTTTTTTCTTGTTTGACATGTTATGTTTATTTGAGGTTTATTTAACATTTTATAACTTATTTGTAATTATAATTTTGATTATCCATAACATTTTATAAAATTGTTAATTAAATCTTTGCATGCTATGATGTTGTTAACAGAATGTGAAGAGCTTTATATTTATGTGTAAAATATCAACATCTATGTTATATTCATATTCACGCAAATAAATATTATTATTGTTATTATTCAAAGAATGTCGTCGATATACTACTAGATAGGTAGCAAATACAAGTTATCTTCTTAATAATAAAATCCTATCAGAAATTGGGCAATTGAGTATGAAACAATGGACGCACAACTATATCAGTAATAGGCACATTAGACCTGTATGTTTCTTTAGTATTGAGAGATGAGAGCTAAATGCGACAGAAATGTTGTTATCCTAGAACGCTTACAATATATGACACATATATATATATAAATACATAATTTCTCGCCATTTGCCCTTTGGGGTGGACAGAGCGTCATACATACACGCTATATCCCTAACGGGGTAGTCAGGAAGACGGAGCGCCCAGTTACGCGCTTCTTTCGCCTCCTCGAATCTCATCATTGTCCTCACACATTTTCGCCCGGGTATGTGGGGGCTTTTGACATTTCTGTTAGCTAACACTGGCTATTCTTCGTAAGATCTTCGTAAGTCAGCCTTGGTCTTCCTTGGCTTCTGCTACTACTTACTTTCGCCTTGTAGAGTTTCTTCTTCAGTCGTCCATCACTCATTCTTTCCATGTGCCTGAATCATCTAAGCATTCCTTTCTTCATTCTTTCAATAAGATTGTCGTACAATCCTGTCATACTGCGTATCTCTTCATTTCTTATTTTGTCCGCAAGGGTGATGTCGCACATATTTCAAAGAGATCGCATTTCTACTGTATTTATCTTACTTTCATTTGATTTCGGGCATATCCAGACCTCACTACCGTACAATAAAGTTTGGCACCAACACCGCATTGTGGATGGTCATTTGGCTCTTGACAGAGCGTTAAGGTGCAATAAATTCACACCTTGGTGCCACATAGTAATAACTATTTGGGCTAACAGAAATTACGAAGCCGAATCAGAGGCCTTGCATAACTATCATTACTGAAAATGATCGATTCAACATTTTAGTTTCAAAGAGCCCTCAGACCACGTGAAAAGATGCCAAAATGTCAAAAAATGGCGACTTGCATTATCACGAGGGTACCACATAGTGCGGTAGAATTAGATTATCAATTTACATTAATTGTGGTACTAATGATTTTTGGCACATCGATAGAGTTATGTCTGTGTATGATTACCTTAAATTCGCAACCAATTTGGAAGTGCGGAAAATGGTGAAAATTGAGAAAATCTTGGATTTTTGAATAATTACAAAACAAAAGTTGTGGTACTAGTTGCGAGAATACCACGTCTTTGGAGTACGAATACCTACCTACTCAAGCAATTTGGACCGGTTGCGACATACGGAACATACCTAAATTTCAAAAAAGTGATTTTTCGTCTTTATCTCCTAGGCAAAATTTGTGGTACTAGTTGCGAACTCATCGGACACTTGTTTTAGCTTAATATACTTAGTTTTAAGTTTGCAACCGGTTGCGACCTACGGAACCCTAAGAAAATACTTTTTTCAAAATTATACTTCCAGCAAAATTAGTGTAGTCAATATTATTGCTTATATCACATTTATAGGTCGTATTCCAACTGCATTGTGATCGCAACCTCTGAAACCACTACGGAACATAGTCTATTTTGCAAGTTAAATATACGCTTATTACGCATATTTCGAAGGGAATGCGAGCGGCGCGGGAGACAGGGTACGGCTCGAGCGACTACGACTCGCCGTGCGGTTCATTCATACATTGTTAAATATTAACGCATTAGAAAGCTATTATTCCAAATTGAAAATAGATGGACGTAGACCCAAAAGTCGGAATGGTGGGGTGTTTTCTTTTTATAATTATGAGAAATAGGTAATAATTTTATCTTAACAACTTTTGACAGTAGAAAAAAAATTACACCGATTAGATTTCGTTAAAAAAAATAGGCAGTCATTAAGGACTGCCGACAGAAGTGAAAACCTAAAATTATGAAATAATGTAAAAAATTATGTCCAGTCAGACTATTATACATTTTCAATTCAAATTACATTTATTTTCAAATATTCCTACGTATATTTTTCTACCTGAAATTTCGTTAGTATTTGCTAATAAACCCTAAATTTGAAATGAAAGTCAGTTTGCATAACTAGGTTTGAATTGAACATCTAAGGCTATTTTGCAAATTTTCAGTCTAAAATTTGTATAATATAAGGTAATAAACAATAATTTTGCATTAGTAACCACATTTCTGAAAATTTAATATATAAATTTAAAATTGTTATAAAATTTAATAGATTTTTTAATTTTGATATCAACGAGGAAAATATTATCGATCTCATTGCATTATGTATAGCAGAGGTCAAATATAAAAAGAAAGAATAAATATCATGTCGTGACGCGAACTCATAAAATTTTACTCATTCAAAATTTAATTTAAATTTGGAATTCTAAGTACAATGAAAGACATCGATATTCACACTGAAATCATAGGTATTCAAAATTGATTTTATAGGTAAAGATCTAATAAAAAAATCGATTAAGGTCAATGACTTTGGGTTCTACTTCTTCTTTGTTTTTGTATCATTGATGTTATAGCTGTACCCGCGACTTCTTCCGCGTGGAAAAATTTTCCGTGACTTTTCCGAGTTAGTGTTTTTTTTCACCCCTTTATGGGTAGATTTTTCATAAAAAGTAGCCTTTGTGTTTTCCTTTAAAAAGTCTATCTGTCCTAAACATCGTAATTCACCGGTTTAGCATTTCCCACACAAAGCTTTATCCCCATTTCCATCCCGTTATGAAAAGATTTTTGATAAACGAAGCAGCCTATGTTCGACTTCCGGTTTCAAACTAGATAGTTTGAAGTTCGATTCGATTTCGATTTCCAGTTCGATTTTGATGGCACGGAGATCCATGCCATCAAAATCGAACTGGAAGTTTAGCCGTGAAAACGTAACAGACAGACAGACATACTTTTGCAAGAATAATACTTATTATTATGAGATAGTATGGATCGTATAGCATACTATGTACATTTTAATGTACATTTTATATTCAAGAAAAAATATTATTTTCGTAATCTGCACTGGGAGCAACTACAAAAATGACACCCATATCATTTTACTAAAAGAATAATGTCCTCCATCTTGGATTTTAAGATCAACGTCATTTTCGTAATCTACACCCCGAAAAACCTTAAAAACGACGCCTATATCAATTTATTAAATATCTATATTAATGTCTGCCATTTCAGATTTGAAAATAGACTTTTGTAAGCAATATTCCGAGAAACTTCGAAAATGATACCCATGTCATATCATTTAAAAAAATTAACATGCATTATTAATTTTTTTTTAATTATGACAAAGACGTCGATCTGAAAATAGACGTCTTTGTCATAATAAGTTCCCCGAAGAACCTAGAAATTTCACCCATTATCACTTTATACAAAAAATTAATTTCGGCCGAGTACCCAACATGTGTTGCAATGCCGCACGTGCGCAGATCACATAATATACAGAAACCTTCTCCTGTGTTGTCCATTACATTGGATACCGATACTATAGAAGATCTTAAACAAAAAGTCACTTCCTTTCGCGTAGCATCCGCTATATTGAATTTATGATGACGTCACATATTCAGTAACCTTCCTTTGCGTCTTCCATTTCATTTGATACCTATATTGTTGGTTTTGAACAAAAAAGTTAGTCATATTGGATTTATGATGACGTCACATATACAAAAACCTTCTTCTGTGTATTTCTTATCATTTGATACCCATATTGACGGAGGTCTTGAAAAAGTTATTTCCTATTGTGGATCATCCGCCATATTGGCATATCATATTATATTGTATATGATGACGTCACATACATATACAAAAACCATATCATTTTTCAATCACAAAATTTTTTGAAAAAATAGCCTACATTTGCTTTCGGGCAACTACTATCTCTGTACCAAATATCATCATAATCGGTTCAGCGGTTTAGCATTTCCCATACAAAGTTTAATCCCCATTAGGGATAGATTTAAAAAAAAATGTAGCCTATGTCCGTCCTCTGATGTCAAACTATCTATCGGTTCGGTGGTTTAACAGTGAAAACGCAGACTTTCGTATTTATAATATTAGTATGGATGTAGACAATTTTTTATTTATTTCGATTCAGACAAAACATAACGCTGTCTCAGTTTTATTTTCAAATATATTTTCATTGTACGTACTACATTTTCATTGTACATACATATACGAAAAAACACTTCCTCCCGGTGACGTGTTGCACGGTGGTCTGTGAGGTTTTGATTTCTTTTAATCTTTTGATTGAGTGGCTCGATTTCGATAAAATAGACACTATATGTTACTCAGATAAAGGTTCATTTTTTCAGAAATTAGATTTTTAATTCAATAAGTGGTATATGCGTGATGTGATTACAAATGAAGAAAGTCTACGATTTTATTACGTGTATAGATTATTAAAAAAAATTTGATGCAAGTGGGCTCTGTTTCAATTAATTTTATTTCAAGCTGACTTGTTGGACGTAAATTAATTATTACTAAATTTTGCATATGTATGAAAAGATAATAAAAATAAACGTAAACTAAAATGAATATACACGTATACATACATACACACATATCTTCACGCTGTATCCCTAACGGGGTAGTCAGAGCGGACGGAGCGCCACGCTTCGCGATCGATACAACATACTTCCTCAAATACGCGTATAAAAAGAGTTAATTGTTAGTTTAAATGATGCTTCTTTAAGCTCTGTAAAAACGTTAAGACTATAGTTAAGACAATAAATCGCTTTTTTTTAAATCACTGTCCTGTATAGTCAGTAAAATATAGATACGCTGAATTTTTGTTAAAACAAAAAAAATCTAAATTATTTTTCGAAAAAAAAAAGAAGACATAAAAAGTCTTTCTTTAAGCAGTAATTAAATTTTTATTGGAATATATTTCCAATAAAAATTTAGTTAAGACGGGATTTCAAATATTAAAAACGCAACGGTAATTTCAACGCTACCCCCGTACCTGTACCGCCCGCCGCGCGCCGCCCGCATTCCCCTCGCAAGACTCGTAATTATACGTACTTTTTATTTACAAAATAGACTAGTTTCCGTAGTGTTTTCAGAGGTTGCGATCACAAAGCAGTTGGAATACGACCTATAAATGTGATATAAGCAATAATATTGACTACAATAATTTTGCTGGAAGTAGAATTTTGAAAAAAGTATTTTTTTACGGTTCCGTAGGTCGCAACCGGTTGCAAATTTAAAACTAAGTATATTAAGCTAAAACAAGTGTCCGATGAGTTCGCAACTAGTACCACAAATTTTGCCTAGGAGATAAAGACGAAAAATCACTTTTTTGAAATTTAGGTATGTTCCGTATGTCGCAACCGGTCCAAATTGCTTGAGTAGGTCGGTATTCGTACTCCATAGACGTGGTATTCTCGCAACTAGTACCACAATTTTTGTTTTGGAATTATTCAAAAATCCAAGATTTTCTCAATTTTCACCATTTTCCACACTTCCAAATCGGTTGCGAATTTAAGGTAATCATACACAGACATAACTCTATCGATGTGCCAAAAATCATTAGTACCACAATTAATGCAAAATCATGCCTTATTTTGAGCTAATTCTACTGGACTAACAATAGGAGTTCAATCGACTATACACTATTCACTATAAATACATATATTCTTGTATCATAATTGAAGCCAGTATTTTCATAGGTTATGAAAATGCCGGCTAAAGATTTAGTATTTTTATGGTGAAGACAGCAAATCTCTAATCAATAAGAAACAGCTCCATTTAATGAATGCCTCAAATTAAAAATTTGCTATTTAAAAAAAAAATAAACCAACTTCAAAAAAACACTAAACTGACTTCAATAACTGTCAAATTTAATTATATACGTAGTTGATATTTGCATCGTATTTATAGTTATTTTTGTACTTGAGTTTTGTTTAGCAAAGGATATTTATTTTTTAAGTACTTTTCAGTGTTATTTTCAAGTCGGTTTATTTTTTTTTCTTAATTTTTTTTAATTCTCCCTTTGACATCTTCATAATTAACTTCATAATTAACATCTTTTCTAATTCCGGAGCGCAATGAGCATAGTATGAGAGAATCATCAATATAAATAAAGCTTATAAATAGCTTTATTTGGTGTATCTTCGAAGTCTAAGCTTCAATGAGAGTGAAATTTAAATGGGCTCAGTTTGTAAGTATTACGCTTTCAAAAAAAAATTTTTTTTCAGATCTATACTACTATATAAATCTCTTGTGTCTGTCTGTAATTTCAGATTTTTTGTCAAATTTTGGGATAGATAGTCGTTTTATTACTTACTGATTTCGATTCTACCATTTTTAAAATTTTTGTCTGTCTGTCTGTCTGTCTGTATGTCCTTTTATAACTAAAGAACGGCTTGACTGATCTTAATAGCAATCGGTACGTCGTAAGAACACGTGATTGCGCTCATGATAGGCTACTTATTTTTTAGAAAATCTACCCCTAAAGGGGTGAAAAGGGGGATGAAACTTTGTATGGGAAATGGTAAACCCCTGAACCGACTTACTTTTTTTTATCAAAAACTTACCCTTAAGGGGTGAAAAGGGGGATGAAACTTTGTATAGGAAACGCTAAATCTTGGTAATGATAAAATTTGGTGAGGTGGTAAGACTTTTTTTATCAAAAATACATAGGCTACTTTTTTATCAAGAATCTGTGAAAAGGGGGACGGGAGGGAGGGAAACGAAACTTTGTACGGGAAATGCTAAAACGCTGAACTGACTATGGTGTAGCATGGATATAGTTTTTTGACACCTGGGACTGGACATAGGTTACCTTTTTATTAAAAAACTACTCCTAAGGGGGTGAACAGGAGGATGAAACTTTGTACTAGAAATAGTAAACCGCTAAACCGATTATGATGAAATTTGACAGGGAGATAGTTCGACATCAGAGAACGGGCATAGGCTACTTTTTTTTTATAAAAAACCTTCCCTTAAGGGGGTGAAAAGGAGAATGAAACTTTAAATGGGAAATGCTAAACCGCTGATTATGGTGATATATGATAAATGATGTTTTGTGCAGAGATAGTACGTGCCTGGGGCAGCCGTAGGCCATACGTAGGCTCTTTTTCAAAAACAATCTTTCTATTATCTATCTATACTACTATATAAATCTCTAGCGTCTGTCTGTAATTATAATTTTACTGTCAAACTTTGTGATAAATACTCATTTTATGACACAATGACTTCGATTCCACTATTTTTAAAATTTTTGACCGTCCGTCTATCTGTATGTCCTTTTATAACTGAAGAACGGCCTGACCAATCTTAATGAAAATAGGTGCGTAGTACGAAAATGTGAATGCGCTCATGATAGACTACTTATCTTTTAGAAAATCTACCCCTAAAAGAGTGAAAAGGGGGATGAAACTTTGTATAAGAAATGGTAAACCGCTGAACCGATTACAATGAATTTTGGCAGGGATATAGTTTGACATCAGAAAACGGGCATGGGTTACTTTTTTTTATCAAAAATTTACCCCGAAGAGGGTGAAAAGGGGAACAAAACTTTGTATGGGAAACACTAAATCTTGGTAATGATAAATTTTGGTGCGGTAATAAGACTTTTTTTATCAAAATCTGTGAAAAGGGGGACAGGAGAGGGGGATGAAACTATGTACGGGAAGTGCTAAACCACTGAACTGATTGTAATGTAGCATGGATATAGTTTGACACATGGGAACGGACATAGACTACTTTTTTATCAAAAAACTATACCTAAGGGGATGAAAAGGGGGATAAAACTTTGAATAGGAAATGCTGAACCGCCGAACCAATTATGATGTTTGGTACAGAAATACTATGTGTCCGGAGACAGACGTAAGCTTAAACGTAAACTTTTTTCAGAAACAATGTTTAAACATACTATGCATATTTACATATAATTGAACCTAATCCGGGAAAGCCACGAAAAAATTTTCCGCGCAGACGAAGTCGCAGGTACAGCTAGTCGGTTTATAAATGACGGAGTTAAGAGGTAACAAACATGAAAAGAAAAACAAAATACGACCAAATTAAGAACTTCTTTTTTTTAAGGTCGGCTAAAAAAGGAGCCTAACTGGTCACGAAATGAGCTTTATTAGTTAATTATTTTGATTAATTCGTCAGCATTTTATAAAGTGGTTAAAATTTCAAGATAATATGTGTATCATATTATGATGGCGCCTCAAATCTATTGTAGCTATACAACTTATTAGAAGCTATTTCAATTACTATCACGATATAGTCAAAATGATCAGTAGAATTTAAATTGATCAGTAATGACTTTCGTGACCAATTAAAATCACTTTTTTTAAGCGCCAATTAGATGGAGCTACAGAAAACGCCGGAATTTGCGAACTATTTTAGGCCACGAAAGTTGGTCAGATCTTTTCGTTGACAAGTTGCTAAACAGACAGACACACACATACTCGGCACACTTGCACTACAAATACACGCATGGATTTGCAATATACATATAATATATGAATCAATGTTATAAGATCTAAATCTGAACAAGGAGGGCATTGACAACTATCTCGACACAATCTATAAATGGTGCATTCACTGTGCTTGTACATGTATTAATACATTTATGTATAAATATTCAATATTTGTTCTACAGGAAATAGAGTTCCTAGTGGTAGAGGCGAAGAAGTCCAATCTGGAGCCAAAGCCAACTGCATTAATATTTCTGGAGGCCTAACATCTACTGTCCCTCCCCGCCAGCGACCCGCCGGCCGCGCTGGGCACCGTGACGACGGGGGTCGACCTCACCGCGCGCACCACGGAATAGCCAATTCCAACCTGCGCTGCCACATGCTCTTTTGAATGCGCCAGTCGCACGCGCGTCGTCGACAGTCAGTCGACACACGCGACCGTTGGCGGCGACGAACACGACGCATTCTGCTCTACAGGGAACAGATGATGAACATCAATACCAACACCTGACGTTGCAACGGACTGATGAGAATAACGTAATAGCGAAACGACGCAGGTGAACTACTAGGCTATACAGGATAATTGGCACTAGAGAGGCAATAAAATTGATTTACATCTTGACGATAGTCCAAAATTAGGGAAAAATTAGTTACGAAGCACACTACCCGAGGATTTAAAGTTTCAAATGACATAAATGCGTCCCATTTCTTCTAAAAGGGATTTAGAAATGTCGGTTTGAGACATTTTGTAAATGATTTTTTAGAAGTAGCAATTAAACAAATACCAGTAGACTACGACTGATTTTCATAAGAAGAAAAATCTCCTACTTTTACCGAATATGATATAAGTTCATGTTAAACTTTCACACATTAAAATTATTGCAAATTAAATTTTCAGGTAGGCTCGACGAAATTCAATACCGTAACTAATTTAATAGAACTAGAGTTGTAAAGAAATGACGATAACATAGATCTTACGATATTCATTTTTGAAACGAATTGTGCTAACATTGGCATTGGTGCTATGAAACAAAATCATCATTCGACAGGTGTACACATCTCAGCTCACGCTCACATTACATTACATCGTCATTAGTGATTTATCGTCAGTGCTTATTCGTCAGCGCAATACATGCATGTCGTAGGAGTTCACTCATGAGGAGGTCATCCATGTGCCATTAGCGTTTGCATTTTGAGCGGTCCAGTCAATCTTGTCATCTCATCGTAGGTCGTTGTGCCGTCAGTACCTACTCGAGCAGTAGCGGCCTGCAGCATAATCATCGTCGTCATCGGTAGAGCAAAGCTTGCAGCACGCGACGCGCCCCTAAGCAAGCTGTTCATTCAACTTCATTCCCTTGTCCTTCTTAGAGAACTATTTAATCTTTATAAAACTGATCTATTAGTCATTAAACGTACGATAAAACCGTTTTATTACTGTGAATTTAAAATAAAAAAGTTATTTGCTTTGTCCAGTTTGCTTAGCGAGGCTAGATTAAATGTGCGTCAAACATATGTCATTCCACCAGGTAGATAAGCGGTGAGTTAACGAAATTATGGCGGAGAGGGATTTAAGCCCACTCTTTTATTTTATACGTAGAATTATAAGTGAATGTGTGCAATATAATCATATGTTATGTTAGATATTAGAAACAAAAAACCGTTTAAAACATATTAGCATCAAGTGAAGATAATTTCGAAAATTTACGTTTTATGTGAAAGAAATATCAAGTAACGTACTGAAATATGTATATGTATTTATACAAAACTATTATATCGCTGTGTTATGTCTGCAATATATACACGTACTTCCCAATAAGTAAATGTTTGCTAGCGCTTTATTCTAAAAAACAGCTCTACTATACGTATATTGTACACGTTCTAACAGTTGCAATCAGTGTTCTTGTATAAAAAAATGTAACAGGCTGTAGAACTGAACTGAACATGATGATAATGTATCGTTGTAACTGAAAATCTTTACCTACTGTAAATAGATATATATTTCTGTATTCATAAGCTGTAAATAACAACTTCGGATGTACTGTAATATAATATTTATAAATAATACATATTTATTGAAGTTAGTGCCAAAAAGCATTTACATACCCTCAAAATCTGTACACTCCAAGACAGCTGTCGTATATTACGCTGGAAATTATTATACATTAGTAGACAGGATTATGGGAACATTGTACCGGTTGCTAACTTACTGAATACGCTTTTAACTATTAGGATTTGATCAGCATTGACATCTGTATTACATGTTTTAACTGATTTTAAACTAATTGTAATAAAGTGCATAAAGATAATTAAAAGAAAAATTAATATACTTTTTAACATTTTTCACATTATACACGACTTCAGTAACTACATACTGTTACCATTAAATATCTACATTGTTTTAATCCACGAATAACGGGTAGAAATATCCGCCTCTTCTGAACATAAAATTTTATCCACGTAATAATTAATTAAATGGCAGATATGATGCACTGAGATATCTATATTTTGTAAGAATAAATTATAATTTTAACTTATACATAATTGTATTAAAAGTTACTTATAAGTTTGTATGTCTACATTTTAGTGGTCACATTATAATATTGGTAAAAGCAGGCTGGCGTTTCGCCGACCTCTGTTTCGAGTCAATTCGTCATTTACGTATACACTATATCATTTTGAAAATTAAAAAATTGAAAGCAATTTTAAAATTTAGGAAGTAAGAATTATTTTAATATTTTTAGCTACAAAAAACTACTTGATTTCAAATAATTTATTTTTGTACGTCGATTTGTTTACCAACAGTTTTGCCTAACATTATTGTTCATCATAAATAGTTACGAGTAACGCAACTAAATATCCTAATATTATTCTAAACCGTCCATTTACGTTCGCGTTTAGTTAACCTTAGCTGACGGTGCAAGTGTAATGTCTATGTATAAAATTAAGTAAACTACCTTAATTAGTCTTCGATATGTTGGTAAACATTTCACGAAAATACATATAATTGTACTATTGCAGAGATTAATCTTGGCGCAGGTGTTTCGTTGAGAAGATCTATGTTGTAGTCTGTTGTTAAGTTTGTCGTTGATGACAAAAATATATTGTTATCTAGATAAATACTTCGTCTTATTTTTCCTAATTACATATACATACTCATATGTTCACGCTGTATCCCTAACGGAGTAGTCAGTACATGAATTTATTTCTTCTATATAATACATAATAGTATCCTTAGTTAAAGTTTGCCATGTATACTAAATTTAAAATTATGTTCAAGAAAAAACTTATATAGACTTAGGTATAATATAGACTTTTCTCTGTTATAACTTTTCTCGTTAATATTTCTTATGTCAAAGTAGGTACATTCAGTCAAGACAGTATCGGGAATGGATGATTTGTTTATGGTTCCAAATTCAATTTTTTGTTTTTTTTGTTGTTGTTAGATTGGCACAACTGTTTTCCATTTCGGCGCGGTGTTTGAGTTGCATCTGTTATTTAGATTAAATACAGTGCTGTTTTTAGTTATATCTTTCTAGTGTATATTGCGAATTTCATAATGGACAAAAACATCGAACAAAGAGTTTGTCTTAAATTTTGCATCGCCAATGGAATTTCGTGTTCGGAGTCACTGAAAATGTTACAGAAGGCTTACGGTGAATCGCCTTTATCAAAAACACGTGCTTATGAGTGGAACAAAGCGTTGAAAAGCGGTCGAGATGTGATGGAAGATTTGCCTCGCTCTGGTAGGCCATCAACGTCAGTAACTGAAGTTAACATCGCAAAAGTGAAGGAAATAGTGACTAAAAATACTCATTCAAGTTTGAGAGAGATAGCCGCCGAACTTTCTGTGTCTCCTGAGTCGATCCGTACCATTTTAAATAATCACTTGGGTATGAAACATGTTGCCGCTCGGCTTAGTCCCAAAAGACCTGAATTTTCTCCAAAAATTCAATCGCATAAGAGTCGCTGAGGATATGCTAGAACGAGTCAATTCCGATCCAACATTCATGAAACGCATTGTTACTGGTGACGAGACGTGGGTTTACGAGTTTGACATGCAAACTAGTCAACAAGCTTCGGAGTGGCGCCTTCCAACTGAACCGAAACCGAAAAAACCACGCCAAAGTCGATCAAAAGACAAAGTCATGTTAACTGTTTTCTTTAACTATCGCGGTGTTGTGCACTCGGAATGCTTGCCGGAAGGTCAAACGGTAAATAAATAATATTATTTGGGCGTTATGCGACGTTTAAGAGAGCAAATTCGACGAAAAAGGCCAGATTTGTGGAAAGAAAATTCTTGGATTTTGCACCACGATAATGCGCATTCGCACAAGGCCATCATTGTGAATGAATTTCTGACCAAAAACTCAACAAATACCATCGAGCAACCACCTTATTCACCAGATATGGCTCCAGCCGACTTCTTTCTTTTTCCTAAACTTAAATTACCACGTCGTGGCACCCGTTTTCATTCGGTAGAGGACATAAAGGAGAATTCGCGGCGAGCACTGAACTCAATTCCGGAAAAAGCGTTTAAAAAATGTTTTGATGATTGGATTATTCGTTGGCGTAAGTGTATCGCTTCTGAAGGAGCATACTTTGAAGGTGATAAAATAAATTTGGATGAATATCTAAACATTTCGTGTATTATTGATCTTTTCCCGGTACTTTCTTGACAGAGTAGTATACCCACAAAAAATGATATTTTGCTTAAATACATATATCTAAATGTTAATATTCCCAAATTTAAAACTAAGTATTATCTCCAATAATGCTTCCTCATAATTGCCGCTTAGAAAGCAGTCATTGCTTAGGGTGCCTATCAGACTTGCGGAAGAAGTTGGCACAGACGGGCTCACAAAACCTTCGACCATAGTCGCTTATAAAAATATCAGAAACCAGACGATGGGCTTCGGAGCCTTGGGGTCTCATTTTCTCATTAGTTTTTCATTATTAATTATTATCATTGTTATTATTCTTATCATTTTAAAAGAGGTATTTACTGCTTTACTAGTGTAAGAACTTATTATTTCCTTACTAGAAGTGCAAAATAAAATAAAAAAATTAGTACTTGTTACTAAGTGAAATTGTACGAACATGGGATTATTTCAAGCGTTCCTTTTTAAATTTTCAGATAGAACACAACAAAAAAATAAAGAAAACTTAATGCCCTTAGTTATTACCTAAGTTATTACATACTAGCGGCCCGTCCTGACTAGATTACGTAATATATGTATAGCCTATGTCCATCTGGAATAGTGTGCCTTTCAAATGGTGAAAGAATTTTTCAATTAGGTGCAGTGGTTCCGGAGATTAATTACCCTTCACATATAAACAAACTTAAAATTTAACTGACTAAATACATTTACTGTAAATGCATTTTAGAGTAGCACTGCGTAACGTCGTCGGTGTGACCATTTAACTGTAATCAATCATGTTTAGTGCGTTGGTAAAGCAGTAATCTACGTTACATTTTATTTATTTACGGAATTTCAAATAATTTTTAACAAATTACTGCTATTTTGAGTGAAATGGAAAGGTAGACATTGTAATGTGATAATAAACGCAGTGGTTACATCCACAGAGCAAGGTTACATCTAGGATCGAGAAAGGTCGTAGGGTTACATTCTCTTTATGTTTTGATCTCACAATAAACTGTCAACTACTTCATTCGTAATGTACCTATTTTATTTTAATTATTTTATTATATAATATTTACATTATTCATTATAAATATGGACATATTGTTTTTTATATATTTAATGTTACGTATTTTCTTGCATAGTAATAAATCCTTTATTATCCATGTGCAAGATATTTGAAGGCACCTAATTTAAGATTTTACAGCCGAAACGCATTTTTAAATGCGTTTCGCGTCGTTAACAGCATCACTGGTTTTAAATTTGACAGTTAGGTTATTTTTTGCTGCGCGAGACAATTTTATTTAAGCCTTATGTTTAGTTAGAATTTAAGCAATATTTAACAATGTTAAGCAAGTCACCTTTAAAAATATAGATATGTAAGTATAGATAACGCCTTACAACAATGCTTTAGCAAATATTACGTTAAATAGTTTTTGCTTTTATGTGGTTTTAATAGTACCTACATAAATGAAAACTATAACCATGCTAGAATGGGAAAGAAAAAAAAGTATAGAACGTGCTATCTGCTCATCTTCTCACGCTAGTTGTCAAAGTTGGCTAAAGGCTATGACAAATTTTAATGAGCTTGTACACTATAAGCCCGAGTACATAATGCTATGTTGAGTAGGATCAAGGTGTGTTTATGTTGCACCTTGATGCTCTGTTGTACTGTGTGAGACTAAATGGGAAATAGTTTGCAGTTATGTTCTCGATGTCGCTTTCCATCAGATTAGGAAAGGTCAAATATACGCTTACTAATTTAAGTGAGTAAAAGAAGAAAAATAATATAGTCTGATTTTAGTTTAAAAACCGATTAAAAGTGACAGCATTGACTTAGGGACAAATTAGAACTTAAAAGAAAATTTGGTCTAAAATACTCAAATGTTTTTTTATTTTAACACACAAAAAAATTTTTTTGTGTATTACATTTGCTTCTGAGTCTATAGATAGACTACACTGGTCAACAAATTTTTTTAACAAGAGAAGTTGACTACCAATTTTGGAATGCTTACCTACCCTCATTATAACACCGTATTTATTTTGTTTCGATCAGGTCTAGTTTTTGTGTTACAGCTACCTACCCGTAAAATAAAATGTTAACTGTTGTATCTTAACTTTTCAATTCTGGATATATTGTATTTTAATAAAGTGCTTGTATTTTGTGTTTGCCGAGTTAAGTGATTCTTAAATTATGGAAAGAAAGTGTAAAAATGATCCTGAAAAGTTTTGTTACATTTGTAGTCTATACCGATTGATTACGCTGCTAATATGAAGGAGACGTATGAAACATTACATTTATTTTGGATAAAATTCAATATAACGAACATGAATGGAAAATTTGTGGAGATCTAAAAGTTATTGCACTTGTTTTAGGATTACAGCTTGGATATATTGAATTCTGTTGTTCTATTTATGAATGGGATAGTAGGGACAGAAAAAAATCATTACGTTAAGAAAGACTGGCCCAAATGAGAATCTTTTACATCAGGACAAAAAAAAATAATAAGTATACTCCGTTAGTACAACCTGATAATCTATTTTTGCTGCCTGTTCATATAACTTGGCCTTATTATAAACTTTGTGAAAGCAATGAATTGGGATGGTGATGGATTCTTATACAATAAAGAAAAATTTCTCAAAATCAGTGAAGCAAAAATGAAAGAGGACATATTTGTAGGTCCTCAAATTAGAAAATTAATGAAAAATGAACTTTTTTAGGAAGAACTCTGATCTGGAAAAATTTGCTTGGGTATCTTTCATGACTTCAAATTTTCTCGGAAATCATCGATTAAATGACTATAAAAGTATTGTCGAAGATCTTTTAACTTTCTATAAAGCTTTAAGTTGTCACATAACTAAAAATACACTTCCTGCAGTCTCGTTTGGACTTTTTTTCCTAAAAATTTGGGCGGCGTCTGCGATGAGCATGATGAAAGATTCCACCGGTACATTTCTACAATAGAACAACGATATCAGGGCAAGTGGAGCCCAGTATGCCGGCGAATTATTATTAGACATTACGACGAGATGTACCTAAAGCAAAATACCGAGAAACTCATAAGACACATGTACATGTAACACTACATAGCATAATATGTTAATTTAGTTCATGAAAACGGTATTTTAGTAAAAATGAAAAAAAAACCTTATTACAATAAATCTATTCATATACGAAATATTCTAATGTCAATTCTACCTTCCTCAACCTTGTTCTAAATGTAATTAGTTAATAGTTTTCTTGTTACATACAAAAAGTGGATTTTTGTTGACTAGTGTTACCATTTTACGTCTCTATTAAATGTTTCTTAAAAATATAATGATGTATGACAAATACGTAGACGTAATAATTTAATAATATATCATTAGTAGTAACAGTCATAAACAAAATCACAAAGTACTTTATTGTATTGAAACAAATTGTAGATGGGTAAACACGTGGGTCGATCAACTATGTTTTGTCTCACTGTTGTCCGCGAATTCCTAACAAAAATTACTCGGAACATATAGCTACGTATTCATTTTATACCTAAGTATTATATTTATCATCAAATCAATATCTATCTCATCAGTACATTAAAGTAACTCTTAACAATATTTCGATATTTTTCCCTACTTTAGTGGTTGTCTGAGAAACAAAAGTTCTTTCAGTTGTCCAAGGGACAATTTTACTATTCTTTGAGGATTTTTCGATTTCACTATAGTTCCTGTTCATAAAAGTACGTTGTTCAACACGGATTTATATATGTATATTATTATATCTGAGTAATTTGTTAATAAAACAACAAATAAAAAAATAAAATTACTAACCCAACCGACCAGTACAAAAAATAGTGAATCAACCCAATCGTATACATCTTGCTGGTAATGCAGGAGAAACCTTCATAAGGTGTCCTGGGAGACACTCAAGGTGCTCCGGAATCCCCTAAGAAACGCACTCGAACCTCTCCTTTTAATCCCCTACAATGAGAGGCGTGACCTTATTGTTCTACTCAAGGTACTTTATTAGTTAGATAAACATCTTAATAGTCGTCAATAAATAAAATAACTTATATGCCCAGTTTCTTTTTCCATTTTTTTGTTAGACTCGTGATGTTTTGAAACTGCTTTAATATTGGGATAAGCTTCCATTTCTATTCCCTACACACGGTCATTCAATTTCAACACCTTCTTCTATTTTTTTTTTACAAAGTGCAATCGTATTATCGAAAAATTAAAGTATCCAATATGTACGATAAAATATTAAGGCATTTGCCTTTAAAAAACGTTTTCGTTATTAGTAAGGTCGCTTAGTAATGCTCCGGTAATACACTGCAATTGGGTTTTGCTTTCAGTTTTTGCCAATATTTTTGCCAAAACTTTCGTAACTTCACAATTTGTTAAATAAATATTTTCCACTGAGACGGTATAAGACCTTTATGACGTCTACCATTTTCTGTATTAAAGTTAAATCAAAAACCTATGAACGATAAGGAAGTTTCTAAACATATGAATAAGCATCTTTAAGCATGTAGTTATTTGAGAACCTGAAAAATAAGGAAATAAAAATAAATGATGTCATTGTGACTCTACATTGAAATATTGACTGATGAGAGTTGTAGCGAAATATCAAGAATTGCCTAATGTTATAACGAAATCTGTAAACAATATATTTGGTTTGGTAGTCCTAGGTCTCACAAGTTATTCTAAGTACGTAAAGGAAAGTGGTAGCTATTAGCTGTAATGAAATATGAACTTTTTTTATACTTTTTAACACAATCTAGAAGATTGTGTTAAAAATTGTGTGCTATGAAGGCTTTCTTTTTAAGTATACTATTTATTATACAATTAATTTACTTATTTAAAATAACTTGGTAATCTCTCCGAGATCTCTGTAACCACTCTGGCATCGTTAAACAAATTTCATTCAAAGTTGTCAAGCAGTTGCAATATTTTTTTGCTTTTTAGGTAAATGTTGGCAAGCCCATTGACTAAATTATGATATTTGGCTAAGGTTGGCTAATAAGCTCCCATAGCTCTCCAGAATAATATTTTATTAAGTTTCTTCAAATTGGTTCAGTAGATTCGAATGTTTGGAATATAGGTACATAATGTACAGTGGCTGAAAATACAAACTTCTTTTTTTTCATCATAACATCACTATAATATATAATACTAGACATATTATGCTTACAGTTATTAAATATAATATGTAAAAATGGTATCAGCAGCGATAGGTAGCATTCAATATATTTATGTAGATATATGTATGTAATATGGATCTTAATTGTGTTAAGTCATTCTGAATACCATACCGCTATCATCGTTGATAATGCAATAGCATATAACTATAGTTTTGATAGATACCGTGCAAATGTAATTAAACAAATAGCAGGAGGTTAAAAATTTCAAAGTACGAGTAACATAGAAAAACCTACTTACTATTATTTTAAAATAAAAACATTTGCAGTACAATTGGGAGATCATTTAAAAGCTATACTTATATAAATATATACATTGATGACAAACAAAGATAATATTAAGTTTTTCAACCTCCTGGTATGGTTTATTTCACTTAATCGGTATTATTATTATCATAGCCAGTTACGCACTTTTGCACTATCACCGACGTATTGTTTTTTGCCGTTACGTAGATATAGAAAACCAGTACAATAACATAATATAATAATATATTGTGCAGGGTTCGGAAAACAATCTTTGACGTAAAAATTATTATATTATGAAGTTATGAGTATAACATCACCAGTGGCAGTACCTTCATACAAGCCCAAAAGCCCGGCTTACCTTACTAAAATGCTCAATCAAGAACACAGACTACTAACGTGTCAAGAATGAGTAATAAACATCAAATTCGAATTATATCTAACAGTTTTAAAAATCCCCGCGAAGTACTTGTCTAACGAAAATAGTGTAGGAAACTTAGAGAAATAAAATAGTTTTTGACCCCAAGTCGCGACCAATCAGTGCGTCGCTCGATCGACCCTAAAGACCTCTCAACGCATAATCAGAGCAAAAATCAGAGTAATCACTCTCACGCGTTGGCTTGCAACGGGGCTTGCAACCTCTCTTTCTCTCTAATGGCAAAATTCGTTATAGCTGTAGCTTTTTTACTAAGGTTTACATAGCAATTAGTATGAAGCGAAAAGCCTGGCTTTCATAATGAACTTCGTAGAGATTGAGAGATACGATAGTAATAATGTTCTGTGGATATGATACGAAAACAATTCAACTTCATTGTTTTTACCTAATAGTTGTTTGCTTGGGCCGGTGAACGAGTGATAAGTATTTTTTTTAAATTTCCACCATGAGTGTTAATTTGTAATAAAAAAATCCAATAACTTGTTCATTGTGAGGACTTTCAAGTGTATGCAAGTTTTAATCGGCATAGAAAATGTAAAATCTTTGAACTTTGCCCAGAAAAACAACTTTAACTGTTTAGTTAAAACCTACGCCTGATTTATATATTACTCGACTAGTACATGGCATAAAAGACGGTAATAAATCGGTATACAAAACTATTGTATTTAACTCAGGAACCGATGTGTTTCTCTGACTAGTAATTCACACAAAAGACAATTTAATATATCAATTTACGAAACTCATTAGATTATTGTTTGTTCTCCCGGTTCTCCCATCAAACTATAGGTAGGTGGTAGGTACCTATTTATTATTATTAGTGCCGTATATTTTATTCAAATTACGAAATTATGTAGAATCGTTCTGATTATGACAATTAAAACACTATTGGCGCCACAAAAGACACATGAATTCACAAAAATACATGAATACAGTTATTTCTTTTAGTAATTTGGATAAATAACGAATTGAGACACATTAATATGCCAAGAACTGACAAACTATTTACGCCTGTACATTTTCACTAGCAAAATATTATCAAAATTGTTTTGTTGAAAGATAACGCGGGGAGTGATCTCTTTTCTCTCTTCTTGTACACCGGGTGTGCCCCAGTCAAGATTAATTAATAATCTATAATATTTTAGCCTTTTAGAAAAACAATGAAGAACATGTTGCCCTATCCTGAAGCCCTAGGCACGCCACTGAACATCACGTAATATGTTACCTGTAAGACTATAGCGACTAGAACATTTTTTCTATTCTGATATGCGTAGAGTTGAAACTAAACATAATTATACCTTTACAATTATTAAATATAATGCTGTAAATCGTATCGGCACCGATATACCAATATATTATTAGCGTAATACTTATTTAAATATATATAATTCCGATATTAATTCTCTAAGTTATTTTGTACATATCGCTATTGTTTTTATCGATACGTAGATATATAAAACCAGTATACAATAACATGCGAGTACCTAATATTATAATAAATACCTATATTGTGTAGGGTTCGAACAACAGTCATTGACGTAAAAATGATTAATTTACTAAATTATCACAATATTCTTCTCGTGACCATCGTCTGTTGTTTTTAGTTGAGAACAAAAACATAATATGACGATAAAATCGACCAATAGTCTTCGTTGACAACAGGAGAAACAGTATGTTGACATAATATGCAAGATATGCAAATTCTTTTAATAAAACACTAAAGATTGCGTTATACCTTGGACATAAGCGACCTGTCATATTACAAGTTATTGATAACTCTTAGGTATACAAGCAGGGCCGGATTTAGAGGTCTGGAGGCCTCGGGGCAACAAAGGAGTGGAGGCCCCCAGGCCCCAAATTATTTTCCAAATAAAATGACCAATTTTTTTCAGTCGAGTTTTTCAATAAATAATTTATTGTGAAACCAAGTAGATTCTTTTAGTATTTAACAAGTATATATATATATATACAACTTGAAAAAAAAAATAGTCGAGACACGGAATCGAATACCCAACCTCCGAGGTTGCGGGCAAATACCACCCCACTCAGCCATTGAACCATTAGGATACTCCCTCAAGATGAGTAGTAAATTGCAAGTGCTTAGCAGGGCCATTTGAGATTTTGATATTTTACTGATTGCCTGACAAGTGGACAAATATAGATCAATGATTTCTGTTAATATTTAAGAACAATATAATCATGTTTGTACAAAGTACTGCAGGTAAAGGTAAAACAGCGAAAAAAAATATCAAAGGAAAAGATGTTTACTAGTGGTTACTAGTCGGAATTTGAAAGATTTTTTTTTCTGAAGTCTCTGTTGTGGGGGCCCCTCTTTTGTGGAGGCCCCGGGGCTGACGCCCCGGTTGCCCTCCCCTAAATCCGGCCCTGAATACAAGTGAACACTCCATAAAAATATCTGAAAAGATATAAAGAAAAAATATCAACAGCAATAATCGATCACAAAATGAACTTGGCATTATGTCGATGTCGAAATTATTTCACTAACTGTTACTTATGAGCCTCGTCCGCATAACAATTTATTTTTTTTCATATAATACTAAGTTAGCCATACCATTTAAGCCCTTAGGGGTCCATTTATCAAAATGGACTGTAATACGCGTTTAATAGTTACGTGATAAATTCTTTATGCAAAGTTTTGGGTTTGGTTTCCATATTATTATGACACCCCTTTTCAACCGATTATAAAGATGTACTTAAAACAGAGAATGGCAACACATATACATTTCTATATTACAGATTAATTAGTTACTAATAGCACAGATTAATTACATACTAACGTCTAATAGGTAACAACGTAACCCTACCTATTCAATAATACCTCCTTCATACCTTCCTTTCAAACGCAAAAGCATTTGTTTTATGTTTTCAATAATGCTTTTTTTATGTCCTCCTGGTTAAATATTAGGTAAAATTTCATATTGTATATGAAAGGCTAAACGAATATTGGCTACTAACTCTGTACACAGGTACGACTTATCAATAAAGTTTAGCACTTTTCCCTTCTGTCTATGCGTGATGTAAAATTTTTCTATTTACCTAATTAGTTTATAAAAACGAACGAGCAGAAGTCCAGATTTATATAGTAGTATATAGATAAATCTAAATGTACCTACATTTGTGAAGTTTGCTAAAAACAAACGATCCAAGGAACAGTTTTGAAGAGGAAATGTTTATTGACATCAGATATATAGGTAAATAGGTAAATATAATAATTATTCGTTTTGGAAAAGTATTGTAGAATGATTAATTAATTAAAAGCATGATTATTTTAACAATATCAGATTCCATATCAAATTAAAACTAGAAACTTTGTTTTGCGGTTGGCGATTGGCAACCAGCAACAATTGATAGCACAGACATGGTACAAATGATGTAAGTAATAGCATGATTTCATAGAAAAATAGCGAGCCCAGTTTGTATGTGTGCGCACTGTGAGCTAATACAAACGCGCCATAAATCACACACAAAGGCAATATTTAGTATTGTTACGAGCTGAGGGTAATAAGATGCCGGTTAAGGGTGCAAAGAGTTTATTTTCCTTCGTACAAGCAGATGTCAAGAACACGCGATCTTAATTACGGCGGTTCTTAATCTTCGTAGTCGCCCTCGAAGTAGGTACTCGCGTAGTAGTCACCGAAGGTACACGCTTCACTCAATAACAACGTTCCCGAATCGCAGTTCTTCTATCCAAGGTCGTCGCAGTAGTCGTCGTAGTAGTCTATGTAATTCGCCCTGATGTCGCCTCGATGCCGCTTCGAACGATAGTTGAGAAACACTGACTCGGCGGCAGACAGTGAGCTCTATTTATTGTCGAATAAAACGAGGGTGGAACTTTCTAGTTAATTACGCTCGTTAACAGTAATTCGACGTTGTTCTCGACGCCGCCTGTTTGCATGAGTCATAGGTACATGACACGTCATCGCTCGGGAATATTCGAGGTGCAATTTGGTTCTTGTTTCTTAAGTTGACTTATACCATTCGATAGTAGGCCTTAAATCTAGCAATGCGTTTTTAGGTCATAACTCTGCAAAGCCTAGGTCTCGAGATATAAGCACTAAAAGTTACGTTTTTATTTCCATTAAAAATCGGCCTTATTCCTTACGCATAAGGTCCAACTGTAACAGTATGTTTAATACTGTACCAGACTGGTGACATCCATAAGATACTGCTGTACCGTAGCTGCGATTAGTTACGCACATTTATACACTACTGAGTCACTCGGCCATTGCCAATCGTCACAAAGAAATATGAAAAACTTATCCGTGTACATTGTTTTTTATTATTGTATACTTACATGTAATATACAAAACTAAATGAGATTGCGGACAGGGACAGCCCTGTGTATCCGACTGAGTAGTGAATTCGGTCACGCGCAGGCGGGAATCGGCCTTCTTTTATACGTATTGGATTTATGATGGCGATGCTACTTGTGCTATCACATTTTATAGTATACTTAGTCAAAGAATATGTAAAAAAGAAGGCTGACTACCGCCGCGCGCGTAACTGAATTGCCTACTTTCGGTGAGATGCCTAGGGTTACCCTGGTCTCATTTAGTTGTAAATATGAGTACATAAAAATAAAAACGTATAGACATGAGATGAATAAAGATTCCATTTATTTAAATACAGCGAATTTATTATCGAAAATCACAAATTTGTCACAGAAATATACTTTTGTCGATTACATGTTCGAAAAGCCTTATTATTTCTGGTAAGTGTAAAATATATTCACCCTAATGAATAGCTTTTGCCAATATTTTTTGGGAAAGCAGGACACGGTGATTAGAATTGTATCTTTCAGTTGTTCATATGTGGACATACCAATTTTACAATTTATGTTTCTTTTCGAACGCCTTACGAAACACTTGCTCCATCCTCTCAATATTCATAACAAAATCATCGGGTGGGACCACTACTTTTTATAATAATAGTTTTTTATAATATAATTTTTAAAACCAGCCCAATTTTTATATACGTTTTAAAAGTTTTGTAGGTACCACAACCTTTCGAATTTGATTTAATCATTTTTGTATTTGTATCAATGTGACGAACAAAATAAAGACGAACGAAAGCGGATTACGACGATTATAAATGACTAATCGCGGCTGCAGTGCGGTTGCAACCGCAGAGTAGTTATCCATATTCATCCAGTACATTGCCGTTGTGGGCGTGAAACGGCACGTGCGTATTAGTGCGCACACATATGAACCGCGTACTCTAGCATTCTATGTAGACAACCTACTGATATACTGTGACTTAGTACACGTGGTCTTCAATTTAACAAAGTAGGTATGTAAATAACTCTAAAATGTTTGCGAACGACTGTGGCGAACGTAAGCAGAACAACTCACCAAAGTGTCATTACAATCAAATGAATGGTTTAGGAACGCATAGAGGACGACCATACAAACAAACATTTATTTTTATTTACGTAGAAGATAGATAATAGGTTAAAATGGGTAAAGATAAAAGCTTAACTTATACACAACGTACGTACGTATACTTACATATGTACATATATTAGCTATGTATGTATGTATCCTATTTTAGATTCGACATAGTCGGGTTAATGTGTGATTTAAGACTTCTTTTCAAACCTGTAATCGATAACCTTACGCTGTATCCTTATAACGGGGTAGACATAGAGGATGAAGCGCCAAGCACAGCGGTCAGCATGCTTCTTTCATCTCCTCAAATCTCATTCTTCTCATAGGAGTATTATCGAAAAAATAATACTCCAAACAATTACACAAATAATAAATATATAAAAGTTGCCGTAACCGCGACTTCTTCTGCGCGGAAGATTTTTCGCAGCTTTCCCGGATTAGGTTAGATCACATGTATATATGTATATGTGTACGAAGATTGTTTTTTTTAAAAAAAGGCTACGCTGCCTTCGGGCACATACTATCTCTGTAACAAATTGTCCCGGTTTGCGTGTTAGTATGTAGGCTAGCCGGTAACCAGAATAGGAGTAATATAATATGGGAGTGGGTTAAATAAAATAGGCGTAGATTGGATAGCAAATTTATTTATGGACAACTCACTATACGCCGTACAAGGTGATTAGATATTAGATAGGACGGAGTCACTGGCCTTAGCAGTATGGTTTTCCTGTGGTGCACCGTGTAATACAGCACACCGTGGTCCGGAGGTCGGTTGGATTCACAGACAAATTAGCCTAAAGACAGGAAATGAAAGGGCACCGTTTTCTGCCATCGATGCGCACAAACGCTCATATAACTTCAAACACAAAAGCGCGCTCCTTTAGTATTAACCAGAAAGCAGATCCGTGACCTGTCTAATTGTTTTAAAAAATTTAGTATAAATTACGTAAACAATGCCAAATTGCGCTGTAAAGTAGTGTGGTAGTGACAGTCGTTAAAATAGTTTCGAAAAGAATAATATCACGTTTCATCGGTAAGCATAAAATTAATAATAAAAATGTATATCAAAAAAATGCAGAGCTCTCACTATACTGGTCGCTGGTAGCGTGAGTCAGCGTTTGTCCTTGTCTAGCAAGCTATAATTACATGTTGCGTCCACACTCTTGCAAGATGGCACGTGTAAGTAGGGACGCGAAAAGACGTATCGATATATCAATATATTTTCCATTAATGTTGAGAATTTATAATGACTACCACTCTTTGAAATTATATACCTAGTTCCATCCATACTATCCATACCATATAAGAATATAATATAATATGTATTATATAATAATATAATATATAATATAATATATAATTATATAATATTATATAATTGTATAATCCATATCCATACTAACATTATAAATGCGACTCTGTCTGTCTGTCTGCTTGGTTATCACGGCTAAACCGCCATACCGATTTTAATAAAATTTAGCATGGACATAGTTTGACACTAGGGGGTGAACATATGCTACTTTATTTTTCAAAAATCTACCCCTAAAGGGGTGAATAAGGGGATGAAACTTTGTATGGAAAATTTTAATCCCTGAACCGATTAAGACGAAATTTAGTATAGTACATAGATAAAAAAAATTCTATTAAAAACATACTTCTTTTATCCAAAAATCTACCCCTAAAGGAGTGAAAAGGGGATGAAACTTTGTATGGGAAATTTTTAACCGCTGAACGGATTAAGATGTAATTTGGTACAGAGATACACCTTTTCTATTAAAAAAACACAGTTATCATTAAAAAGATGTCACCGATGTCACAGACGAAAAAATGATGGAGGTTCTCAAGTCGGTGCATTTTTTTTTGTATACGACTACGCGTAGCTTTTTACAGAGTAGTCTAATTTTGATGATTCTCTTTTATTGGATAGAGTATATCTCGAGTTTTGGGTTTAATTGAATTCGGAAAAAATTTAAGAATACAATTTAACCGACTTAAAAAAAACACTGAAAAGTATAAAATAACTATTCTTTACTAATGAAAACTCAAATACAAAAAAAATACTTTATACATACGATACAAATACCTATATAATTAAATTCGACAGTTACTGAAATCGATGCAAGCCTCCCAAACTAATAGACTTTCTGTTGTGGCACATTAATTTGGAGCCCACTTTAATAACCATCGAATTTAATTATGTACATACATACATACAATCTTCACAGCATATCCCTAACGGGGTAGTCAGAAGGACGGAGCGCCAAGCGTCGCGGTCCTTACATACTTCTCTTTTTAAAGTTGGTTAAAAAAATACATACAGACGAAAAGGTTGGGTGGTTCTACCACCAAAGCTTTTCAGTTTCGTTTTTTGTCAATTTAATTTTTTGTTAAAAAGTTTTACATTAGGAGAAGCACGTACTACCCAAACAAATTTGATTTGCATTTCTATTCCAAATTTTTGTTTTTTTTTGTTTCGAAATAAAGAATCTTGTTTTGATTATATACACATATTTTATTATTTCTATTTTTAAAATAAGCTTATGAAAATAATTCTTGTATTTATCGATATATACAATATCTACGAGTACATCACTATTTCGTTTAGTACGTGACGTTACCTTGCCGCCCGCTTACGTCTCATTCCTCTAACCTTGGCAGAATAGTTCGCTTAGAAATTCGTAAACATTTCAGGTCTCTAGGGTAGTTTGTCTGTGGTTGGATCCCAATTGGAGACCACGCAGTTATTCCTGAGCCTTTTTTTTAACGTCAGGAAATGCGTTACGCATCCCGTCCCGCTTAGGGGGTGGCAGGGGGGTATGTGGGACTCCTCGACATTAGGGTGCTAGGCCGAGTCTACCCACTAAAACCTGACGGTGTTCCTCCTCGGGGCCAAAATGCCGGGGCACGGGGCACTCTGCCGCGGCCCCGACGGCTATGCCCAGCCTAAGCCGGGCCCTCCTCCGTGTTTGACCTGCCCGCTCTCCTCTCCGAGGCCATTGGGTGAGGCGCCTTCCCCCGAAGGACACCCCAGGCCTCCAAAGTGGCGGCTTCCGCACCCCGCCTACGCCACGGCATCTGCACGCCCACCTGATTTTTACGTGTTTACTCAGGGGTTTTTAAAAGTTTTCCTTCTTCCTTAGACATGAAGTCTACGCACAGTGGTCTTGGAGTGACAGGCTAAGGCTCCATTTAATGGGAGCTATAAGCGCCTGTTGGTCCACTCCCTGTGACGGTCACCCCACGCCACTCGGCCCCAGTTATTCCTGAGCTTAGGTTAGACCAGGCGTAGGCTCCAAGCTTATACAGGGAATCGCCAACGGGATTCCACGATCTGTAGGTTCCACGATTAGGAATATAGAATGCTGTTTTATCTCTGTCAGGCTCATTAATGGAAATTTGCCAAAAAACCTTAGATAAGTCAATACTCGTTAAATATCTAGCGTTTTTTAAATTATCTAGAATTTCGGATGTGTATGGTAGTCTATAAATATCTTTCTTAGTTAAGTTTGCGGCTATCAAGACAGAATCGAAGTTTGCCATCCGTTTTAGATGTTACTAAGACAGGAGAAGACCATGGACTTCCACAAGGTTCAACAACACCTAGTTTTAACATCTCATCCAATTACTCACACAAAATGCGTTGTTTTTCAGGAGAGAGACGGTAATATTTTTGTCTAATAGGTGGCGAACCACTAGTGTCAATGTGATGTGATAGTAAATGTGAACGACCTAAACCTCGTTTCTCTGCTAAAATGTCTTCAAATTGTTCAATTATCATACTATCAGTAGCACGCTGAGCTTCAGTAAGCTCACCATAAGTTTTTAACATACCCGAAGATTCGTTGATACTAAGAATATCGCTGTCGGTTACCTTTGTTAAAGTAATAGAATTAGACAGCTTTGGAAAAAGTTCAAATTTTGACCAAAAATCGATGCCTAGAATTAATGATGTTTTCACAAAAGGTATGACATAAGCTTTCAGAAGATGAAACTAATTTTCGAAAGAAATAGGTAAGTTAATGTAACCCAACACGGGCAATTGTTGACCACCAGCGGCAACAAATACTTTAGGTTTATCGCAACTCAATAATGTTAGACCAAATTCCAATAAATTTTAATGTAAGTTGTTTCCTATTATTGTAACTGCTGAACCGGAGTCGAGTAAACCGCTAACAGACACGTTATTAATTTTAATTAGTGCATAAGGACGAATATCATTGACTGGTTTTTTATCAAGATTGATGCAATATGGTAACTAGAAAGGAATACTTTTAGATATGATAACCAGTCTTTCCATTCTTTTTCAGTAGTTTTATTAATTTTATTATTAGTAGTGCACCAATCTGAGCTATCTAGTTTTTTTGTTCAGTGTGAGAATGACAATTTGGACAATCTGGGTATTTAAAATCTTTTTTTTTGCACTTAAAACAAATTATAAAACGTTCTCGTTTACATTGCCCTAAGGGCCTAAAGAATTACTATTAGTACGACAGCGACGACAAAAAACATGTTTACCGCTCGATGAAGTCTCGATCGCAGCTATAGAAGTGTTAGGTTTATTATAATCAATATAGGATTAGTTCTTTTTTGTAGTGGTTATTTTTATTATAATAAGATTTATTGTTATAATTTTGATTAAATTTATTGTTTTGATTTTTTAAATGGTAGTTATTATTTTTACTAAAATTATTTTTATTTTGATAATTACTTTCAGTGTGTTTATTAAATGCTAAATCAGGTGCCAAAGTATCAGCAGACTATTACGATCTGTGTTCTATTATGAATCTCACTCATCAATCTGTAATCATAATCAAAATGACTAAAATCTTCAACAAGTAAATCAATTAATGCATTCCAAGTGCTAACAGTATCTTTTATACTGCGATACCAATGCAATGCGTTACCGGTAAAAATGTTTGAACCATGATTAAGTAACTTATCACATGAAATTTGTCTAGACAAACAAAAATCATTTACACGTTGCACAAAAACATGAACACTAGTATTGCCGTTGTATACTAATTGTTTGTGTACATCGTTAAAAAAAGAATGGTCGCAAGCGCAGCAAACTGACACAATAGATGAACCATCGAGTAAAGAAGACGACTGTGAACAGTTTGCTCGCATGTGGTATTTTAAGCACAGTTGTTATTTTTACATAGCTGTAATAATTTTGCCTATAAAGTATTAAAATGTTTATTTTGGGTCTTTAGACTGTTAGAAATAGAACTGTCAGAAATATCGACACGTTTCAAACGGTGATAGATATGATTGCCCAAAGCTCTAGTACTTTCGCAAAGATTAGTCTCAAACTTTTCCTTCAAAGATTTAATACGCGTAGAAAATTCGGTAATAGATATTCCAACAGCCGTAATATCTTCCACAGGTTCAATACCAAATTCATAGATATCGGTAGCCGGTATTAGCGGTTAATTATATTTATAATAATTAATATATAAATAAATAATTAAATAATTAATAATTAATTAATAATAATTAATTTGTTTTCGTAGCTCCAAAACTGTAGAAGCCGGTTCCTCACCTCTGACACAGTACAAGGAAGCATACAGTATTCTATCTCGGCAGTGTCCTAGAGATAATTACCTACGGTCGTTTGGTACGTATACACGCAATAGGGCTACTGACTTAGACTGAATGCTTTTCTTGGGTTACGTATTTGATAATAGGTACTATATTAAATTGTCATATTATCTTTTCATTTTATATTATTGCAAATTTAATAAGTTTTTATTTATATAATTATTCATACCTAGTTTCAAAAGTTTGTGAGTTAGTATGGTGCAAATGGACAAAAAAAATGCATTTTGTCTGCAGTGTAATTAAAAATCAGCAATAAATTAACTAGATCATTATGATAATATATTTCCTAAAAATTAGCAACAGAGAAATATTTCCGGTTTCGATATAGATGTTTTCAAACATCCATACACTGAACATTATGCTCGTAAATTTGATTGACATAATATTTAGTTAGTAAATGCGCGGGAGCGTCTCATATAGCGTTGGGTAAGCAGCACGCGAGTAAGCACAATTGTGCCAGCAGTTTTGGAAAAGAGGGAGAGCCTCGTAGAATAAAACTGTGGTAGCACACTAGCACAGTTACACAATCGAACCGGCCGCGGACTGCAATGCTGTGAGGCGCGAATTGAATGATCATTCGAACTTTTATTATATATGGCTAACGACATAATGATTAATTTCGTACGAATAGATAATTTAAGCTGGTGAATGTAGGTATACTTAGGTTTCTTTCGTACTTGTCGCGTGTGAGCGAGGGGACGTATAAAATTTATTTTCCTCTTTTGATTGTACTCGCTACTCACGAGTCGTCGCCTCAGGCACACTCGCACAGTGCGTGCGAAGTGCACCGTGCATTCAACACTCAACGGACATCTCCCCACTTCCCTAACAGTTACTCCAGCCTCGCACAAACGTGCTAACACATTGTGCTAGCACAGTGTGCTAACACGTTTGCAACAGGAGGCCCTCGCACGATACTCATTTTTAAAGTGCGTGCTGCTAACTCTAGTCTCATACCGTACGACGACAACCGCGGCGCACTCGCGACTGCCATATGCCGAGAAATGCCGAGATTTCGAGCGCATCGTTTGGGAGCGTTTGTATGAACATAGAATAATGTGTGTTTACTTGTACTGTGCCTCTGATAAGAACTTCATACGTCAGTTCGTGTTTATTTAAAGGGAAATATTTTACTGGATGAGTTCCCATTACGAAGTGATATCTAGGCTAAGTACTAACTCTTTAAACTAAACACTATGAAGCACAATGAAATAAAATAATTTAAAATGATAGAATTAAAATTAATAATGAAATACGTAAATTGAAATTACACTATGGCAATAAATTAAATTACATAAAAAAATAAAACATGAAAAACTTATACACTATAAGTAGTCGGTGCAGTATTAAATTGCTGTGCTTACAATGAATTACTAATAAATGAATGCGATTCAGTGTATGATCAAATGAAGTAAATATTTAAAAAATGAAAACAAATGAAGAAACCAAATGATTAATAAACTAGTATGACAACAAATTGCTACGCATTACAGTTATTTTAAATAAAGTTAATTTAAATGTACTCACATTCTTTTATCTTAAATCATACTGCACTAACATCAACGAATCACTTAAACAAATAATAATAATAAATTTCGTTAGAATAGATAAAATAATTACAATAGATTAGAATTAATAATAATTTAATAGTAACAATAATTGAGATTTGAGTACGTAACAATTTTTTATTAAATGATGCAGGCAAGCATTTCAAAAAATATTCAGCACAAACAATAATTAAATACGTACGTACCAGTTCGTTGATATGTAGATAAACACCTCTTCACTTACAATGATACGAGAACACCTGTTATACGCTGCTGTATGCTGTAAGACCGAAAATCACCTTGTACTTTGTACAGCGAATTTAACCACGTAAGGGCGCCACTGCCCGGTTCGCGTGTTAGTATGTAGGCTAGCCGGTAAACAGAATAGGAGTAATATAATATGGGAGTGGTTTAAATAAAATTGGCGTAGATTGGATACCAAATTTATTTATGGACAACTCACTATACGGCGTACAAGGTGATTAGGTATTAGATAGGACGGAGTCACTGGCCTTAGCAGTATGGTTTTCCTGTGGTGCACCGTGTAATACAGCACGCCGTGGTCCGGAGGTCGGTTGGGTCCCAATTGGAGACCACGCAGTTATTCCTGAGCCTTTTTTTTTTTTTTTGCGTCAGGAAATGCTTTATGCATCCCGTCCTGCCGTAGGGGGGTGGCAGGGGGGTATGTGGGACTCCTCGACATTAGGGTGCTAGGCCGAGTCTACCCACTAAAACCTGACGGTGTTCCTCGAGAGCCTTGATGCCGGGGCAACGGGAGCGCGTTGGCATTCTGCCGCGACCCCGGCGGCTATGCCCAGCCTGAGCCGGGCCCTCCTCCGTTTGCGGGCAGTTTTACCTACCCGCTCTCCTGGGAGGCGCGCGGGAACAACCGCGCGCACCATCCCGAGGTGAGGCGCCTTCCCCCGAAGGACACACCAGGCGTCCGAAGTGGCGGCTTCCGCACCCCGCCTACACCACGGCAGGGGCGTCAGCACGCCCACCTGATTTTTACGTGTTTACTCACGGGTTTTTACAAGTTTTCCTTCTTCCCGCCTCTGATTTTAACGTGTTGTCTCACGGGTTTCATTTCGAGTTTTCCTTCTCTCCACCTCTGGTTTTAACGTGTTTTCTCACGGGTTTCATTTCGAGTTTTCCTTCTCTCCACCTCAGATTTTTACGTGTATCCTCACGGGTTTTAAAAAGTTTTCCTTCTTTCCACCTCCGGGGCCACAATACCCTTCCTGAAAGAGGGGCAAGTGACCCCGACACCCGACCCCCGCCCTCACGCAGAGGACGGGGAACACAACTTGTCTCCATAAATGGGGACATCCCCCCCCCCGGTCCGGGCCAAGCCCTTTCGGCACTGCAGCCTCATCGGCCCCGACCCGGTACTGAAGGCGCCGCCGAAGCACCACCCTCAGGAGTGTTTATCGACTCTCCAGTCTAGATCCGCAGTGTTCAGTGGAAACAGGGTCACCTCGAGAAGGGTGTAGACATGAAGTCTACGCACTGCGGTCTTGGGATGGCAGGCTAAGGCTCCACTTAATGGGAGCTATAAGCGCCTGTTGGTCCACCCCCTGTGGCGGGTCACCCACACCACTCGGCCCCAGTTATTCCTCAGCCTAGGCTAGACCAGGCGTAGGCTACAAGCTTATACAGGGAATCCCCAGCGGGATTCCAACGCAGCTTGTAGTTTGGAATTTTATTTATTATTTATCTTAAGAACGGTATGAGTATGCGTTTATGCGTATTCTCGCTTTCAGAGGTGCAGTAATAATTAATGAGATCAGATAGCTAATTACCCTCTAAACGACTAATCTTCCACGCACACCAGAGTTACGCAGTCACACCTTCGCGAACCACTGCGTTATTTACAATAATTAAATGTTCCGCAGATAATTTTATATTAAATTTATAATTAAAGTGATGACATAAAATTTATAACGTTACAAAATTTTATAATAATGAGTTCAGCGGTTTAGTATTTCCCATTCAAAGTTTCATCCCCCTTTTCAATAACTAAGGGTTAGGTTTTTGATAAAAAGTAAGTAGCCTACATCCGTTCTCAGATGTCAAACTACGTGTATCTCCATGCCACATCACAATCAGTTCAGTGGTTTAGCATTTCCCATACAAAGTTTCATGCTCCTTTTCACCCCTTAAGAGGTAGATTTTTGATAAAAAAAAGTAGCCTATGTCGGTTCTTTGATGTAAAACTACCTCCATGCCAAATTTTATCATAATAGTATCAGCAGTTTAGCATTTCCCATATAAAGTTTCATCCCCCTTTTCACCCCTTTAGGGGTAGATTTTCTATATAAAAAGTAGCCTATCTTTTACACAATTATATGTTCTTACTATGTATCAATGTTCATCAAAATCGGTCAACCCGTTCTTGAGTTATAAAAGAACATACAGACAGACAGACAGACAAAATTTTTTAAAATGGCAGAATCGAAGTCAGGAGGGATAAAACAACTATCACAAAATTTGACGAAATTACTGACAGACGCTAGAGATTTATTTAGTAGTACTAGCTGTACCCGCGACTTCGTCTGCGCGGAAATTTTTTCGTAGCTTTCCTAGGTTAGGTTAGATTATATGTGCACGTACATATTATGTTTAAAGATTGTTTTTGAGGAAAAGTCTACGTCTAGCCTACGTCTGTCTCCAGGCACATACTATCTCTGTACCAAACATCATAATTGGTTCGGCGGTTCAGCATTTCCCATTCAGTCTCATCTTCCTTTTCACTCCCTTAAAGGTACCTAATAAAACTATGTTCATGCTACATCATAATCAGTTCAGTGCTTTAGCATTTCCCGTATAAAGTTTCGTCCTCCTGCCTCCTGTCCCCATTTCCACAGATTTTTGATAAAAAAAAGTAGCCTATGTCTTCTTGATAAAAAAAAGTCTTACCATCGCACCAAATTTTATCATAACCAAGATTTCCATACAAAGTTTCATTCCTCTTTTCACCCTCTTAAGGGTAGATTTTTGATTTAAAAAAAGTAGCCCATGTCCGTTTTCTAATGTCAAACTATCTTCCTGGCAAATTTCATCGTAATCGGTTCAGCGGTTTACCATTTCCCATACAAAGTTTCATACCCCTTTTGACCCCTTTAGGGGTAGCTTTTCTAAAAAATAAGTAACCTATCATGAGCATTATGACATGTTCTTACTACGTACCGATTTCCATGAAGATTGGTCGAGCCGTTCTTCAGTTATAAAAGGACAGACAGACGAACATTTTAGAAATGGTAGAATCAAAGTCAATCATAAAACAACTATCTATCACAAAATTTGACAGTAAAATTTTAATTACAAACAGACGCTAGAGATTTATACATTAGTGTAGATATCGATTAGGTTATGTAGTTCAAATCAATTTAACAATTTCTGATGAAATAAAACTTTTGGTTAGACGAATGACAAAAAGTCACACACAGTTACTATATTCTCTGAATGTTCTGATGCAACAGTAGTTAAAGAGTACCATATCTGTGTCAAATGAATCGTGATTTATGAATGGAGCTCACAAGAACACCGCTAGATAAAGCAATGGAGGGAGGCGGCGCGTATGCAGCCTAACTTACGATAGCGACGCACGTGCTTGCGTCAGCCATTCTGTCGACTTTCACGTGTGAACAGAATGATATCCAGGTTCTTTAGACAAAAACACTAATGGAGTAATCTCAAACTTAGCACTAAGCTTGTACTATAGGTAGGTATTACGCTAAGACAATTTTGAATACTTGTTTTCTAAAAATGAAGACCGGGAATCAAACTCAGGTTGAAGTCAAAGGCACTAATTACTGTACCACCAACAGATCATTAATTAAGTAAAAAGTTTACATCATAAATCATATAAAAATCATAACCGTAGCCTGCCTGTCAGGTTTTGCGAAAGATATTAGTGTTTCTAAAATAAAATAAAAAATAGGCAGTGATTAAGGACTGCCGATAGAAGTGAAAACTTAAAATTATGAAATAATGTAAAAAAAAACAATAAATATATAAGGTATACATGTATAGGTACATATATCTTACTATCATATAGATGGCTTACAGTGGGGTATATACAATGTATTTGTATATATGAGTACAAGCTGCGCGCACAACAACATTTCGGTGACGCGCGCACAGCATGTTGGTGACGCTAACCATAAGATTTTCCATCTAAAATTCGCCGAACGTGCCTATGGAAGTTTTCACTTCATTTAGGGAGAAATGACTTACGAGTGACCACTATGTTAATGACTCATAGAGGCCAGAGTCAAGCACACATGACAATCTAACCATAACTTACAATATTTACGAACAGGTCTATGTCGCGTTTATACTTTAAGGCTAATTACCTATTTTATCCCGACGTTTCAACCGGCACGCTTATTACGTATCTTGCAGACAGCATGTCACAGACAATATCGCGCGATATCTGCTGCCAAAACGAGAATTTGTGTAATGTAATTTGTATAGGGGCGCTAAATCAACCGCGAAAAGTATATTTTACGGTCATAGAATAATAGATACGTAATCGTCATACATGATATCAATTTTTTATTACAATTAGTCACTGGTCGCGTAGTGATCACATGGCTGTCGCTATCTACAAATTTTTAGGTAATAACCCTGCCGATTGCACCGATCGTGGTCACGGGCACTGATGAGGATGAATGACGTCTTCGTAGCGTGCGGTTTTTTGCAACTACCACTCATTGCAAAAAACCGCACGCTACGAAGACGTCATTCATCCTTATCAGTCTGCCCGTGACTACGATCGGTGCAATCCGGTCGAAACGTCGGGACAAAATAGGTAATTAGCCTTAAAGTATAAACGCGACATAGACCCGTTAGTAAATATTGTAAGATGTGTACAAGTCGTGAAAGTTTAATAACATTAATCTATCCATAAGATGGCTTTAAAATCGTAACATCTTGAATTTGTTTCGATTAAAAAGCCGTCTGTAGGTACACTTTGGATCCAATTTTATCCATGTTCCTATCATCCTACGAAATTCAAATGAAGTGTGTATTATCAGTTCAATCAGTCTAGTCTAATCCAACAAGGTAGCATTTATCCTACTACAGGACGGCTAGACAAATGGCAAATCTATCTATCTATATATATATAAGGCGATGTATGTATGTATGTTCCTTATGGACTCCGAAACGGCTGGACCGATTTCGATGAAATTTTCAGGGAATCTTCAGATTGGCCTAGCGGGTGATCCTGTAAAGTTTGGTAGCGATCGGATCAGTAGAATTTTTTTTTTACACCCAATGAAAGTAACGCCCAGTGAAACGGGCCGGGTTTGCTAGTGTTTAATAAAATCTAAACGCTTGTTGGACTTATTGCTCGTCAAAAGTGCCATTTGACTATGTTTTATACGACGGTTTTCACACGAATTTACATTTCGTTTGATTTAATAGAAAGTTAATTCCGTTTGATTACCAATTTAAAATTTGTTACGCTAGATCATGTGGTATTTGTCACTCTATTCTACTAACGTTTACGACAATTGAGCCACTTGCCTAGACCTCCTGGGTTTCACATAGTGATTTTGGTCATTTCTTTTCGTATTAAGTGTGATATTTTGTAAAATGTACATACATTTTAGAACTTGATAGTACCTCTTTATACTTACGTTTATAATATACATATTCACAAGTGGATGAATGACCATAAAATACACTTAACTTTTTAAATGCAAAACCTAGGCAAGAGGAATGATGAGATGTAAAAATAATTTTTACCCAACACGTTAGACTGACGTAGATAAGTAACATGTATTACTCTAAGGGTTAGAGTGATACATGTTACATATTTACGTTCAGTTAAGAAGATAGTTAATCAGAGGAGCCGATTATGCAGATTATGAAAAACATTTAAATCTCGAACTTAATGTCAGTGGAAGGTTATCGTTCGGAATTAGTTATTTTGCTCTATTGCTATCACATTTTAACGACCGGAATTACTGTGGGATGTCTGATTAATAGTTGAAATTACCTATATATAAATAAATATACATACATAATTAAGTATAGTTATAAATAAATAGATATCTACGTATTTACTGACGTTATCAAGTACTTATAACATATATCTTTGGCATTGAGATTTAAAATATTTCCGGGTATTGTATCAAAAGCTGAAAGCATAAAGTAGCCAAAAGCATAAAGCATCTAAACGTAAATACATAACGATCCCTAAAGAAACACTGGAAGTCGAGTTCTTTGGTGATTCGTCCACAATGAAATATTTAATACTATCGATTACGTTGAACGTGTCATAAAACCGCGTATCTTCATAAATTACATTAAACTTATCATTTATTTCTGCACTAGTATAAACTAGTAAAAATCATATTTAATTTTGCGTATTTATTAGCAAGCGAACGAATTTATCTATTTATATAGTAGGTACTTTGAGATACTTAGGTTAAAAATTATAAATATTTATTTATGAATATCTTGGAGCATTACATACATATGTTTAGCCTAATCCGAAAGACAAAAATGTCCTACTATTACTTTTGCACGGAGCACTCAACCTACGAGACGAAATATCGGACCATCTTATTCACCACTGCTGTTTAGGTATTTACACTAACAAATATCAATTCTCGCTTACATTAAACAGTACCCAGTACATAACCAATACTGGACCGACCAGTGTGTACATCTCTGTATATTCCGACAGATTTTTAAATATTTATGTAATGGCTTATTGTTCTATTCGGTGGTGTGGCAAAAACAGAAAAAAATCAAACTATAAACCAGAACGCAGTTACCGCAATCCACAACAGTGTTTAATTGATTGTTTTCATACAAAATAAATGGCATTGCCACTCTATAGGCTGAGTGATGTATTTTTATAACTTTATGTGGATACGGTAAATAAGCAGGCTACGTAATTTTTTATTTGTAAAACAAAACATCTTATACATAAAAACTAGTTTGTGCGTTCGTTTTCCTTGTTCGCACATTGTTATGTGGTTATTCCACATATTTATGTGGAATCCTATAAATGGCGGAATTAAATGAGCTAACTCATATACCTAGGTACATAGATATTTAACGCGTATTGTTCTTATGATCTCTGACCCCAACCGGCACATGCGCGTTATCTGCACCAACTTCATCCGGATCGTGCTCGATTGCTGTAGGGCGTGGCGATATAATTATATTTCAATATAATAATAACACATTGTGTGTAATAAAAGCTCATTTAATTATTACGGTCCATACATCCAATGCAAATTCCATATAATTAATTATCATATGCTAATTACAAATACACTAGCGTCACACCAAAAATGTACTGATTTCGTCAGTTCACAATGACTCCTAACAATATTTGAGCGAATCGCAATCAATCTGCGGAATGTTAAACACACATTATCTTCGTGAATAAACTAATTATGTTGTAATAAGACATTTGTTATTATTTTTAATTATTAATGTTGAAATAATATCACTAATCACATTTCACAAATTATCATGAAAACTCAAGAACGGCAACTATCTAATTAATTGCCGAAAACGAAATTAGTACGTGATTTAATACATGATACCTACCTACGTTTGGAGGCAGCGAAAGAAGTATGTAATGACCGAGATGCTGGGTACCCCCTCGGTCCACCCTATCTACCGCAAGGATACAGCGCTTGCAGTGTAAGAATATTGTACTTATATACTTACATATTGTACCATTTTTTTCCTATTCTACCTTTTTTTATGAGCATAGAGGCGAAGTCAGAAAAATTAAATGTAGAACTGGCAAGTTAGAAATTTGAAAATATTTCTTTTGGAAGAATGGAATAGAATTTTTGAGAAAGGAAAAAGAGTAAAAAATACAGAGGGTAGTGTGATGGTGGGAGGACGAGTTCATTTTTGAGATGGGAAGAGAAAAATTTTGAAGAATATTACAATTTATACCTACCAAGTCCAAACAAGAGCAAAGTAATGTAAAAGGAGTTTGGAAATAGTTGACAATAACGGATGAATGTAATAATGAAGCCTGGTTCATAGGCTTATATGTACGTAAATAAACAGCAGATTATTCAATAACTAACAAAAGGTATTTATTAATTTATTTATTTTGCCACCTCGCCTGGACACGTCTGACAGTCCAATTCAGAGTATTTTATGAAACAAGCAGAGAACTATAGTACGAGTAACTTGCCTAAATGTGAAGATATCATTCACAAGTGAAATTTATATATATGGAACAGTAACATCTAGCATAAGCCAGTTGATAAACTGTCTTTTTTAATTATACTTATGTTAATTATAGTTTCAAAGCTAGTTTAAAAGTAATAACTTCTTTCACATTTTTTTATTCATTTATGAAACTAATATTGTGTTTATTTTCAATGTTAAATTTTGTCATTATATGTTTTTGATTCCAAACAGAATTTTTATTTACAAATTTCGAAATTCTATTCAAAATTTATTTTATCCATCTTTTTGTAGCATCCGGGTATAATATCCTCACAAGGACATGTATGTACTATGTATACACATATGATAAGTATATGTACATAAATATATATTATATGTCTATACTTATCTATGTCTATACTTATAATTATAAACAGATAAACTTTGTTTGTATGTAATGGATGGATTTGGATGGATTAACGCAAAGACTACTCAATAGATTTCAAAAATTCTATCATCTATAGAAAGCTACATTATCAGCGAGTACCTTACATGGGCTGTAGTTTATTCTCAAAAAAGTTTCTACTCGTGCGAAACTGGGACGGGTCACTAGTAGTAGTAGTAGATATGCATGTATATACATACCCTCACGCTGTATCCCTGAGGTAGATAAAACTAACCGAGGATATATCCGGTCAATACTTCTTTCGCTGCCTCAAATCTCATCATTTTCGCACCGGTTCACACACCGGTTCGTTTCGTGTAGCTATTCATAATGCAAGCCTAATATTTAGTTTGGGGTCATACGATTATTGTAATTAACAGGAATATTTAAAAAAAAATGAATATCATGTTAGCAACACCGACGTATAAACATAAAGGGGAACACTGGCGCCCTCTAGCAGAGCACGACGGTGTTCGCGACGTCATAAAAAAGAACGACTGACGCGGCTTTTCTCCACTACCGCTCGAAATTATAAGTATAAGTCAACACTCGAACGTTCCACGCCTCTCTATAGCTTTTTACCTTCACGACTGTAGCACGAAGTGTTCGAATAAAAATTAATTAATTATTAATTGATATTAAATATTAATATTAATCGATAATTTAAGTAAAGTTTGAGGTGTTCCATTGCTATAAGTATCTAACTTACTATTTAAATTTATCGTAGCTAACAATCAACATATTATTACGGTACAAAAGCTCACAATTTATCAGTCACATGTTCAACTCTACTGTTTCAAACTGGATCAATCCAGTAAAGTAATTTCAACAACAGTTGTAGGTAAAGGTCCTAGCAAATGCGAGCAAAATATAAACAAAAAATAAACAAATAAAAGAAAAACAGGAAAAATAATAATAATATTCGCGTAATAAATATTTACTTTACTAAGTTTATGTCGTTAAACTGAGAATTATTGTTTTATTTTTTGCAAGGGGGAAGATTATTACACAAGTATCTCCATTATTTATTAAAGATATCTAGTTACCGAATGAGTGATTAGGTAGTATGAGATTCGTTCATTTTGTTGCAATAACTCTAACAAGGGCGTCGCCAAGGGGGGGCAGGGGGGGCAGTTGCCACCCCTAGAGATCAAATGTAGCTAGCCGCAAAGCGACCAAAGTGCGAGCAATTGACTTCCTTACCTATTAATAAATTCCGCATCGCATGACAAAACGTAAATAAATTCAGAAGGTTTAATGTGTATTGTAGAAAGTATTGAAATATTCAGAATAACATTAAGATTTTGTCATCCGTTTTTAAAATCGCCGCCATTTTCATTGCCATTGCAGATTTGCCAAAACGCAAAGCCATTAAACAGTGTAAAAATATGTAGGTAGGTATGGTGTGTGTGTGTGTGCATTGCATTTCTTTCTACGACAGCCGTTCACCAGCATTCACCGTTAGTTTTGAATATTTTGTATGCGGCATACCTAAATAAAGTAGAAGTTATTGTTACGAACATACAATTTTAATTGGTTTTGTGGACAATGACATCTGTAAGTGTTCATAAGAACGACCTGTACAGTAGAGCGATCCTTTAGCAGCCTCGGAAGACTAAAAACATGGCTAAGAAGCACCATGGCAGAAGATCGCCTTAATGGTCTGGCCATGATGAGTGTACACAGAGCTATAATAAATAAAAGCCTAAATAATTTTAATGATAGTGGTTGAAAGTTTTGCAAAAAATATCCGCAGGTTATGTTTTAATTAAATATTATTTTTGTTAAAATAAATAATTATTACTGTGTTTAAAAGTTTGATTTAGTTATTGTGCTGTCGAGGGCTTGTGAAGTTTTATACATTGATATTAGAACCGTTCTTATTACAATCGTCATCGAGGCAAAGACTTCCAAAGTGTAACGCTTCATGCTCTCGGCGTTCATATTTTTTATCCTCCATAATATTGCCCCATTGCCCCCCCCTTAGTCATAAGCTGGCGACGCCCTTGAACTCTAATACTTATTTACTTTTTACATTTAACTACTCTGCATATGATTACTGTAAATCGTAGTCGTAGGCGTTAATGTCAAAGGAGCTTGATCAACATAATATGTACAATGTACATCTATCTATACTACTATATAAATCTCTTGCGTCTGACTGTAATTTCAATTTTTTTGTCAAATTTTGTGTTAAATAGTCATTTTGTGACTCACTGACTTCGATTCTACCATTTTTAAAATTTTTGTCTGTCTGTCTGTATGTCCTTTTATAACTGAAGAACGGCTTGACTGATTTTTATGAAAGTCGGTACGTAGTAAGACCATGTGATTGCGCTCATGATAGGCTTCTTATTTTTTAGAAAATCTATCCCTAAAGAGATGAAAAGGGGGATGAAACTTTGTATGGGAAATGATAAACCGCTGAATCGATTATGATGAAATTTGGCAAGAAGATTATTCGACATCAGAGAACGGACATAGGCTACTTTTTATAAAAAATCTACCCCTAAGAGGGTGAAAAGGAGAATGAAACTTTGAACCCTAAATCTAGGTAATGATACAATTTGGTACGTTGATAAGACTATTTTTAACAAAAAAACATAGGCTACTTTTTTATCAAAAATTTGTGAAAAGGGGGACAGAAGGGAGGGGAATGAAACTTTACGGGAAATGCTAAACCGCTGAACTGATTGTGATGTAGCATGGATATAGTTGGACACCTAGGAACGGATACAGGCTAATTTTTTATCTAAAAATTACTCTTAATGGGGTGAAAAGGAGGATGAAACTTTGAATGGGAAAAGCTGAACCGCCGAATCAATTATTATACAGAGATAGTATGTGCATAGAGACAGACGTAGGCTAGACGTAGACATTTTTTCAAAAACAATCTTTAAGCATACTATGCACACGAACATATAATCTAACGTAATTCGGGAAAGCCACAAAAAAATTTTCCGCGCAGATGAAGTCGCGGGTACAGCTAGTACTACTATATAAATCTCTTGCGTCTGTCTGTAATTTCAGTTTTTTTGACAAATTTTGCGATAGGTAGTCGTTTTATGACTCACTGATTTCGATTCTACCATTTTTAAAATTTTTGTCTGTCTGTCTGTATGTCCTTTTATAACTAAAGAACGGCTTGACTGATCTTGATGATCGGCACGTAGTAAGAACACGTGATTGGGCTCATGATAGGCTACTTATTTTTTAGAAAATTTACTCCTAAAGACGTGAAAATGGGGATAAAACTTTGTTTGGGAAATGGTAAGCCCCTGAACTGATTATGATAAAATTTGGCAGGGAGATAGTTTGACATCAGAAAACGGGCATGAGCTACTTTTTTTTATTAAAAGTTTACCCCTAAGAGGGTGAAAAGGGGGATGAAACTTTGTATGGGAAATACTAAACCTCGGTTATGATAAAATTTGGAACAGTGATAAACTTTTTTTATCAATAAGGCAGACTACTTTTTTATCAAAAATCTATCCCTAAAAGGGTGAAAAAGGGGATGAAACTTTGCATGGGAAATGCTAAACCGCTGTACTGATTGTTATGTGGCATGAAGAAAGTTTGACACCTGGGAACAAGCATAGCCTACTTTTTTATCAAAAATCTACCCATAAGGGGGTGAGAAGGGTGATGAATCTTTAAATGAGAAATGCTAAACCACTGACCTATGGTGATATATGATAAATGATGAAATTTATTAGAGATATGTAGTACTTGTCCGGGGGCAGACGTAGGCTAAACGGAGGCTCTTTTTCAAAAACGATCGTTCTATTTATTATATATATATACATGTACATGTAATCTAACCTAATCCGGGACATATTTGACATTATTTTACCATATATGAGTGCTTGACGCTTCGACATATCGACATAATGTAAAGTAATGTAATTAATGTCATATAACGGGTGTAAGGGGATGTAGACCAATAGTGTCCCCTTATTTCCAAGACAAATATACTATACAGAAAAAAAAAACCTAATCCGGGAGTCACGAAAAAATTTTCCGGGCAGACGAAGCCGCGGGTACAGTTAAACAGATATAAGCTAGTTTTTTATCTAAAATCCACCCCTAAAGGAATGAAAAGGGGGATGAAACTTTGTATGGGAAATGATAAACTGCCGAACTGATTACGATGTCGCATGGTGATAGTTTGATACATGGGAACGAACATAGGCTACTTTTTTATCAAAAATCTATGGGTAATGTGATGAAAGGGGACAAAAAAATGAGAAATGCCAAACCACTAAACCATTTTACGATGAAATTTCCTACAGAGATAGTATGTGCCCGTAGTAGACAGACTTTTTTCAATAACAATCTTTGTAAATATTTACATGCACACGTACACGTAATCTAACCTTTGCCACGAAAATTTTTTCCGCGCAGACGAAGTCGCGGGTACAGCTAGTAATAATATATTCCGCTGGCTCAGGCAGCCAGAGATGTGCAAAATAGTTTATAAAATGTATTTAAATACAAAATGTAAATTCTTTTTGTATTTTTCATTTCAAACACAAAATACATAATAGTTTTTCATTTTGTAATTAAAATACTAAACGCACAATATGTTTCCAAAAGACTATTAAAATTAAATACTTTTATAGTTTTTAAATTCCGTTATTTTATTATTAATTTTTTTTTTATTTAAGCAAGTCATCATTTCATCCAGCCGGCAATTTAAGTAAGTGCTCAAAGTAAATTTATTTAACAGATTTTTAAGAAATATTTTTTTCAAAAATACTGTCGCTCATTTTCTTTCTGTGCGGTCTCGTAATCATGCCACCTTAAGAAAAAAGCCTTTCTACCGATGCAGAGCTAGACAGGCAGTTATTATATTTTAAGAACTATCTTTACTGTAGGATATTTATTTAACGATTGCAGGCAGATATCATCACCCTTCAAATATTGAAGTGATTCCAGTATTTTCGTTGAAATGAGCAGCATTATACAGACAACTGGTATCGCTGTATTCATTAGTGTTTCCTGGGTAAGAAAAACGGTGTTGTCTTTTTCTCAATTGGTAGCTATGACGTCACAAAGATGGCGATTATTGGTTTAAAATTTATCGAATAACTCAATAACTACTTAACCTATTTGGACGAGTCAGGTGTTATGTGAAAGGTATTGAAATTCTTAACAAAAAACGTCTAACAATCATAAGTATAGGTTCAATATTTAAAAAGTTATTTGAATAAAAACAAAAATTGAAGCGTAAATTTTTTAGTTTGAATAACGCGGTAAAGATCCCAATTACATTCAAAATCATCCAAATAAAAATTTTTTTAATTCATCGAATCGATGAATAAATAAACAAACTATGACAGTTTTAAATGAACGCGGTGCATTGCGTGGGCGCAGGCGCTCCGCGTGAGCTATCAATTGATAGGTCCATACGAGGACATTTTTTTCTTTGTATTTGACCCGCCGAAAGTCCAAACATAATATTTTAAATTCACCTTTGTCTTTGGGGCACGAATTACTATCTAGTTACTCTGTTCTGTATGTGGAAAAAATGACAGTGACAGACAGAGACCAAGTAAAATAATCCCATAATAATGAATGATTGCATATCTTGTAACACATGAACACATGATACTGGCAAATTTAGCCATCTCATAAGCGGCAACGTGCCAAAAAAAAGAGCGTTTCATGAAAAGACCTTTTGCACGATGGTAGCTGCTTTCGAAGCCGCGGTCTTTGGTTCTTTCCCGGTCAGGTCAATTTAGGAAAGAAACTTCTCTAAATTAATTTGAAGTATGGGTCTTTCTGGGAGCTCCCCCAGATCGTTTTGTTGTACCTACTGGTACAAGCTCAGTGCTTAGTTTGGGGCCACATAATTCGTGTAATTGTCTGGATTATTATATTAAGATTATTATTTTAATGGAATGCAACACTAAAAATTACCACTGCAAACGAGAAACTGATTCTAGTTTCACACCTTACGCCTACACAAAAACCGTCGCCACCATTTTCAATTTCCTTCGAAACAGGAACTCATCTAATTTGGAAATATCGAAAATAGAATGTTAAGAAAAACTTAGTTTTTTATCCAAAGCAAATTTAAATGTTCTTTCTTTATAACAGTAACAAATTACATTACTTTCAAATGGTTACTAAATTTGACGAAATGTTTACGTTCGTTATTTATGTAACGTGAACTTGAACTTGGGTTTTTTCTATTCGATTTTTAACCATCGGTGTCTATATTCGTGCACAACACAAAAACCTTAAGCATTAAATGGCACTGAATGAGAGGAAATTTAATATAGTAAGTAGTTATAGATCCTCGTACATTTTTCGGGTAAACATTAATTAACTTCGAATTTAGATATTTACAAAATAAATAAAAGAATGGCAATCGTGTGAATAACGCTTCATAAAATATTTCATTATGTTAAATAAAACAGTAAATAGGTATGTATTTTATTAGATTTGAATCAAATGATGACAAAATTTTTATAATCTTTATGCTTGAATAAGATCAACTGAAGGAGTTCAATTGTTGTATTTTTTATTCGATACAATACTGTCTTTATTGTCTTTATGGACAAAATAAGGTAATTAATACGCATTTCTTAATCAATAAAAACACGATTCAGCGTGAGTATTCGTAAAGGTAGCAAAACACATAATTTACTGTAAACAGTAGTGATGTAACGAATGTTAGTTTCCCACATTCGCGAGTGTCACAGTCTCCGTTATAAGCGAATGCGAATATCAAAAAACATGTAATATAATGATTTAATTCGCAATGCGAATATTCATTACGTTATTACAGTAAGTACTTGTATATATTTACCGTATGTGTGTCGTACCTGATGAAACTAATCAGTAATTTTAAGTCCGAAAATTAAAGCTGTTCCCTAATTAAAACTTTTTAAATCAAATATAAATTGTCATTTTTCATTGACAAATAGGTTCGCGAAATTATTCGCTTAATTTCTGCTAATGCGAATTCAAAAAGTCGCGGCCGATCGCAGTGGGGGCTCCGGTCGTCCATCTATGTGACCCCCAGGGGGAAGACAGCGCGTATGGTCCGCGCTGTCGCGGGACTGCGAGGGTGCCGGGGTCTCTGTAGTTGCCCCCCGAAAGGTGCCTCGGCATAACACGAGATTGGCTCCGGTGCGTTCCGTAGGAGCTCCCGGAGCCCCTTGACAACGCACTGAGGATGACCGCCACAGGAGTTTTCGTGTGTAAAAACCCTACATAACCAAGTCTCTCCCCCAGGGGGCTGGGTATCTTTGTGCAGATTTCTCTTGGGTAACCAAAACAAAAGTACGTAATTATTAAAAAGCGTTGAACCGTTTGTAGTGCCTACGTACTTTCACATTTATGTGTATTTATTACGAATCTAGGAAAAAAGCGCAATTTAAAAAAATGCAAAGGAAATAAACGCGCAGAAAAAAGCCCAATGTTATATAAGCCCACAAGAAATATCCACACTTGGAAATTTGCACACATACACATGGATTAAATCGCATAAGGAAAAAACCTTTCATGTATAAATGCGCACATAGAAAAAAAAACGCACTCATATTATAAATTTATTTCAAGGGAAAACCAAATTTCCAAGAATCAAACAAACTATAATTATTAAACAGAAATATAAACTACTGTAGATTAACTATTGTTCTTAAATAAGATAACTTGTCCTCTGTTTCATAATACTTTTCTACAAAATTGGCTACAATCGCGTAAATTTTTCTATATTTCTTTTTATTAGGTTCCAGTTGGTACCAGCTTGAGAGTTCGGAAGCACTTTATGCTGCTTCCGTCTTAAAAGACGATTAAGGAGTTGCAGGATAACAGGAAAATAAGTAATTAAAATTCTGATAAAGGGGGCGAATTACGAAAATTAATACTTTGTTTTTAAAACATGTTTAAAAAATACATAAAAGTGGTTAGATTTTGGATTGACGGCTAATGAATAATTGAATGACACAGTTACTAAAACTGTAGGTAAGTACTAATAAGTTCTCAAATTTCAAAACTTCTTTCGTCAAGATTTAACACTTTAAACATTATATGTAATCTTAAATTACATTTTAATTTATAATTTTTAAGTAATTATAAATTATGACATAAAGTGTTCTTATAAGGAGGATTCTGTTCTGGCGCTTCGCCGGCCGCTACCGCGGCACGCTCGCTTAGCTCGCTCTGCTCGCGCGTTGTGGTTTATACACTTACCTAACCTAACCCACCCAAAGTCTATTCCATCTCTTGTGCGAAAATAAAGGCATTCATAACCACTATAAACGAGAACTCGCTTGCCTTTCTGGCTCGTCGAAAACTCCATTGGGTATAAAATAAAAATGAATTTAAAGTACAAAAAACGAATTAGTTTTAATAAAAATCGACATTTTATACGTTTGACAATTTATTTTGACATAATTTTTTTGACATAACCTAATTTTATTCTCGGTAAAAAGGGCACATCAGTGTGCTTGACACAAGAGGTTTTTTCCTTGTGCAATTTTATCCATGTGTGTAATTTTCCAGGTGTGGATATTTCTTGTGAGCTTATATAACATTGCGCTTTTTTCTCTGCGTTTATTTCCTTTGCGCTTTTTTTTAATTGCGCTTTTTTTCGGACACGATTTATTACATTACATGCATATATGTATTTATGTTGTTATAAATATAGGACTGAAAATATTTTTTTACGTAGGTACTGTAGGTACTATATATTATGAATATTATTTATATTCGTAATGTTTTCTTAAATATAGATACGTCATAAATTATAATCATAATATGTGACGTAAAAAATATAAGTACGTCATATGCTACAAATATTAACATATCCTTAGTCTTGCATATTATTCATATAACAGCTATTGTTATGATTCCATAAAGTGATTGATATTCGATTAACTTGTTTTCGTGCTCATAACCAAAACATTATTAATCGAATTAATGTACTTAAGTAGGGAGAACAGGATAATGGGAGTCACCCAATCGCGTAAACGATCTCTCCCCCTCCACCTATGCCCCTAGGCACTGTGTTGAACGGCTCTCGCTAGTAGGCCCCCGCGCTAGGAAGGAATGGCTGGGTTTTGTTTTTGCGCTCTGCCAATGTAATTTTTCGTCGCTATAAAATAGAAGGTAAGTGTCGATTCTTTTACAGTACACGATTAAAATATTCACATGCGTTTAGTCAGATATTCAAAATAGTGATGTAAAATTTACATTGCGTCAGTGTTTCATAGGTTTTTTTCATTTTCAACTTTTTTCTCATTAGTGTAGTTGTGGGAAATGAGAGTCAGGTCACTCAGGCGAAGAGAAAGAGAAAGAAAAAAGGAAATAAAAAGGTAAAGGTCAGGGAAAGAAAACTAAAGTACAGAAGAAGAACAATGAATAGATAAAACGACGAATACTTCAAGAATCAAACGAAACTTCAGTATCAGATGTAAATACTAACGATATTTGCCAGGATGATGAGGATGACAACGCAGAAGATGCTGGAAACAGATGCCTAGTATGCAATGATTTCGGAAGAAACGAAATGTGGTACAGATGTACCTCATGTGGGTTATGGGGTCACGCGGACTGTACTGGGTGCGACTCGGCTGAAGGCTATGTTTGCGATGTCTGCTAAATTTACTTTGACTCTAATTGCCCAGAGGGTGATCCATTGCCCTCGCGTCAGTGCAATGAGAGTCAAATCAGTTTCTTTTTTAAATTGTTATAATTACCAAATTTGATTACCGAAGTGATTGAAATTGATGTCAAATTATAGCTAATTAAGTAAATTAGTATACTGGCAGTTGCAATAAATATATCATTTATAATTAAGGTTTTATTTGATTCCTCGCTTAAGTGACTCCCATTACCCCCTTTTCCCCTATCGAAGAAATCATTGAACTGCGAGAATTTTCCATTGGTAACGGAATTTCTATTTAATTTTAAACCCCCACTGAGGTATCTTATCATATTATGTATATACCAATGATAACCCATTACATTAAGACAAAGTCAAGTAATTCTTTAAAAATATTGCATCATTCTTGCTGCGGAAAATCGGTTACTGAATATAATTAATGAAAAATGGGATTTTTGCAGTTCGCAATGGTCAAAACAATTTTCATCATAGTTTATGTCAGCGATTTAAAACTACTTAAAGTATAAAAAAATGACCTTGATAAAATTGTATCTAAAATACAAACGAATTTTGTCTATCGTGGATATCTTTCATATAGGCATTCTTTTATTAAAAAAAATCCCTTTGAACGCATTTGTACGACTTTAAAAATTGTTTGTAGTCTTAGCAGTCAATCTATTATCAACAAGTTCATAATATAATATTATTTGACTTTAATCGCGCGATCGTACGTTTTGAGCTTGTTCAGAGGTTCATTCACCGACTACGTCATGAGTTCAGCCTTGACTCGAAACAAAACATAACAATTATTTAATATATAACAAGAATGCCAGTCAAGTGCAAGTCGTGCTTACGCAGTTTCGTACCAAACCTCAATCGCAAAACAAACTTTGTCGCAGTTTCTTATCTGTTCATGTAAAAACACTGTCAGCCGCATAACAGTTAGTCGTAGAGCTTTCTATTTATGTAGAAAAATTATCTAGCCTAATGCAATCTTGATAATTTTCCTTTAATGTACTTTATTCCTAATGTTGATACTTTTTCTAATTTCTTTGAGTGATAGGTACTTACTTTTGAAGATAACGTGTCATAACTTCCAATTCGTGATGTGGAGCTTTCATTTGATATCTCACATATCCCAAACGATCCGAAAATGTTTTAAAGAAAAATCTATGTATACCCCAAAACGAATATGTATACCCCAAAAGGGATATATCAGCTATTTAAGCTCGCATTATCTTTAGGCGTTTAGTTTATTTTTTTCAAACAACTGTTTACGTAAAATAGTCTCTGACAAAAATGGCAGTGACAGACACACAGACGTACTGCCGGTTATTTCATACTAATAAGTGTTCCTTATTTCCAATATTGTAAGAGAATAACACACACTAACAATAACAAATAGTAACACTTGACCATAATAAAGAGTAAACGTAGACAAAGCTTTTCATAACATTGTTGATTTTTGAATTCCAAAATAGCGTAATTTCAAGTCCATTTAAATATTGTAGACCAATTGAATGCTGAAAATTCTTTTTTCCAAAATTCAGATTTCCATATAAATTTTTTTCGCTAGATAATAGTACCACAAATTGACACCAGAGTTTCAAACAGTAACAGAAAAATTCGGCTCGTAGAATAGTTTACTATTAAAAAGAAACTTAATATAAAGCCGAAAACAGAACCAATTGTACTCAACTGCACCAGCGGTTCCGACGCAAATACCTAACAAAATTCATGTTTTTGGCTCGAAGTCGAATCTGTTATGTGGTAAAAATTACACAGTCAGGATTCGTTTTTGTAGATAGACTTTTGCGAAGAAAGGTACTTTCGTAAAATTTCCCTATATTTTTTCAGGCTCCGTTTAATGGTCTTTTAAAAATGTATTTCTATTGTTCTATTTATGTGGTGAAAATTACAGTCAGTTTTATCGATTCGTTTTTGCAAATCTTTTGCGAGAAAAGGTACTTTCGTAAAATTTCGCTACATTTTATCAGGCTTCGTTTTTGGTATTAAAAATTAATTTCTATTCAATAGTGAAACTATACGACTTACCAAAGCACGAACTCGCAGAACCGTTAACAAGTAAAGAATAAATTAATGTAAAAAAGTATTTTTTTTGGACGGAGCGGCAGCGTCGCGTCGGATAAGCGCTAAGCCTCACCCACTTCCCTAGATGCGGTTAGGATTCTTTTCGATCACAAACCACCTAATTTTCAAACGAAGAGTTTCAATCTAGAAAGGCACCGGCGGCGGTTCATGGGAAATATCGGTATCTCCGTATACCAGCAGCATAAATAGACATGCGTACATATATGTATATCTTCACGCTGTATCCCTAATGAAATAATCAGAGAGGATGAAACACCAAGCGTCGCTGTATTTACATACTTGTTTTGACTCTTTAAATGTCATCATTCTCCTCACACTTTCGCCTAGATATGCGAGTGCTTTTGACAATTCTGTCAGTTAAAAAAGCTTCATACCTTGATGTTTGTTTATTTGGGATAACTTTTAATGATATTTAGATTACGAACATACATATCCAATAATAACAGAAATTGATGAAAAATGCTAATTGCATAATCAATAATGAATGTCGTCTCCTTTTAACTGATATTTTGATTTTCTGTTTGATTTTAACAGTCAAGATAGAAATATAGAACAACAGGACATTTATTGGCAGGTAATACAACAGGCACCTACAGCAGTAAAAAAATATAAATAATAACAATAATGGCACGTTCTACAAAAACATAATTAGATTGTCTTATTCCCATGAGATTCGTAATTAATAAGATATTATAATGATGATATTTACGGCAATAGTAACACATTATTTCATAATAAAAACTATTCACTACACATATACAGTTTTATAAATTAACGAAGTCAAGTAGTAGATATTATTGTAAATATTTTTAGAAACGGCATGGAAATAAGAAACATCATGGAAGCTTTATTAATGTCGGATAACTTGGGCGTCAAATACTTCGTTACACGACTAGCAAGATAAGAGAGCGATTACATCAGATCGTGGCGCGTGCGCAACGGGTATATAAAATACTCGACGAGCGACATTCGACACTCATTCACAAATCGCAAATCATAGATGACAAGTCAATTTTAATTCGTGGCAATGTCCATCGCTCTCATGCATTTTCCTGAAACCGTGAATTGTGTACTAAAATACGAACAGTGGTGGCACAGTGACAATTGGTGTGACAGTCATTCTCCGCGATTCAAGCATCAACAGAGATAACAACCGTCCTTCACTTCAAGTGCATTTATTAATCGGTAAATATTATTGTTTTCAAATAAAGTAATAATAAGTTCATGACTAATGTAATTACGTGAAAAGTAAAGTACGGCACGGATATGAACTGGATGCTTATTTATGAAGTTAGTTTGAAATATAATGGTAACGAAAATTCTATGAACAAACTTCAATAACTAGACTTCAGGATATTCATAAAATTAAGAACAAAGTTTAATTACGTCAAGATAATACCCGCCATCCATTTAAGTTTTATCGGCATTCGACATCACTTATTAGTTTCAAAGGGGTCAAAACACACAAAAATTTTATTATTGATAATATTAATATCACTAACACTAGTTTGTTGAAGTTAGGCACGTATGATATAGATCCGATACAATAAGTGATATGTGCTTCCCTTTACGCAGGCTTTAAATACATTCCAGCAGAATTCGGATGGTGGCAGTGACAGGGAAATCTAGGCTCAAATGTAAACCGACCCAAATCAACAGTATCGTATGTTAATTACTCACGCTCTAGTGCTTTTAGATAGGGCTGACAATAATTAAAACGTTTAATCGCTTTACTTAAATACCTACATAAATACATATCCTCACGCTGTATCCCCGTGGTAGTAGTCAGTAAATAAATACAACAAAAGATAAAACTATACAAAATATTCAAGTAGGTAGAACGCCGGATTTCTTAGATTATTGTAATTATTTAAAAAAACTAAGTTTAAAATTTAACATAGGCCAATAGTAACCAACAACCCTGAAATCAATTAGGTGGAAAAGCCAACACTAATATGGTTTCAAAATTATTTTACAGTTACCGAGTCGCCGACAGTCAATCTAACTCTATCCGCCTCAGGAGATCAACTCTTTTAAAGATAAAATAACAATAACAGTACAGGAGAAAGACGCATTGTTTTTAAACGGGCATATAAGAGGAATATGGCAACCGTACAAACTCCGCCTGAAATTAAACTGCCAGCAACTCTCCCCGTGAACGACGAAAGCGACCTAGATCTAATGGCGCTGACCGTGGCCGCGCTTCGTTTTGTAAACCCATGGGCCGCAGCGCCCAAATCACAATGGTCCGCTCGCATCGAGCCTGGATCATCCGAGGCAAAAGATCGGGTGATAACTCTCGCCGAAGTTAGCCAACATGACATGCCTGACGATTGCTGGGTGGTGATCTATGATCGCGTCTATGACATAACTACATTCTTCGATGAGGTAAGCACGATCATTTAAAGATGATTATCAGATGTTTATTTATTCAATAGAATAGATTTATAACTTGCTACATTTTATTCCTTCATGCCGGGTTGTCAAAAACTATTGAAATCCTTAAGCTTATGTAAAAAATATGTATGCATAATAAATCTATTTGAAGTACAATTTTATGTTTATAGTTTTTAACAATTTCATTATGTTCTAGCACCCTGGTGGCGCAGACATTATGATGGAATACGCGGGTCGTGACGCAAGCACAGCCTTCCGAAGTTCGGGACACTCCCGCATGGCTGTTAAAGCCCTCGACCGCTTCTTAGTGGGTGAACTACCTATGCATGAACGTATGTACAGGCGACCGGGAGGTATACGGCTTAGCGACATACCCGAATAAATGCAGATGTCTACAGTACTTAAAACATAGTCAACCACACTGCTTTACGAGCTTTTAAATATATTTTTGTTATCTGTTATTGTACAATAATTATTCATTAAGATATAGATTGAATCAAATATTATATCGCCTCAAATGATTTGCTTGAGTTATTTTGTTAGATAAAATAAATATCTCTGGGTCAGGCGAATTACCTGATGATTTTATAAGTTATTGATAAAGGTACTTAACGTCTGTAATAGATATTAGTTTTAGTAATGTTAGTTTTTTTGATAATAAATTAATTTTTTAGACTAACGTGTGAATGTATCGCCATTGCATTTATATAAAATATGTGTAGTATAATTCAGTATTAAAAATAGTAGATAGGTAAACTTTTAACTGTGTATGAATGAAAGTTCCTATTATTTTAATTTTGTTATCGACAATAAATTATTTATAACAAATGTTTTTATGCGTCTCCAACCAAAACCTTCGTTATCTGTAAAAGTTATCACTGTAAGATGCAGTCACTTACAGAAACAATTATTATAACTTAATAAATTATTTATATTCAAATTTATATAGTTAGTAATAACACAGATTAATTAGTTACTAACGTAAAATAATGATAAGTAAAATAATGGCTTTTACATCTAATTTCTGAACATAAAATAACACTTAGCGTGGACTTTACACATCTTTATCTTTCTACCTTTGTTCCCCTCAGGGTTAGGTTCTTAAAATTAGCCAAATACGTGTTTCATTATGATTTTGATAGATATTTTACACAAAGTTTTGGGATATTACATACAGCTTTTTTCAATTAAAACAAAAAATTTACATCGACTTTACCCAAACTACCTATGTAGTACATACATACACAAACATTAACAAACCTTCTTAAAATCCCTTATGACATAATTATAAGGCGAGGCTGTAAAATTAAAGACGTCGTTATCTAGAAGTATATATTTAATTAAGCATAAATACGTATAGGTATTGTAAAGACCTACCACTTTCCACCAAATCACACCTTCTTTCCTGACCTGTAACCAAAATCAAATCATTACTCACGGGCATAAATCGGCATGATAAGTAAGGTGGGACACATGCCCCATATGTTGCCCAAGCAACCCAAATCAAATCACTAAAGGGTGTCGCAGACGCAGCTAGAGTGTATAATAGGATTTTTTGGGGGGAACAGGAGGTGAGGTTGACATTTTGTTTAGATTTTCTATTTTTTACATTTTTGAGAGTTTTAAAGTACAAAAGTGATAGTACATTGTGTTTTAAAGTTCTGTATAAGTGAAAAGAATGGAATAGGTCTAAACAAACATGTGTAGCTGAAGTTCTCGCGCTCTTCCAAGAAGTCATTTATAACTTCAGTAAAGCCTAGTATCACTTTACTGGAGGAGATTTACAATAAGAATAAAGTAATTTACGTGTGATTCTACTCGTTAATATATTAATACGTGACATTGGCAAATGCGCTAAACTGTGCGCCATGCCATAAAGAAAGAAATAATGTATAATCTATATATAAAAAGGCAATGTATGTATGTATGTATGTTCCTTATGGACTCCGAAACGGCTGGACCGATTTCGATGAAATTTTCAGGGAATCTTCAGATTGGCCTAGCGGATGATCCTGTAAAGTTTGGTAGCGATCGGATTAGTAGATTTTTTTTTTTCGTTTTTTACGCCTAGTGAAACGGGCCGGGTTTGCTAGTATAAAATATAGCTACACACGGTACGCAGGTTAGTATATCAATGACCTTACACCATACTTACACCCATTTCTCGAAGCAACTCATAGCACTTTAGTTGCTATATCTTTATCATGAATGAGAGTAAATACCTAAAATTTTTGTTTTGAAGTTTACAACTTTTAATATTTTATAGTTTAGAAAATATCTACCATCGAAATTTCGTAATTTTGACTCACATTTGTCAAAAATATCCCAACTCGCACCCCATGATGTAGCGCTTCGCACCCCTCGCTAGTCCAGTGAAGAGCTATGCTCGGGATCTTAACTTAGCAACCGATATAGCTCAAAGAATAAATAAGCCAACTAAAGGTACAGTGGGCTGCCCACACTTGTTGAAGAGCTGATAGCCGCTAAGCAGACGAGTTCTAGAGTAGAGACCGTGTTTGTGCAAACATGTACTCGTAAGGAGTCTTCCAGCGAGATGGAGACACGACCTTCAGGTATAAGTTAAGGTCGAACGGAGGTCTCACGTAGAGTCCAGAATGCCAGACTAGGCCTCATAATTTTTTACATACAAATATATCTTCTAACAGTCAGAGAGGACGGAGCGCCAAGCTTAGCGGTCCTTACATATTTCTTTCGCCTCTTCGAATCTCATCATTCGCTTCACATATTTTCACCTAGGTATGCGGGTACTTTTGACATTGTCGTCAACTAACACTCTTGCTATTTGGCGTGCTCATAACTTTTGAAGAATAAAAAATCGCGAGACCGGGCTCATTTTTTATATTTAATGTTTTTGATATCATATATGTATGCTTTTATTTAGTGCCGAACTGACAACATATTATAATTTGGCATATTCTTATGTACCTATACATATTGTACCTGCGTCTGTAACAAACTTAACTATTGAAGAGATACGTACAAATGCTTGTAATTCAAATTGTTGGCTGCGATTTTAAGGTATCTCAGGTAAGCGATAAGTGCTAATATCATGAGTATCGCAGTGACTTGCATCGTCCATTCGCGAGGCAGGCCACATTTAGACATTCTCACTTCGTCTGGTGTTATCGTCAGCTGAAAAAAAATGTTAACTAAAATATTTAAAAAAATTCACATAGAAATTATTCTTTAAAAAAGTACATATTATGTACGTTTCATTTAATAATGAATTTAATAGTCGTACTTGTTTTATATTATAAATATTATATTAAAATACTAGGACCCGCCCGGGCTTCGCAGGGGTAGAAATTTGTTTGAAAATAAAATATAGCCCATGTTACTCACTGATAATGTAGCTTTCTACAGGTGCAAGAATTTTTGAAATCGGTTGAGTAGATATTGAGTTTATCCATTACATACAAACAAAGTTTACCTCTTTGTAATATTAGTATAGATAAGTACTACTATTAAAATTTTTTATATTAAAATAATTACCTACTATTATTAAAATTACTAACACTCTGGTACCAGCCAGACAACCAACCTAAATGGCGATGGCGCCGCTAACATTTTTTTTCCATAAACAATTTGTTTCAATAGCTAGTAATTTATTATGTTACTACAAGTAGATGTGATATTCATACGGCGCATTACGGTTTCAATATTTTTGAGAAAATGGACACTGGCCCGTTTGCCATATTTTTTTGAAGTTGCTGGATAGTGGACACCTTGGCAGTTTTTTATGGGAAAACCAAATGTGACAAATAATGTAGTCGGCTTGTATACAAGAATTGGAACATGGGCTGTTCATACACATACGCCATCATTGGAAAAAATGGGTCAATTAAAACCTATCCTGCTTAAATACTAGACAAAAGCCGAATCGCACCATGACTCCCATGTGAGCGAATTGCAAAAGAGAACCAAACAAGATGATTTTTTACAAAGCGTAGCACTTCTAAGTGAATGCTCGTGTGAGGACCGTACCCCGTTGTAACACAGTTGGTATTTTTTATAGAAATATATTAATAGCAAATACGTACTTAATATAGTATCAATGAAAAAAGGGAGAACTGAAATAAAAATATATTGTTAAGTATTTGCTACATACGTAACAATATATTTAGTGTTGCAACGAATAGTATATTCGGTCCCAGGCCTAATAACGATTATTCGACCAAACTATTCGGCCTGTTAACGCATGTACGTAAAATTGGCGAGCGAACCGCATTATTGCAAGAATCGCGCACACTGCTCAATGATTGGCCCGCTGTCACTACGCTTCGCCAATAGCATTAATTCTTGACAGTGTTTTGTTTTGTGCAAATTATAACATTGTAACAACTTTGAAATAATATGATATATGATTTATAATTTTAATTTATGACATCATAATGAAGAAAGTTATTGTTTATTTCACTTCAGTTTGATTAACTTTCAAAAACTTATTAATTTTATTTTGGTTTCAAATAATAAATACGTACTTTGTTTTTTTCGTTAGCGTTTATTAAGTAATGACTAAACTACATAATAATAAGTAAGCAGGTTTCATTTTAATTGTTACCTTTTTCTGATCTCTTATATAACTTTTTTCTGAACTCTTGTATATAGAAATATAACTTATGGCCGCCACACACGATCAAGTATACATGATCAAGCCCGTCCAATTTGCATGAAGCAGAGGTATCATCAAGTAATTTTCTTAAATTTTTTTAAATTTAAAGTGTGGCATTGTAGGGGCGTAATCCCAAACAACGCCGTGTGTGGCGGGCATTAGTTATGTTAGATTTCCTTTGATTTCTTACACAAATAAGCGAGAAATTGCGCTTTCTCGAACTTAGAATATATGTTCAGCAGTAATATGAGTTAAGTACATGATTAATTAACTGGTTTTTGTTATTTCTTACTCGTTTTTAGGTATTAGGCCAAATAGTGATTCGATATTCGGTCGAGTAGCAAAAAATAGGCGAATAGGCTGAATACCGTATAGTACTTGAATATTCGTTGCAATTCTATAATAGTAAACGAATTTTGTTTTCAGCAATGTTGATCCATGTATTTACAAACATAATTTAGCCTTAGAATTAGTTAAACATACTTATTTATGATCCCATGCCGCGATTTTGCCGAATTTATACAGGATTCATTGCTTATTTATAGATGGTTAATTACTTAATTAGAGAGTACGCAAGCAGTCCTTATATACTTCTTTCGCCTCAAATCTCATCATTCTCCTCACACACACTCGCTCGGATATGGGAGTGCTTTTGACATTTTCGTTAGCTAAAACTCTGGCTATTAGATCTTCATCGCTCGCTCAGCCTCAGCTTCGGCCTCGCTCTTCCGCGGTTTCTGCTACCTACTCACTTTCGTTTTTTAAATTTTTTTCGTCGATCCTTCATTGGTCACTCTTTCTATGTGGACGAACCATCTAAGCATTCCTTTCTTCATATTTACAATAACACTATCGTCCAGCCGTGTCATAGTATGTATCTCTTCCGAGTGCGATACCGGACTTATTTCTAAGCAATCGCATTTCTACTGAATTTATCTTGCTTTCAATCGATTGCGGGTATATTTAGGCCTCACTACCGTAAAATAAACGGCACAAACACCGCATTGTGAATGGTCATGTTGGCAGAGTTAGATATATTCATACAGCCTACTAATGCGGCAGGAGCACCGTTTACTTCATCGCCAGCTACTACCCGTCTCTCCGCATCCAACTCACATCTTCCATCCCTAGAAAACGCACTCACTAGTTTCATTCACTTGTTCTAGACATTTTCTATTTACATGGGAAAGACTGTAAATAGAGAAGCAAGAAATCTAACACTAAGTGCTAAACTTTATCGAAATGGATATATAAACAATAAACGGTTCACCATACCTATACACCAAGTCGTTAAACGAACCTCTGCTGTAACTGGGATATCGAAGGACACTTATTAAAATGAACAAGAGGCCAAAGGATAACATAAAGCGTCTCCTGCTTCGCTGGGCACTGATCTAAGTACTAACGAAGATCTAAGTACTAGCAACGATGCATCATCCAAGTACTAGCAATGATTCAAGTACTAGTAATAATAATCCAAGGACCCAACGAAAATTGTCAACATCGGGAAAGAAGCGTAAGAAATGCAAAAAAAATTGAAGTGATATAATTTTGACATTATTTGTGCAATACGAAACATCATCAAGTTTTTTTATTGTAAAAAAAGAAGTCTTAACTTGAAAGATAATCCTGGCAGTAGCTAAGAGGGATCCAAATTTCAAGGTGCGTTGATTTCTTAAAGAAATATTTTAATAAATCAATTACGATATACATACATACATATATTCAGGCTATATCCCTTATGGGATAGTCAGAGACGACGGAGCGCCATTCTTCGTGGTCCTTATTAGGACTTAATTAGGATATAAATTCAAAAATGCAATGCCATGTATTGTACAGATACAAAAGGCAGTTATAGACGCATGGAGGGCTAGCTAACTACTTTACCTAAATATATTATACTGAACTTGGTAAAACAAAGGGTATCAACGAAAACATCAACCAGTCCGATAAATTAAATCGAAAAACTGACAAAAGATGCAATTATTACACTTTATCACTGGAAAGGGAAGTTAACATACTGCCACTCCTGGGCCCTTTCCCTTCCTTCCTGTCTTAAATTTAGCTGGTTAATATGTCTGTCCTGAAGTATGCATAGATACATAAATAACATAAACTCGAAAACTACAGGGCAAATCATCCAGCTGGTGCTTCAGTATTTTCGCTGCTCGCTAAACATGCTCTGTTTGAACTCGTTACTATCTTCTTGGAAGCGAGGTTTAGTCAAGATCAAACGCCGGTGTTTACTTTGTTCTTGTTATATACTACTCAGCTAGCGAAAATTACAGAACCAAAAATCAAAATTCGTATCGAAGAATACATTTTATATATTAGAGAGTATTGTGTCAGAAGCCGAGCTGAGGCAAACGAGGAGAATCTCGAAAGTTTAGAGATATTTGATAATAAAACAGATACTGAATATGTACCTAATCTAATAAATGCACGTTCCTGTGTCACCTACAGCTCCTTAGGGGAGCTTGAGGGAGCAAAATAAGTATAATAAGAAAAATGAAGTTAAAAAAATTCAATTAAAAAAATAATTAAGTCAAGACAAAAATTAGTTACATTTATTTTAAGAAATAATTAAGTCATAATTTGGAAACAAAAAATAATCGGGTCGTGGATCAGGCTAGCGATGAGTTTAGATCTACTGCGGTCACCGTCCCTTCGCGACACCGTACTCCCCTTGTCCTCCTTTTCTGGGTATGGCCGGATGTTGCAACCAGTACAGCCGCGCTGTAGGTAGATTATTGGTTGTTGCTTGTTGGTTGGTGTTTGCGATATAGATATAAGGGTCAGAGTCCAATCCCAACGGAGTTCCTGGAACGTGCGTGGATCGAGTTATAATAAGTACTTTCCTCGTTCTGGACTGCCATAGCCGATTATCATATATACAAGGGGGTAGGTTTACAATTAGCAACGAAGCAAACTGGGTGATGCGGCAGTTCAGATAATGAAAATTAGGAGAAATTTAGATACAAAGCGTTATTAAAGAATAAACAGTGAATGATATTATACAAGTTTAAAATGTTGTGAAAACAAAATGACGGTTTGCAACCAGTATGATTTAAATAATTTAAAAATATGAGATATTCGGCATGAACTAGTTCTATATATAATCTAGATACATTTGTTTAGCATATAAGTTTCAAATCAAACAGCAATAAACATGAAGATGCTAAAAAAAACGAACCTACAATGTATGAAGCCAAACAATGATTATTAATATAGTGAAAAGTAAGTATGCACATTGCAACAACTTACCCGGTACGGGATCAAACTCGATTCACAATTATATTGTATTATTTAGAATTTTACGCTATTATAAATTTAGAAAGATTGTCTCCAAAACGATAGTACGTTGGAGAAAATTACACATATTAGGTATACTCGTATTATAAGCGTTATAGCTGAATAGTTTTTCTTTTAATATTTGTACTTAGAACAACTAAGACGAGTGAGCGCTGGTGAGTGAAAAAAACAATTTTAGCAGAATGAATGTTATTCGTTCTCTTCGAGAATGAATGTTACGAACGCATCGCGGTGTAGCTACTGTGCGTCTATCGTTCGAATTCACTATATAAAACTTTTATTAATAAATTCAGAATCTGTGTGTATATCGATTTTTTATATTATATGTTTGTAAATAATGTAATTTTGTTTTAATATTGTTATTAATTAGTTATAGACAACATTTCAAGGATAACAAATTAATTATTTTTGGAAAACATATTTCATTTAGCATAAAAAATTGAATTCGCAATCACGAATTCAAAACACCGTTCCTACAAAATAGTGTTACGTTACACCTGATTTACCCCCAATCATGTCCATGGAAGTTAATCATGTAGAAAGTCGTTAGCAAGAGTACTGTGAAAAACAACCTCGAAGACAAGAAGACGAGAATATACGACAAATAGTGATATAAAACGAGAAGAGAGTTCAGAGAATGATGTAAGCGAGAGCGAAAGCGATGAAGATAAAGTGCCAGGCATAGAACCAATTGTTAATAGCGACAATGAGTTTCATTTAGTAAGAAAGCTTTGTATTGTTTGTATTTTTTTGTAATCAAGATTGTTTTATTTATTTTCAATCACTAATTCAATCATCATAGTGATTATTATATTTTTAGTTATCCTTTTTTAGACCCTGTATGAGAGCGCCGATATGACGTTATCGACGCCGGGTGTAGAAATATTGTGACCGAATTATGTATTTAAGCAGTTCTGTCCCGCGTGATTTGTACTCAAGCAGAATTGCAAACCTGTAAAGGATGGGAGGCCTTGCGACGAGCACGCTTCCTTAAAATTGACCTACAAAACCGTGTTTTATTATTTACTTATGAGCGCTATGACGAATCGTAAGCACTTGAATTTAGATATTGGCGCGCTCGAACACTCATGTATGTATGCGACTTTGTAGCTTTATTGTAGTGTTAGTAACAAAGCGACTTCAGTATAAAATATTATTTTGATACTTTTCCGAATCAAAAGTTTCGATTTTTTTATCTTTTTAGATAAATACACATAATATTTGTAATTAGTATTAAGAGTTCTCGACGCGTTAAATGCATGTAAAGGAAATACAATAACATTCCTTAACACGAATATTTAGTTACATATTATTATGTTTAATATAGGTACTATTTTAAAAGTAAATATTGAATAGTTAAGTATTTACCTGTCAAGCACTACTAGTATTAGGATAAGTTACCTAGAAACCACTAATTCCGCAGTCATGATCAGATATAATTATCTTTTACTGACCTAAACTCAAGTCACATCTTTTACTAATCAAAAATAACTTCGCACCGTTTTAATAAAGATGAACGTGATGATATGCACTTTATCAAGTAAGTGAGACTCCAGTTCTTCAAATAGAAAGATTCATATAGAAATCAATGACAGTTTCTTAGCTTTGAAGAAAGAATCATGCAAACCCACAAAAATTTTTAAAAAGATCGTCAGTGTACAAACATGGATTTGTTGCTGTTTTATAATAAAACTAGCCGTACCCGCGACTTCATCTGCGCAAATTTTTTCGTGGTTTTCCCGGATTAGATTAGATTACATGTACATGTATATACGTACGAAGATTGTTCTTGAAAAAATGTCATTACAATTGGTTCAGCAGTTTTGCATTTTCCATTCAAAGTAAAAGTCTACCCCTAAGAATGTGAAAAGGGGGACGAAAAAGTGGGAAGGGGTGAAAGTCTCCATGCGAAATGTCATCATAATCGGTTCCGCGGTTTAGCATTTCCCATACAAAGTTTCATTCCCCTTTTCACCCCTTTAGGGGTAGACTTGTTAAAAAATGTGATTGTGCACTTAACATGCTCTAACTACGTACCTACCAATTTTCATCAAGATCAATCAAGCCGTTTTTTAGTAATAAAAGGACATACACAAACACAAACATTTTAAAAATGGTAGAATCGAAGTCAGTGAGTCATAAAACGACTGTCACGAAATTTGACAAAAAAAAATTAAATTACAGACAGACGCTAGAGATTTATATAGTAGTATAGATTGTAGATAGATGTTTTTGCTATGCTTATGTATGTTAACGGTAAAAAATATAGGATCAACGAAAAAGCCACTATGAGATAAACCCATATTACAGATGCAATTTAACTAAAAAAAATCTTTTTAAATCTCAACTTCTAGACGGCGAATCACGATAAAACATACCTAATGTGCAATTTGTCATTAAATTCTTGCAGTACTTATTGTGAGATGATTCAGTACATATGTTGTATATCCAGACAGACAGATAAAAATTCTAAAAAAACTGTTTTGGTTCCCATTAGTGTTATGAGTACTTCTCTGTTTATTTTTTTTATATATCTTTAATTAACAGGTGAGATATGTACAAATAATTAAACTTACAGTTTCATTATTTTATGTACAAATAATTAAACTGTAAGTTTATATAGGAAAGTTCAATTTTTACATAGGAAACTCAGATTATTATTGAAAAATTCTATATCTTCCTGTCAATGTCACGTTAAAATTTGTATATTGTTATAAATGTTATAAATGTAAAGATATCATCTTGATACCTGGCTAGCAATACTTCTTTTAAGCTAGCATTACTTTAGAACTTTTTTATTTAACTTTACTACTAGTGATTATATTTAAAACAATGTTTACATGGCTAACAAAAATGTAGGAAATCAGAGAAAGTCATAATAGACTCATGGAACAGAAAAGCAAACACTGGATCAAAACAAGTCAGTCGACATATACGGTACGCTTATTACGTAACGTGCAGACAGCATGTGACAGCCAATATCGCGCGATATCTGCTGTCAAAACGAGAATTTGTGTAATGTAATTTGTATAGTAGCGCTAAATTTACCGCGAAAAGTGCATTTTACGGTCATACAATAATAGATCCGCAATCGTTATACACGATACTAATTTTTTATTACAATTAATCACCAGTCGCGCAGTGATCACGTGGCTGCCGCTGTCTGCAATTTATTAGGTAATAAACCCGCGGGTCGCTATTTAAATGTTCTCGCTTGCGATCGTTCGTTATGAAGACCGTTTCTTGTACAGGTCCTACCTCTACAAGCGCTCGCTCGGATTTACGCACGGTCTACGCGGGTCTGAGATACACGCGTCAACATCGCGTATTTTTTACTAATTTTGTTATGTTTATTATATTTATTACACTGATTAATTTAAAAAAATAATTTCTGTCATACATTGTACATTGAGCGAAGTTTCATTCCATATTTTTTTTATAAGTCATTGCTTTTTTGGAACCAAATCGACGTTTAATCACTACACTTTATCCTGTAAATAAGAGTTTTTAAATATTTTTCTGTAAAAGAAATAAATGAAGAAATTTATGACATTTCCACAACAGCAATATTCAATAAGAATATGTACTTAATCTCAACATAATTTTAGAAATTGTTAGAACTCGTCGAAACAATGTTAATTAGGAAGTCAAAGTAGCGCGTCTAAGGATTTTCCTTGTAAACTGCCATCGTAGAATGCTTATTTTACGATATTATAAAATACATATGAAACATGCGACACCAATATTCAAGAAAAGAAATTGATCTGTTATAAACTGCCAGCAAAATATTAAAAAATGTTAAGGTTTCTAAGAAATAGAGCATCAAAATATAAGTATTTGGCACAAAAATGTCAAAGGGCTCTTAATGGATTTTGTACACAAAATACATTTACTATTTTTATAATACCTACTCAATTTGACACCATGATTTATCAAATTATTTATTCATGATTGATTATTAAATACATTTTAATCTTTTCTATAGGTACCAAAGAGACCTATTTCAAGGGTTGATTTCTTAAAATCAGAAAATGCTAGTATAAATAAAGCTTTGGGTTCTTAAATCAAAATACATTTTTTTATTTTCACTTTTTTCACACCTTTTTTTATTTTTTTAGGGGTTGAATTTCCAAAAATATTTTAAAGCAGTCTCTACACCATATAATTGCCATGCCACCATATATTGCCATGTGCAAAATTTGTTTGCACGATTCTTTTTTTATATAAACCTGTGCTAGTTTTAAACTTTAAATACCTACCCTAAGTTATAATGAAGATAATAATAATAATAATAATGCGCCAGACATCAATCATCTGATCTCAAACTAGGGTATTCCCTGTGCTATGAGAACCAGACGACGACTACTGGGGGCATCTCCCAATACACCCAGACCCGAGACAATCTAGAAAAGTTCATTTTCTAATTTGACCCGACCGGGAATCGAACCCGGAACCTTCCGCGCTTGGTTTAACGTCTAAACCACTGCGCCATCTAGGTCGTCGAACTAATATTGTCGAATGTCGAGTTATAATGAAAATGCATAAATAAAGCGAATATAAACTACAATCCAACCTTACCAAATAATATTTGGGATCCAGTCTATTCCTCCATGAAAACGAAGGTACTGTATATTCATTGAATTCGATCTTGTGATGAGATGTTGGTACAAAACTGTGACGAACCAAACAACTATGATGAGTATGTGCACCAAAAGCTGTACGTGGATGCAGACTCTCCACTAAATATTCTGTTGATTCCTTAGACAGACAATCCCAACGTTCCTCAAAAAGATTGTTTCTTTCTGGCAGAGGAGCTGCATCAGGCTCCGTGCAGATGCTGTCTGATTCTCTGTATAGTGGATAGTGCTAAAAATAATATCATATTGTTAAAAAATGATTAGAAGAAGGAAACAAATATGTATTATAGGTTTAGAACATATTTATATAATATACTCAAAGGTTTAGACCTTTGATAAGCCTATCACATTTTTTCCCAAAGTGGTCTCTACCAGAGACCACTGAAATAATTTATAGGGACCGTAGTAGTCTAATAGGCGCTTGTGGCTTGATCTTAAAGGAGCCTAGCTTCTTACAAGAAATAATAATCGCAAAATCACGAGCCAAAAAATCACAAATCAATAACGAGGTCAATTTTAACATTAATAAGTAGCTTTAAAAAATAGTAAGGTTTGTATCTACACAAATTATTGTGTGATAATGATATTTTTTCATTAATATCCTTATCTACTTTAACATAATAAAATCTCTTACAGCATTCCCAATTTTCATATCACATGGCTTGAAAATGAAAACTAGATGGTAATTCACTCAAAAAATTTTGTCCGAACGGATGGCAGGTCAAAAAATTTTAAGAACATGTAGTGAACATCTAGAATAGAGAATAATATCATATTTGCTATAATATAAAATTTCTCCATTTAAATTTTTTTTAAGTTTTTAACATACATTTCCTCACACTGTTAAATTTTTATCAGTATATTAAATGATTAACAGATAGACAAAACTCAACAGATAATTAATAAAATATAAGTTTATGAAAAATTAATTAAAGTATGTAGGTACCTGCATTATTATGGGTTTACTGTATTGGTCTAACTTTGTTTTTCCTTTACATAGTGATGATCCACTACTGCATTTTAGAATATCTACAAAGAGAGTATTAAATATTATCTTATATTATGAATTTAGAATCCTCATTTATTGTATTTTTAATTATCTATAAAAAATATTGCATCTACTGTACTTATTTTATATAATTTTCAATTTTCAACTAACCAGCGATTCTGTCTATTTCTTTAACAGCACGGGAACATAATGAACATCCATCACCCTCCATCGCCATAGAATTTATGAGGACGAAGTGATTGCCTCTGATGCTGACCAGATGCACTGGTGGTGCATCAAATTTATTCTCGAACCGTTTCGCCAAGTGTGGTGTTATCCTTAGGATACACTAAAGATTAATTTTAAATAACTATGAAAATATCAACATTAATGTGAAAATAAAGATGTCACATCTTATAATCAAAACAAAACTGACCTACTAATTATTGAATACGGCTTTACTCACGTATAATCTGTATAGGTGCCGACTAGTTTCTGACCTATTGGAGGTCTATCATCAGGGTGAGTGGCATGAGTTCGCGGCCGCGCCCCACTCATCCAACTCATTCCACTCACCCTGATGATGGACCTCCAATAGGTCCGAAACCAGTCGGTACCTATACCGATTATACGTGAGTAAAGCCATATTCAATAATTAGTGTGTTAATAATGTCTCACGAAAGTTTTAATAATTTAAAAACTGACCTAATTTGTAAATTAGGATTTCGAATGGTTCAAATAGATTCACTTAAAATAATTAAATTTTTAGATAGATACATACTAAAACATCTTTATGTTGAATGTCTAATGTGGTAGATGGATGATAGACTTATACTTTGTATCACTAGTGTCTTATGTAGGTAGGTTTACCACCTATTTTTTACCTGTAATGAAAACCAATATCATGATTGCCCACAGTCACATATATGGTGGTCTCATCTGGAACCTTGAATAATTTATGGAATCTTTCAATATATTCATTAAATTCCTTTTCTGAGCACCACTGACCTTCATCAAATATATCACCTAAAAGTTTATAAGAAAAATTAATACAAATTGTTTCATTTGAGTTGGTCATTGCAGGGTAGTCAGTGGCCTTCCAAGTGTAGAGCCCCAGGTTCGATTTCCGGCCAGGTAAATTTCGAAAATTAATATTCCTAAACTTTAATATGGGTGTTTCCCCAGTTCATCATAAACGACACCAATACGAGCCTAGTAACTAACCTAACCTAACTACTTAGTTTGGGATTACTCAAACTGTCTGGAGTAACTGTTTATTTCTTAACATTGAATACTTTTACTGTGCGACTTACCCAAAACGAAAACTACTTCTGGTCTATGCAAAGTCATCGCTGTTTGGAAAGCACGATGCATTTGCCACTCTCTTCGCCATTTATCCAACCAGTGTCCATTACGAGAACCTAGCAGATGAGTATCAGCTAAAACCATAGCATACACAGGTTGCATATCTTTTGGTTCTCGATTTAATGATGGCCATCCACACTAAAAACATTGAAGCACTATAAAAAAAACACTATTGTTTACTCAATTTTTTATTTTTTATTTTACCTACCTGAATTTGGGTGACATAATAAATAAGATATTCACAATAAAAAAAAACAAATAAAAGACCCAACATGAAGCGAAAGAAAGCATTGAAATATAATTTCTTTCGCCACTTTTGTAAAATAAAAGTCATCGTATTAAAATTATTTATTTCAGTATTTTTATCACTTTGTAATACTTATTCATAATTCTATTAGGTACATCATTTTTAATTTATGTACCTACAACAAAGACATTAAATTACAAATTAAAATCATAGTGTAAAAATAATCTGTGAATATTAATATAAGAAAAGCGCGGGAATCGGGTAAGGTTCTAAAAGAACCAATGAAAAAGAACAAGGTGGTTTTTTTTTTTTTGTTTATCGGAAGGGAAGAAACTCCGAACGAGCACCCAACCGCCTCCGACGCCTCACATGAGAATGTCGGGCGCGACCGGGTAGTGCCGGGCTCGAACCGGCTAAAACTACCCTCCACCGCCACTTGACCCTATAGGCCGTCGTAGCGAGCCGAACGCGTAGCGGGGAAGCGCGGAGGGCGCTCCCCCAAGGAACAAGGTGGTAGATCTGTGTTAGAATATATGGATTTAATATATTTTTTTTTTATTTCTTTTTTTTTTAAATGGCACCGTACGTGAGTACATTGCCAACGTCAAGTAAAGCGAGAAAACAATTCAGTAGATGATTAGCGCATTTATCAATGTCACGCATTAACACAAACTAGTATACAGACACAGCATAAGTAGAATCACAAGTAAATTAGTTTTTTCTTATCGTAAAACTCCTCCAGTAAAGTGATAGTAGGCTTTACTGAAGTTATAAAGAACTTCTTGGAAGAGCGCGAAAACTTCAGCTACACATGTTTATTTAGTTCTCCTCCATTCTTGTCACTTACACAGAACTTTAAAACACAATATACTATCACTGTTGTACTTTAAAACTCCTAAAAATGTAAAAAATAGAAAATCTCAATAAAATGACAACCTCACTTCTCCCGTTCCCGAACACTTACTCAGTGGTTCTACATTGGATTCTCCAGACGTCACAATTTGTCGGCAACTAGGGTTACGGAAAAGTACTCGATTCTTTACAAAAATCGATACCTTCCTTTCGATACCAAGTATTTTAAGTATCGATAAAGAGTTTTGATACTGTACCCAGTATCAATACTATTCTTTGGTATCGATATATGACTTCTCTCTATATCGTACTTGCTAGCTTGCTATCACAGTTCTGCTTACATCTGTTGAAGAATCCCCTACTAAAAGTTTACCGCTGCAGTGTTGCCTTTAACATAAACTGAATATATCAGGAAATTTTCTCGTTTTAGATGATTCTAAGGATGAGGATAAATATATTGGCATTAGTATGTTACTACGTAACTTTAGTAAAGGTAAAACAGGAATTATAAATTGTTTATTTAACAATTTTATTTAACAATTTATGTACACATAATACAAATACAAATAAAAGAAGAAAGCATGACAAGAAAATAATGTACAAAGGCACTGCTTATTTCATAAAGAAATCTCTTCCAGCAGACCTGCGATGACATAATATAAAAGTGTGTACAACTTATATTTATACTTATATAACCATAACATATATATACACACACATACACACACACACATACAAATACATAATTATATATACATATGAACAAATCTACATACATATTCAAAGACGTGTACATATACAAATGAATAAATATATAAGTGCTACAATATGGAAAATCAGGACAGTGACAAATAATATTTTTTAATCGTTTTTTAAAAACTTAGATAGAAGTGACATCTCGAATATCAGGCGGTAGCGAATTCCACAATCTAACAGCATGTACAGAGAAGGAATGGGAAAAGAAAACAGATTTATGGGATGGAAACTTTAGAAGAGTTCTAAGATGTGCTCTGCAAGGAGCATCTAGAGGGCGTGCAAAAGAGAACCGCTCCCGTAAGTAGGTTGGAGAAGACTGGTTATGAAGAATATTGAAGAGGAGACATAGTACTTGAGTATTCCTGCGAAAACGAATGGGAAGCCACTTGAGATCCTTGCGAAAATGAGACACATGATCAAATTTCTTCAGTCCGAAAATAAACCGTATACATAAATTTTGCAAGCGCTCAAGTTTATTTAAGAGCTCCTCTGAGAATTGTTTTGTTTATTTAAGCGTAAAAAATCAATGTGAACAATATAATCTAAAAAAAATATTATTTTCATAGAAGTTGTCGGTGATTTGATAGTAATTATTTCAAGAATAAGTACCAAGTAGCAACATTGGATTCATTTGGAAACCGCCGCGGCCTGCATGTCGTGTAAAGTTTTTAAATATTGTTTTTAGGTATTTAGAATTTCATTATCCATTATCTTACCACATAATGTTACGTTACGTTTATATTCTTATTAATGTTGACTGAGATAAATTACTTTTATTATACCGCCTTCATTATAGATCTGATTGTTAAATCTAAATAAAACTTACAATTAAACTTGAATACTATTTTTTTAACAATAAAATCCAAGAGTATTCGATACCTTAAGGTATCGATACTTCTCTTTCGATGCTTTGCATGGAATCGATACATTTTAGACGATACTAGTACTAAGTACAATATCGATACTTTCGTCGCGATACTGTATCCCTATCGGCAACAACTAAGAGCCTACCACCTTCCAATTTGTTGAACAACTTTTCTAGGGATGGCGGTCTGATATAAAAATTGTTCGATGGATTTCGAGTAGTGAATCGATTTAGTGAACTGATGGCGGACACCCAAAAATGAAGTTTCCATTATATTTCTGTATTGGTAAGAACGTAATTATGAAATAAGATGCTAGCGTGAATTTTTTTTATAAATTATACATACATTAATCGAACACTGCCGTAACCTTAGCGCTTTTGGAGCTACATTTAGCGCTATTTGAGTCGTTTAACTTTTTGTTTTTCCCACGCAAAATTTAAAAAAATCACAAAACGATTTTTGAGTAGTCGATCTTTTGGACATCGATTTCTGTGAATCGATTCCAGACAGCAATTCGAATCTGTTTAAATTCGATCAATTCTGGAAAGAACCCCCATCCCTATAAACTAGCCAACGACGCCGATAAATTGTAAAGGTGCCACTTCACATGGCTATTTGTATTTGCGTATTTGGCAAACAATTACCACGTATGGACAGTATATTTGGGAAAGTATTGGCCTTATTTGCCTATTTGACAAATATGGCCAATACCAAATACGCGTTACCGTGCGCTTATCGGTTTCTCGACGCACATCAAAGAGGTCAAATAGGCAAATACGCAAATAAACAGTGTATACAATGGCCACATTTAGAAGCGCACACGCCGTGGATCTGTATGAGCGTGCAATATTTTGTGTCTGTGTTGTGAGCGTGAAATGGAACAATTATTGAAAATGCAAATTTGTATGCATAGTCAGCATCCATTCAGGTTATTCTCCATGGTCTTTTCACTACTTCGTATTTTTTCACGCACTGCATGTAATAGTTACATGCATTTAAATAATAAAATCTGCAAGTTGAACACGTCCATAGTTTTGGTGAACACATTTCCTTCTGCTGCCAAATGTTTGTGTGTTTGTTATTTGGCTGCCATGTTTTGCAAGTTTTATTTGCAAGTTTGCGAGTACGTCATATATTTTTCCAAATACAACAAACATCCAATAGCGAACACAAATAGCCATGTGAAGTGCCACCATAATGTATGTAGCGCAGATCGCCAACTTTATTATTATTATTCAACATTTCTCGGTTGTGGTCAGCAAACCATTCAACTTCACTTGAGCCGACAGTATACATAGTTGTAGACAGTATAATATATATTAGAGAAATGTTGCCATATTTACCAACGTAGTACGTAACATCCACCTATTTTTAAAGACATCACATTCTATTATAACCATTTTAATATATAAAATTATATATAATATTAATATAATTATTTATCTTTAGTACAAGTTTTCGTAATAATTTAAAAACAATTTTAATGCAATGTAAAATCAAGCGTTAACTAAAAAAGTGAAGCGTGACGTTTCTTGTCGTATTCCAATTTTCTCGGGGTGCTTATTATGAAAATGAAGTTCGTTTCCAAATCCAAGACGGCGAATATTACATTTTTGGATAAATTGAGATGGATGTCATATTCTAGGCTTTTCGTGGTGCTGATTACAAAAATGATATTCGTATTCAAATTCAAAAGGCGAATATAAATTTTTTGAATAAATCGACATGGGTTTCATATTTTATGTTTTTCGAAGTGTTGATTACGAAAAGGGTGTTCAATTTCATATTCAAAATGGCGAATACATATTTTTTGGATAAATCGCCATGGGTGTCATACTTTAGGTTTCTTGGGGTGATGATTACGAAAATGACGTTCATTTTCAAATACAAAATGGCGAATTTTTTTTTTTGATAACTGGAAATGGTTGTCATATTCTAGGATTCTCGGGGTGCTGATTATGAAAATGGCACTCATTTTCAAATCGACGATGGCGAATATTACTTTTTGGATATATTGACATGGATGTCATATTCTAGGTTTTTCGAGGTGCTGATTACAAAAATTATGTTCATTTTCAAATTCAAAATGGTGAATATATTTTTTTTTTGATAAATAGACATGAGTGTCATATTCTAGGTTTCTCGGGGTGCTGATTACGAAAATGCCGCTCATTTTCAAATTGAAAATGGCGAATATTACTTTTTTTGGACAAATCGACATGGGTGTAATTTTCTAGATTTCTTGGTGTGCTGATTATGAAAACGACGTTCATTTTCAAATCCAAGATGACGGATGTTAAATTTTTGAATGGCATGACATGAATAATATGACGAATGGTATAAATTGTACAAACAAACAGCTGTCTTTCATTTAGTGTATGCATATTTAATTGATTGTATATATGTATATATTTTCTATTCTATATAAATTATAACAATCGTTCGTAAGGAATAAACTCCAGTCGCGCGTCGAAGTTGACACACATAACTTTTTTATAATTACAGAAAAAAAAGCAGTTTTGAAAATAATATTTTTTCTATTTGAAACATATGTTTCTTTGAGAATAGAAATACTTATTTACGGATTTCATAACGCATATTTACTTATAATTTTATTTTCATTTCACTTTTGATGTTTCAGCTCCTTTCAAGAGTCATGATCACAGAGTCCATAAAGGAAGCCGAAAGGTCAAGAGTAAAATGACAATAAAATTGTTTCAACTAATTAAGGACACAATAAACTAATAATAAAGGTTAGTAAATACGCGTTACTAATTAGATCCGCGAAAAAGTGCTTTGGTTAAGGAAAATAAAGCGAAAACGTAAAAATTTGATGTTATGTAGTAGAAACAACCAATTGTTTTAGAATGGGTTTAATTTCATTTTATAATGCCTACAAATCTTTTGAACTAGAGTTTAAGGAAAGCTGGTTTTTTTCAATCTACCTATTGTTATCGACTTTTTTCATTTCATCTACCAATTTTCTAAAATTAGGGTTGGCAACATTGTATTACAGTAATGTAATGTGTATGTGGTAATGAGTGACTCTTTAAACCTCGGACTAAAGAGTTTACGGTATTCTTTTTTGTGTCAACCGGGTTTCTAAACTTATATTATAAATAAACATGTGTAGCGGAAGTTCTCGCGCTTTACCAAGAAGTCCTATATAACCTCAGTAAATCCTACTATCACTTTACTGGAGGAGTTTTACGATAAGAAGAAAAGCAAATTTACTTCGAATGTGCTTTAAGTCGATTCTACTTAATAATACGTGACATTGGCAAATGCGCTAATCTGTGAGCCATGACATGAAAAAAAAATGATGAGCGCAAGGAGCATTTAATTCACAGATTTATATTTAATTACGTTTGAAAGTCAGGACTTTCATGCATAGATATGAAAAAAAGATTTGTATGAAACGCTTATTATACTCCAGTACTAATGTAAAGCAAAAAACAAAATGGCCGTTTCCACACCTGTCGTACATTACTGCCAACATTACGAAAGTGATAGTGATGTCTTGAAGTTGAAAATTTTTATCGATAAAATGAGGTTTAACTTTAATATGCAATAAAATTATTTATAAAATATCTAAAAACACAGGAAATTAACGCGATTACCTTTTATTTTTCCTTGACGTTTCGGCTGAGTTTCATCGGCCGTGGTCTCAAGTAAACTGTCGCAGCAAGCTTCACTCCGTGTCAGAGGCAGATTTTATTTCATCTACCCCCGATATTTGTAAATAATTATTAGGATTCCCACACACAACACTCACGGTGTCCACACACTTAGCCGGATGTGAAAAACGAGGTTTCGTCATTTAAATTACAGGATTCCACGCTGTTGACAAATTGTATCCGCTTTCCCGATTGAAATTTTTGTGTCTCTTGATTTCAATTGCTTCACGCACGACTCTTGGATAAAAGTGGCGATCGGTGGAAAGGACTTGTGGGCGATAAAATTCTATCCAATTATTCATATCCGATTGGAGAAGATGTTCCACTCGCTGATTTGGTAGTTTGCTGGTTTTTTAAAGCTGCAATGTGTTCCTTAATCCTTTCAGCAATAGTCCGCTTCGTTTGGCCAATGTATGAGCTACCATAACTGCAATCTATTTTGTAGACCCCTGGTGTCTGCAACGGCAAGACATCCCCACTATTTTGTTTACCTTAGTTCCCTGTGTGTCCACGGTATGGATGGAATACTTTTTTTAAATAGATCCTATTTTGTCGGTCACTCCTTTCACATAAGGCATATAGGCGGGTTGTCTGCTCACGTCCGGATGTCTGTTCTTCTTTTTAGACCGCCTCATTCGTCGGTTAATCTGATATCCGTTCTTTATCAGTACCTCCTGAACATAATCGAGCTCTTGCTCCAGATGTTCAGGGTCACACAGATCGTACGCTCTGTTCTTCAGTGAAGTTATAACAGATTGCAGATGACTGGGATGGGGGATGGTGATGCGACGTGGCGTGCAGGCTGTGTGTGTAGGCTTCCTATAAACACAGTATATAGTATAGGAAACCTATATAATATAAACACAGTATATATCACCGATGCCATCAATTGATCGTGTTATATGAAAGAATGGATTTTGTAAATAAAAGAAATATATATTGTGAATAATAATAAGAGGTACAGACATTTTAGTGGAATCTTAATATTAAAAATTTAAAATAGATTTTGTTTGCTCTACTTTCAAGCCTAAACCACTGAACCCATTAAACTGATATTTTATTTAAAAAATGACTACGATTACGCCATAAAAGTACTGACGTAAAAATATTTCGATATAATATCAAAATATTCTTTACGTCAAATACTACTTGACTACTTCACATATTGAAAATTAAAAATTTATATGGATATAATATATAAGCATCGATAATAAACCGCACTATTGCACTTGGTTATAAATCAAATATTTACGAAAGGCTTAAAATAAATGGCATATAAAAAGGTATTGCGACAATACATATAAAAATAAAGGATATGTAATAAGACAATGAAATTAACACAGATCACAGAGTACTATAATACTAACGGAAAAGAATGACAAAGATAATTATAAATCGACAGATTGAGAAAGAAACGTGTGTATGGGGTCGAAAAAGATAGAGATAGCCGCCATTAAAGTTAGCACATGTTTCATACAAACCTGTTTTTCTGTATGGAATTTCCTCAGACTGGATCACGACTGGATAAGCGGAGCAAAAAATACATTGAGTAAAAAATAATGATCAGCTGATTGCTCAGTTGTCAACTTGGCAGGTGGCTGTCAATTCGTGTCGGGTTTATAATCTGTCCTCAATGTTTAGATAATTTTGTAGTTTTCCTTTCATTGGTCTCAAAATTCAAGAAGTAATTTTTGATTGTATACCTATCTTATTTATTCTATATAATATACAAAATTACAAACATGTAATATGTTCACTTACAGAAAGTATGTCGATCCACTGGAGTCCCGAAATTGTATGGGAATACCGTGAACTACAAGCTACGGCAATGTCTGTAGATTACTCGGGTAACAATATCTTATTAGCCGGTCGGAGGTGGCTGGCTATCAAGCAGCTTAATCAAAATTTAGAAGAGGATAGCGGTGACATTATAAATAAGTATCCTAGACATAGCAAATATGATGCTGCAGGTGCTGAGTGGTGTCAAACATATCCGGGACAAAATTTGTGTGCGATTGCGGTATGTAAACATCTCTGTATAATTATAATTTTAACCTAATTTCAAATTATCACTAAGGGTGGCTTACGCCATTTAAAAACTTAAATATTTGGTGCAAACAAGGTGTCAAATCCTTAAATCGAGTTTAAATAGTTAGTGCAAACCACCCTAAGAGTTACAAAGACATTTAATTTGTTGTAATAATTACATTTGCATATATTGCAGAGTAATCAACGAGTGGATATATATGAATGGCGCAATGGTAACGACTTGAAATGTATAAATTCTCTACGTGGACACACTAGAGTCGTTAGCGATACTCATTTTCATAGACAGGATCATAATTTAATTGCTACTTGCTCTATAGATACATTTACCCACTTATGGGACCTGCGTGATGCCAGGAAACCAATGCTCTCTTTTTGTGCTGTTGGTGGGTATAATAAGAAATTGTTTACTTGATCCTATATATAGATTTCATTTGTAAATAATATTATAAAAATGGCAAGTAAAAAGGAAGTGTTGAGTCTTAGAAATAATTGCATTTTTATGACATTTATTATCACCGATGCCATCAATTGATCAATATTTTAACTAATATTTTGGTACATACATACATACATATCTTCATGCTGTATCCCCTATGAGGTAATCAGTGAGGACGGAGCGCCAAGTGTCGCAATCTTTACATACCTCTTTTGCTTCCTAGAATCTCATCATTCTCCTCACAGATTTTCGCCTAGGTATGCGAGTGCTTTTGACATTTCCGTCTGCTAACACTGGATATTTGGTTTTCATAAGTCAGCTTTGGTCTTCCTTGGCTTCTTTTACCTCCCACTTTCGCTCTTTAGATTTTCTTCATCAGTCTTTCATCACTCAGTCTTTCTAAGTGCCCGAACCATCTAAGCATAATAATAATATTTGAGTATATCTATAAATGGAACTTTTCTTTGAGGAAAAAATTACCAACTTTTCTATAATTGACATAGAACATAACATTTTAACCAAACCAAAAAATAATTGATTTCATACAACTATCGATAAATATCCTCATGCTGTATTCCTCACAGGATAGTCGTAGAGCATGGATTTCCAGTAACTTTTATTAACTTAATGATTAGGCCAAAGAACTTGAGAAGGAGGGAAAGTACCAGTAGGATAGTTTTTAAGAATTTCATGCTTGGTCCTCAACATTTGATGATTTCTGTGGATGTAAATTGGAATAAAGCACAAATTTTTAAAAAAAATTGCAAAACATCTAAGTGATATCACAATGTATGTGTAACATCAATATTTTTAAAATTTTTAAGTGCTTTTTGATAGAAGTATGGAAGTGTCCTTAAAAGTCAGAAAATGGTGGGAACAATTTTAAAGAATGGTCATCTTGTTCTATTAAATTCCCCCTATTACCCGTACTAAATTATATAAAAAAAACTACCAAGGTGATGAAGAGAAAGTAGTGATTATGAAAATTAATCTACCAATTTTTTTCTCAAAATACTAAATTATCTGAGGTCATTTCTACATTAAATTTTCTACTTTTACAATTAAAAACGCTTCTGAAATTGTAAGAGATAAGAGAAGAAAAAATATTCGTAGAAAGCATTTTATCACAAATGATCTGATATCTGTATTTTTCATTTCTCTTATACCTTAAATAGACCCTTTATGCTTGGAAATTCAATAATTCAATTTTAAAGCAGCAATTTGTTTTGATATATTTATGAAATGACTTAAAAAAGAGATCACATTATTTTTTTAAATTATTTAGAGCACTAAATCAAAATCCCTGCTTTCAGAAATATACGGTTGACAAATAGAGTTAGATAACACAAAGGGATTTCTTTAATTTTAGAGACATAATTGCTTTCTGAGCATCTTTGCAGTGACTATCATGGATTTCAATTACCTGTACTGGTTTTGAATTTTATCAGCCACATCAAAAATGTTGACAATCTAAAGGGATATAGATGAGTTTCCTGTTAAAAAATTTTTTCAATATATTAAAGACTTGTATGATAACTTTATGGATGAATGGAAAATTGAGGTTGTTTGAATTTTTGAAAATTATTTTTCAAATGCACCCATAGGAGATAAGAGTAATAAATAATGTCAATATTGTGTATTATTTTCAAACTAGTAAGGGATTTAAAAATTATACTTCATTTACAGCTGGAGCTTCACAAGTACAATGGAACAAAGTAGCATACCATATACTAGCTACTGCTCATGATGGTGACATAAAGATATGGGATTATAGGAAGCACTCCTCCCCTATACATTATATTTCTGCACACTTATGTAAAATTCATGGAGTAGATTGGAGTCCGCATCACGAATATCAACTCGTTACTTCCAGCCATGATGGCAGCATAAAGCACTTTGACATTAACAATGCAAGAAGACCTGAGAACACAATAATGACAAACTTTCCAGTATGGCGCGCTATTTACACTCCATTTGGTAGTGGATTATTAACTATTGGTGTAGGTTGGGGTGGTTTACCAAGAGTAGAACAAGCTGGTGTCATCGGCATTTGGGTTGGTAGTACACTGACACATAGATTAGTTGGTCATACAGACACAGTTCAGACAATGGTTTGGAGACCTAATACATCCCCTTTGAATTACCAGTTAGTTACATGGGGTAGGGACCAATCGCTTAGGATCTGGGCAATGCATCCTTCACTGTTGAAGATGTGCAATCATTACTTACCTGATGATATCGACCATGAAGACGACAACAATAGTGATTGTAAGTTTTGTAGTACTTTTTATTTTTTACACAACGCTAATTGTAATTAAGGACGTACTAACTGTACCCCGCGGTTTGACCTGTGTTTTTGGTATTTTTCCGGGATAGAAAATAGCCTAGATGACCTGAAATGAAAAGCTCTCTACCTGCTTATGAAAGTCAGGTTAAAATCGGTTCAGCCGTTTCGGAGATTAACCAGACAGACAGACAATAATTTAAAAACGCGTGTTTGGGTTTTGATAATGTGCAAATAACTACATGAGATTAAGAAAAAGCCTTTATTTCGAAATCACGAACAAATACTTCAACTTTAATTTTTTATGATAAAATTATTGCGGAATGAAGTGATTTATTGCGTAAAAACCCAGTTATTTATATCGTAAAAAGATAAAGACCCCGAAATTCTAAAAAAGTACTTTTAAAATGTTTTGCTTTTACGCGTATAAAAAAATTTATTGGTAACATTTTATTAATGTAATAAATGGAAATGCTTTTAGCTTGTTTATTTGAAAAAAACCAATAAAATATTTCACAGTTCAACTTAATAAAAATCGTCGATAACAATTATTTTTACAGCAATGAGTTATTCATCAACTGTCGGTTCAATGAATGATTTGTCTATAAACGATGGCAAAGGTCAAGACATACAAATGGTAATCAAAAAAATTTGCATTCTGCATGAAGTTCATCAAAAGTTCTATTAACATACGATATAACTATTTTTTAGAGCAAATTGCCACATAAGTCTCCAACATCAATTGACGAAGAATTTGAATCAATTCGTGAGATGGCTAACATTGAAGTTACGGACATGAATATAGAGACAAGGACTTGCCAGATACATTCAGAGCGTAATGGATATGTTGCTAACTTACAAGTCACATTTCCAAGAAATGTTTCCGAGCAAACTATACCAAAGTTTTCTTGGTTATCTGGAACTAATATAGACAGTGCTACCACTGTTAGAATTCTTCAGTCAATAAATAGAACAGCTTATCGAAAGAAAAAGGAGGGTCACAGATGTCTTTTGCACTGTTTGAAGACTTTAGCGACATCCATTGATGAGGTATAACTATAATCCTTTGAACTCCTATGATTGTTAAATGATTAAAGATTATCTTCAAACATCTTATTTATATTTTAGATCCCTGTAAAATCTAGTGACGATTCAGATTCAATGAAATCCAGCCAAAGAAGTCAGTCAGAAAGTGAGAATGCAGGTGATTCATGCATACCTTTCCCTCGGACTTGTGGTGCAAAATGGTGTGCAGTCAGCACTTTGGTCGTATTCAATCGGCCACCAAATGCAAGGAGACTATCTCTTAAACAAGAAAGTGGGACACCACGATCCATGTCATCTCTGTCCCTAATTCCGGGAATATTTGGTACTGGATACAGTTCTGTGTCTCCTCATGCTACCACTACGCCATCCCCTACAAACGCATCAGGATTTCCTCAAATTCATCACAGACATCCATCAAACTCAATAACAACATTCTACTTTCAAGATAGATGGGTAAAATTTTTATAGTTATAAAATTGTTACAAATACTTAACATGCGTAGCTTAAAAGTTACCATAATAAATAAAATATAAATTTTAAACTGCAGAAATCTCAAGGACGTCGCAATATGCGTAGTCGTGGCAGTATCTCCGGTTGCAGCACACCGCGTGTGGTTCTATATTGTGCCGCAAATCTTTTTCCACTCAATCGTACTCTCGCTGAAAAATATCTCATCGATGCTGAAAACCCTATCGGTTAGCACTACCATTCAATTTAAATAATACTAACATGTTCCTGTATTTTTTTTATTTGTGGGGTTTAGGTACAGCACAAACCTTACTTAAAATGCTATTAAGAACAAATCATTTTATCAGAGATAGAATTATTAAATTGCATAATATGTTTAGTCTCATCGTGTGTGTGCTAGCAGTAAGTGTAAATGCGGGTGTTAGAGATGTGCGAGCGCAACGGTCGCGTGGCGACCGACGAGGGCGACAACGAGGCAGCACATGCGTGGCGACTAGCGGCGCTTGCAGCCCGCGCGCTGCGACCGCTTCGCTCAACCCGCACACCCTCAGCCCGCTTTTCCTGCTCTGAAGAGACTATGGGTTGGGTCGGACACCCGCTCTGCTGCCACCTGTTACAGTCACTGTAAGTATTGCCAGCTCACAATACACACGCAGTACCGAAACTGACGCCTCCCGGAGACATAGAAATAGTTCAGTCAATCTCGTAGGTGTCTGGAAAGGGTAAACTTTTTAGGCAGGGTGTAATTTTTGAGTGTCGAATGGCATCAAATTTAAGTTTAAAATTGAGTTTTCGAGTTCGGGGTGTCGCCGTTCAGCTGCCATATTTTAAAAATAGAGGTTAAAATGTTTTTTTAACATATCTGTGTAACTGTAAATACATTAAAAAAACTGCTTGTTACATGCCTCTTTTCAATATGCAACTCCACCAAACCATACTCTATACCAGCCTTTCCCAAAGTGGGCGATAACGCCCCCTTGTGGGCGCTGCAGGCCTAAAGGGGGGCGGTAAGAGACCCAGAAAAAAACGGGGGCGTTGTGTAGAGGCCTGGGGGGTGATTTGTAATTTCATTTAGCTAGGAGGCATCTTAGACAACAAATGCATGAGCTCTCGACTCTCAACTACAGCTTGTGAACATCAACTAATATTAATTAAAAGATTGCTCAAACTCTGTTCGATATTTCTCTCTGCGTAGTTCATATATCTGTCCTGTTTTATTGAATATACAAAATAAAAATCATGTCAATCGGTCGTTCCGTTTCGAAATGAAAGTAAACACAAACAAACAAATAAAAAGGCAACAGACACACTTTCGCATTTTAATAGTTATTAGTACTCCCAGATAGGTAATTTTCGTAGATAATAGACCGCGGGCAATCATGTTTTAACAAGTTTTTGTTAAATAACCCGAATTGTGCATTCCTGTATCAATCGGCTGGTTCATAGAATACTTGTTCTGACTTGTTGAGTACGATTGAGCTTTGAATGAGATAAACGAGTTTATGCATGTTTGTTTTATTCCTGTCGGTGCGTGCTGCTTATGCATCCTATATAAACAACGTAATATTTATTTTATTTTCATTTGCGATTTCGCGCGCAATAGATGAGCAGTACTTAAGTTCAACACTTACTTACATATTTCTCAAAACAAAACAATGTCGGAAGTAAAAAAGAAGAGACGGCAATGCTGTGCGGAATATATTAAATTCGGATTCATTGAAAATCCGACAAACCCATCGTCGCCTTTGTGTCTTCTATGTCTAAAAATGAAATGTCTGAATGAAGCAATGAAGCCTTCAAGACTGAAAGATCATTTGAATAAAATGCATCCAGATAAGAAAGACAAGAATGTAGCATATTTTCAAGACCTAGAGAAGAAGCATAATACTCAGCCAAGTGCAGCAAAACTATTTTCGACGGCTACTAAGCAAGATGACGACGGACTTCGAGCTTCGTACAATATCTCTTTGTTAATTGCTCAAAAAGGCAAACCACATAACATCGGAGAAGAGTTAATTTTGCCAGCAATAAAGGAAGTAATAACTACTGTGCTTCATTAACCAGCCGCAGATATTATCCGAAAAATTCCTTTGAGTAATAATTCTGTGCAAAGACGAATTGATGAAATGGCTGAAAACATTGAAGGATCATTGTGTGATCACCTGAGGACAAGTCAATTCTCAATTCAGCTCGATGAGTCCACTTTACCAACTAATGAAGCATTGTTGCTGTCTTACGTGAGGTTTATTAAAGATGAGAAAATATGTGAAGAACTATTCTTTGCTAGAAATTGAGAGACCGATACAAAAGGCGAAACCATATTCAATACATTGGAAAAGTTTTGTGATGAGAAAGAGATTCCCTTGAAAAAGATTATATCAGTTGCTACGGATGGCGCTCCGGCTATGACAGGGTGCCATAAAGGCTTCATAGCGTACTTAAAAAATAAAATTCCAGATGTCCTTGCTGTACATTGCGTTATTCATAGACAACATTTGGTTGCTAGAAACTTAAGTGAACGACTATTTCAATCACTGCAATATGTCATCAAAGCAGTCAATAAAATCCGCAACAGCTCTTTGAATGATAGATTATTTCATCAGCTTTGTGTTAGTAATGACGAGGATTTCAACCGTTTGTTGTTTCATACTGAAGTTTGTTGGCTATCAAGAGGCAATTGTCTGACTCGATTTTACAACCTGTTTGACTCTGTTATAGAGTTCTTGGAAACTAAAGATACAGAATTGCACAACAAGCTCATTACATCAAAGAATGATATAGCTTATATGACAGACCTGTATAAATTGTTCAACGACATGAATCTCCAACTGCAAGGCGATGAACTAAATTTAATTAAAACAAAAAACGTCGTTGCTGCTTTCGCAGCCAAACTGCTTCTACACAAAAAGAATATGGGCAGACGTGAGTTTCACAATTTTCCGAATTCATCAGTATCATGCAGTAACGACGAATTATTTGCCTACTGCCAACATTTGGAAAACCTCCACATTGACTTCACCGAACGATACCAGGACATTTTGAACTTGGAAATACCAGACTGGGTGTTGGATCCGTTTTCAAATGTCAACACAGCAATGTCACCTCAGCTGGAAGAAGAACTTATAGAATTGACAACAAACGAGGAAATAAAAATCAAGATCAAAAATGGTTACCAAGAATTTTGGCTACAAAAACCGATCCCACAATTGTACCCTGGATTGTGGTCAATCGTTCAGCGATTCTTGATAGCATTCCCATCGTCATCTTTTTGTGAACGTGGATTTAGTGCTGTGGCAACACTGCTTACTGAAAAGAGAAATCGTTTGCATGTTACCAAACGTGGCGACTTGCGACTGTTCTTGAGTAAATTGGAACCTGATATCAACAAACTTATTAAACAGCATCAGATTCATCCTTCACGTTAGTTTTTATATAAGGATCGATTATATTTGTTTTATTTTGAATAAAAGATACTCTGTTTGAATACTATAAAGTTGCGTTTCAATAATCATTCTCATTGGCAGGTGTAGCCCGTAAGAGTTAACTTGAGACCTGAGCGCCGTTGTGTATTACCTACTGCGCTCAGGTTTCAAGTTAACTCTTGCGGGTTATAGTAAAAGTCTCGTTTGGAATTAATGTTTAATCTTCGCTAATATAGCTCACAATAATTAATTAATTTAATTTCAAGTTATAGTGGTTTTTCAGTAGGTGAAAAAATGGGGGCGCTAAAAAATAATTTATTCTCAAAGTGGGCAGTAGACAAAATAAGTTTGGGAACCCCTGCTCTATACAATGAAAAAACAAGTTGCTTGTTATCCAAAACATTTTTGGAAACATGAATATCAATACAGTCATAAGAATAAATTAACCTAGGTTAGGTAACCTATTATATTTGTTATTAGAGGGCAGTGTTGGGCAAAATGTAATTGTAAAAACAATTACAATTAAAAATTGTAATTGTAAAATGTAATGGCGATCACATGTTTTTAGGCAAACAATTACAATTACAAAAAGTAATTGTAATTTTTTTTATAATTACTTTTGACCAACACTGTTGGAGGGTTATTATACTTGTTTAAGCTGGTAATGCGCGAATATATTAATAAGTGAAATAAACAAGAAAATGTTTGAATCAGTTTTATTCAGATATATTTATTTTGTATAAATAAATTATTAGAAATACTGCGTTTCAGAATATCGCACTACGCCAAATCGTCAGATCTCCAAATGGCAGCAATGTTGGCTTGTGCTTTTTCCGTGTTCAATGACACAAGTAATTCCAGTTCACAATCTACTATTAGTACTTCAAGCTGTGTAAGTTTAGTATGTATTTCTAATAAAGTATTTTTATTTTAGTAATAGCTTTGCTATAAGGTTTAAACTGACTTATTTGTAATCTTTTAGGGAAATGGCACCTCCCCATATAGTACAATGAATCAATACAGTGAGATAAGTGCCGATGGTTGGACGCTACCGATTCTCCGAAGTAATTCATGTTCCGAAGCGGAGAACTTTTATACGGATTCTTCCGTATCTAAATCCGAACGGACATCATCTTGCATCTTAGACGAAAGCACAGTACATTTATACCACTGTTTCAAGCGGGTTTATGCTGATATTCTACATCGCTGGCAACTAATATATAAGAGAACAGAGGTGACAATTATAATAATATTTTTTTAGTAGTCCTCTCTGACTACCCCGTTGGGGATACAGCGTGAAGTTATGTTATGTTATGTTATTTTTTTATCAACAGAATTATTCTTCACTACATAAACAGTGCACTTACATAGATCCATACAATATCTTCACGCTGTATCCCTTGTAGTAATAGAACAACTAAATGCATTTTGTATTTGCGCAAGTAGTGTCCCATACAGTCATTTGTTACTTGTAACGAATTACCACCTGCTAAACTTTGTAGAATTTTCTCTTTACGTAAAAAATGCCACTCATCGATAGCCAACCACATGAGCCTGCTTTTTTTTTGAAAAAAATGTATCGACAATAATGCGATCCTGATTTTCCTTCAATGTACATCTTATTCTCAATGTTAAAGATTTTTTCCAGCAATTTTTATGCAATTCGTAAAACTATAAAGAAAGTAACTCAATGTGACGTAATAATATACAATTTTGAGATGGTTACTAATAAGTGAAATATTGATAAACACTTATGATAGTGAAAAATATTCTCTTACTAACTGGCTTAAGGTAAAGCTCACTTATCGCCCCGATCGGCACTGCCTCGCCGGTCGACGTCCACTTATTATCAGCAGTGCCACGCCGAGATTGACACCTAACAGTCAACGGTAAACGCCTAATGGTTAAGAGCCCTTTGAATTTTTTCTGCGAAATAGTGATATTTTGACACTAATTCTCAGAAACCTTAAGATTTTTTTAATATTCTGCTGGCAGTTTATAATAGATCAGAATTATTTTCCATTTTCCTTCTTGAATACCGGTGTTGCATATTTTCATATTTATTTTACAATAACCATTCTACGAAGTCAGTTTACAAGAAAAATTCTTAGATGCGCACTACTTTGACGTCCTAATTAACATTGTTTCGACGAGTTCTAACAGTTTATAACATTATGTTGAGATCAAGTACATATTCTAATTGAATATTAGTGTTGTGGAAATGTCATAGATTTTTCCTTACTACTTATTGATCCTTTATATAAAAAAAATAATTAAAAAGGCTTATTTCAAGGATAAAGTTTGTAAGTTAAGACTTTGGAAAGAAGACTGTTGCGTTTCCGGAACGTTGTTTGTGAGTGAAGCGTGTGCCTTCGGTGATTACTACACGAGTACCTACTTCGAGGGGCGACTACGAAGACTAGGAACCGCCGTAATTAAGTTCACGCATACTTGACATCTGTCTGTAGGAATGAAAATAACTCTTTGCACCCTTAACTGACATTTCATTACCCACAGCTCGTAACTATAATATTTGTGTTAAAGAATGTTATTGCATTTCTTTTACATGCATTTAACGCGTCGAGAACACTTAATTACGAATATTGTATGTATTTATCTGGAACGAAAAAAAATAACAAAATTCGAAACTTGATTCGGAAAAGTATAAAAATTATATTTTTACTGAAGTTGCTTCGTTACTCACACTACAATAAAGCTACGAAAGTCGCACGCATACATGAGAGTCCCAGCTCACCAATATGTAAATTCAAGTTCTTACGATTTGTCATAGGGCTGTTAACGATTTATCGTGAATTTAAACCTCGCGTGAACCACTCGTGGACAGCACGCGGGAGGTGCGCGATTTACTCATGACTGTCGTTTTGCCAGCGACTAGACGGTGGGTTGTCAACTTGTCACCGAGTGGTACACTTCGAGCGAGCGAGACGTTTCAGTGTCGATAGGGAATTGTTAAATGAGCGTATATATATGCAAAGTACATATGACCAATTCCCACTACTTGAGGAGAGGCGGTCGAGGACTAGTTTGGTAAATGAGCGATGACCTTTATTTTAGTTCTAAATTTTCCTGTTTGTTTTTATTTTTATTTTGCACCACCTATCACTCATTTTTTCTATTGTTATTGCATTACTTTATTTAATAGTTGAAACAGACAGCATTTTCTCTTTTTTTTTATGTATTTTTTACTGCTACAAACTTGGCCGGTGTCATTCCTCTAAACGGGGTCGACAATTGAACCGCGCGTTTTTTGAGAACGCAACCATTTGTAACGCACTTTACGACCAGACGCTCATTTCAAAGTCGAGGCGGTATCGTGACAGTCCAGGAACAAAACGTAACACCTCTACTCTTGGTGTTACGTATTGTTACATTGCTTCTGTGACAGAGATTACAATTTTAGTTCTATTTCAATTTACACCCATCAGTCTGGTCAGACTGATGGCGTATAGTAATGCGCGTTTGATACTGACTGACAAAGTGATAATCCAAACGACACAATATTTAAGTGATATTAGTCTAATCACGATCAATACCGCAGATCGTACTGACAATTATCTGATTAGCTCTGAGGCGCTAGAGCGTCCGCGCCTCGACGCCGTCTAGACTTTTAAATGTGTAAGCGTCCGGACTAACAACGGTGACGACGGTGCGGGCGGTAGGTGATGAAGCTGGTGAAGTGCAAGTACGAGACGAGCCCGCCCAAGCATGTGGGCCCCGAGATCGGCGTGGAGTGCGCGTGGTGCGGGCGCAGTGTGCGCGGCGCGGCCTGCGCCTGCGGCCGCCTGGCGCTGCGCTGCGCCGTGTGCGCGCTCGGCGTGCGCGGGCTCGCCGCCGCCTGCGCCTACTGCGGCCACGCCGGTCACGCGCCGCACATGGTCGACTGGTCAGTACCGCCGCGCGGCCGACCGTGCACTTCCAACCGTGCTCTGCCGACCGTGCTCTGCCGACCGTGCACTGCCGACCATGCACTGCCGGTCGTGCATTGCCTACCACTCAATGCCGACCGTACACATCCAACCGTGCGCTGCCAACTGAGTGCTGCCGACCACGCGCTGCCGACCGCGCACAGCCGATCGCGCACTGCCTATCATGCACTGCCGACCGTGCGCTAGCAACCACAGTCACAGGTTACATAACACATTCCGAATTGCCGTAACTAGAAATTCAAATTGCTTTATTTCTGAATAAAACTTCGTGAAATTACCGTATATTTTAATTTCAAAAACTTGTTACATAATAAATTAGTCAACGTAATGAAAAACTAGATGGTGCATGGCGTAGATACTTAAAAAATAAATAGAGCAAAATGAACCAGGCCGCCTGTAAATTCAATATACATTTCCATACTCGCGGGGCGGTTTTATGGTTTTATGCTAACACAGCCAAAATTGCCGTATAAAATGGTACAGCAATTAAGAAGACCGTATTGTCTAAACGTGAGCCGTATATTACAGCAATTGCCGTATCAATAACAGCACTAAGTCAAAGTCTGTCCACATACGTTATTGTACCCAGTGCAGTGTCACTGGTTTTAAATATACCTATAAGCACAGATTAATTAGTTACTAACGTTAAATATAAGGTTCAAACATGTTGGTTAGAAATGCGCTTTTAATCTAGTATTTACCATACATAAACGCTTAGTACACCTTCCAATTTGTTGGAACAACTTTCCTAGGAATGGCGATCTGAGATCGATTAATGGAAAAATTGAACGATTGACCTCGAGTAGAGAATCGATTTAGTGAATTGATTGCGGACACCCAAAAATGGAGTTTCTATTATAATTTTGTATTGGTAAGAACGCAACTATAAAATAATGAACTAGCGCGGAATTTTTTAATAAATTATACATACATATATAGAACACTGCCGTCACCTTACCGCTCTCGGAGCCAGATTTAGCGCTTTTATGAGTTGTCTAACTTTTATCTATCCCATGCAAAATTTAAAAAAACCCGTAGAACGATTTTTGAGTGTCTGTCGTCTATTCACTGGATCGATTCACTGCTCGCGATCGAATCCATCCCTAGGAAAGTAGTTCCAACAAATTAGAAGGTGTAAATGCGTTTTTATTTATACAGATATCGTTGGCCACAGGTAATAGGTAGCGGGCAATATAAAGAAACTTTCACATACTATCTATTAATGCAGGTTCACGCAGCGTGACACGTGCCCTACTGGATGCGGTTGTAAGTGCATCATCGAAGGTAACTCCGTATGGAAAGGTGTCAAGTACGTCTAGTCAGAAGAGAAATTGGACCGCCTGCTACTTGTAACAAAAAGACTTAGGTACGTCTTTGCTAATATTGTATTTTAATTAATTATTAATTAAGGTTTTAACTTTAATTGTTATTTCATGATATTGAATAATATATTGTAATAAGTATGTAATTAAAATTTCGAAGACTGCTATAAATAATAATACACTGTAAATGTTCTTGCCTTTTTATTTAACAAACTTTTTACACGTTTTTTTAAATACGTTTCAAATATTAGGTACTTGTAAGGGGTGCATGAAGTTTATAGCTCCGTGAATATTTTGATTTATATCTAAACTTAATTACAAAGGCTTCGGCAAGTAACCTAAACAATTACTTCAATTGAAGCATTCCTTTTGATCTGTGTAACAAGCTGTTTAAAATACCTTATGACCATGAGAGACCACGAAGGTCCCCTTTAGTCAAAGTCAAATCAATTTATTCAAGTAAACCCAATTACATGGTATTTTTGAACGTCAAATCTACTTTAGTTCGGTTCGAATAGAAAACCTGGACACTGAGAAGAACCGACAAGAAACTCAGTCAGGTATCATTTTTTCAACTTCATTTTACAAAAGGTTTATTAAAATACAATATTTTCATTAAGCCAGTAAACGCATGTGCAGAGAACATCATTTCCAGACTATTGTTTTATCTTCAATGAAATCGTTTATTTTATAGTATGATTGTCTAGTCAATGTACGTTTTATAACCGTTCTAAATTTATTCTCTGTTAATTGAGTAATTTCTTGAGGAACTTTATTATAAAAACGAATGCAGTTACCTAAAAATGAAACATTTGACTTTTGTAATTTAAATTTTGGAATAACCAATTTATTAGATTCAATTTATTAGAACCAATAATTTAGATTCTCTAGAGTCGGTTGCGATTGAAAACATAGATGATACTTTTAAGTTAACGCAATTATCAGATTTGTCTATATTCTATAACTGCCCTCACTCCCCATTCATCTAACGTCTCAATACACCCATATTTATGACACATCATACATTTATGTATTACAACCATTTATGGGCACATTTTTATAAATTAAGTAACCTGTTCTTCAGTGTTATTCATATTTACTAAAGTGAAAAAAATACCTATTTACAAATTTTATATAATAAATAGCTCTTTATACATCAGCATTACAAAAGCACATAATTTGATACCCTAATCTTATTTTTATAATAATTATTATTTATTATAAAGTTTTTAAACGATCGTTTCAATTCAGTCGTTTTTATTAGCCATTAATCTGTACTTACATTTGAATCCAAGTTTTTGTTAATCCTTATATAAATGTTTATTTTTAAACTTTATTAACCTTTAAAATGAAGAACATCTCTTCAACATTATGTTGTTAAAAAAGTATTATTAAAAAAATATACTTACCATGAAATATAACTGAACACGTTAGAACCTACCGTAATTTTCAGTTTTCTATCGCATACTCAACGACTGTAATACCAGTGCCTTAGTTAGCCCTTAGTGGAGATTATTATGGCCATTTATATATGGTAAATAATAAGGAAGATATAGTATGTTAAAACAGAGTTAGAGTTTATACTAACTAGCAATTGTTAATGCTAATACTAAATACTTGAAGCAATCGCTTTTGTTTTCTTTACATCACCCATTGTCTAGGTACTCCACTGGTGGATCAGGTACCTACAAGTACAATAGAGTACTACTCGCACTCGTACACTAACCTACACCAATAAATATACAGCAGAGGCGAAAGTGATAGAATATCCCAATAGACTGTAGCTAGAGTAAGACCAAGATTTCATTTGATTCACTGCGACTTATCAAGGACTTATCCCATTAAGTCCTTTAGTCCTTGCTGGCGTTCTTCATTTATGGTATGTATGTATGTGCAAGCCACTCTTACTATATCTTCCCTTTTTATATCAATGGACATAAAGCAATATATTGGGTCTTATTAGGTACTCGTGTCGGTACATTTCTACAGATAACACACAAGCACATATTATGTAGGTAACAGTAACTTTAAAAACTATGTTACAACTTTCTAATTAACTGTACTGTAACTTGAAGCAGCAAACGAAAAGCTAGAAACACAAGTACATAGCAAATATACTTAAATTTAAAAACACGTGTAGTAATTTACGTAAACGAATTAAATCAATAATCTTCAGCAAAACCCATCAATACGTTAATTACTTATACCTGTTAACAGTAATGAGTAATAAAACAATAATTTCCTACGTGCATCCATTACGTAGGCTATACATATAACACAGTCACATTACTTTGTACAACGGTTGCATTCATTAGTAGTAATGTATAAAAAGAAATCAATATACGAAATAAAAATTAGGCACCATATCTCACAAAACTACTTTTTAATGTCCTAATACTATTCTATAAATCATTTTATGAGTATTTAATAAGTAGAGAATAAAGAAGAGATACCATAAAATAGATTTGTTTCTATAAATAATTCAAATCGAAACACATTATTACGCTTTGTTCCTCGAATCGACCTATACCTATGTAGTTATTTATTGTAACGAATGCTAGAATTTAAGAAATAACGGAATGAAGTAGTTCTAATTGTCACTTGCATAAAAGTTTACGCAAAAATCGATTAAAGGAACATTAATTGCTTATCGACATGAGGCTGTATTTGGTACCTCTATCCTACGTATAAAAAATATTTGAACTGGTACAAAATAAGTACACATGCACGACGTAAATAGGTTGAACGCGTTGGATCTCAAAGACGAGTAGTTCTATTGTAGCAGCTAAAACAATAAAGAATGCTTATTAATAAACGACATTGCGTGAAATGAGACTAACAGACAACATAAATACCTAATTAGTGCAGGTGTGTTACTAATTATGAAAATATTGTGTTATAGTAATAAAGAAACGACCTTTTTCTCCGATATTTTTTGAACAAATTAACTTAACGGTTTTTTGTACAAGACTATCGTTTTATCTTTTATAATCTAGCATCAACAACATATTAATATTTAATACAAATTTTCATAGTCAACACTAATCGACCCGGGTCTGTCTAATGAAAGGAGTGAGCAATATGAACGTTATATTGTTGTGGGCGTACCTTTCCAAGAGTCTGCGCTTCAATTCCGGTGGATACGTGACGTATATGTAATGGTCGTCGGAGTCGTCGAGCATAGCGTCTTCGCCAGCCATACGCTCGGTACGTGTCGGCGAAGAATGTGTTGTCATGGAAACCGATGCGCTCCCAGTCACACTACCTTCATCAGAACTAGACACCATCGAAAATAATACCACAATATAAGATATACATATATTTTATGTATATATAAAATATATTAGTTTTTATATATAATAGTATATATAAAATATGTATATATAAAAGTGGTACAGAAACAATTACCACCAACGAGAGTATCCAAAACCATCAAGGTAACATTGAAAGATTAGGCTTAGACAACATAATGTGTTAAAAGTATCGACAATCAATTAAACCGCCTTAATTTGAGACGGTTTTGCATATTCACCTTGGTGGTTACTGTTTCTGACTATTCTTGTGTCATGTCGATATATTATAACTTTATAACATATGTGTAAACGAATGACTTACTCAAACACGATCCAGATAATGTAATAACACATGCAGAGTGCTAAAGCCAGACCAGTTGCAAGAGCCAGCAATAGTGGCCACGGAAACGACCGCGCTGTTGGTGCTGTATCTTCCCAATAACGATCACAACTAAGATACCAGCAGACGGCTCGCTGCATTTCTTCTGCAAACCAAGAAACATTGAGGAGAATAAAAATTAATATATATATAAAGTATTTCTAAATAGTCATAATAAAGAATGAACCTTCAAGCTCCGTAAACTGATGTTGGGTTAAATGTAATAAAAGCGTCGCTATACAGGAATGTACAATTTTTTCGCAACGCACTTTGAGGCCTTGCAATCTTGCAGGATCACAAGCTATTCGTTCAGCCTGCAAGTCTGCTAATTTTTTTTGTCGGCTGTCTGGCGGTAGAGAAGATTCCACGGTGTCAGCGTCGCACAATTCTGCTGTTTGATTGGCGTCACCTTCACTGTCATCTGTTCTCTTTTTTTCGTCTAAATCTAGAAACGATATAGTATTATTTAATAAATATTTATTTCCTGATAGCAACTAGGGAAATATTTAACAATTCACTCGCCCATACCTTTATTACAATAGAAATATTTTTGTGGTAAGAAAGGATTATTACCTGGATCATCTCTGTCGGAGTCTATTTTTGGACAGTCTGCTATAGATTGCGGTGGTGCGACTCCAGATGCACGTGGCCGATGTCTTCTCCTAGTAGGAACTCGAGCCACGCTACGTGATGTGGCAGGCGCTAAAGCTTTTTTTGCAGTTTCTATATCCTGCCATACTTCAATATCAGTACCTGGCCCTCCGCCACCGCTCAATAAACCATGAGCTATTAACACTTGACAGCGCATTATGTCGCAATAATCCGCTAGACATACTGCGTCCTCCGCCTGTATCAAATATTATCATTAATTATGAACCAGACAACGAAGACAACCAATAATTATTTGTTTTTATCTGTCGGCTTGCTTATTTTATTTGCTTGTGTGGCAACTGTAGGTAATGTTTCATTTTAATGCTTTCATCTCCAATATTGAAACATCCATTGTCTAAAAAGTAAAAAAATAATACGTACCTATTGGCTCTTTAAATTTATGATCAGTTGTAATATAAATAGTAGTAATATATCCAAGCGTCGTCGCGTTGGTGGACCGCTAAGTAAAAAACTAAATCAAAATCGGTTCATCTGTTTAAGAAATTCGATGGCACAGACAGACACACAGATACACACGTTATACTTATAACACCCCTCTTTTTGCGTCGGGGGTTCCAAAGGGATCTGAAGTTTTTGCTTCACGTAGTAATATAATGATGATGATGATAGTTCTAGTCGTTTAATAATAATATTGGGTCCTTACATATGAAATTAGCGTTTTGTCGTATTGACCACTTTGATCTGAAATATCTCCTCTTTGGTTAAGAATTCCAAATTCAAATTTATAAATTCATTTAGCTGGTACATTTGAGTTTTGAAAACAGTCATTCATTTGTTTTTTTCCTCATTATTTTTTTCTTTGGCGTCGCTTATTACCGCACAATGGAAAACATGAAATATCGGTATATTTACGAGTACGAGTTCTACCGTGGCACCAGTGCTGCAGAAACAGCTCGAAGGATAATTGATGTGTACAGCGCTGGTGTCGCAAAAGAAGGCACGGTACGTTTTTGGTTTCAACGTTTTCGTTCTGGAAATTTCGACCTTCAGAACCAACCCCGTGGACGGCCGGAGACCAAAGTGGAAAATGAAGAATTAAAGGCTATTGTGGAAGTGGATCCATCACAAAGCACTTCAGAGGTAGCTGTAAGCTTCGGGGTAAGGGACAAAACTGTATTAATCCACTTGAAGCAAATCGGGAAAGTAAAAAAACTTGAACGATGGGTACCTCATGAATTGAGTGAATCGAAATTGCAAACACGCGTTGACTGCTGTGTTACTTTGCTCAACCGACACAATAATGAAGGGATTTTAAATCGAATCATTACTTGTGATGAAAAGTGGATACTGTACGATAATCGGAAGCGCTCGTCGCAATGGCTGAACCCTGGAGACCCAGCCAAATCCTGCCCTAAACGAAAATTGACTCAGAAAAAGTTACTTGTGAGTGTTTGGTGGAATAGCGCCGGTGTCGTTCACTACAGCTTTCTAAAATCTGGCCAAACGATTACGGCAGATATCTATTGTCAGCAACTGCAAACCATGAAGGAAGAACTAGCTGCTAAACAACTGAGATTGGTCATTCGCTCTAGGCCACGGCTGCTTCACGACAACGCAAGACCACACACTGCACAACAAACAACCACTAAGTTAGATGAGCTACAATTGGAATGTCTACCACATTCACCGTACTCCCCGGACCTTGCTCCAACAGATTACCATTTTTTCCGGAATTTGGACAACTTCTTACAAGGGAAAAAATTCAACTCCAATGCGGCAGTCCAAACCGCCTTCAAAGAGTTTATTGATTCTCGCCCCCATGGTTTTTTTAGTAAAGGGATCAATGAACTACCTATGAGATGGCAAAAGTGCATAGATAACAACAGTGCATACTTTGATTAATTAAATATATTTTACAAAAAAAAAATTTACTTTACATTCCTCTCGTACAAAACGCCAATTTCATATGTAAGGACCCAATATATTATAGGAAGTATTTTTGAGTAGTCACTACATTTTACTTAAAAGTTATATTGACCTTATTAATCTGGTTCTTGTGTCGCTGGTCGAAGTGCGTGTCCAGATGTCGTTCTTCGTAAAAGGACTTTCCGCAAAAAGCACACGTCCACTGCGACGGTCGATGCTGCAGTTTGGCAGCATGTTGTGGTGCGAAAATATCGCGCGCTGGGTGAAATGGACATTCCAGTGGAAGTTTTACCTGAATAATTGTCGCATATTAAGTACCCACATACTTTTTATACACCGTGAAATTTTCATGGTTTGAGAACCAAAAGAGAGTGATTCTATCCATCAAATTGAAGAACTTAACATGTAAACAGAATTTAATACGCGACTATTTTTTTTTCAACTTTTCATACAAAACAGCCGAGTAGGAAACTTCGTTTTCGTAGGAAAGTTCGTTCCCAACATTCGAAACGCCGGGATAAAAAAGGTATTCGTTTTAAAGGATCAACACGACACAAACCCGCGGGGCTATTACCTAAAAATTTGCAGGCAGCGACAGCTACACGATCACTGTGCGACCGGTGACTAATTGTAATAAAAAATTGGTATCATATATGGCGATTGTGTGTCGATTGCGCCATGATCGTAAAATGTACTTTTCGCGGCAGATACTAATCACATTAAACAAATTCTCGTTTTAACACAAATATAGTGCGATATTTGGTTGTCCCATGCTGACTGCAATTTAGGTAATAAGCGTGCCGATTAGTTAGGATTGCAATATGTGTCGTGAAATAATAAAAGCATGAAACTTGGAAAACAAGAAATTCGGGAATTTAATAATTTTATTTTCTGCATAAAGTTGTTCAGTTTCAAGTGTAAAATTACCTCTTTCGGCTCTGAAACCATGAAAATTAACGGTGTATAATATACACATACTTAATTTTCATAATATTTTGTTCTTCTACGGGGATTGGTGAAGACGGAAGTTCATTTTCAGATTAGGTATTTAATATTTTTGGGCGTATAACAATGTAGTCTTGAAAGTCTCAATTTATGAACGACCGTTTATTAATGACCTTCAAGTGGGAATTAATAACAAAATGATGTCACTACTTTCTAGTAACCAGCAGTATTCAAGTTTGATTCTTATTACATACGTAGCAAAGTTTACTTTTAAATTTGAATTGTTATAAAATACTCGTGATTAAATCAATAAAGAAAATGAGCAAGAAGCCACCACAGCAATATCTAATAATGATGAAAAAATTCTTTATGTAAATTAAATGTCCAAAAAATGAAACACTGAAAAGTACAAAATTGCTATCTTTTCCAAAGAACTATAAATAGGATAAAATAACCATGTAATTTAATTTTTACGGTTGCTGAAGTTGCCAAGAGTACCAAACTCAAAGTAAACTTTCCGTCGTTGCACTTTGATTTAAGCACCGACTTCAATAACTGTCAAAATTCATGCGAGTGTCATATTTGTATCCTATTTATAGTTATTTTATACTTGAGGATTGATTAAAAAAAAGTAGTTACTACACAGTGTTTATACTTGAAGTCGGTTCAATTTTTTTCTCAAAAAGTTTTTTATTTCTCCTTTTTCTTTTCAGTAACTTTGTCCTAAATCAATATTTAGGGTAAGTCTACAACTAACTTCTTTTCTAATTCTTGAACGGAATGATATAGGTAAGAAGAATAAATGTAAATGAAGCTAATAAGCAGTTAGGTTTATTTCGTGTATCTTCAAAGTCCAAGCTCCAATATCTGTAAAATTTAAATAAAACCATCTTCGAGATATATTGAATCTAACAGAAAAAAAATCACTAAAATTGGTTCGTAAACAAAGAAGTTATGCCCGGATATGCATAAAAAATATAAATGTATGAAGACGAATTGAGAACCTCCTCCTTTTTTATGTCGGTTAAAAATATATCATATTATGAATATATGACTTACTTAAATACATAATTTGTTCAAACAGGTAAAAAATAGGAAGGTAAGAAGATTTTTTTTTTATATATCAGAGGGGGCAAACGAGCAAGCGTTCTATGCATTTCTGTGTAAGGACAATGTAAAGGTAAAAGAGCCCATGAGAACCACATGGCTCAAGGAGTCCTTACATTATACATTTAAACATTTGGGAATACACGCGCCTGACCTAACCTTTTTTTGTAAAATTGTTGGAACACTGTTATGTAAAATGTGGGTACATTGCATTCTATTGAATTAATATTTATCACGGACCAATAGTGATGAATTCGAGCATACATATATTGATAATAATAATTATAGTTTTTCATTTAGACTTAAATGTAAAGTCATTAATTAATAAAAAATATTAATTTGTCATCATGTTATCTTTCGATATTTTTAGTATAGTCCCTGCACATCAATGATGTTATAATACAAAAGATTTTATAATTAAATTTTTATATATTTTATTATGTAAAATGTGTAAAATTTGTGTCTTACCTGGAATCGTTCTAGGGCAGGTAGCCACTTGTTTTGTATTACTTTTTTCACAATTTTGGAGTTGTCACGAGAACAGGTGATTTTGAACACTGACGGCCCTGGCCAAGGGATCAGTGTGAGGAAAAGAAGGGTCAAAACCTAGAATAATGTTAAAAATTCAACACTCAATTTCATCTGCAGAAATGGGGATTTGAAATTGATATTTTTATAGTAAGACAATTTTTGTTCCTTACCACAATTCGAATAAGTAATATTTCGCTTTGCGTTAAGACTATAAAGTTGTTATATCAATGGAAGATGTTACCAACGTGAACTATGAGAAGTCAACTTATAGGTTATTCTCGAGTCATTTAATTATTATCGATTTTCAAGTTCTATTGCAAAAGACATAACCTGCACATAAAATACTGTATAGCCCTTACCTCGACAGAAAACGATGTGGTCCTCATTCATATCTTTTATGCACCAAATAGCCAAGGAAACCTTCTGAACTTAGTATTTAGAGGATAAAACGAGATGTTAGTGTATTGTGACACAGTTGTTGAACTCAATAGGCCTTAACCGGCGGGTGCACCGCGCATGCGCTTTTTGCATCCGTTCACCCCTCGACTCATAGGGAAGTTATATTTTTTATGAGTTCCATACGTTAATTATATTAAATACATACTAATTTATACATAAATAAATATATGCCTATATTTCTTGAAGTATGAGTAATATAAACATGTGATCTAATCACATGTTTTAAATATAAGTACTCGACTTTTACACTCTAGTAACTAATTAAACTGTCGACGTCATAAAAATCACACCTAAAAATCTACCTCGAACTCGAAGTAGTAACTAATAAATCTGTAAAATAGAGTTAAAAGTAGTTTGAAGTAGATTTTTAAGGGTACCATTAGAAAGGTAATCCATTAAATTTTTAGAATAATTAGAAAAAATAAATTGATTGATTTGGTTACCAGTCATGCAATTCTGTAAACTCGAATCGCCCAAACGAGACTCGCTTGACAATTCAGCCCACTTCGCATTCGAACTCACTTGGCCTTCAAATAGAATTATCTAAACCAAATATACTAGGACAGAAGTGTAGTGATTTTGGATGGGAGTCTGTCGGGAATTGTTTTAAGAGTAAACATCTGAGCCGATATTTCGTCTCAGTGTATTTTAACTTCTTCTGAGATATTTTTTTAATATAATTACGTTAACTGGTTTTATTTAAGTCAGAAAATTCATTTACGATATCTTACGATTCGCCGCCGCACTCATCAAGGCAGCGTTAGTATCTCTGTCGACTTTAGAGAATACCGGTTCACAGTTGACAATCTCACCGCGAATTTAGAAGTGAATTCGACTAATTTTCATTAGAGAGTCGCACTGCAGGACATTAAAAAAACAAGTTGATTGTGAAAGAATAAAAAAACATTTATTAAGAAGTAAAAATTGTAGTCTCTAAGTAATCCCGAAGTGCATCGACAAGCGGTGGTCGTATTCAACGCTTAAACTATTAAGATTAAGACTTCTGAATTTAGTGAGTAAAAACCCCTATTTAACCCAATATTTCCCAGGGGATTGGATATCTGTGTTCAGTTTTTTCTGCGTGACCAAAAAAACGAGTAACTAGTTAAGAAAAGACGTGAGCGTTTGAGAAAAATCTACATATGTCATTCATGTTTTGGAAGTATCCCAGCAAAACATACTATCACCTTTCTAACAGAAAGTAGGTAAACTCATCGTAACAGTAGAAGAAATCAACAAAAAGTCATCTCATCATTATCTCATTAACGAAAATGATGATACAGCAAGGGCAAGAACTTATCTCAAAGAGAACGAAGGCAGGCAACGTTTAAACATAGGTGAGCTCATTCCACCACGTTATCTGTCTTCCAACCCTTCTCATTCTATTGTAAAAAATTGTATAGTTGATAAATATACTAGATGTGCCTCACGGTTTCGCTCACGTTAAATTTGGTGTTTTTAAATAATATAATAAGTAGCGATTCAATAAGTAGCCTAACTATTGTCTCTGAAATGTCCTCTACCTGCCAATGAAAGTTCCGTCAAAATCGGTTTAGCCATTTCAGAAATTAACTCGGTTAACCAAACAGTCAAACAGACAGACAAACAATTTAAAAACGTGTTTGGGTTTTGTTCACTTGCAAGTCTTTATTTCGAAATCACAGACAGACACTTGAATTTTATTTATATGTTTGTAATATGTACGAGGGCTGCTGTTTATGTATCCGGAATAACAAAGTGAAACAAACATATAGCATTTATTATAGTTTTATTGCTTTTCAAAATATTCACCATGATGATTGATGCACTTTTGAATGCGTTGGAACCAATTTTCGTAGCACTTTTTCCATTCGGACTGAGGTATCTCCAAAACGTGCATTTTGAACGTATCAACAGTCTCTTCACGGCTCGAAAAAAGTTGACCACGTAATTTATTCTTCACGGTTGGGAACAAATAGAAGTCGTTGGGGGCCAAGTCGGGGCTGTACGGCGGATGACCCGTTAATTCGATCTTTTGATCTTCCAAATACCGAATGTTTCGGCCGATGTGTGGCAGCTAACATTGTCATGATGAAGAAGGATTCTGCGTTGTCGGTTGTCCTTTCTTATTTCTTCAAAGACTTCTGGCAAACAAATGATCGTGTACCATTCAGAATTAACCGTTTTACGATCCTCTAGTGGCACTGTAGCTACATGTCCATTTATACCAAAAAACGAGCGACCATTTGCTTCAAAGTGCTTTTTGAACGAATGACTTTTGTTGGGTTCGGCTCATCTTGGAACACCCAAACCGTTGATTGTAGTTTAGTTTCAGGATCATACGCATATGTCCAAGATTCATCACCTGTGTACATATTATAGACAGCTTTTGACGCACCCTGATTGTATTTTTGTAACATTTTTTCACACCAATCGACACGAGCCCGTCTTTGGTCAATTCTAAGTTGTGCGGAATCCAACGTGAACAAATTTTTTTTACAGCTTTTTTGTTAGTGTAATATTTTATATATACTCGTCATACTTATGCCCAGAGACGCATCTATCTCGCGACATGTAACATGACGATCTTGCATTATTAGTTCCCGCACAGCATCAATATTTTGAGGTACAACAACCGATTTAGGGCGACTTTCTTTAACTTCGCCTGTGAGCACAGATAGCCCACGATTAAACTCACTAAACCAGTTTTCGATGGTGCTTCGTCCCCAAAAGTCGAAGTGAGTGGATCGATGCACTGTTTTTGAGTTAGCCCTCGCCGAAAATCGTAATAACTCATAGCTCGAAAATTTTCATGACTTAAATCCATGGTGATAAAGACTCGCAATTTTCAAAATGACGCCACAAAGGATAAACAAATGACAGCTTCATGAAACAAATTGTATTCTTCAGCCAAAGAGTTCCATTTTTAAATGTTATAATTACTTTTTTAATATTGTTCTGTAACTGGCCAGTTCCGAATACATAAATAGCAGCCCTCGTATATGTAGAGGTATAGAATTTATATGTATATCTATACATATAAACTAAAATAAATATAAGTACATGCGTGATATCTTTAGTCTGTGCTAGATAAAGAGATTAGAACGCCAAGCGACGTGGTCTTTACATATCTCTTCCGTTTCTTCAGATCTCATCATTCTCCTCACACATTTTTTTCGAGATATACTGCAATAATACTTATACTAGTACTATTTTTGGCTGTTCTATCAGCTAACACTCGGTCTATTTAAACTTCATATACCTACCTATATTAATAACATACCTGTATTCATAAATGCTGTGTCGGGTCACAGTGTTGCACAGTTCGCATGTAAGATTTAAGTTGCATTTAAATCTAATAATAATTATCTACTATACGATTGTAATTAACTGTTGTGTATATAATATCTACCTACTTATGTATTTTTAATTAGATAAGTAGATACCTACAATGCTCAGACTTTCAATGATGACTTACCGCCTAAACTGCTTATACACTGCTTTACCATTTGTATTAACTTTACTGGCTTCCAACATCATAATAGAAAATCATTAATTAATTAATCAACCTTATCTTAGACTGTTAATAAATGATAGCCATATTTTAGTAAAACTATAATCTTATGCGGTTCAAAAATCAAAAAAGAAAAACAACTAACAATTTAAATACAATTTTTAAGGTGTAAGTATTACAAACTATTTCAGTTATATATATTTAATAGATAAATTGCAAAACATTATTACTTCATAAAATACTCGTTAAAACTATACTTCAGTTGATGTGACTTTCATCCAATTATAGGTATATTGACCTGTCACCGGTCATTTAAGAAAAATCAAAGTCATCATAGTTTAATATAATTGCTTTCTTTGTGCAGTGTTGTTGATCGATAATAATCGATTGCATGGTGTGCTAGTTTAAAAAGCGTTTCCTTGAGAATAACGTAGTTTGTGCTCACTAACAAACCGATAAAACGGTAATTAGCAATACAAAACAATTAGTGTTTGATAACAACCAAGAAAACTTTTCAATGTGACCATCCGCACCGCTCGCCGCTGCTCTGACTCTACTAAATATTTCTAAATCAACTTGATTAGCCTCTTCTTTTACAGGTCAGTCAATAAAATAATAATCATATTTCTGTTGGTGTGGATCGCATATTATAATAAATCATTTATAGTAGTTAGTACATTCTAACTACATATAGTTCTAAAAAGGGATTAAACATTTATTAGGCTGTGGACTATTTTGCTGCGCCATATTTTCAATAATTTACAATAGAACGACGTTTAGGTAGTAGTTAAATTATGTAGAAAAATATTTCATAATTTATTATTTTTCAAAAAGAAGTGTTATAAGTTGAACGTGCTTATCTGTGTCTGACTGTGGCAATTGTAGTTCTTAAATGGATGAACCGATTTCGACTTGGTTTTTTTGTTTGAAAGGTGACTTGATCGAGAGTTTCTTTGCTATAATTCAAGAAAATCTGTTCAGCCGTTTGAAGATCATCAGCTTTTTGCTAGATGTAGAAGGAATGTGAATGTAAGCAAATTCTACTGGTTTGATCGATTCGAAATTTAGTATCCTGTGAATTCAATGGTATCACAATAACATGGTAACCATGGTAACCAAGATCAAATAATCGGTGTTAGCTGCCGGTAATATGAACAGCACTCGCATACCTAGGCGAAAATATGTGAGGAGAATGATTAGATTTGACGAAACAAAACTTGTGTAAGGACCGCGAAGATTGACGCTTCGTCCTCTCTACCTACCCTGTTAGGGATACAGCGGGAAGATATGTGTGTAAGTAAATTAAGACTTTGATTTGATGCTGCAGCATCATCTGGAATCATCAGGATACCTAACTCTTCACCAATTTGCAGCAGACATATCGTATTTCAGCTTATTGGAATAGTCTCTATGAATAGGTTATAGACAGACATTAGATAGATGGTAATCAGGGACTGACGACGGAGGAGACAACTATTGTCAGAATACGCAGATTTCGGCGATGCAAGACCTTGTGTCGCAATTTCGTGTATCGTCCCGGAAAGTACCATCATTCCCTGTCCCATCTTTCCTTCCTTTCTCTATTTCCCTAAAAGCCGGCAACGCACCCGTGATTCCCCGGAAGCTGCGGGTGTCTATAGGCGGCGGTGGTCACTCTCCATCAGGTCACCCGCGGGGTTATTACCTAAAAATTTGCAGACAGCAACAGCCACGCGATCACTGCGCGACCGGTGACTAATTGTAATAAAAAATTGGTATCATGTATGACGATTGCATATCTATTATTCTATGTTCGTAAAATGCACTTGTCGCGGTAGATTTAGCGCCACTGTACAAATTAAATTACACAAATTCTTGTTTTGACAGCAGATATAGCGCGATATTAGCTGTCGCATGCTGATTGCAAGTTACGTAATAAGTGTGCCGCTTGATCGTTTGCCCCCTTTTTTATATAAAAAAAAGTATGTATTTGTGTAAATGCGGGGATAGACTACAGCGAGTGCCGACCGTAGCGTATTTAAAAAGCTTGAAATAAAACTTAAAAATATAATACGTACCTATTGGCCCTTTAAGTTTATGATAATTTGTAATAGTAATAGTAATATATCCAAGCGTCGTCCCGTTGGGGGACCGCTAATTAATCAAAGTAAAAACAGAAAACAACTAAAAATGACTTGTGCTATTTATATTACAACTTATCATGAACTTAAATGGCCAATATACACGCATTATTTTTTTTGAGTGGGAATTTTTAAATTTTTAATTTAAGTTTTTAATTCAATTTATTCAAATCTGATAGAACTAATATTATCGAATCCAAAACTATATGCTCGGGAGTTTTCGCGTCCGCTTCGATGGTGATCACCATAGTGAGAAGTTATCTCATACCGTATCATGTACAGTAAAAACTATTTTTTAAAGCAATAAGACTATGATTTAATGTGTCAGATAACTGCTTCAATGGATACCAATACATTTGCCATTAGATTAGAAATATAATTAATTCTAAATAAATAGAAACATAAAAATCTACAAAAGAATATATATTAAGTATGTATTTTAAAAAAAAGTTACACAATATTTCGATCTAAACTGGTACAAACCGAAATGCGGTGTCAGTTTCGGTTTTAAAACTTAGTTTGGTCAGACACTACCAAGCAAACAATGCTTCGAAAAACAAAGTTTAAACACCGCTGTATTTACATCTACTTTATTACGCGAAAATCACTACTATGAAAAGCGAAAGATGCACAATTCCTTAAACAATAGATGACACTACAATTTTCTGGAATACCTTAAAAAACCATTGTAACGATGGTGGTAAATCCTTATTAAACAGTAACAATACCAATACCAATATGAATATATTATTTTCGTAATATAAGACACGAAAGAATTTGTATTGTTTTTATATACATCACGTTTAGTAGTTTGCTAGTACTAGGTACTGTGCTAGTACTAGGTAGATAATCGAGAAAAGATTGAAGGCTTCATTCATCTCTCTAATAAGTGTGTAAAAGTATCGCATAATCAATATATGTATATGTTTTATTTGTTCCAAAAAAATTACGAAATACTTTGATGTTTCAGAACAAAATTTAAAAATAGAGCTAACAATGTACACTTTTGTTTTATAAATTGATTCCGATTCGAGATTAAATTTTATTAGATATAGTTCTTAAATCTCAATGTCAGCCTACCTTCGATCACAATTGTGATCGAAGCAGCCTACTAAAAAAAAAACTATAAAATAAAATTTTTGGGTTATAATAAAGTAGGCGACAAGGTGTTCCCTTTAGTGCCCATCATATGCCCATGCTATTAGACTTACCTACATAAATGTCGGAACTAAAAACAAAATGTCTTCCAAAATTGTTTCATTCAGAATTACCTACCTATACCTAACCTTTGATAAAATTGTCCTTTGTTTGGGAATGTTTCAAAGAAACTGGAAGGCTCTCAAGATTTTTTTAACCTGTAATTTCAGAGGAGCTGGCCTAATTACTACTTACATACTCGTACATAAACCACTTGAATAATGGTAGAATTACCGCAATGTGAACAATTTACGTTTTCTTTGGACACAAATGAACTAATATTATAGATAATACCAAGTAATAAATAGTGGCTTGAATAGCACTATTTACTCTATGATAGTGCTACGAACATAATCTGGAGGGGTGCCATATTTGAAGTCACTTTTCACTGTAATAAAAATAAAATGTACGATTCGTAACTGTCATTAACGTGAATCGAATTACCATGTACGGTCATGACAGCAAATACGTTTCTGATGTCCACCTTCACCCTATTATTGCTGATAACCAATTAACGTGATCAGAGTAAATGAACATTTATAACTAAAACATAAATTAAGTCCGTCAAAACTTTCGTTTTCTCGCGCTGTACCGAAGTTCGGAGTCTCGTAGATGGAAGAACGGAACCTACACTCCGATCGGCCACATCTCTGAAGGTCCTTTTACTCGCCTTTTACCACAGGCGACGAATACTGTAGCCTTATACTTCGGCCCGAGCTACAGGGCTGACTGTCGGGGGCGTACATTACCGCTGTGTCGTCGTCGTCTCCGAGCGGGATCGGCCCTCTCCAATTCTCGCTCGGCGTCCTCCTTGCCGAAGGAAAACATGGCGTTCCACTACCATTTACGGCCACGCCGCTACTGGGACAGACCTTCCCCGATTTGGAGTACTTGGCGCTCGGATGCTCAAGCAGGGCTCTTCTACAGCGTATGCTGGACGGTCTAGTTAATCGGTCAAGTCGTACCAAAGTTATACTATAACTAACAAACTTACTAAGAATTGCATAAACAAAGATATTGTATAATTTTAATTATGCTTATAAATTATTGGTTAAGTCGGTATCGTGGCTGCACACGTCTTAGTATACCTGCTGATAAAATGATTATTGAAACCAAAGAAGGCTGGAATACTGTTACTAAGTACGATTGTCACGGTGTCTAGTTAGCGCAGACCGCAGGCTGTGCCTTGTGGGAGGTATCGAAGTGATTAGGATTAAAAATATCGTAGCGAATGGTTGTTAGTGGGCAACGACAGTTGTCTCAATCTATACGACAATTAGTGATTGTGTACAACATTACCGAAAATAGACTCAAATTAGAATTCGATTCCCAATGACAATAAATATGCATTTTGGAAGATTTTAAAATAAATAGATACTATTCATTTATAAATAAATCATCAATTATCTTTTCTCATCTTTTTTTAAACCTGTGTTCTTTTTTTCCGCCATTTGTGCACCGATTTTAATGATTCTTTTATTATTTGAAAGAGTATATGTCCAGGGCAGTCTCATAGAAATTTACTGAAGATCTGATGATGAAGTAACTGGTTAAACACAAGAACTTCTCGAGGGTTTAAACAAAGTGAAACCGAATTAACTTAAAACCAAAAATTACTTTTTCCGAGTCAAGTAACTAAATCAATTTCAGCTTCGTTTAATATGTGTTGTATTTTTTCATAATTACAATAAATTAAAATTTATTTGTGATCACAAAGGTTGGTACAAACGAAAATAAACCTTATGTAACACGCGGAAAGCATATTTTTTTGACTACTATGTAGCTCATACGCACATACAATCGTGTCACGTAAGGTTACATAGTGTAAGCAAACCGTTTTGTCATAATAAACCATGATTATTTCGATTATTTTTAATGGACGGAGCCATAATGACGCTTGACGTTGCCGTTCTTATCACTATGTGTCTTACCTTGTGTCGAACCTTAGTGTCAAAGGAATTGTCATGTCTCTCTTTCTATCTCCTTGAGCTTGACCACGTGTTAAACGGTTAGCTATAGTAAGTATGGCAACCTCGCACTGTTGTTGTAATTCGTGCAGCTCGTGACTGACTTGACATACAAAATTAAATAAATTATCTAATTGCAAAACTCGAAGTGTTAAGTGTTTTGGCTTAGTTTTCCCAAAAATAAAAATATGTCATGATCAACTGTGCATTATTGTACTGTGACCCTCACCTAATCATGCACATTAGTAAAAGTCTAAAAGCTAGATTAACAAAAAACGGACACGCTCTTAGAGCAAAAGCTCCGTTCAGTTTGATTCTGGGTCCGAGATTTTTATTTGTCTTTAGATTTTTTGTCATATCTAACCTACTAACAGCCGTTATTTCAATATTGTATTTGTCTTTTGTTTTAGGTAATTCTACGGTTCAGTACTGTGTGAAAAATTTTCTGTCAAATCTTCTCTTGTAATTTTATAAGACCTTGATGTTAGACCAGTTTTACCGCAAAGTCTATATACTTGAATATAAACTAAGCTTTACAAATTGATCTTATATCCTTCACTGTGTCATTGGCGGAACCACCAAGATCGCCACAAAAAAAGAGTTCTTCTTATATTTTTCTTATTTTATTTAGGAGTTACTAGAGTTAGAGTCAACGTCAGTTGGCCAGCCATATTAGCTGCAAGGCAGACTGTTTTTGCGTTGACCAACGTGGTTTAAAGATTTGGGAAAGTTTCGACGGCCTACAGTGATCTATAGAAGTGCTATCCACATCAAAGACCAAGTATTTTTGCCATGATTCAATGGCATATTTACAGTACAAGAGGTATGTTTTATCAGCACGGTGGCACGCCTTTACACTCAACTCAACAAACGCGGCAACAGAGACGCCGCGCTTGTTTGCGGCAAAAACAAATAGTGCGGGTTGTATCGCTGTGTGCGTGTGTGCTATGTTGGGGTGTCCACAAATGTCTTATATAAATGGAGACTTATAGTTTACAAAATAACTAAGTGACTTTATAACAAAAAAAAATTTGATTATTTCAATATTATAAACATTTATTGCTAATCGGGGGTGTACACTGTACAAGCTTTCAGAATAATTCTGTTACACTTTAGGTATACCATACAATATATTGATGCCTTTTTTATTCAGTGTTCCGTTCCAAAATTTGAAAAAATTTAATTGTAGATCTATCCTAGACATTTATTTAAGACAAGGCCACTCAAAAGAGAAAAATAAATAACTTTATAAGAAATTAAGTAGACTTCATAATAAAAACGCTTACTCTTTTTACTAATCGAAATTCAAGTACAAAAATAACTTCATAAATACGATACAAATACCTATGTAATCAAAATTCATAGTTATTGAAGTCGGTACCAAATCAGTAAACGACAACAGAATGTATGCTTCGCACCGACTTCATTAACTGTCAAATTTAATTCAAATTCAAAACAGTCAGTCAGTTGTCTGAGATTAAGCAGTTTAGTAGTGTATATACTGCTGTCTGGGGTAAACTGTTTTCTACACATGTCTATAGCTACGTATCAGGAGCGCATGCGCCCAGCCTCCGGTCCAGCCGCCCTCTGTTCTGTAACTTCACATTTGCTTCTGAAGCAATGTAACTAACACATCATTTTAATAACGAAGTTGTGGACGACAAATATCTTTAAATCAGTTAACTAATAGACATGTGTTACAGTGACCAATTTGTTTCTATTAATGTAACGGCCGTATTGTAAAAAAATCAATGAAATCGTTCTTTTATAAAATGGTTATTAAGACCATCACTCAGTATTATATATTATACCTATCCAGTGCCATTCGTCCACTGCAAATTGTTTTGCCAACATCATGTTATTTGAAATAAGTTTTTAACATCGAAAATACTTTGAACAGGTAAGTCTGTTTACTTAATTTGTTTTTTTTTTGTTTTGTATCGTTAGTGGAACTTTTGTTTTTCTTTTTTTTTGTTTTCAATGCAATTATTTCAGTAAAAATATTTTCATGAAAAAATAATGTCACGTGTTCGATATTAGATAGATTATGATTACCTATCCACAAACTTAATATACCTATTCGCATTCATTTTTGTTTTTCAACATTAATAGTTATGAATAATTAAATGCATGTTATATGTACGTATACATAATATTATTAATTTAAAGCTAGGTAGCAACTCAATTTATTTTACCATAAAAGTAAATATTTTATATCTATTTTGGAACATCTCTGCCCATCTCCTTTTGTAATGCCATTAGAAATGACGTGAAGATAAATGCTTAATATACCTACTATATTTGCATGTCTATTATTGTAAAAATGAAGAAAGGAATGCTTAGATGGTTCGGGCACATAGAAAGAATGAGTGATGAAAGACTGACGAAGAAAATCTACAGCGCGAAAGCGAGTGGTAGAAGAAGCCAAGGAAGACCAAGGTTAACTTATGAAGATCAAATAGCCAGAGTGTTAGCCGACGGAAATGTCAAAAGCACTCGCATAACATGGCGGAAATGTGTAAGAAGAATGATGAGATTTGAGGAAGCGAAAGAAGTATGTTAGGACCGCGACGTTTGGCGCTCCGTCCTCGCTGACTACCCGGTCAGCCATACAGCGTGAAGATATGTATGTATGTATTATGTATTTATTATTATATCTGTATTTTTATATGTATTAACAATGCGAGAGGTCTCTATTTGTTTGTCTGTTACATTTTCACGGTTAAACCGCTGGACAGCTTTTGATAAAAGATATGATGAGGAAAGACGAAAAATTTAACAATGGGGAAGGACATAGGTTACTTTTTTTAATTCAGCATGAACGAAGTCGCGGACAACAGCTACAATAATTTATATTGTTTTATAATAATTTATTATTATGTATACCTATTTATTATTATACTTATTACTTATATTAATTATCACTATCTGATGCCCGCGACATCGTCCGCGTTTTTTATTTTTAAAATAGCCTATGTCCTTCCTCAAGATTCTAGTTATCTCCATACCAAATTTCATCGCAATCGGATGAACGATATGGCAGCCCATAAAATACGGACAAACAAACATTGATTTTTATATATTAGATCATACTTACGTATTATGTTATTACTAGATTAGATACAAAAATTACAAGCAACATTTAGTATGTACTTTAAAATAATAAAATTCAGGCAATAAGTTAGCTAGCTATAACATATCAAGATCAGTGTCAAGAGTTTTACAAAATTTTTATTGCTGGATATATTTAATTAGTTAGTTAAGTAATGATAAGGTATATGTTAATATGACATAGCAAGGTATTACGAATAACCTTGGTTACGTTGTTTGTTGTAAACATGAAACCAATCCGTACCAGGTGCTGTTCAATTATCAGATTCTCGTACAGTCACTGTTATTTCTGATCATTGTACTCATTGTGATGTGTCATATGAAATATGACATATTTTTATCGTTATAAATAATTGAAATGGCTGAATGTTATATTTCAGCATGGGTCAGCCGATAAAAGGAGGCAATGGCAGCTGGGGACGCTCAACGCCGGTCCGTTTTCGATACCTCTTCTTACTTGCTACGATATTTGGTGGCAGTTTTTTAATTCTATCTATTAGCAATGGCACTGAAATCCTATTTCTGAATAACGAACGTATCGGGTCCTACTGGAATGCCTATCGTTATGAAGTTGTCGATTCTGACAACAGTTTCACTATCAAAACGGAAGGTTGTACTATACCTGGATTACAAGCTTTTGATAAGAGCATCCAAAAATTTATAGAAAATTCAAAACATTTAAAACCCTGTCAAAATTCTAATTTCTCTCTCTTGGGTAAAAACCGAACTCACATATGGATCGAAAAAGAAATTTTACAGAATTTTGACATACCCGAAGGTGTGAATGTCTCATGCTGCTATAAATCATTCTATCGCCCATCAGCCATTGATGACATATCTTCAGTGAATGTTGATGATCGAGTAGAATATCAAACATGTATCGATTTTTTTACTTCTATTGAAGTTATAAACGAATTTGTTAAAATATCATGTGGCTACGATGACAAAATTATATATGAACAATTTTTTTTATTTGCACCCAATAAGCCATTTATGTTGAATAAGGAGGATTCAAATGAAATACCGCAAAACCAGTCAGCTTATAATGTGATTGTAATGGGCATCGATGCGGTTTCAAGACTAAATTTTCATAGGACTATGCCGAAAACTTTGAGATATTTAAAAAAAAAAGGTGCTATAGAGTTGTTAGGTTATAATAAAGTCGGTGATAATACCTTTCCCAACTTAATACCTATGTTACTTGGAATCAAAGAATCAGATTTAAAACGAACTTGCTGGCCTAATATGAGAACCACTTTCGATAATTGTCCTTTTATTTGGGAATGGTATAAAGATGCCGGATATTATACTGCACTTGGAGAAGATAGCGCCAGTTTGGGGACATTTAATTTTGAAAAAAGTGGATTTAGTGGTAACCCTACAGATTATTATATACATACATTTATGCATGAAGCAGAAATACACGCGGGCAATAACAAAGACTTTAACTCTTATGTATGCATGGGTGACACATACTTTTATAAGGTTTTATTAGATTATATCGAAAATTTAACATTCACACTAAAGTCTTCCAAATTATTCGGATTTTTCTGGGAGGTGACTATGAGCCATGATTATTTAAATTATCCAAAGGCAATGGATGATAATTATGAAAAATTTTTAAGAACTCTTGATGATTCAAAATACCTACAAGATACAATTTTGATACTTTTGAGTGACCACGGTATAAGATGGGGAGATATAAGGTTTACTAAACAAGGTAGATTAGAAGAGCGACTGCCATTTGCTCACATTTTATTACCACAGTCATTTCGAGACAATTACAGTATAGCTTATAATAACTTCAAACAAAATAGTCGACGTCTCACGACACCTTTTGATGTACACGCAACACTTGCTGACCTTATCAATTTAAATGGAATAGCAAATGAAAATATCAATCTGCGATATAAAACCGCTTACGCTCAAAGTAGAAGCATAAGTTTATTTCTACCAATTCCCAAAAACAGAACTTGTCAAATGGCTGGAATTGAAGATCATTGGTGTACATGCCATAAAAGCATTAAAATATCAATAGACAGCGAAGATGCACGCCAATCCACAGAATACTTAATGAGACATTTAAATACGTTGGTTAGCAATTACCCTCAGTGTGCGCCGCTCATGCTTTCTGAAATATTGGAGGTTAGAGAAATGGTGACAGAAGTAGACGCTAGAACAGAAAATGAACAAGAACTTCGTGATTGGCGTGAATTCATGGTAGTGGTACGCGTCGGCCCGGGAGGTGGCGTATTTGAAGCAACTCTACGTCGTGATAATTATAACTGGAATGTTGCTGGTACGGTGAGTCGCCTAAACCTTTATGGCGATCAAAGCCGGTGTATGCACAATTACCAACTTAAGCTATACTGTTATTGTCAATAGAATTAAGAAATTGAACTCACTACCTAATATATTCATGTTAAGCTGTTAAACATCTTTGTGACTTAAGTCACGCTGCTGAAGTCAACTGTGATAATTATGTTGAGTAATGTTTCTGAAAGAGCAATGCGAGGCAATAATAATATTATATTTTTGGGACATTGTTTCTCAATTAAAGATACATATCTCTACAATAAATGTAAGTAATATATGCAGTATATTATGTATATGCACACATATCTACATCGGCCTATCTCCATAAAAGAATCGACGAACAATAAAATAATGTAGGTATACATATTTTGATGTCAATGGTACAATACACTTTATTTTGGTTTGATATAGTACCTACATTTTTTTATTTTGTCTAACACATAAATTATGTAAGTATGTGCTTCTAATACTTATGTTTGTCTATTAACTTATATTATTATTATCAAAACAACCTAATAGATAACATTATTTAGAGTTAATACGTAACTATAGCTGGGTATGTTAATTGTGATATTACTGCAACATTGCGTTTACTTAGGTAGGTACATATTATGTACTTACAATTATTAGTTAAATATAAAATTTATTGTAATTATTAACTTGTATTGTAATACTTATTTAAGTCGTCTGATATTTTTAAATCTCAATCTTTCTAAAAAAAAATGTGTGCCAAACTAGATCACAAAGTAAAAATACATTTATTTTGTTACCTTTTTTATTTAGAATATAAATGAAGACGTTTTAAATATCTACTTACATATCAACAACAATATCGATCACTTACCTATCTCCATAAAAATTAACATATCGACAAAAATGGTAATTTTCATACTTGTTTCCATTACACTGTGCATATCATCTACATTTTTAAAGGTACCTATACATATTGCTAAAGAGCATAGAGTATTAAAAGTTATAAACAACTTTTCATTTATACCATATATTTATTATTATTTTAATACTCTCCAACTGACTGACTAACTGACAGACAAAGTACAGCCACCACTGAAGATGGAACACGAAATTTGGAAGATACGGTTCTTAGTATGTTTACAGGTGCACTAAGAAGGGGTTTTTGAAAATTCAACCCTTGAGTAAAATAGGAGATATGAGTTTGTATATAAATTCGTAATTTTTTGACATAAGTCCATGAAAACGGATATTTGGCTATTTGGTTCGAAATTAAAAAACTGTCAGAATTTTTGGAAGTTTATCCTTTAAGAGGGTAAAATAGGAGCATAAAGCATATATTGGAATTCCGTTCCTTTTGTAGTGAATACCATGAAATTAGGTATTTAGCCCTTTGGCTAAAAGTTGAAAATGATGTGTTTCAGAGTTTTAAAAAAATCATTCTCTAAGGCAGGCGAAATAGGGGATGGCAGTTTGTATGGAAGTTCAAAAGGGAATATCACAAATGTCGGTAACAAAGCGGTGTTAAGATTACCAGCTTATTTATTTCTATTTTCTACGGTGGGCGGTCTAATCTAATAATACTTATAATAAAACTTATAATAAGTAGGTATATAAAAAAATAAGCGTATTTCATTGAACATAAACCAAAAGCTCAAATATTAGTTACATGAAAGGCCAAGATTAATGTATTGATTATTTCAAACGTTTTAGATATGTTAACAAAGATTCCGTAGAACAAATTATATAGATATTAGATTATAAATTAAGTAACATATTACTTAACTATGGACAGCCACGAGTGGCCTCATAAGGACTGTCTAACGCTTACTAGTCTGTGTAAATAATGTATAAAAGTTACAGTTATACAGACTAGCCAAATGGAATGGTATAAGTGTGTGGTCGCTTATGCCAGAATTAAATTTAAATTAATGTTATTTTTTTATGAATTCAATGTTAATGAAGCAATGCATTATTGTATTAGAAATGTAGTAAACAAACTGTGTTTTCGTAGATAATAATATATTATATACATAGTTGCTATTATATGTGTGAATAGCGGTAAATGTTTATTAATGTATCCTAAAAGATTGGCTAATAAAATAAAAATTCTAAGTTATTAGTGTTCTATTTTTATTTTGATTAGAAAGATTACTCTCTATTCAAAATATGCCAAAATAACAAGACTTATGTGCTCAAAAATATAAGCAAGCACAATTTATCAATGAGTATGTAATTGAATGATAACCCTTCTAATGACATCTCTACTTTATACATGAGTATGTCTTTAATTTTCTTTAAGTGTTAATATCACAATTGTCTCAATATTTTGGTGACAACGTATCTTCTGAATGATGACTTTCACGGTGAATTTTACGGACATTTCGACAAACAAAAATTTGTGTACAAAGAATATAATATATTCAGAGTAAGCAGGTTAGTGCTACACGATGGTGGCGTAACCGTAGAAGATCGGCCGACCTTTCTTTACTGACTTTAAAACTCCATGTTACACACAAGTGTAACACAGGTAACTTATTATTCTAAGGCTAAAGTGTATGTAAACAATCGCGAGAAAACTGTTTTAAACAGTATAGTTTAGTCAGTCTTTCATTACCTGCGTAAAAAGAATGAGGTTATTTGATATACTATTTACATAGTTAAGCCAAATTCGTGTAAAATGTTCTATTTTAGTGTGATCAAATTTCAACAGTGATGCTTGTATTGTCTTTCAGTATGGGTCATGTGGTAAACAACGGAAATGGCAATGGAAATTCGACATCCGGCAGTTATCGGTATCCGTTTATATTTACCATTGTTTTCGGAGGTAGCTTTCTTCTTTTCTTCATCAATTACGAATCCGAGCTCGCATTCTTCAATCAACTACCTCACTCATCTTGGGATTCTCATCAATATAAACTTGTAAGCTCTGATGAGGGATTCACTATTAGAACCGAAGGTTGTAGTATACCGGCACTTACTCCCTTAGATGAAACAATAAAAAAATTTGTTGAATATCCCAAGGACATTAAATCGTGTCTATATAAGAATCATAGTTTACTAAGTAATAATAAAACTCACATTTGGGTGAACACACAACACTTATATTTCTATAATATAACTAATAAAAATTATTTTACTTGTTGCTACAGACCATTTTATCGGCCTCGAACAATAGACGATATTACATCTGCTTGGATTGATAATAGAGTAATGTACGAAGACTGTATACATTTTTCTGATATAATAGAAATAAACGATGAGTTTGTTAGAGTCACCTGTACTAATCTGCAAATGATACAATTTTACGAGCAATTTTTTCTAAATGCTATTAAAAAAAAAACATCTATGACTGCCATTTCAAACAGTAAACCAGCATATAACGTAGTAATTATGGGAATCGACGCAGTTTCCAGATTAAATTTCCACAGAACAATGCCCAAAACGTTAGAGTACATAAAAAAGAAAGATGGTATTGAGTTATTGGGCTACAACAAAGTTGGTGATAATACGTTTCCAAATCTGATGCCCATGTTATTAGGGTTTAAAGACACAGAATTAAAGAAAACTTGTTTGCCAAACAAAAAATCGACGTTCGATAATTGTCCTTTTGTTTGGGAATGGTACAAGCAAGCCGGATTCTACACAGCCCTTGGAGAAGATACCTCTATTATTGGCACGTTCAATTGGATAAAGTCTGGCTTCAGTAATACTCCCACAGACTATTACTTACACACTTTCATTAACGAAGCAGAAACAAATGTAGGTAACAACAAAGATTTTAATTCATATTTATGTATGAATGAAAAGTATTTTTTTCAAATTCTTTTGGACTATATTGAAGATCTTGTTTTAACATTAAAATCTTTTAAACTGTTCGGCTTTTTCTGGGAAATTACTATGAGCCATGACTATTTGAACTATCCAATGCTTATGGATGAAAGTTATGCGAAATTTTTTCAACGTTTGGAAGATTCAAATTGTTTAAACAACACGATATTTTTATTTGTGAGTGACCATGGTATAAGATGGGGTGGCATACGATCTACAAAGCAAGGGCATTTGGAAGAACGTTTGCCATTTGCATATATTTTAGTACCACCAACATTTCGTGATAAATACAATGAGGCTTATAATAATTTAAGACTAAACAGTAAACGTCTCACTACTCCATTTGATATGCATGAAACTTTATTAGATCTCGTTGATTTGGATAATATAAAAAATGATAATGTTGTAACCAGAAGTAAAGCGAATTACGCTCAAAATAGAGGCATTAGTTTATTCTTGCCAGTTCCAAATAATCGAACTTGTGAAATTGCGGCAATCGATGATCATTGGTGTACATGTCATAGAGGTATCAAATTAACGCCAAAGTCAAAAAAGGCACATGAAGCTGCTAAAAATTTGGTAAAATACTTGAATACAATACTAAGAAAATATAGGCAATGTGCGCGACTCAAACTTGCCAATATCATCAGCGTGACAGAGATGGAGATTAACGCACAGAATGAAGATGAAGCATGGAAAGACTGGCGCGAATATACAGTGGTGGTGCGCACTGAGCCAGGAGGAGGTATTTTTGAAGCTACTCTTCGTTATAATAAATATAAATGGTCCGTCTCGGGCACCGTCAGCCGCCTCAACCTTTACGGCGATCAAAGTCGTTGCATACACCACTATCAACTCAAATTATATTGCTATTGTCTATAAATAGGTATTCAAAATGTTGTTGTAATGTAATAATGTTTGTTTCGGAGCATAAATCTGTCTATTTTAACAAAGAATTTAGTTATTTTAATTTAATACAATATATTCTCGTATGTTAGTATAAGTACATACCTACATAATATGTAATTATTTAATAGTGTCGGATTGGCCATAGCAGAAGTAGCAAAATGTCCCCTTGTTTGTGGGGTTCCGCGCCTAATACAAACAATTTTTAGCTTGAAAAATTTCTGCTATATACTTATATTTTTTAGCTATAGCTTTTTTTAGTAAGAGATAAATTTTTTGATTTTTTTTTATTTTTAATTTTTTGCATTAGAGCACAGACGCCTGAGATAATGGGTAATACCTAAAGTGACTGTACGTCCCGCTTTCAGGCTGTCTGTCTCGTTGTCCCCAGCAAGAGCAAAAATGTCCCACTTTCATGTCATCTCCGTGATAACACTCTCAATTGTACGAATTTTCGTATGATTTTTGAATAAGTACGTTTTATGTCTGCCTGAAAGTAACGCACCTGTCAAAAGAATTTTTTCTCTAATGAATAAGATGACAAGTGACAACCATGATTATCTGAAAGCCAATTTAATTACCAAAACTAATATCAACAAATCATGTGATAAGCTCTATTTCTACTTGACAACTAGACCTGACATTTTGAAACTGATTTGGACCGCCGACAAATATAAAACAAATGCGTGCAACTGAATCTAATGTAGATTAATTCAAATAACATGTTTATTAAAACATAGTTCTCATCTTCGTATTTTTGATTAAATAGTAAAATAAGCCTTTTTTTACTAAATTTCGCAAGCGCTCTGACAAAAAAAATGGTCACGTTAGTAATACCATCCTGACCATGGCTATCAATAACGAAAAGCATGAGTCTCTTGAACTACAATTTTATAAACTTATAAAATTAATGAAATCGTGTTTCCCAAACATAAAAATATTCTTACGAATTTACTTGTTTTTAATTATTACTGACTGCAGCCGAGAACGTTATTTATCGAAATTAAAGCGTGTAAATGATGGGAAAAGATCATCTAAACAACATTTGGTACCATAGCGAATATTGAATGTAATTTATTTAGAAAAATTGATTTATCGAATCGAATTGATTCATTGCATCGAGAATAGTTTGTTTGTAAAAGTTGTGTTTTGATCTGTTATCAGTTATCACTTATCATAATACCCAAAGAAAATTTTGGGCCTTTAGGTAACATTTGCTACAGGCTCTGCTCTAACTGAATCCGTCACTGATTTGACAGTAACTTGTCTTTACTTTAGACCTTCCCTAACAACGAAATCCTACAAGAGGGTGGACATCTATATAAAATTATAACTTATTCTCAGTACGGAATCAGTCATCTATAGCCGAAGTATAAAGTAATAAAAACACAAATAATGCATTTTGACCTACCTATACCTACTTATTATTTGCGTCTTTATTACTTTAACCAAACAATAGCCGTCTGAAGTAATGAAGGAAAAAGATTTTGTAAGCGGTGTTACTGTTTTCTAATATGTACTTCTAACATGATTATAGGTACTTCGATAAGTCATGAAAGGCACACTCAATGACGTGCTTGAATGTTGATAAATATACCTATGAGGCAAGAGGCAACCTTTTTTGAAAAACAAGCAATAATAAAAACGCGTTTATCGCCATATTGTGCCAGTAATTGTTTAGCTATACTTACTATAGTTCGGTTATGAAAGGAAATAATTTCATAATAATGTTGAATATCCATGCGATCAGTTCTGTCTATTTCCTTCTCATTACAGTGAAAGCCGAAAAAAAATCAATGAACGAAAGTGATAATTTCCAAACTTTTGCAATTTTTAATGAAGGCTGCATTATTCCTAGTTTCTCACGCGATGAAGGACTCATCCAAACAATATTTAAAGAAGAAAAAATACGCAACTGTTCTCAGTCGGCACAACTCATTAATTATAACACCACACACATTTGGCTTCTAAAAGATGCATATGACTATTACAACATATGGGATGAGTCCTTTTTTTACTGTTGCTATAGAAATTTTTCTGCACAATCCGATCTAAAACACATAATCTATGGTTATTGTATTCAATTTACAACGATTATTGAAGTGAAACACGAATTCGTACGCATAGAATGTTATTATGTAGAGGAAAAGATTTTCGATGATTTTTTACTTTTTAGTAATAAAATCAATTATTCCTCATACAAAATTTCAAAATCACCATTCAATGTTATATTATTTGGCATGGAAAGCATGTCTCGAGAGAATTTCAACCGTGTAATGCCTAAAACTTCTGAATATCTACGTAATATTGGTAGTATTCAATTGTTCGGTTATAATAAAGTGGGAGATAATTCTTTTCCCAATTTGTTCCCATTCTTGACAGGGAAATCTTTTGAATACGTGAAGAAAAATTGTTTAAATAACTATAATATAATTAACACAGATAATTGTGTGTTTATATGGGATGCTTATAAAAAAGCTGGATATCAAACTGCACTTGCTGCTGACAGTACTGCTGGACTGCTAGGAATTTACGAATACAATTTAAACAATTTTCCGACAGACTTTTACCTACAACCATTCATTCATGAAACAAGGCAACTTTTTAAAAATAGGAAATACGATTATCACATTTGTTTAAAAAATAAGCCGTACCTTGAAGTACTGTTAAATTACGTTGCAAACCTAACAGAAAAGTTAAAAGACGAAAAATTGTTTGGTATATTTTGGGAAGAGTCCATTAGCCATGAACACCTTTATGACGGCTATATAATGGATGACCATTACTTCAACTTATTTAAAAATTTAGAAAAAAGGCAGTACTTAAATAATACAGTGTTAATTCTTTTTAGTGACCATGGCATGAGATGGGGTAAAATTGTAGGCACCGAAAAAGGTCGTCTGGAAGAGCGTTTACCTTTACTGGAAATGGTTTTCCCTAGAGAATTTCAAACACGTTTTAAAGTAGCTTTCGAATATTTCAAAGAAAATAGTCATAGACTCACGACGCCTTTTGATGTCCATGAAACTCTTAAAGATTTGATTGATTCTACATCACTGTCAGATTCTCAAATTGCGAAAAGGACCAAAGCTATTGATATGGACGGTAATAAGATGAGTCTATTTCTGCCTATATCTCAAAGGAGAAATTGTGATTCTGTTGGTATTATGACGCACTGGTGCACCTGTCGTCGGGGTAAAACGATACCAGCCAAACAAAGAACAAAATTACTTGCAACAAAATATTTAATTTCTCATATAAATCATATATTAATTAAATTTCCACAATGTGCAAAATTAAGAATTCAACAAGTAATAGATGCTACTACATTTATAAACAATGACCAAAGACATATCTACACTGTTGTGATGAAGACATCACCTGGGGAAGGAATATTTGACGCTACAATGATTCAGGAACAAGGTGTTTGGGCTGTTTCAGGTACAGTAAGCCGCCTTAATACGTATCGTAAACATAGCTATTGCATTCAAGATACTTTTATTAAAATGTATTGTTATTGTCAATAAAAGTTACTTAAGTACGCATATACATCTCTTCACGCTGTATCCTTAACAGGTAACGGGGTAGTGAGAGAGGATGGAGCGCCAAGCTTCGCGATCCATACATACTTCTTTCGCATCCCTCGAAAACGCACTGCCCAGATACACAATTTCATTCATTTGTTCTAGACATTTTCCATGTACCCATGTCTCACATTTGGTCTGTACATCTTCCATTTCAAACATCAAAAACTTAGTTTTGTTCGCATTCATATACAATGCTTTCACTTCACATTATTCTTTCATGTACGTGACTGGTGTCTGTAAATCTGCTTCTGATGGTGCATCATTGTCAGTGTATAAAAGTTAGTTTACCATTGTATCATCACACGTCATACTACTGATACTACTTTTGAATTACTTACCTAAAAACTTTTCTAAGTAAAAAGAACTCCAAACAATTACGTACAAACCCCAAGTAATATACGAACTTGTCGTACTATTATGTGTAGTGTTCTGTGATAGATCACAGAACCCCACACCACAGATGTTGTGAGAAGGTCTATGCGACTAAGTTGTTGTCTATGTTATGATTGTTATGTGGCGACTTGTTTTAATGGTGTTTATAAATATCTAATAAAAAGTGCAATGTTGATTATGGGATGAATATGTGTTTCATTATCTAAACATGGTGGCAGTGGTGTACTAAATTAAAAATTATTATACTCAGAGTGAACACGGATACTCAAGCTATGCAAAATTTAACAGTGAATCCTCCTGCAGAATTAAATTTTGCAGCGCCGGCAACATGGCCAAGATGGTTGAAACGATTTCGTCAGTTTATTACCATCTCAAGTGGTAAATACAAAGAAGAACGAGAAAAGATAGATTTATTTTTATATTGTATGGGGGAGGGAAGTCAGGATATCATGAAGCAATTACCATGGCAAAAATACGTGAAGTTCGACATATTAGTAAAAGACTCGAATGAATATTTTTTACCAAGGTCCAAGAAGAAGGTGAAACAATGGAGTACATCACTGTATTATATAAATTGGTAGAGAATTGCGAATTCGAGAACATAACAAAAGAGGAAATCATAAGTGATAAATTGGTGGTTGGGATTAGAGAAAAAAGTTTACAGATGAAAAAAGGTGTCACATTGTTGCAAGACTCGGAAATAGTTCGGCCATGAGAGTCGCAGAATAAGCAAACAGAAATTTTATTTAAGGAAAAGAAAGCCGAAAATAGAGTAAAATCAAAGAAATGTTATAAATGCTTGGGGCCATATAACCCAAAACATGTATGTCCTGCACAAAATAGTGTTTGTTATAAGTGTAAGGGAAAAAGAAATTTTGCGAGGACTTGCAGAAGAATGAGGATTAATATGGTAAAGGGAGTGGTAATAAAAGAAGGTACGATGGCAAATTTTTGTGGAATGTAAGCAGTAATTCTAGTCAGGATTGGAGGTGTAATGTGTATGTATAAGAAATGTCAAAGAATGTTAATTTTTTAGTTGATTCAGGAGCAGATGTAGTTTGTTTACCGTATAATTGTGTATCAGAACATTTAAAGAAGACGATTATGTCAAAAGATTTGTGTATAAGATCAGCAGATGGTAAGAAAATAGATGTAAGGCATATAATAATAATAATAAATTTTTATTTCGGACATAATCCATAGGTGTTAATAATAGTTGACTTAAATTAATGTTAGTAAATAAAAATACAATAAACAAAGACAAAATTACAATAATTAACATATTTACAAGTTTAAGCACCACATACTACAGGTTATAAATAGATAGCATGTAGGCGCATCCAGCCAGCAGTGGAGAATTCCATCTATCCGCCAATACGCGAAGGATACTGTTTGAGCTACCGCGGAGACAGCTCATCAGTGAGGCACACCGCTTTCTAACGATTGCATAAAAGCAATCAGTGTTAGCTTCAGCAAACATTGTTGATGCACTATAAAATCGCGGGAGCCCCAACAATATCCTAAATGCGTTATTATATTGTACACGCAGGGCGCTGTATGCCCGTTGCGTAAAGCTAACCCACAGACCACACGTGTAGAAGGACTGGCAGTAAGCTTTGAAAAGCGTCACCTTTACCTGTTTACCATAACGTGCGAATCTGCGAGCCAATATATTGCACCGCACAGCCAGCGCCCTGCGTTCTCTCTCGATATCAGAGTTATCACTAAGTCTGTCGGTTACCCAGTGACCTAGATATTTAAACTTTTCAACTTTGTTCAGTGGTATGTCGTACAAAGTAACGGGCATAGTGGAATATGTTTTTTTGCCAGCTTTAAATATCATAAACTTATTTTTTGTAGTATTGTATCTTAGGCCATGAGTTTCCGCATATGTTTCGCAAATATTTAAAAGTTTCTGTAAGGCACCGATTGATGGGCTCAACAGCACCATGTCATCAGCATAGCTTAGATTATTTACACTAATCCCATCTATATGACATTCGACATTTGTACTGTTGAGCTCAACAATCAGTCGGTTCATATACAGATTGAATAGCCTGGGCGAGCTCAACCCCCCCCTGCCTCACCCCGCATTCCAACCTATATTCCCCCGAATATCTGTCAGCCCACTTATTGTGTTCCTTTGGTTACTGTACCAATATTTAAATATTGATACAATATCCTTAGGCAGGGTTGTCTCGTTTAGCATCTTCTGCCATAATGTGTCATAGGCCACCAAATCAAATGCCTTTGATAAATCCAAATAACAGGCAAAAACAGGCGTGTTTCTAGATGTATAGTACTGAACAGTCTGCTTGAGACTCAGAATCGCACTCTCAGTAGACAGGCCAGGCCTAAAGCCAAATTGATTGTCACATAGTTCAATGTGCGCCTCCAAGCATTCGTCAAGCAAACCGTCCAGCACCTTCGCAATAACAGTAGCCAGTGATATAGGCCTGTAGTTTGACAGATCTGAGACATCACCAGTTATATTCTTCATTATAGGTACAACAATCGTGTACATAAGATCTTCAAGCAGATGACAATGGCTAATACACAGATTAAATAGTAAAGCAAGCACCCGTGGTAGATGTATACCCGCGTACTTCGGGTGCTCGATGCTCAGACTGTCATGCCCAGGAAACTTTCCTCTGCTCATCTTTTCAATATTAGAAGCAACTTGTTTAGCAGTAAGGTGTACAGTTAGCTCCTGTTGACTACTCAGAGCATCGCACACCCAGGACTCGGAACCAAATTTTGATTCGACGCGGAAGTGACGCTGAAAATTATTTGCTATACTACAAGGCTCGCTCACGCCAGCAACAGTCACAGGGAGGCCCGGCCTGAGATTCAATTTATTTGTGGTTCTCCAGAATTTACCAAAATTTTTATTCGCGTGGTGTTTTGAGCAAGAATATCCATTTTTATTTGGTTCTCATTATCTTGACAATATTTAAGTTTGGCTTTAAAAATCCTTCTAGAGTTACACATGTTATCATAAACATAACCTGAAGAAGGTTTTCCTAACAGTAACCATATTTGATAACAAAGTCGAGCCTCCCTATGAGCACCGCCGAAGTGTTTATTCCAACCGGGTACCTGCTTAAACTTTTTATTAGTTTCAGTACCTTTATAACTAAATTCTACAGCCTTCGACAAAATATCTCTCAAATATCTCAAAACTCATGATTCTCATTCGTACATAAGCTACTAGCACACTGTTCAAAGTCAGTAGAAAAATCTAATAATTTAAGCTTTGATTCACAGTATTCATGATATCTCAAAGTCAAAGTCAAATCAATTTATTCAAGTAAACCCAAATGCAAGGTATTTTTGAACGTCAAATCTACTTTAGTTCGGTTCGAAAAGAAAACCTGAATACTGAGAAGAACCGACAAGAAACTCAGTCAGGTATCATTTTTTCAACATCATTCTACAATAGTTATTTAAAAATACAATATCTATAAAGCCAATAAATGCATATACAGAGAGGATAATTTCCAGTCTATTGTTGTGTCTTCAATGAAATCGCTAATTTCGTAGTATGCTTTTCCACAAGTTTAAATCTCTTTTCCGTTAATTGAGTAATTTCTTGAGGAATTTTGTTATAAAAACGAACACAGTTACCCAAAAATGAACCACTTGACTGTTGTAATTTAAATTTAAGAATAACTAGCTGATCACGACCACGAGTTTCCACACCACTAACAACGCCTTTCTTTTGAAATAGATCTAATTTTTTTCTAGTGTACATTATGTTTTCATAGATGTTTATATGAGGGTAAAGTGAGTAAGTACATCAATGTCTTTAAAATGATCTCTTAGCGACTCTCGTGCGTTCATACTGTAGATGTGTAGATGGTACGTATTGCCCTCTTTTGTAAAATAAAGATAAATTTCATACGCGCCGCTGATCCCTACAGTAGCAGACCATAAGACATAAGGCTATGGAAATAATATGCGAAATACACCAGCTTAGCCGTAACTACATCTGTCAACTGTCTAATACGCCTAATAGCATATATTGCCGAACTGAGCTTATTAGATAAAGTCCCGATATGGTCCGCCCACTGTAACTTATCTATTTATCCGACAACCATCACGCTCACCCCAGATAACTTTATTCCTACAGTTACTAGTGCAAGTTTTTCTCGGTTTGACCGCGTTTATAGTGCATTCCACTAATAATGGAATGTGATCAGACCAATAAATATCATACATAATTGACATATTCACTATCGTGCTACGGGCCGCGGCAGTGACCACACAGTGATCGAGCCAGCGGCGGCAACCGTGCGCGTCACTCACAAAAGTATATGTATCACTAGGTAACAACTCGAGGTCTATACATGACCATGTCTGATCAAGGCAAAAATTTAATAATTAGTTCGTAAATTGCTCACCAGGGTGCGCGTTAAAGTCCCCTAGAATGAACACTGTATCTACATCAATGTTCTCAATTATCACATTGATTTCACTCAAACACTGTAAAACTGTAAATTCTATTAGATTGTCAGGCACATCAGTTGGCATATAAACCGAAAATATTAACATCGACCAATCACTTTGCACTATCTTAATAGCAACGAGACGCACGCTTTTACACTCCATAACCGAGACACACGGGTATAACGCTTTTCTCCACATCAAAGCAACTCCGCCATGAGGTCTGCCTCTCATTACTCCCTCAGAGAGGTCGACAGCCGTTTGCCCGTGAAAGCGAAATTGTCGTCAATGCTCCCCAGGAATGGAATATCAAAGTCCAGGAGCCGTATCTCCTGAAGCGCTATAATGTCCGATTTAAGACATAGTGACTTTATACAATCAATAGATCGCTTCACATTTTTACAGTTGAAAGTAATAAATTTTGTTGTAACAGCCATCAAATATTTGAAGATTGTTGCTCGGCATCAGTAGATTTAGTCTTTCTACTGAAGTCAATAAAACGACGATAAGCAATTCCCTCTGGCCAAAAGTCATCCTTTAAAAAAGTTTCTAACTTTTAACTAGATACAAAAACTTTGTAAGCGTCATAATCCTTCTTTACTTTCATATTCATTTTTACTAATGTAACAGCAATGTTTGCCTTTTCTTGTACATATTTAGTAATATCACACACAGACGTTCCCTTCGAGACATTGTAGATATAAACAGGGATTTTGGTTTCGTCGGCTTTAAACTTATTCTTCTCTCCAACTGCAGCACTCCCTCGACTTGCCGCAAAACGATTCCGCTTTCGATACTGCACAACCTCCCAGTTCTCATCCCGATGTTTCTCCTTTTCACCTCCCTGCACCGCCTCAGGATACATTGTCGAATTTAATTCGTCTCGAGGAGCGAACGGAGCGGCAGTATGTCTCGTAAGTCCGAGTGCCGGCGAATCGAGCGCATGAGTCATCGCACTAGTCCCGCTCGCGGTGCACACCGGCCGCTCAGCTGATACGGGGGCGATCGTTGTTATTACGCCGGTTTGCACAGTCATTGTTTCGCAGCTACCCTCTATCGTATTAATGTTATTAATTGAGTTACGAGTTTGGTTTATTTCCTGCTCTATTTGAACATGAGGCAATCCTATTGGGCCACTATCATGGTGAAAACTCTTCATCAAGCCCGCTCCCCGCTTGGTATTAACATTTAGAGGGAAATTATTCACGATGGAAGCGCTTTTTAAGTTTTCAATTTCCGATCGCAAATCTTCCAATTGCCTCTTCGTGGCATAATCATCAGTCACAAAATCAATGTCAGAGCGCAGCTTTAAATTATCCTTAAGAAGCCGAGTCACATGTGTGATCAAATGTCACGGGAGACAACTTATGAAGCTCCCGAGCGACAAATACGGGGAGTTCTTCCAGACGCGCCTCTTTAAGATACATATAATATCATCGATTTCACGTAATGTCTTCCCTTGCCTCTTCCTCATTTTTTTCTGTTTATTTGTAGATATAACGCTGAACAAAATATCCTTTATAGCTTTTATATCTGCATCCGAAAATCCAGTAACACACAAGCGACCAAGGCTTTCCTCATATAAAAGTATCATTGTGCTTTAAAAACACATATTATATGTGTAGAGCACAATATGTACAGGGCAATTAGCTCTTCAATATTGAGTAGAGAGGCATGTGATAAGTTAGGAATTTTGAAGATCTAACTGAATAATGTAATTAATAGTAAGAAAGTGAGTACTGTTAATATTAAGTCTGAATTTCCTGCCTTATTTCAGGAATTGAGGCAATTTCATGAAGAGATATCAATTAAATTTAAGTCTAATGCAAAACCTTATGTCCAATCTGTACCAAGAGTTGTTCCAGTGCCATTACTTAAAAAAATAGAAGATGAGATTAACAGATTAAAAAAGTTAGATATAATTGAACCTGTTGACGACGTCACAGAATGGGTGTTTCTTATCATTTGTGTACCAAAGGATGAGAATAAAATAAGGCTGTGTTGTGATTACACTTATTTGAACAAAACTATATTGAGGTCATATTTTTTATAAATAAATTGGAAAGTACACTAGCTAAAATTCAGGGTGTTAAGTTTTTTTTAAAACTTGACGTTTGTAAAGGTCTCCATCAATTAAATTGGATCATGATAGTCAGTTGCTAACAACGTTTATTTGACCCTTTGAGAGATTTAAATTTAAGAGGTTACCAAAGGGTTGAATTGTTCTAGTGAATAATTAGTGACAAAATTTTCAAATTTATTAACGGATGTGGATGTAATATACCATGTGGACGATGGATTAACCATAGAAGAGCATGATAGTATACTAAGCGAAGTATTAAGTCGGTTAAACAAAGAGGGGCTTGCTTTGAATCCAAAGAAGTGTGTAAAAAAATAAGTGAGGTAAAAGAAATTAAATTTTTGGGCTTCGTATTATCTGAGGAGATATCGATTGACCCTAACAGAATTAAGGCTATTAAGAATTTCCCACCACCTGCTTATAAAATACATTTGCAGAGGTTTTTGGGTATGGTAAATTTTGCATCCAGACATTTATCTGGAAAAGTTACTTATTTAGGAACCACTGACATCTTTGTTAAAAAATAGAACTGAGTTTGTGAGGTCCGAACCAAAATGTATCTTATGAAAGAATTAAGCAACACTTATGTTCATCTCCGATTTGACATACTATGACCATCCAAAACATAATATGTTTTGGGAGGATGTGTCACAGGTAGGGCGTAAAGGGAATATAGAAATAGTGGCATATATTTTTAAAACCATGAATGATACCGAACGCAAATATTCTCAAATTGAGAAAGAAGCTCTTGCAATAACATGGGCAGCGAAGAGATTTGGTGAGTATATTGTGGGCATCCAAGTGAAATGCGAAACTGACCATAAACCCCTTTTACAGATATTACAGACTAAAAATTTGGGCGATCTTTCTCCTAGATTGCAAAGGTTTAGAATCATACTAATGAGATTTAATTATGAAGTACCCGGGTAAAGAATTGTTATTACCAGATGCCCTATCACGTTCACCTATAGAAAGCGACGAATTAGATAATAAGTTTGAGATACAAAGAAATCAGCGCCGTAAATTTTATTGTCAGTCATTTTTCAACGAGATTTGTATTTAGAAAAAATAGAGCATGAGCGTGATGAGCATGAGAGAGATGAAATTTGTTCTATGTTAAAAACGTATTGCAAAGAGGGTTGTCCTGAAAGGAAAGATATCATGGATGTTATTTATCCATATTATTAATACAGATTTGATATCAGTTTATCAGGAAATTTGTTATTAAAAGGATCAAGAATTATAATTCCAGTCTATGCAAAAAGAAATTTTGGATGGCATCCAATTAGAACATCAAGGTATAGTTAAATGTCGTAGGCGAGCGCAAATTAATAAAAAATTGTCCTAACTGCATATAACAAAGATCCAATCCTTGTAACATATTCTGTAAGGATAAATCGCCACTAAACAGTAATAAACATGGCAAGTAATTGCTGCAGTTCTTTTTTTCTGTTAAAGATGGTATTCGATTGTAACTGATTATTACTCGTGAGTTTTTGAAATTTTTTTATCTTGTATGAATGAGTGTTATTATTGTAAAAATAAAGGAATTGTTTTCCAGATTTGGTATCTGTAAGGTTTTAGATCTGATAATGGTCCGCGGTTCCAAAATTTATTCAAAAATTTGCAAAATGTTATAATTTTAAAACATGTTACCAATTTACCATATTATATTCAATCTAATGGATGTGTAGAGGCAGCCGTAATAGTTGCAAAAAAATTAATTAAAAACAATGATTTGGACTATTTTTGAGAAAGCTTTATTAGCGTATAGCTATAGTCCAGCTAAGTTATTGATTGGTAGAAAATTAAGGACTCATTTACCACTTATAAGCTATAACAGATAAATCATTAACGCATAATTCTAAAGAAATATTTGAAACAGAAAAGAAGTTAAAAAATAAAGGGCAATATTTTTACAACAGAAGACACACAGCTAGACGACCATTATTGTCAGATTTAAAAATAGGAAGTAGAGTGGTAATAGATATTCGCCAAAATGGGGAATGGGGAAGTAATATTGAATTACGTAAAAGGCAAAATAGAAGAAATAGGTGACATTTAATTCTGGCACCTTATAGCTATGACAATTTTAATAATAAAAATAGGACATGTAGTATCTCACCTCCTTTGGAAGAGGAGGAAAATGGAGATAAGGCTTCCTTATTGCTCAGTTCAGCAGAAAACGAAGTTCACATTCTGTAAGAGTAAGTCGATGGCCAGGGTGGCTAAATTATTATGTTACTTAGCTGTACAATAGCGCTTTTTTTAATAAACATGTATTTTTTCTGTTTCACGTTTATAATAAGGGAAGGATATAGCGTTCTGTGATCTGTGGTGAGAGAGGACTAGGTTGTTGTCTATGTTATGATTGTTATGGGGCGACTTGTTTTAATGGTATTAATAAATAACTAATAAAAAGTGGAATGCTGATTATGGACTGAATATGTATTTCATTAGCTATGGCATAGCATGGTGGCAGCATGGCCGCCACAGAACGAACCGGGATATCTCCTAGTAACACTCATAATCGAAGCTTATTTGGAAAAGTTCTTTTCTAAATTGAATTGACCAGGAATCGAACCCGTGACTTGGCTTGGAAGGAAAATTCCCTAACACCACACCAACCGATCAGTCGATAAAAACGTATTATACTCGTATGTGCTTATAAGAGATAGATAATTGACGTAACCTTTAGTAATTACCTACATATATAAAATATAGGCAGGTATAATAGGGATAGGAGATTTTCGGATAATCGGTCCCAGATATGTATGCAAATATATACCTACCTAGGTGTTGTTAGGAATAAAACGTATTATTGTTCCTGTTGTCTCACGATGCCGAGAGATGGTGCTGGCTGTCGCGTTCAGTCCTGGGGAGAAGTCTAAAATAGTCGTCGGCTGTTTTTTGACAAAAAGGGAGAAAAAAAAATTGTTTGAAAATTGGTTGTAAATCTTTTTAGATTTTTAGCAAAAAGAACTTCTGTCGTGTTATTGTGTGTTCGCCGACTGAAATTAGCAGTTGATTGTATTGTATGATATTGTTAGTTTATAATTCAAAAGTGGTAGACCAAAAGGTTGGGTAGGTGACAACTGAGTATATCTTCCGTTTTGTGGCTTTACGGCGCCGGAAGCCACCTTCGACTTCTACCACCCTGAAGACTAAAGGACATTACGTTGTTACCCTGCCGTAATTTATAAAGGGCCTAGCACGCGCAGTGGTCGTGCCTGGAACTGTACCGCACAGATGTATTGTATTTTGATGGGAAAAGTGCACTTCAATGAAGCTAGGAGCAGAAATTACAAGAAATTTAAGTGAGTCACGACGATACATCCGCCTTTTTAAGTAGCTGTGTTTCTAAAAGATATGAATCACGTTGCTAGTAAATAAAAGAAGAAGAATTCTGTTTTATCTTTACTGCATAAAAACCGGAAATTATAAAAAAAACTCTTATTTTTGGTTATGTTTAGTATTTAGAAGTAGCTATACCTAACGTGACCATACGTTCCGTTTTGAAAGGGACAGTCCCTTTCTCGTTACTCCGTCCGGCGGGGTTATTACCTAAATATTTGCAGACAGCGACAGCCACGCGATCACTGTGCGACCGGTGATTAATTATAATTAAAAATTAGTACCATGTATGACGATTGCGTATCAATTATTCTATGACCGTAAAATGCACTTTTCGCGGTAGAGTTAGCTCCACTATACAAATTACATTACACAAATTCTCGTTTTGACAGCAGATATCGCGCGAGATTGACTGTCGCATGCTGTCTGCAAATTATGTAATAAGCGTGTCGGTGTCCCCAAGGAAACGTTCGGGACGGGGAAGTGTCCCATTTTGAGAAATTCAAATGTCGTTCCAAATTTGTTGCGAGACGTACTTATGTACGGACTTAGCCGTTTCGTCGAAACTGGAAGGCTCCGCCGTCTTGTACATAGAGCGGTAATAGGAAGTTAGGAAGTATAGTAATTAATATACTAGTAATATAAATCTATGTGGAGCATATACGTCTCTTTTTTATTGCATTTATATTTGATAAATACACAAACTATAATCTGTGGATAAATAAAACTTATCAAGTTAATAAAAAATATTTGTTCATTGTGTTACTTCTACTTTAGCCATAATTATGAGTATGTCCCGTTTTGAATAAAAATGGTTATGTTCATAAACATTTATTTGTCCTAACGCTAATGAAAAAGTATAAACAAGTTTTAAATAGGTAAACTAGTTTTTACTACTAACTTCCTCCAAGCTGAAGATAAAATTGCGGCTGGAATCTTTCTAGCTGCAATTTCATCTTCAACTTGAAGGAAGTTCCATGAAGATAAAGAAATATCAATTTAGAAAAGAAAGACGCATGAAAATCACAAATAGACGTTTGGCGCTCTGTGCTCTCTGATTACCCCGTTAAAGGATACGGCGTGAGAATACGTATGTGTATATTATGTGACTAACAAATCTTCGTCCAACTCAAACCTGAGGTCTAGAAATTTGAATCTGCACAGAGAATGGCAGGAGTTTTGGTGGCAAAAGCCCCACATAACTCAAGTTTACTCCCCGCCGAGGTGCTAGATACCTGTGTACAGGTTTCTCCTGCGAAACAAAAAAGAATGGTTAGGATTTCAACTCGCTATTTCTTCTTATTTGTATTACATTTTTAATTTGTATTTATTTATGGTCGACGCGGAGGAAGTCGCAGACAGAAAGCTTAATCTAAATTAATCTTATAAAGAGATAAAGTTTGTAAGTTTGGATGGCGGAGGTAATTTCCTAAACTGCTCATTCGATTTCAAAAATTCCTTCACCAATATTTAGAATAGATCTTTAGAGTGGACATAGGCTATATTATATTGTTACAGTTGGACCTTATGCGTAGGGAATAAGGTCGATTTTTGGTGGAACTCGAAACATCACTTTTAGTGCTTATATCTCGAGACCTAGGCTTTATCGAGTTATGACCTAAAAACGCATTGCTAGGTTTAAGGCCTACTATCGAATGGTATAAGTCAAATTAAGAAAGAAGAACCAAGTTGCACCTCGAATATTCCCGAGCGATGACGCGTCATGTACCTATGACTCATGCAAACAGGCGGCGTCGAGAACAATGTCGAATTACCGTTAGCGAGCGTAATTCACTAGAAAGTTCATCCCTCTTTTTAGCAGACTATAAATAGAGCTCCGTGTCCGCCGCCGAGTCAGTCTTTCTCAACTATCGTTCGGAGCGACATATCGAGGCGACATCAAGGCGAATTACGAAGACCACTACGACGACTACTGCGACGACCTTGGATAGAAGAACTCTGCGATTCGGGAACGTTGTTATTGAGTGAAGCGTGTACCTTCGGTGACTACTACGCGAGTACCTACTTCGAGGGCGACTACGAAGATTAGGAACCGCCGTAATTAAGTTCGCGTGTTCTTGACATCTACTTGTACGAAGAAAAATAAACTCTTTGCACCCTTAACCGGCATCTTATTACCCTCAGCTCGTAACAATATTATCCCGATTTCCACGCGGACGAAGTTTGGGCAGCAGCTAGTCATACTTATATACTTTTACAATTGTGAAATATACCTACCTCCTCGAATTTAGACAGCAGTTTAATTATTTTATACTGCTATTACAGTAGAGAACCACAGCGAGAACTAATAACAATTAGAACCTGTGGAAAGTAAACGAAAGTATGTTGGTTGAGTACTCGTATCTAAGTAACACAATTGAAACATATTTAATCTAGAGCAGAGATTTGAGTGACGTCACTGGCTCCGGAGACCGGTTTGTTGTTGTTTTTTTCCATTTCTTGACCACTAAATTCATCTTTTTATATATCTATATAATAGAATGGAAAATGGAAATTGTATCGGTCAAAAATTGGAGCTCCCTTATTAACTGATTTAAAAAAATATACTTCGAAAAATTATTTTACAAACTACTGAACATGCGAATCAATTTAAAAAAACTTGGCTACAAAATTAAGTCTACTTAAATATAATCAAATATTTTAGAATTATTTAGCTAAATATAACAGGCGTTCTAAAACTTGTCTGTGTGTTTGTAAGTAGATAACTTGGATATTCAAGGTATTTTAAACAATGTATTAAATTAGACGTTAGATTTTTAGGCTTCTTTGAGTCCAAAATAAACATTTATATTATTTATTTAAAAGAATACGAGTATAAAGATGTAGGTAGATAGAATTAAAATAGATACTTTACACACACTACGCACACTTTGCGCACTAAAATCATGCAAATATTATTTGTACTCCTTAGGAAGTTGACATCATGTAATGAATATTATCCATTCTATCGAGTTTCATTATCCATACTATCGAGATCCACTAATAACATAATTATAACACAAGTACTCAACTCAATGTTAATAATTTTGAATGTTGTACATAATGAATTATAGTAATCATATGTCAAACTTATAAAATAAAAATAAATAAAAGAAAGCTAAATAAATAAAAAATATGTCTAAAAAAGGAAATAAAAAACATATCAAACATATAGAAAAATAATAATAGTTAGAAGTTTGGTTTGTTTGTCAGCTATAAATTGCAATGTCATAACTTGAGTTTATCTATTTGTATTAGTTTAATTGAATTCAAAGTAGTATAACGCGGTTTTTAAGCTTTATCTTAAGGGATAAGGTAATCGACTAGTTTCAATAGGATGTTCATGTTACACACTATATTGACATTTTTATTAAAATCAATTATCTCCTTTATGGTTTCGTAACTAAAAAGATATTTATTCTCAAACTTCCAAACTAATGAAAATTTTGTGGTAGATTTAACTGAGCATTATGTTGCATTTTTAATAATGCTCCAAACAATTGCACAAATTGTGTGTTCCCAAACTAAGTATCAATTTAGAAAAGTTTCTAAAATTGACCTGACTGGGGATCGAACCCGCGGTTCCGGCTTGGACGCAGAAGCCATGCTACCGACACAAAAGGTCAATCAATTATTTCATAAAAGACGTCCTCTATAAAATAGTAGTTGTCGTTTTGGTAATTAGGGATACAACGTGAAGATATTTTATGTATGAATGTATGTTTTGGTAATTCAAACTCGTTTTGTGTTTTTACTTTTTACGGGTATTTGTGAAAATTTCTAGAATTAAATTAATAAATTAGTATAATGTGAATTATAGAAAAGATTATTTTTTATAAACGTAATGCTCCTAACTACATCTATTTAAAATTAACGTAAGGAATGTGCGGCGCTGGTTCCCGAATGTTTTTATAAATGAAACAAGCACATGAATAATTATAGTGGACTGTATTCAGATGAAATTTAATAAATGATTTCAACATAACCTTGTATCTGTACAAATAACATAGTTATAATACTTGTGGCTATGGCCCACATATTATAAATAAATACAATTAAGGTGTGGCTATAGCCCACACCATGCCACGAAAATGAAACGAATGAAGAAAAACAATAGAAACAATAACAAAATAGAAATGCATAAATTTTAAACATAGAATAAGACAATAAATAAAAAAAATAATAATAACCAGCATTTATATGTTCGGAACTGAACATAACTGCGGCCAGCGTACAACAAAAATAAGCAGTTTGCTAAAAAGATATTCCCATTTATATAAATTAAGAGCTCGCAAATAAAAAAAATAAAAAAATTAACCTTCAATAGGCAACACACAAACCTTTGTAACACTTGTTCTCATAATTAAACCCTTTTGAGTTTTAACATCTAAAGCCCGGACCCGACCATCTGAACCAGGGTAAACGTTAATAATTCTAGCCATAGACCACTTAAGTGGACTCACATCTTCCTGTCTGAGTATCACTAATGTTCCAATTTTCAAATTTGGTATAGTAGACCTCCATTTTGGTCGGTTCTGTAACTGTGTTAAATATTGTTTATACCATTGCTTCCAAAATGCTTGCTGAATCTGAACACATTTCTTCCAAAAATTTAACCTATTCGTTGGAACATTAGTGATATCCGGCTCAGGAATACAACTCATTTGTGCACCAGTCAAAAAATGACTAGGTGTAAGATAATTCATATCATCAATATCACATACAATAATAGGCGTTATAGGCCTGGAATTCAAAATTCCCTCTATCTGCACAAGAACAGTGTACAATTCTTCAAAGGTAAGCACACACTCGCCTATTGTACGTTTTAAATGATACTTTACACTTTTAATTCCTGCTTCCCACAAGCCACCGAATACATGAGAATAACTAGGAATAAGTTTAAAATTAATTCCTAAAGAAGTAGCAAAAGTACCCACTGTATTCTGATGTTCAGTAGAAGCATTTAATAAATATAACTTATGCAAGGCGTTACTTGCCCCTTTAAAGGTAGCAGCATTATCACAATATATAGTGGACGGAACGTTTCGCCTAGCAATAAATCTTTTAAAACAAGATAAAAATACATCTGTAGTCATATCAGAAACAAGTTCAACATGTATTGCCTTGGTGGCAAAACAAACAAACAAAACTACATAACCCTTTGAAACAATTACACTTCTTACCCGAGATTGCTTTACTGGAAAAGGACCTCCATAATCGATCCCAACAATTTCAAATGGTCTCGCGGCTGTTACCCTCTGCTGAGGCAAGGAACCCATCAATTGAGTAGCATGCTTAGCTTTAAGTCTAAAACATTGAGTACACTTATAAATTACACTTTTAATCTGCTAAATAGCATTGACGATCCAAAATCTTTTATTTAAGTAATTAAGAATCAACCTAGGGCCTGCATGTAATAACCTAATATGAGCATTATAAATTAATAGCTTCGTTAAATGACAACATTTAGGTAAAATAATAGGATATTTTTGATCATATGCAATATCTGAATTTTGCAGTCGCCCACCAACTAGGGCATGGATTCCGGTATTCCGAGATTTCGTAACTCCGAAATTTCGCATTTTTTTTAACGATATTTCAATTCCGGAAGTGAAGATAATATCGTAATCCGATATAAATTTATTTATTATTTGTAGTGTATAAAGTAACATTTTTAACAAATGCCTGTCTCCGTCGTAGCATTCTTATCGCGTAGGTGCATCTCCCCCAATTTGGCAAAAAACTTACCGTCACCCAAACATCTTTCTCGGGAGTGCACGTGGCACGTGTGTCTGCTCTACGTATGCAAAGTCAACACTTGGAAAAAATGTAAGTTCTTACCTACCTACCCACTTAATTTATTATAATTTCGTTTCTAAAAGTTATCTATATGATATTACATTGCACGGAACATGGTTTTATTATGTAATGTCACGATTTATGCAAACATAACATAACCTCAATGATTTGACAACTTTTTTATAAGATTCTGTTGTGTAATATTATTAGCAAGTTATTAAGTAATAACTTACTAGTAATATTACAAATACATACAACAATAATACAACAGATTAATATTATTAGTAGTAGTTTTGTAAAAATGGTCGACGCTTTTAGTTAGGCGACAAAGTAATGGTTAGGTATTCTCAATCAATGTAGTAAATTATTAACTGTAATTAACGTCACTGCCAGTACCAAGTATTTTTAATCAACATTTATTGTCATTTAGGTTATTTGTCGAGTTCAATAACTCTGTATTTAAATTAAATGTTAGCTTCACGAGATATTTTATTTTATTTCAAGGTCGACTTCAAAGAAAAAAATTCAGTACGTGGAATTTTCTAACAAAAGGACAATAACGAATATATGGAATCATTATCTCCGCGCAAATGATGGCCAGTCTGCGAAATGTAGAATAGGTATGTAAAAAAATATTGAAAACTGCTGGCGGAGCCACTACTGGCTTACACACGCATATCCGAACAACATTTAACTGACACTGAAGTTGACAATTACTCTTCATCGACATCGTCTAGCGTGACTGTCATTACTCCAGGAACTTCCAAAGAGAAACAACAGTCTACTCCGACAACAGATACAACGAAAAAGAGAAAACTCATGACAGACTTTTTCCGTTCTAATTCTAGCGATCCAATGGAAGTAATCGTTTCTCGGATGGCGGCACTGGATGGTTGTTCTTTCAGATTATTTACTGAAAGTCGAGATCTGAAACAATTGTTTAAAAAAAGTGGCAGTGAATTACCTGCTTCACCAAAAACTATAGCGAGAATTCTTGTAATTTTACCAATTCCGGAACCAGTTCCGAAATTCCGGAATTGGGACTCCGATATCGTAACTTAGTTCCGGAATCTGAAACCTCCCAATATTACATGCCCTACCACCAACTCTTAAAACACCCTTGCCATCTAAAAAAGGGTTTAATGATAACAAATTGCCTTTGACGAAACTATTAGCAGACAGAGACATTATCTCCTCATAAAAATATTTCTTCTGCTCTAATTTTACAATAATACTCAAAGCTTCATTTAATTCTACAGGTATTATAAAAGATTTCATTCTATTTCTTTCAACTGATCTACAATTTTTAATAAACCTAATAATATAGGCCATAACTCTTTGCATTTTATTTAAAGATGAATATTTATCAACAACAAAAAAATCATTATTACTTGCATTACAGCTTAAAGTTAAAACCTTTAATTCTGGAATATTATCACAACACATGTTACTTATATTTTGAACATTATGATCATAATCTATTTGAGATAAAAACTGTGGACCCTTCCACCACACAACATTATTGTGAAGGGCTCCAGGTTCTAAACCTCTTGATAGACAATCAGCTGAGTTATCGTGACTACTTACATAATTCCATGAAAATGAATCTGTTAACTTGATTATTTCTTTGACTCTGTTAGCTACAAATACTGATAATCGCATTGGATTTATTTTTAACCAAGCCAAAACAATCTGAGAGTCTAAATATAGATGTACACTAATATTATATGAATCAACTTTAGACATAAGTGTATTATATACTTTTCGTGTAAGCTTAGCTAATAAAAGGGCACTGCTCAGCTCAATTGTAAGTTTATTATTTATAGGATTTATTCTAGATTTTGAACATAATAAATCAACCGTAACAAAATCAGGTTTGATTACCCTTAAATACAGACAACAACCATGTACAGTATTAGAAGCATCTGCAAATCCTACCAACTCTATTTTAAAACAATTTTCTATATCAATGTGCGTAGGAACTTTAATTATAGGCATGTTTAATAATGCGACACTAAACGCCCTCCATTTTTCATTCAAATCATCCATTAATGGAGAATCCCAATCAAGATTTGATTTCCAAAGCTGCTGTAAAAATAATTTAGCATTAACTAAAATAGGCTAACTAAAATAATAAATTGTCCAAGTTATCATCTTTTCTCGTGGCTGAACCCAGGTCTACCACCCCTAGAGGCGATCTTAATAATTTTGTAAATCTACCAAAAATATCAATTAATGTTTTCAATGGTAAGGATGAAGATTATTACCCTTTTATAAATTTGTTTAAAAGCATGATTGATAGTGACGTACGTTTGAATAACATACAAAAATTTTATTATTTACGTAGTTTTTTAACAGGAGAGCCTTTAAATTTAATTAAAAATTTGTCCCTGGATGATAACAATTATCCAGAGGCTTTGAGATTGTTATCCGATAGATATGATAATGTCAATAAAATTATAATGAGACATATTAATTGTATTTTAGACATTAGTCCCATATATAGATATACTGCTCACAGCTTGAGGTGTTTCATAAATGATATAAAGCAAAATTTAAGTGCACTGCATGGTTTAGATCAACCTGTTAATTCATGGGATATGTTGTTAATCGCTATTCTTTCTAAGAAACTAGATAATTTTAGTATTAGGTCCTTTTATTTGGAGCAGGTTAATAGTAGTAATATGTCATTACATAGTTTTTTAAAATTTTTAGAAAATAAGGCATTAGCTTTAGAAGCGGTGGGGCCGTCGGAGAAGAAACAAGGTAATAATTTAGGCGGTGCCGTGCCACCTCAACGGTCAAGTTTTATAGCCAGGAAGGAGACATGTGAGTATTGCACTGCTTCTAACCATAAGCTTTATAAGTGTGTTAAGTTCCGTACCATCCCTATAAAAGAAAGAATCAATTTTATAAAAAAAACAAAACGGTGTAAATTATGTCTTAATAACCATGGTGAGAATTGCTATTTTCAGTTTAAATGTGCTTTATGTAAAGGGGAACATAATACTCTTTTACATCTCGATGTATGTGCACTAAAAGATAATATAAAGACTCCTATGCCGTCAGTGTCTTTGATGAATAGCATTAATAATAATAATAAGCATGTATTGTTACCGACTGCTTTGGTGAGGCTTTACAATAACAATGGGGGTGTGCTATATGTCAGAGCTGTGCTTGATTCTGGTAGTGAGGTGTCAATGGTTACTAGGGAATTAGCTGATGTCATAGATTGTCATTTAATTAATAAATCACATACAGTGGTAGGGGTGTGTGATGGTGCAAATAAAATTGATGTTATTGCAGAATTTAATATTCATGCCTCAGTGAATGAGTTTTCTTTGCCTATAGCTTGTTCAGTGGTGGATAGAATTACCTGTATATTGTCTCAACAGCGCATTAATATTAATCACTTTGATTTTCCATCATTTTTTCAGTTGGCTGATCCTCATTTTAACATGCCAGCTGTAGTACATATACTTTTAGCTTCTGATATATTTTTTCAGATTCTCCTACGGGAGCGGATTCCACTAGCTCCATGCGGTCCCTACTTAATTAATACCAAGCTTGGATATGTGGTTGGCGGGGCTATTATTAGCAATAATAACACAACATCAAAGTATTTATGTAATTTTTCAAAAATAATTAGTTCTGTAGATAATGTTGTTAGTAGTGATTATTTTAATGAAAGGTGTTCTTTTAATGAATCAATTGATCAGCAATTAAAAAAAAAATTCTGGGAATGCGAGAAGGTGCCAGAGGTTTATTTTGAAGGTAATTCTGAGCAACAACTTGCTGAGGAGATTTTTATAAAGTCTGTTGTTCTCGATAATAATAAATTTCGGGTCGACTTACCCATTAAATGTCCCTTGCAACAGATTAGTTTAGGAGATTCATTTTCATTTGCTTTACATAGATTTTTAAACTTAGAAAAACGTTTAATTAAAAATCCTAAGTTATTCTTGAAGTATAAAGAATTCATTGATGAGTACATTTATTTAGGTCATGCAAAAATTGTAGATTTATCTGACTATGATCTTGATAGGCAGTCAGTATATTTTCTTCCTCATCACGCTGTTTTTAATGAAAACAGTAAAACCACAAAGTTAAGGGTTGTATTTGATGCAAGTATGAGAACTAAGAATAAAATTTCATTAAATGATTTGCTTTTGAATGGTCCGGTTGTTCAGAACGGGTTATTTGACATCTTGATTTTGTTCAGGTTGGATAAATATATTTTGATATGTGATATAAGGCAGATGTTTAGGAATGTTAATTTGAATCCCAAGCAATGCCCTTTACAAAATATCTTATGGAGGGATTCTACAAAAAACCCTATTCAGTGTTTACAATTACAGACTGTAACTTATGGTATGAAAAGTTCATCTTATTTAGCAACACGTTGTTTAATAGAATTGGCTAATAGGTATGCTGAAAAATATCCTATGGCAACTACTGCCTTAAAAAGAGATTGTTATATAGACGATGTCAATTCTGGTTGCAATAGTGAGGACCAATTGATTTTATTAAAAAAACAATTAGTTGATTTATTGCGTCTCGGGGGATTTGAGCTTCATAAATGGTGCTCAAATTCATCACGTCTATTGAGTGATATTCCAGTTGAACGGCAGCAGCTGGATGCTATTGATCTTAGTAAAGATGACACATATGTTAAAACTCTAGGTTTGCGTTATAATGTTAAAAATGATAGTATTGAGGTTTTGTCTCCAAAGCATGATGTTTCAAATTATTTTACCAAGAGGGATGTTTTAAGTTTTATTTGCAAATTTTTTGACCCCTTAGGTTTAATTGGGCCTATTTTAGTTAATGCTAAATTATTTTTACAGCAGCTTTGGAAATCAAATCTTGATTGGGATTCTCCATTAATGGATGATTTGAATGAAAAATGGAGGGCGTTTAGTGTCGCATTATTAAACATGCCTATAATTAAAGTTCCTACGCACATTGATATAGAAAATTGTTTTAAAATAGAGTTGGTAGGATTTGCAGATGCTTCTAATACTGCACATGGTTGTTGTCTGTATTTAAGGGTAATCAAACCTGATTTTGTTACGGTTGATTTATTATGTTCAAAATCTAGAATAAATCCTATAAATAATAAACTTACAATTGAGCTGAGCAGTGCCCTTTTATTAGCTAAGCTTACACGAAAAGTATATAATACACTTATGTCTAAAGTTGATTCATATAATATTAGTGTACATCTATATTTAGACTCTCAGATTGTTTTGGCTTGGTTAAAAATAAATCCAATGCGATTATCAGTATTTGTAGCTAACAGAGTCAAAGAAATAATCAAGTTAACAGATTCATTTTCATGGAATTATGTAAGTAGTCACGATAACTCAGCTGATTGTCTATCAAGAGGTTTAGAACCTGGAGCCCTTCACAATAATGTTGTGTGGTGGAAGGGTCCACAGTTTTTATCTCAAATAGATTATGATCATAATGTTCAAAATATAAGTAACATGTGTTGTGATAATATTCCAGAATTAAAGGTTTTAACTTTAAGCTGTAATGCAAGTAATAATGATTTTTTTGTTGTTGATAAATATTCATCTTTACATAAAATGCAAAGAGTTATGGCCTATATTATTAGGTTTATTAAAAATTGTAGATCAGTTGAAAGAAATAGAATGAAATCTTTTTTAATACCTGTAGAATTAAATGAAGCTTTGAGTATTATCGTAAAATTAGAGCAGAAGAAATATTTTTATGAGGAGATAATGTCTCTGTCTGCTAATAGTTTCGTCAAAGGCAATTTGTTATCATTAAACCCTTTTTTAGATGGCAAGGGTGTTTTAAGAGTTGGTGGGCGACTGCAAAATTCAGATATTGCATATGATCAAAAATATCCTATTATTTTACCTAAATGTTGTCATTTAACGAAGCTATTAATTTATAATGCTCATATTAGGTTATTACATGCAGGCCCTAGGTTGATTCTTAATTACTTAAATAAAAGATTTTGGATCGTCAATGCTATTTAGCAGATTAAAAGTGTAATTTATAAGTGTACTCAATGTTTTAGACTTAAAGCTAAGCATGCTACTCAATTGATGGGTTCCTTGCCTCAGCAGAGGGTAACAGCCGCGAGACCATTTGAAATTGTTGGGATCGATTATGGAGGTCCTTTTCCAGTAAAGCAATCTCGGGTAAGAAGTGTAATTGTTTCAAAGGGTTATGTAGTTTTGTTTGTTTGTTTTGCCACCAAGGCAATACATGTTGAACTTGTTTCTGATATGACTACAGATGTATTTTTATCTTGTTTTAAAAGATTTATTGCTAGGCGAAACGTTCCGTCCACTATATATTGTGATAATGCTGCTACCTTTAAAGGGGCAAGTAACGCCTTGCATAAGTTATATTTATTAAATGCTTCTACTGAACATCAGAATACAGTGGGTACTTTTGCTACTTCTTTAGGAATTAATTTTAAACTTATTCCTAGTTATTCTCATGTATTCGGTGGCTTGTGGGAAGCAGGAATTAAAAGTGTAAAGTATCATTTAAAACGTACAATAGGCGAGTGTGTGCTTACCTTTGAAGAATTGTACACTGTTCTTGTGCAGATAGAGGGAATTTTGAATTCCAGGCCTATAACGCCTATTATTGTATGTGATATTGATGATATGAATTATCTTACACCTAGTCATTTTTTGACTGGTGCACAAATGAGTTGTATTCCTGAGCCGGATATCACTAATGTTCCAACGAATAGGTTAAATTTTTGGAAGAAATGTGTTCAGATTCAGCAAGCATTTTGGAAGCAATGGTATAAACAATATTTAACACAGTTACAGAACCGACCAAAATGGAGGTCTACTATACCAAATTTGAAAATTGGAACATTAGTGATACTCAGACAGGAAGATGCGAGTCCACTTAAGTGGCCTATGGCTAGAATTATTAACGTTTACCCTGGTTCAGATGGTCGGGTCAGGGCTTTAGATGTTAAAACTCAAAAGGGTTTAATTATGAGAACAAGTGTTACAAAGGTTTGTGTGTTGCCTATTGAAGGTTAATTTTTTTATTTTTTTTATTTGCGAGCTCTTAATTTATATAAATGGGAATATCTTTTTAGCAAACTGCTTATTTTTGTTGTACGCTGGCCGCAGTTATGTTCAGTTCCGAACATATAAATGCTGGTTATTATTTTTTTTTTTATTTATTGTCTTATTCTATGTTTAAAATTTATGCATTTCTATTTTGTTATTGTTTCTATTGTTTTTCTTCATTCGTTTCATTTTCGTGGCATGGCGTGGGCTATAGCCACACCTTAATTGTATTTATTTATAATATGTGGGCCATAGCCACAAGTATTATAACTATGTTATTTGTACAGATACAAGGTTATGTTGAAATCATTTATTAAATTTCATCTGAATACAGTCCACTATAATTATTCATGTGCTTGTTTCATTTATAAAAACATTCGGGAACCAGCGCCGCACATGAATTGGTCCTTCGAGCCGGATTTCTGTAACAAATTTAATAACACATTTCCGTAATACGGCTACTCACTACTAGATGACTACATTTCATCCAATCTGAAAGGACTATAATGTGTTTTATTTATTTTAGTTATTAGTTATACGTAATATTGATTTCATTATATAATTAATTTAATACGTTATATTTTTTATGAAATGATGACTTGCCCATTCATTACCATTTTTGTATAGTTATTCCATGGTATGAAATGACTATTTTACAGCGTACATACTTTTTTTTTTTAAATGGCACCGTACGTGAGTACATTGCCAACGTCAAGTAAAGCGAGAAAACAATTCAGTAGATGATTAGCGCATTTGGCAATGTCACGCATTAACACAAACTAATATACAGACACAGAATAAATAGAATCCATGTAGACTCACAAGTAAATTAGTTCTTTCTTATCGTAAAACTCCTCCAGTAAAGTGATAGTAGGCTTTACTGAAGTTATAAAGAACTTCTTGGAAGAGCGCGAAAACTACAGCTACACATGTTTATTTAGATCTCCATTCTTGTCACTTACACAGAATATTAAAACACAATATACTATCACTGTTGTACTTTAAAACTCCTAAAAATGTAAAAAATAGAAAATCTAAATAAAATGACAACCTCACTTCTTCCGTTCCCGCCAAAAAGTCGTAAATACTATTAATACATGAATTAAATTTAAAATAAATAATTTTTTTGATATATACGTATAATATAAATAAATAAATAACGCAATTAAAATTATTTCGAGTTTAGATAAATTATTGTCATTGAATTGGCTCAATGCATAGAAAACGTTGCCCTGGCATGTCCTCTAAAAAAAAAAGTACAACAGTGTTAGATGGTGTTTTATAGTTCTGTGTAAGTGACAAGAATAGAGGAGATCTTAATAAACATGTGTAGCTGAAGTTTTCGCGCTCTTCCAAGAAGTCCTTTTTAACTTCAGTAAAGCCTACTATCACTTTACTGGAGGAGTTTTACGATAAGAAAGAATTTACTTGTGATTCTATATGGATTCTATTTATTCTGTGTCTGTATACTAGTTTGTGCTAATGCGTGACATTGGCAAATGCGCTAATCATCTACTGAATTGTTTTCTCGCTATACTTGACGTTGGCAATGTACTCACGTACGGTGCCATATAAAAAAAAAAAATTACTTATATTTTTTTTACAAATGTATTGAAAGATTGAAAGACGTCGTTTGATGCACGTGCGGATTGTCATTTCCACTTGTCCCTATTGTTAACCCGCGCCTTCGGCTTGGGTCAATAAACCGGGACTCGTGAAGAAAAAACATACTTTCCACATTTGTATCGAAATGTACTATTAATTACCTTATTAAGTTTGTAACAATAGTAGAAAAGAAACAAGATATTGTAACATGGAACTAGGTATATAATTTCAAAGAATGGTTATCATTGTAAATTCTCAAAATTAATGGAAAAGATATTGACATATCGATTCGTTTTTTCACATCCCTACTTACACGGTGCCATCTTGCAAGAGTGAGGACACAACATGTAATTATAGCTTGCTAGACAAGGACAAACGCTGATTCAAAACTACCAGAAACCAGTATTACTAGAGCTCTGCGTTTTTCTGTTGTAAATTTTTATTATTTTATACTTGCGTGAAACGTGATATTGTTCTTTTTGAAACTATTTTTATGACTGTGACTATCGCACCACTTTACAGCACAATTTGACATTGTTTACGTATTTTATTCTATATTTTTTAAAACGATTAGACAGAGGTCACGGATCTGCTTCCTAGTTAATATTAAAGGAGCGCGTGTTTGTGTTTGAACTTAAATGAGCATTTGTGCAAAGCGATGGCATAAAACGGTGCTTTTTCATTTCCTGTCTTTAGGCTAGGTTTTCTGGTAGCTGGTAGGATCAAACGTAGTGATTATTATCTTTGGTAAGATCTGAATAATCACAGAGTAGATAACCTAGTAACCCTCAAGGCTTAGAGGGAGTATATCCCAGTAGTCCCAGAGTACATAGGTCTGTGGTCACATGACACGAGATCAAAAATGTGCTACAGACACAGACAAACTAGCCTAAGATTGTCGTATTTAGCGAAACGTCAAAAAATTCATTAGCGATGGTATGACTCGAACTCATCGCTAGTATCTCTGTCGACCTTAGAGAATACCAGTCCACAGTTGACAATTTCACCGCGGATTCAGCAGTGAATTCGACTAATTCGCTTTAGAGAATCGCACGGCACCCGTGCGATTCTCTAAAGCGAATTGACTAAAATGAATTTTTTGACGTTTCGCTAAATACGACAATCTAATCTAAAAAAAAAACAAGTTTTATTTAACGTAACTATCTCAGAAAAGTTAAAATACACTAAGATGAAATATTGACTGAAATGTTTACTCTTAAAGCAATCCCCGATAAACTTACATCTAAGATTACTTCACTTCTCTCCTAGAATGTTTGGTTTAGAGAATTCCATTTGAAGGTCAAGTGAGTTCGAATGCGAAGTGGGGTGAATTGTCGAGCGAGTCTCGCTTGGGTTATTCGAGTTTTTACAGAATTGTATGGCAAGACTGCTCTCATCTAAACCACACTCACAGATAGAATGATCTCGAATATGAAGTTTAGTCAAGTGAACTGATGTGCACGCATGGTTTAATCTAAGTCGGCAAATAGTAGAGGTGACCTTTTTATTTGCATCTCTGTAAGTAAAGAACCAGGGTTTATGGGGAATTTCATTTTGGATATCGCTGTAATATTTGCCCTTACCTGAATTAGACATCAGCCATGCCCGGCTCCTAGCCTCCATCAACTTAGGCTTAGTCAAAGACCTCAGGTCGTGACAATAAATGCTATAATTGTCTGTAGCGCCATGGGAGATTGTATGCTTGGCACAAGAATCAGCAGATTCATTGCCTGGAATGCCGCAGTGACTAGAAATCCAAGCCAGGACTATTTTTAAGTTATTCTTATAACAGTAAAAAAGCTCCTCTCTTATTTTGATAATAATCGGGAACCTTGATTTGGATTGAAAGGGATTAGGCGCAATAGACTGGAGGCAACTAGGGGAATCTAAAAATATGAGAGTATTACTAAAGTTACGAGCTTTAGCATATTTGATTGCTTCTAAAATGGCTAACGCTTCTCCAGTAAAGACCGAAGATTGAGCAGGAAGTTTCCAATTGAGGACAATTCTAATTGATGGTAACCAAACAGCTATACCAACACAACTGGAGTTCGACAATTTTGAGGCATCTGTGTACATCATTGTCCAGCCTGACATTTTTTCGTAAAAAATCGTAGGAGCATTGAACGATTTTTTCCCAATACCAAAATTTAATAGTACTGAGGGGCGGAAAGTAGGGGCGTCATGGGGAACTGAGAAAAGAGGTTACAACGAAGTTGAGAGTTGTACAGAAAGTCCATACAGTCAAAAGTTAATAATGTGCTTAATAATATGACGGTGTTTAGCAGTGGAACATAAATACGAGTAGGTAAATGTAATAAAATTCGTGTTTTTTTATTTCTATGTGCTGAGATTTGTTTCTGAGTATGTTACTGCGTATAGATTGCTTTCTATTTTCCTTTTCAAATACTGCGTAAATCAGATAATTAAAAGGTGACATTTACATAACAAATTGAAAGTAATTCTTTAAACTTTTGCTTAAAAATTAAATACTTTTTTAGGCAAATATAATTTAAAAAAAAATTAAGATTTTGTGAGTAGAAAAGGATTGAAAAGACTAGCTTTGTCACTTTCTTCTCCGTTACATGCAGTTAAGTTACTCTTTCTCGTGCGAATGAAATGGAATATATGGCGTAGGCTATAGGTTTCTCTGTCTACGCCTAAGGAGTTTGTAATCTTGTATTACTTACCTATCTTTTTATTTCTGAAACAGAAAATCTGTTGTCTGTTTGTTCTGTGAGTCTGTGACGCTGAAAGTATTACTGATATTATTATTATATTTATACATTTCTTTCTAATTTTCTCAATTCCTTTCTAATAACATAATCCAAAAATGCATATTTATGTAATTAATTATTAGACATTTTACAAGTTTAAATAATGTCTTTGACATTTAGATCTTTATACAGAAGTTATTATGGCATTTATAACATAACCAAGTCTACGAAATGGACTTGTGGAAAAAACTATCCGGTAAGAATTTTATGCAGTGGAATTTGTCATCAAAATAACTATTTACATCGTCCACTAGTCAAAGTGAAGTCGTCTTTGAATGTTCTAACGTTTTCAAAATGTTCAACACAAAATACAAATAACCCGCCATCAGAACCCGAACAAAAGAAACCGGGTATTTTCAAAAGGTTCCAACAGATGTATAGAGACTACTGGTATGTCCTAGTACCCGTACATTGTGTCACTTCAGCAATTTGGTTTGGCTCCCTTTATTATACTGTAAAAAGGTAAGGTATACTATCATAATGCAACATTTAATTGTGTGTAAACTATCTATATAAATATTATTACCTTATTTTTCAGTGGTGTGGACATTCTAAGTATGTTACAATCAATAGGTGTTAGTGAAACTTTATTAGCCCCAATACGAGATTCAAGTGCTGGATATTTTGCCTTAGCATTTGCTTTGTATAAATTAATTACTCCTCTGCGATATGCTGTCACTATTGGTAATGTTTTCAATTTCTTAGTGTATTAAGAGCTTACATGTACACAAAATGTATGAATGATGAAAGACTGACAAAAAAAAATTACAGTGCAAAAGCGAGTGGTAAAAGACACCAAGGAAGACCAAGGCTGATTTATGAAGATCAAATAGCCAGTTAGCCAACGGAAATCTCAAAAGCACTTGCATACCTAGGCAATAATATGCGAGGAGAATGATGAGATTTGAGGAAGCGAAAGTAGTATGTAAGGATCATGACACTTGGGGTTTTACTGCCCCATTAGGGATAGTGTGAAGATATGTGTTTAGAGGTTCTTACTCTGAAGAATTAGCGAGATTGCTATAGAACTATCAAAATATGGAGTTAGATACTCAGATTTTATATTCCATCTATGTGTTTTAGGTGGAACCACTTATGCTATTAAGAAATTAACGACAATGGGTGTAATTAAACCAGTGCCATCAAGGGAACGAATTAAAGAAATGTTTCAAGAGAAAAAGGGTACTATTCAAGATCGTTTTATTGAGAGTAAACAACATTATCAAAGTCAAATGAAAGATAAGCGTAATCAAGTTGTGGAAGAAATGAGACGATATAAAACAGAAATGCGGAACATGAAAAACAAAGTAAAGAAGATGTGAGTCAGGAAATGCAAAACAATTGTTTTCGGAAGCAAGGTTTTACCAACTATATATTATACCCTAGTTTTAAAGAAAAATGTAAAGGTTGTCTTGTAAAAATTATAAAGGTATGATTTATTATATTTATAGTTATACAAAGTATTTAATATTAAAAAATATTCCTTAACAAAAATTCTTTATTTTGTAATACATAGTAGATATAAAATAATGATCAAAATTTACATCATATTAAAAACAAATTTAAGTACACAACAAAGACAGCACATTAACTGGAATGTTTGAATTATTCTGTCATGGACATATTTTGTGACATTCATCCGATAATACCTAATATACTGATATAAAATTATACAAAACTATAAAATTTTGCACAAGCCATCTGAAATAATTTTTACCAGCGTGCTGTCCATGTTTAGTAACAATTCCTCTAAAGTAATAAATGCAGTAAAACAATGAGTAATCATTGATATTATGCAATAACAGCACACCACAATATTAAATATTTATTTTTTATATTGAGTTTGGTGCTGTATTGTATGTCAACTCACTCCGGTTTTGTCCCTATTAATTGTTAATACCTAATAATAAATTTAATAAAAATGCAATATCAATTCCATTTTTCATATGGCAAAAACAATAATTTTGTGTATACTGGCTATAAAGCTAGAAACAAACTGAGCTTCAGCATCTTTGTTACTCTATAGAGTCCATTGAATCATAATTACCATGAAGTGGTCTGTACCTTAGTCTGTTTCTACTTTATCACCTTAAAATTAATAGGCAAATTACATTTTAATTAGCTCGTACAAATCACATTTATATTTTTATTTTCAGCTATGTCTAATATCATGTAGATTGTTGATTACACTTAATTATAATATGCTTATATACTAGCATTAAAATGTAAATTATTATCTAATTTACTAGTTACAATGAGCAGTCACACAACTATTTAATATTCTAGTATATAATGTCATGTCCTTTGTCAAAAATATAAAATATTAGTTACAAGTTAGTTACATTTTTAATTACTTGAATCTATTTTGTTGACTTGAATAAGTGTGTCACAAAAATAATGCAAATGTTTAAAGTTGAAAAAATAGGTAATGTATTAATCAGTAACTGGATACATTCCAAATTATACAATATAATCATTTTGGGCCTGGTTTATATGCTGTGACTGGACTACATGAGTCGAAATCCGTGAGTCGATTTTCGGTGCCTGTCACTGTGTACATGTAGTAGTTTAACCCAGTAATTAAGTTTGCTGTCGATTTTTAACACTGCTGTAATTATAGTAAGCAAGTAGTAGATGCTTAAGACTATAATGAGTAATTAATGACACAGTGAGAATGAGTTCAATACAAAAAATGAAATTATTATTGAAAAAATCTTATATCTTTAAATTCGATCTTATCTAGTTGCAAATAATGTATTGTAGATTTTATTTTGGCCTTCACTTGCTTAAACTTAAATATATTGATTGCCATGACACAGCAAATTGCTTTTGTAGCTGATGAGTACATTTATTTGTTTTTATACAATAACTCGAAATGTTACTCCATAGACATTCATGTTTTCTATACAATTGCACAAACATTTTCAGTAAATTACATGACATGTTTGCATGATAAGTAGCAAGGATACAACAAATCGGCAGTGACTGCCAGAGGTGTCCAGACAGACTAATTAGATTAAAAATAGAACAGGTGGAAAGTCCACTCTACTAAGTTGCGAGCTCGAACTCAGCGCTGGACTGGGTTGGCATTAGTGTCTAACTAGCCCAATAGCAAGTCTACACTGGACTGGGTTACTGTACTGCCACATTACTGTATCATATAAAATATGTATTATTATGCCTATATTAACTATGCCTTAGAAACCCATTTAGTTTCTGTGAAACACATAGTATATTGAAAAAACAAGCATTTTCAGGTTTTAATAAAAAAATCTTGAATCTGATACAATTACTTTTTGCTGTTACTGGACTGTAAATAGAAATTCACTATTGATGACTATAACACCTATCCTATCTCTATCATTAATACAAGTGTAGTTAATTTGTAAAAATATACATCATATCATTATATAATATATATAAGTATTAAAGCTGAATGAAATAAATTTTTGAGCTCAAAAATGCAACATGTTTATGCATTAATTTTTGAAATACCATTTTTCTTACATTTTCAACAGAATAATAAGCCTTATTTACAAGGCAACAACTTACATCTTAGAACAGTAACTAAATTACTACATGCTTTTATTAGACAAATCTTTAAAAATTATCTTCATAGTACCGAATGATTAACCCATGTATTGATAAGAAGCTGGAGAGAGATGAGGTGCTGGAGACATACCCGGTCCAGCGACAGCACCGATAGTCGCCAAGTGACAAGTGCGACACATCAATTTACCTATAAAATTTAAATATCCCATTAAATATACGTAAGGCAATAGAGGCAATACATAAATATATCATAGAATAGTATGTCACAACTGTGACTGGTAGAGAATGCTACTTGGCATTAATTAAGCTCGCCGTTAATTTTTACACTATTTTTGTACAATAACGTCAATATAAATATAAAATAAAAAGTAGAGCTTAATGTCCCTATTATATAATATTATATATAATATAGATTATATCTATCTATATATATAAAAGTCAATGTATGTATGTATGTTCCTTATGGACCGGCTGGACCGATTTCGATGAAATTTTCAGGGCATCTTCAGATTGGCCTAGCGGGTGATCCTGTAAAGTTTGGTAGCGATCGGATCAGTAGTTTTTTTTTTGTTTTTTTTCTTTGCAGTATCAAAATAATTATAAAAACTGTTTAATTTATTTTAACTTCAACTAACGCCCAGTGAAACGGGCCGGGTTTGCTAGTTATATATAATCGCATAATACTATATATATAATATATATATTTATATTATGTGTTATGCGATTTTGTCAATTTATAAACAGAAAACCACTCACCTGCTAATGGATAGCAACGTTTATCAGGCTCATCTGTAAGTTGCATACCACAAACACAGCACATATAGCAATCTACATGAAAGTCACGATCCATAGACACCACTCGCACAGTCTCATCTGTACCTTCTACTGGTGTTATACCTGAAAAGAGCACATCTTTTTTTTTAAAATAGGATATGATAAGCATGATGCCTTTGCAATTATCACATGAGTGAAATTTATGTGGTAATTTTTAAATTGTTAAGCATTGTAGAGAAAAGAATATATTAAGAAATTGCATATGTAAATAAATAAGAGAGGGAAAATCTACATTACTGGATTTTCTTTGAAAAACCAAAATCTCACCAAAAAAGAAGTTTAATAACAAAATATGATTTATCCTATTTTAATACTAAAGATTCAATAAACAGTGTAAAAAGAGATGTATATACATATATAACGTAAGTGTAGTATTATTAATATATACCTAAAAAAGTAAAGAAAAAAAATTCAAGGCTAATAATTATTTCTTAATTATTATATCATTATATGTATTATATATTACAATCGGCCAGTTATCAAATACTTTAATTAACCTTTGCCACAACTAGCACATTTGGGTGCAAACATGCGATGATAGTCATTAACACAGTAAATTTTGTTGTCAACATCAACAGTGAATGGTACTCCATCCAGGCACTCATTGCATACACAGCAGCGGAAACACCCTGGATGGTATGACTTGCCCATGGCCTGTAATATCTATAAGAAAACAAGCTTATTAGTTAAACAGGCAACAAAATATATGTATGTAACATTACAATCTTATCTGTAAAGTTAGTTATTCAATATAATATTACAAAGCAATTAAAATCAAATGGAAATTTTCAAAAATCGTAAACAAAATTAATAATATAATAATATTTTTCTGGCATTATTACAAAATCTTATACAATGTACTAACCATCTCCATGATCAAGTGACCACATATTGCACACTTCTCTGCAGTTTGTTGGAATCCAGAATACTAAAAAAAGACACGTCAGTATAATGTTAACATTTTGTAAGAGTTGTCTATCTATTAAGAATTTGACTAATACGAGGGCTGCTATTTATGTATCCGGAACTGGCCAGTTACAGAACAATATTAGAAAAGTAATTACAATATTTAAAAATGGAATTCTTTGGCTGAAGAATACAATTTGTTTTATGTAGCTGTCATTTGTTTATCCTTTGTGGCGTCATTTTGAAAATTGCGAGTCTTTATCACCATGGATTTAAGTCGTGAAAACTTTCGTGCTATGATTTATTACGATTTTCGGCGAGGGCTAACTGAAAAACAGTGCATCGATCAACTCACTTCGACTTTTGGGGGCGAAGCACCATCGAAAACTACTGTGTATCACTGGTTTAGTGAGTTTAATCGTGGGCGGTCTGTGCTCACGGACGAAGTTAAAGAAGGTCGCCCTAAATCGGTTGTTGTACCTCAAAATATTGATGCTGTGCGGGAACTAATAATGCAAGATCGTCATGTTACATATCGCGAGATAGAGGCGTCTCTGGGCATAAGTATGACGAGTATATATCAAATATTACAGGAACATTTAGCTGTAAAAAAAATTTGTTCACGTTGGATTCCGCACAACTTGACAATTGACCAAAAACGGGCTCGTGTCGATTGGTGTGAAAAAATGTTACAAAGGTACAATCAGGGTGCCTCAAAAGCTGTCTATAATATCTATACAGGTGATGAATCTTGAATATATGCGTATGATCCTGAAACTAAACAACAATCACCGGTTTGGGTGTTCAAGATGAGCCGAAGCCAACAAAAGTCATTCATTCAAAAAGCACTTTCAAGCAAATGGTCGCTTATTTTTTTGGTATAAATGGACATGTAGCTACAGTGCCACTAGAGGATCATAAAACGGTTAATTCTGAATGGTACACGACCATTTGTTTGCGAGAAGTCTTTGAAGAAATAAGAAAAAATAACCGACAACGCAGACTCCTTCTTCATCATGACAATGCTAGCTGCCACACATCGGCCGAAACAACTCGGTATTTGGAAGATCAAAAGATCGAATTAACGGGTCATCCGCTGTACAGCCCCGACTTGGCCCCCAACGACCTCTATTTATTCCCAACCATGAAGAATAATTACATGGTCAACGTTTTTCGAACCGTGAAGAGGCTGTTTGATGAGTTCAAAATGCACGTTTTGGAGATACCTCAATCCGAATGGAAGAAGTGCTATGAAAATTGGTTCCAACGCATTGTAACATTTTTTAGCTATTGTACCTTCTTTTTAAGAGCTTAGAGGTTGTCAGAGAAAATAATTATAGAACTGGCAAGTTAAAAATTTAAATATGTTTTTTTTTGGAAGAATAGAACAGGATTTGAAAAATGAGAAAAAAAAGAGAGCGAGGTTTTTTTTAGGGAGAACAATAATGGTTGTGATGGAGGAAAAAGGAGATTATTTTTCTCCTCAAAAAAGAAGATATTTGATTTCTTTGTAAAAGTAAAATCTGTTAAGAATATTAAAGATGTTGGCAAAGTGAAAAAGAAAGAGGCTCGAACCAGAAAACTGATATCGCCCAAACTTCCAAGGCAAATGGACCCCTCGACAAGAATAAGAGGAGCAATGCTTTCAATCGGATAAAGAGCACATTAATCATGGTGACGCACCAGTTTCATACGAGTTTATAGAAGTTATATTTACAATGACGATGCTGATTGCAGAATTTTACAAAGTCGACTTATAATTTTGGAGATAACATTCGAGAGTGGAGTATAGGACAATACAACCTAATTTAAGCCAGTGGTTTGTGTTTTTTTATCATAATGTGTAAATTATAAGGTGAAAGGTATTTATATCTGATTTTTGTAAACTACACCACACCATCACAACCACTTTGATATCTTTCTGTTTCTATCTTATTTACAAAATTAATTTTGGTTTATTTGTTTCAAATTATATTACAATTTTCTTCTTAAAATAGAATTTTATTTAAAAAGATTTCCAATAAATTTCAAAATTTACTTTATCCATTCCTTTTTGTGGCATCCGGGTGGGAATGGTATAGCATGCAAAAGTACATAGATCATCATGGTGAATATTTTGAAAACCAATAAAACTATAATAAATGCTATATGTTTGTTTCACTTTGTTATTCCGGATACATAAATAGCAGCCCTCGTAAATACTTGTACAAATGAAACCAATACCAAAAACAACATAATTATGTACATGGTTAACATCATGAGATTTTGTAAACTAATTAATATGTGATGAGATTTCCCAAACCAGGGTGGCTAAAACATCAAGGTACAACAAAATCACACGTTAATATACTTTAAACAACAAGTATTTAGGTTTGAAAAATCCACTGCCTATACAAGTTTCTTATAATATCCCTGTTTTTTGATTATTAAGAATTAAATTAAAAAACATACTCAAGAATTATTAACATGTTTCTATAGTTACCAAATAATCTTCTTCACAGTATACTTTTCCATGCACATTGTAGAAAGCCTTGCCACGCAAAGCACGTCCGCATGAACAACATATAAAACAGTTGGTATGGTATAAGTTGCCCATTGCTTGACATGCTTGACCTGCTCCAGTCACACCCCCTCCGCAAGTATGGCAAACACCTAGATAGACAATAGCAATTATTTAACATTTTAAAATAACGGCTTTTATTGCACTATTCGCATTCATTTGATATAAATTCTACTGAGACTGCAGGGGGTACTGATAAATCTGACTAACATACTGTTTAAATATAGCAGTATGCAATAGTGAATAATATAATTCTAATCCATGCTATGCTAATAACTTTTTGTAGTTTGAAATTAATTTGTTTCTGTTACATTTGTTTGAGTTATTCATATTGTTTAAAAAATCCAAAAGATAAGGAGGTGCATAAAGATTGGCGTTTTTTCACATATCATAGTCATGAAAATTTAGTATTTATTATATATATTGGCCATATCATAGAAATGAAGTTCAAGTTATTACCTTTACATTTATACTAAATTGGTAAGGAATAAAATACCAAGACACATGAAAACTCCACTAAATTTGCCATGCTTGTTGGATTTTTTTGATCTTTTATTTATAAAAATTAAAAATAGTCATTTTTGCATAGAAAGGTAACCTTAAATCTTTAGTAGTTACAGTGCAAGTAGTTAAATGCAAATATATCAGTGGCTATTTATGGCTCATTAGCTATATATAGCCTCTGATATATTTGTAGAGCACATGATCTAAAGCTGAGCCTTTGCATTTATCTTATTTGATAACACCAAAACAAAGGAGTTTTATAACATTTGAAGTTGGTGATGTTAGACTTCACTCCTTCACTTATTTTTTTGTTATTTGAAGTGGAATCTTTTTAATGAATGTTTGTAGTGGGATTAATAATAATTGAAATAAGAATATATTGAGTTATATATTATAGGAGCTGTTGCACTTTATCACATAGTTGAAATACTAGATTTACCTAGTAAATCAATGCTCCAAGAAAGAAATAAATAAATATTTGTTTTTATAAAGCCATTGTTCTGAAAATTTGTTCATAGTTCACAAATTCCTCCAAGATATCCCTAATGTCCTGAAGCAAGGAAGAATGCATTTGGTTAATAATGAGTCTAATTTTCAAATCACATTCTAAGTAAAATAAATATTTAAATTATAATGTATGGAAAATTTTACTAACCAAAATATTCACCCTCCTCGTCTTGCTTTTCCATTTCCTCTTCAAGTTGTCTGGTAAGTTCTTCTATTTTACGTTGAGCTTCACTTGGGCCAGGGGGACGAGGAGGGGTAATACTGTATGGGAGCAAGCTTTTACCTCTACCCCCTGAACCCCTTGAGCCACCTGACAATTGTGACACAGAACTTGGAGTAGGACTAGGAGCTGGAGACTGTGTTGGTGAACAAAAGGATGTTAATCCAGACACTAGATTTCTAGAACCCACAGGTTCTGATCCTAGTGATACATTGTCTCTGTTTGAAGCAGCTATGGCTGCAACTGGTGTGCCACCTGTCATACATACATAATCTGAGCCGTTAGCATCCTCCACTATCTGCATTTTATTACCGATGGGTGGCTTAGCATTGTTATAACTACCATTTGTCAAAGGCTGTTTGTTTGAATTTCCAATAGTAGCTTTTGGATGAAAATATTTAGGAGCGGTTGAAGGTGCTTGAACTTCAGTAGCAATGTTAGCTTTAGGTCTTTGAGCACTAGGAGCAATTGATGCATATATAGCTGTTGATGGAATTGATACAACCTTGTTATCAAAGTTCACAGAAGTGTCACTCTTTAGTAGAGCACTGACATCAGTGTATTTCGGAGGTGCTGACTTCATTACAGTGTAATCACTGCTTGGACTTTCTACTTTATCTGATTTAGGAGGTGGTGGCGGTGGTGGGGCTTTATCTATTTTTCCTTTATCATTAGATACTATCTGTGAAGAGCTTCTATTCACTGTAGTATTGGGCACTTGTGGGCCGGGAGTTGAACCTTGTTGTACAAAATGTTGCTCATTACTTTGCTGTATTTTAAAATCGTTCTTTTTATCGTTATCAGAACAAAGCATGTTTTCATAAACAGGTGGCTTTAATTTAGGCTTACAATTGACTGGTACTTGAGGTTGAGCTTTACTGTAACGCGTGTCGTAATATCCGTCTAAAAGGGGTGGCGCGCCCTGCTGATACAGCTGGTGATAATAAGGTGGCTGCGGTGACCGCTGTTCTCCGTAATAGTCTACGTTTTCATAAACAGGCGGAGGAAATTGCGAGTTTGGATTAGCGGGAATTTCATACAAATCGTCAGTCTGATAACTAAGAGATCTTTGTGATAAAGTGTCAATAGACCGTGTAGGGCTAGCTGGTAGAGCCGTTGTGTTTATATCACGTTTATTAAGCGATGCAATAGTTTCTACTCGTTTAGGCGTCGCAAATTTCGAAGCAGCTATCACATTAGATCGCTCATAGAAACTATAATCCTGTAGATTGCTTGGGGCATTATCTAACACAAAACTTTCGATTGCACCCACAGCACGGGTTTTACTGACCGTGTTTGTTTTTGACGTCGTGCTGTGCGCTTGCTCAGTAGCTCCTTCATCTTTGTTGGATATTTTCAAATCTTGCAGTCCCAAAATACGTTGTTCTTCTGAATTATTTCGACGTGATGAATCCATTCCCTTTAATAAAAATATAGTGAATACAAATAACTACTCAGCGCTATTATTTTTTACTAATGACATAATTTTTAAGAATGACAAAAAAAACATGAAGTCAAAATAGGAATTTCACAATCAACCTAGTGAAATTGAAAAGATTAAAATTCTCATCTCTCAAACAAAACAGTGGTGTATTTATCGATTTCTTACATCGATTTCATCGTTTACACCCAAAATGTAATAGTGTATAATCTATGGTTTACACACTAAAATTGTATACTTAACTTAAAAGAGCAAATTATGCAATCGTTGACATACTTCATAGATAATACTATATGCACATAATAATGTAACATACCTCTTGATCATGAAATATAATTAATGTATTGAAATATATTACATGACAATTACATGGTTTTACATTAGCATCTCAGACAGACAAATAAAAAATAACTATTCGTCTAGTCTCCCCCCTGGTCTTCCCTAGACTGTGTCGTTCGTGATTGATTCGGTCATTAGATTAAAATCGTTTCAATGTATTGACGGTTATGATCACATCACAAATTAGTGATCACATTTAAACAAACGTAAGGTTCATCGATTAAATTCTTTGACCGATTCGTTCGCAGTACTTGTCAATTTTATGCCGTAACCGCTCTAACAGTGTGTTTGTAATGGCTACGCAATTATAAACATGGACATCACTCTTGCTTACTCTTAGATGTCTATGCCCCGATGAGAACGAGATTATTTAGCTTTATAGTTAATCTGCGTTGTTATGCACAATCAATCCCCAATGACTTTTTGGCGGGAATGGAAAAAGTGAGGTTGACATTTTGTTTAGATTTTCTATTTTTTAAATTTTTGGAAGTTTTCAAATACAAAACTGATAGTATATTGTATTTTAAAGTTCTGTATAAGTGAAAAGAATGAAGTAGGTCGAAATAAACATGTGTAGCTGAAGTTGTCGCGCTCTTCCAAGAAGTCCTTTGTAACTTCAGTAAAGCCTACTATCACTTTACTAGAGGAGTTTCACGATATGAAAAAAATAATTTACTTATGATTTTTTGTATTAATACGTGACATAGGCAAATGCACTAAACTGTGCACCATGCACGCACCATGCCATATGCCATAAAGAAAAAAAATCAATCTTCAATTTATCATGGAGTTTTTGACTAGATTTTATGGAGAGCGTTTAGGCGTTTATTTTAATTATTCGTAAATTGTTTCTAGTGGATTTTGTATTGCCAAATTGGCGTAACTTTTCGTTCTTAATGTCTACGCTGCTGTGGATTATGTGGAATTGTTGAAATAATTGCTTCTTTAGTAATATGATGTCGATTTTTTTAGTGGCTTAGTCCACCTCAGCGGATCCTACTGGAAAGACTGCCTCAATATATTTGTTGCCAGAAACTCCAAGAAACGATTAAAATGTATTACGTCGACATTTTAATGAAATACAATGAAGCATTTATCTATTCATCACTGAAAACTTCGGTGGTATGGGCCAAGATCCCTTCACTTTCTCTCTTTAGGAAGAATTGTACTACCATAGTTTTTTTTTTAATTTTTAAATGGCACCTTAGGTGAGTACATTGCCAACGACAAAAAGCAAGGAAACAATTCAGTAGGTCTAAAAGGTAATTTGGACTTTGAAAAAAAGATCAGTGCAGCAGGAAAGGACAAAACATAAAAAGGTATAAATTACATAGACTAATAAGTTATGAAAATAATACCTATTCAATTACATAACAATACATAAATTATTATTTTTTCTTTACAATTAAATATTTTAATAACAAAAAAGTACATGCATACGTTAATATTTACAAAATTATTAAATTTTAATATTGTTACTGATTATGTATGAACTTAAAGTTCTACATATATCACTATTATTATAACTAAGTAAACGTATAAGAGATGTATAAAGAGCAATATGAAGAGAAATGAGACTATTATAAATGAAGGAGTGGTCATAAAAAGGACATGACAAGAAAATATGTTTTAAATCCCTTACATCCATATCACAACTACAAATGTCACGGGCTACAATTTTTAATTTAAAAAGATGAGTTGGAATACAAAAATGTCCCAAACGCATGCGAATTAAAACCGATGTAGCACATTTACTTAAACTTAATTTATAAAACCACAGCTTTTTTGGAAGGCAAAATTGAATTTTTGAATAATATTTTCCCTCTGTTTGTACTTGTTTTTGAAGCCTCTTCCCAGGAAGTCTGAAGAATAGCCTTGGGTAAGATACACAAGGCATGATAATAATTAACAAAGTGGTACTGCGGGGTTATTCACAAACGTCGGAAACTCGACTTTCCGTATCCGACAGGAAACTTCGACCATTTTGTCTAAACACTATTCACAAATCCGAAACCTTTCCGAAATGAAATGGTTTGACAGTTCATTTCGGGACGAAACATTCGGATGCTTCCGATGACTTTTTAGTGTTGAAAATGTTTCCGAGACAACTAAATTAATATTTTGGCAAACAATTATTGTCGTTTGCTACTTAGATTGCGTTTAAATTATAAGGAAAGGATAACGTTAATAATTTGGACCATGTTGGGGCACTTGCACACCAAGACGTCGGTTTTCATATATATAAATGGTGTATAATCGATGACGTCTGTCGTCAAAAATCTAAACAAATTGCGTGCGCGTATCAAGACTCTAATGTATTGAATCTGTAAAAGTAATCTATGTAATCTAGACTTCTAGACAAATTTCATGCCCTTTTTAAATACGCGCCCAAGGATGAATTTGCCTTATATTTTTATAACATATTTTATTAGCTACGCAATCCATATTATGTATATATATGAGGTATTTTTAGAAACACAACAACAATAACAAAAAAGCTATTGTATTTTCTATTGTAGTATTAATTTTATCATTTTTTCTAAACTACATCTAGTGGCAATGACTAAGGAAACTAAAGGACATGGCATGTTGATCTACAGCAACATTTAGTTATATATATTCTAACGCATGACATTCAAACGTAGTGTTGTTTCTTTTTGACTTACGGCTTCTTGCGTGTGTAAGAGAAAACAACAGTACTTTTCTCAAAGAGTAATTTTTTTATGTGACATCATTCTAATGTCAAAACGTGCCAGTCCGCCATTTTTTGCGACACGCTGACAAGTACACGAAGTGTCAAAACATATCAATGAATTTAATATTTTTTAATGTTTCTGTGGTTTTGTTCTAGATATTGGAACTGTTTTGATAAAAGAGAAGCTAGCATAATGCCATAATAATTTCTAAGTGTAGTGTGTTAGGATGCGGCTCGAGGAAAAGCAATAATCAACGAAATCTATAATTGCACTGGTACGTATCAGAAATTCATTAATTTAGTCTGATGTCGTATATATTTCCATCGTAATTACTGTATTTCTTAGTTTACTGTATTATAGTCATATATATTTTTAGTTATTAGCAGTTTTTATTCATACAATACAGTAAATTACTTCGTATCAATTTTTGTTGTTATTGCAGTTAGAGCTGTCCATGTACCTATAATAAAAAGATATCGATAAATACAGGCATCATGTTTATATGTCGTAATTATCTCGTTTCAGATTACCATCATGAATTATTAAAGGAAAAGAGTGGCTTGACGTAATCGGAAAAGAAAATTGAAACCTCTCTGTAAAAATTACATACATGTATATGATATATACATACATATCTTCACGCTGTATCCCCAACGGGGTATTCATGATATATATTTATGTTATTTGCATTTCGAAGCAGCTTCTTTCAATAGAACATTAAGAAAATAATTTTACGGTATGATGCATTACCCTCGCAAAGCTTATTGGGAATCAGAGAAAACATTTACAGTGGTAATTAATTACTTTTTAATTTCCTGACTATGTAAATCCTCTATTGAGAAAAAGTAACAGGAAAATATTAATTGTTTACAGAATGTGGCTGAACTTTGTTTTGATGTTTCTGAGAGAGAAAAATCTGCGCATAGTTCTAAATATCTGCTTCGGAATGATGTGAATCAAGACCACGCCGAGTTATTTTTGCGACCAATAAGAGCTTGTAGTGATTTTACTAATAACCCAGATGCGGTACAATTTAAAGAATCTTTTAAAAAATTTAAAGAGCATAATTAAGAGACGAAGGTGTCAGAAACTATTTTATTCTCTTCTTGACGTACAAAAAACTACAGCGACATGATGAGTACAATAACTGCTTAAATTCAAATCTCAATATTCAAAAGTTTCATCCAGAAATTATTTAATAAAAATTGTGCTATTTAGTTAGCTATATTTATTTATTTTGTGAATATGTTATTAAAAACTTAATGTACTTAATATAATTATTATTTTACCAACAATAATATTAACAAACAGTTCTATTTTTCAAACCCATTAAAAATGTGTTACTATAGTACATTAGATATGACTAGTCTAACATTGGTCACCCTTGTAGTGCCTAGCAATTTACCATCTTAACTTTTAAAAGATTTATTACAAAGGCCGGTATGTTGTGGATTTTCTACGCTAGATAATGTAATAAACTATAATATTACCTACTTATTTCTTCACAATGTAAAGAAATAAAATTTATTTGTTTGTACGGGGTATCCTCTATAAGTACTGAACTGAATTTGAGAATTCTTCGACTAATAGAAATCCACAGTGTCCTATTTCTAATTGAAATGTTATTCCCAATTACTGTGTGATAAGGCCACTAATTTTTAGTAAAATTAATTATTCTAGTATTTAGTTTATCAAAGTGCTACAGTACGCCATGGCTATAGATTTAGTCGGTCCGTATGTATGTTTCTTATAGCACTTATTTTAATTTCACCATCACCTTTAGAAGAAGTAACGTTATGCATGTAAAGAAAAGAAAAGCATTAAAAGGACTGTGCTGTTCTTCGACTACTGTGACCTATGTTCATTAATCTTCAACATTTATCAAAGCGCTTCATAAAAATGTGGGTTTCTTTTAAAAAGCAATTTTATTTCTGTAATAATCATGGACGTACTATTAAGTATTACAAAAAGAGATACCTAAGTTATTTGTTTGTATGTAGGGTTCATTTAAAGTTCCATACAAAAATGATCGAAGGACAGAAAGGGGCTATATTTGAAGATGCCTGTTGATATCGTTGCTAATAACACCTTAAAATCGCCTTAAGCGCAGATTCTAATTTTATATGCTGACAGCATCGAAGTACGCTGACTGCTATTTTCAGTTTGAACAACATTTCAGTACTTTTGTATAAATCTATGACAAAAAAAAGCCCTCCCTGTTTTTGAAGATATCATACAAAATGATTTTTATTTCAATACTATGCTGTAACAAAACTCATTGCAACAACTGAGTTAACGACATCTACATAGTAGATATTTGAGACATCACTAATTGGCAGCCATTTTTTACAACACTCGAAGTTTAGGTGGCACGATTATTTTGTACTTGTTTCATGTCCTTTAGTTTCCTTAGTCATTGTCTAGTAGGTATATAATATAGCCCGCTTTCACCGACGTACTCCTGACGTCAAATAGCACACTGATTTGTTTTGTTGTGGAGGGTAAGACTGCCAGTAAAATTTCTGACACAGAGGCACAACATCTTAGTCCTCAGGATTGCCAACGTATTTATAATCTGAAGTGATTTCTAGCCTTGATATTGTAATTTGTAAATGTTCATAGGTCTCAGTCCACTTGCCATCAGGTGGATCGTATGCTCGCGTATATAAAATAAACCGCAATCGCGTGATATAAAATAAACCCTCTTTAAACCAGAGAGCCGCGGACAAAACAGACCACTTTTTATTGCAGAAAATAATAGCGTTGTCATTCGCATAACGAGTTACCTCTTTGTTTAAAAAAGATTATTTAACTAGTTAAAATATATGTTATAATAAATTATAATAAAAGCCCCAAAATACTCTGGAAAAGGCTCTGTGGAGCCTCGAAAAGAACTTCTGATGGGAGACTTACATGCTCGGTAATTACTACTGACTGATTTCTATTGATCAGGTAACTAGAGAACTAGTCCATGACGAATGAACCTCTTATCTCAATAAGGTCAAGCTTTCGTAAAAGAAAGTCATGTGATTTGCGATCAAACGCTTTGGTTAGATCAAGGTAAATGCCAAGGCACGCATATCCATAATTAAGAGCTATAGAAATTTATTTATTTGAGAAAATGGCTAACTGCTCGTTTTAATAATTTATTTAAATTTCGTGAACGCACAGACCATAAGTACATACTGTTAGATACGTATTTATAAAGCCCGTTTAGTTCTTCGAATGTAAGTATAATATTTACCAAAACTGTTTAATCTTAAAAAATACTAAGTAATTTCTTTTTTATAATTATTATTTATGATATATTACTGAATATATTGTGATTGTCAAAATGTGATACATTTAAACCACACTAATATTTTCTAGCAAAACGAATACAATTTCCACCATTTTGTAACATGGTTCATAAATGCATTTTCTTTCGAATTCGTAAAGTCCTTTCCGATGAGATTCCGATAGAGTTTGTGAATAGTATTTTCCAGTCCGTCGGATTGAATTTATGCTTTCCGACGATCGGCCCCTTCCGCCACGGAATGTTTTCAAAGCGTTGTGAATAAGGGGGCAGGTCGCCACACTCCACCGCTTCCTTTGCTAAAAAATCTGCTTTTTCATTACCAGATATGCCACTGTGGCTGGGAATCCATACAAAAACTACAGAATATTGTTCTTGAGAACATTCATAAAGCAATTTTCTAATTTTAATTACCAGAGGGTAACAACAATTAGATTTAAAGGGGAACTTCGTTAATGCTTGAAGAGTACTAATTGAATCTGTAAAAATAACTACATTCCTAAGTTTCATTAGAATAGCATACTCGACAGCCTTAAATAAACCGAAACATTCGCCAGTGAAAACAGATGATTCAGGAAGAAGTTTTATTTCTTGAACAACATTAAACTGAATATGATAAACACCTACGCTGACACAGTATCCAGATTTTTCCAGTCTTTATCTATAATAGAAATAAATTGTGATGTGGCACTAGAATCGCTTTTCTTAATACCTAAATTCAGTTTAGTGATAGGATCCAAAATTAAGGATTCATAATTAAACAAAAAGATTGGCAAGGTGGGAGCATTATACGTAGGAGCTTTAAAACTAGTACATTTTTTGTAATTTTCGACCAAACATGGATGCGATTTATGAGTCCAATTTGTTGATGAAACAACGTTATCATGTAAAGCTTTACTTTAGGAAGGAGTATATTATTAGAAAAATGTAGAGAACGGAAAAGAAAACGATCAGCGAGAAACTGACATCTCAAATTTAAAAGCGGATCGCCGCATTCAACTTGTAAGGCGTTTATTGGGGATGACCTCATAGCACCAGAAATTAAACGGAGGGCTTTGGTTTGAATACGATCCAATTTCCTAAAACCGACTACACCAGCAGGCTCTAAAAGAAAAGTACCATAGTAAAGAACGCTCCTAATTACCGCATTGTAAAATAATTTTAAAGATAAGGGATGGGCACCCCACCACACTCTTGAAAGGTATCTAAGCATATTTAATCGATTTTCACACTTCGGAACTATATATTCACAATGAGGAAGGCCAGTAAGTTTTGAATCTAAAATGATGCCAAGAAATTTTACTTGTTGTGTTATGAGAATAACTAAATCGTTAAATGTTACCTCGATTGGTGGAGGAGACTGCATACGACTAAATATCACAGTTAAACTTTTAGGAACTGATAACGTAAAACCATTATTATCTAACCATAATTTTAGGTTCTGCAAGGCTAAGGATAAAATACAACACGCTTTGTCAATGGAAGCGTCAGTAACATATAAAACTAAATCATCAGCATATTGTAACACCTTAACATCACTATTGTTTAAAGAGAGTTCTAGATCATATGTATAAATATTAAATAACCAGGGACTAAGCACAGATCCCTGTGGAAGACCTGTCCAAGCTATTCTAGAAAATTTTGTGGTGTCGTTAAAAATTAACTGGAGAGACCTACTAGAAAATGTGTTCAGTTTTAAATTAGTAATCATAGCGGGAACGTTAAGGTTATTAAGCTTCTGCTGCAAAACAGGGAGGAGGACACCTATCATATGAGGATTTAATATCTAAAAATACTGCAACTACAGATTGCCTAGACGAAAATGCTAAACGAATATCAGAGGTTAAATTACCGATGCTATCTATTGTATGTCTGCCTTTTCTAAAACCTACTTGACTATTAGGAAGTAAACATTTGCTTTTAATGAACCATTCCAATCGAATCTTAAGTAAATGCTCGGCAATTTTATTTATAATTGGAGAAAGTACTGTAGAGCGATAAGAGGAGAAAACTAAAGGCGATTTATTAGATTTTAATATAGACACGACAATTTGTGATTTCCACGATGAAGGAATATTTCCTGCAAACATTACCTGGTTTACCCGATTTAAATAATAGGTTAGAACTGTCTGAAAGATTAATAAAAAAAGAATATGGTATACCATCATGACCCGGTGCAGAATCCTTGACATATGAAAGAACACCTTTTAATTCTGTTAAAGAAAAAGGGGACTTGAAGAAAGACCAATTCGATTTTCTTCTGCAATCTCGGAAGGGGAACTATTAACATGACTCTCATCGGGAACAAAAGGAGAAGCTAATTGATCTAAAAACTGATCGCACAGAGAAAGAGAGATAAAAGTGCAAGATTCACTAAACGCCGATCTAAAGCGTTTTATGTTTCTCCATACTAGTGACGCGGGGCAATCAGGAGATAGCGAGGCACAAAATTTATTCCACCCGTCGGATTTCTCTTTCTTTAAAACTTTTTTTGTAGATTTAATAACGTTAATAAGAGTTGTAAAATTTTCAGGGGACATATTTTCATTATAAGCTTTTTCTATTTCTTTCCTCTACCTAACAGCTTCAAGACATTCGGAATCCCACCAAGGTGGTGAACGAAGTTTATTGGAATTGCTATTCTTGCGCGGAAAAACTTCGTCAGCAACTTCTAGCAAGATTTCTATTAAACTATCAAAGCAAACAGAGGGGTTGTCGTTGTCTGAACCGAGAATAGATGTAAGTTTACTTTCTACTAATAACTTAAATTCATTCCAGTCAGCGTTATTTAATCTATATTTTAAACATGGCTGATGATTCCCATTGGGAATTTTTTTGCCAGGAAAAGATATAAAAAGGGGGAAGTGGTCGCTACCAAAAGTAGAGGAGAGCGGAGCCCAAGACAAAGAAGAAGCCAGATTACGAGAGCAGATAGATAAGTCTACCGCGCTTAAGCTTTCGTCTGGTTTGGTACGACGAGTAGGGTCACCAGAGTTCAGCAGGCACAGATTATGAGTGTCAAGTAATTCTAATAATTCTAACATTCCCAGAACAGAACAGAACATCCCGAGGCTTGATGATGAGAATTAAAATCTCCTAGAACTACAAAAGGTTTCGGGAGAGAAGAAAATAAGTTAATAATATCATTAGAAATGCTTGAAGCTTCAAGCATTTCTATCTACAGATAGAAACAAAACAAATATTTTTAATCACAACACCAACTATAGAAATATCATCACTGTAAATTATTACAGTATTCAGAAAATGGTACAGAATTTTTGACAAGAATGGCAACACCGCCATAACCGTCTGGTCCATCTTTCCCACAGACTTTTAAATGGAAGCAGACTATACCTATCCGTTCAAAATGCGTGGCAAATTTAACACTAACAAATATTACTCACACACATGCAGAACTCAGGGCCGCATTAAGGAGTGGGTATCTATATTATGTATTATCTTAGAGCGGGACTATTTGGGATACTCCAAATTATATTTTTTATGTGATAAAATAAGGATAAAATAAAGATAATGTGTAGTTTTAAGTTAGAGAATATTAACGTATGTATGTACTTTTTGATAATGTAAATAAGGATAAAATTAATTGATATACTAGTATTAGAGATTATTACTTTATTATATTCCTTCTTTTTGTAGATTGTTTTTGTCACATGAAGGATGTAATTTAGAGTGTTCCCAATGGCTCCACGATACAATATTATGATTGTTCGTTCGATACATGAGGCCTGACGGCTGTGCGCTGCTGGTCTTGGGCCGCATGTACATTGTGATGACCTTGCTTGCGGTTCGATTTATGTGGGTACATGAGGTTTAATGACATAAACGATATATTTTTAAAAGTCGGGAAAGTTGATAACCAAGCAAGTAAAAGTTTTGAATTTAGACTTTTTGGCGCGAACAAAAGAAGCGTGGTTGGCATTTTATCCAAAATTCAGATTTGCTATTTTTTGTGCTTTTGGGAGTTGTAAGTGCAAAAATTATAGTATATTGTACGTTAAAGTTGTGTGCGAGTGAGAGGAGTTGGAGGAATTTAGTTTAACAGTCCTTTGTAACTCCAGTAAAGCCTACTTACCATTGCTTTACTGTAAGTGTTAGAGACTTGGTTATGAGAAAACAGAACAAGTTTTATATCAGACGAGTGTTATAGTTTACTATTTTTCTAAGGAGATAAGCGTCAGTGAATGTTTTATAAAATTATTAATCGCTATGCTTTGTCCTTTGATTATTATTTTCTCTAAACTACGCATAAAACTCAAATAAGAGAAATTAACAGAAGATATTCGAAATAGTCGATGGGTAATCGACCACATTGAGAATAAAAACTAAAATAAAAAACTAAAACAAAGAATGTTTTCAGCCTTTTATTTATTAATCGGATTGTTTTCTTATTACATTATCTAAGAACTCATTATAGATGTGTATCAAACACATCATTTCACTGTTTTTCAATGTGTGCCAGAAGTAACTAGCGCAGAATGTTAGATATGCTAAGGATTACCATTGCAAGTAATCGTAGGTATTATTTGTCATTATTCGCCTCGAGATATCCATATTTGTTTTCACCATTTTTACATGCGAACACACAATTTATCCATAATAAAATCCATCTTCGATTGCCTGAAGCAAGAAAGTTGTATTATTTTATAAATAAATTAAAAATAATTTTGTAATTATGAAGTATGGATTCCAGCACTGGCTTTTTTCTAAACAACACTGGTCCAGGTTCAGCCCAGCATAGCGACTAGAGATTAATTTGGCGATAGCATGTTCATTTTTAATAGGTATGTTAAATTTCATGGTCAAACCACAACAGGGTTTTACGGGTATCTCTTTTACATAATAAATGGGGTTCAAAATGTTTTGAGCACAAAACACTGCCAGAATTGGTCTGCCAGTTTGTTCTATGTAGCCTTTCTTTTATATTTATTTTATGTAGTTCTTTAACCAAAAAAATTGACAATTTTCATTTTTTAGAAACCCGAAATTAACAAGGTATACATCAAAATCAAAAGATAGTTGCAAAAAATAGATAGTTGCTTAACCTTAGGTACCTGTCCGTTAATATTTAATTTTATTACGAGACTCAGTTTTCTCTGAATTCGGCCCTCTTTAAGGTACAAGTACTAATAATGTCCAAATTGGTTAGGTACTTGATACAAAAATATAAAAAACCTATAAAAAAACCTTAAACAATATAAGGAAACTTTAATTTTAATAGTTTGCAACATATTTAAGTGTCGGAGCCACGAAATACAAAAATATCAGGTAACTGAATGCAGTAATCAAACAATATGCAACATCAGATTTACTTACCGATGGAACGTGATTTTCGGGGCTTTTCGGTATGAGCTATTGGGAGTACAACACTTTTGTACCATATTTTGCACTTTAAATAACCAAAATAATGTTTATACACCAAGAAATATTTAATCATCGAACATGTGACGTACTACACAAGTAAACAGTCGCCATACTCCGCTTATTTTGACTTAAGCGGAAGATGGCGGCTGCCATGGTTTCGGAATTGTCTGTGTGCCATTGTGTTGCAACAAATGAAAGAAAAGAATAAAGATATATCATTTTAAACTACAATGAAAGTGACAGTGTTATTACTTACACGGTATCTATGTGTGAGTGAATTATGTTTGATCTGCTTCCATTTATAAATCTGTGTGTTAAACCTTCTGTGTATTCTGGAAAGTTTAAGTCAGGGACTTTTTGGCGGGAACGGGTGAAGTTAGGTTGTCGTTTTATTTAGATTTTCTATTTTTTACTTTAGGAGTTTTAAAGTACAACAGTGATAGTATAGTGTGTTTTAAAGTTCTGCGTAAGTGTAAAGAATGGAGAAGATCTAAATAAACATGTGTAGCTGAAGTTTTCGCGCTCTTCCAAGAAGTCCTTTTTAACTTCATTAAAGCCTACTATCACTTTACTGGAGAAGTGTTAGGGACAATGTTTCTCCAGAAGTTACGTCATTGGGTTGATGGTCTTGTTACCAATGCCTTAAGAAATATAAATAAAAAAAGTGTTGTCAGTCTATGTCAATGACTAAGGAAACTAAAAGACATGAAACAAGTACAAAATAATCGTGCCACCTAAACTTCAAGTGTCGCAAACAATGGTTGCCGATTAGTGATATCCCAAATATCTACTACGTAGATGTCGTTGTCAGTTGTTAAATTAAGTATTGTTTCCGCACCAATATTGAAATAAAAATCATTTTGTATGATATCTTCAGAAAAAGGGAGAGTTTTTTTTGTGTCATAGATTTGTAGAAAAGTACTGAAATATTGTTCAAACTGAAAACAGCAGTCAGCGTAGTTCGATGCTATCGGCATATAATTAGAATCTGCGCAGGCGATTTTAAGGTGTTATTAGCAACGATAGCAACAGGCGCCTTCAAGGATAGCCTCTTTCTGTCCTTCGATCATTTTTGTTCCATTTAAATGAACCCTACATACAAACAAATTACTTAGGTACTTCTATTTCTAATACTTAATAAGTACGTCCATGATTATTACAGATATAAAATTGCTTTTTAAAAGAAACCCATATTTTTATGAAGCGCTTTGATAAATGTTGAAGATCAATGAACATAGGTCAAAGTAGTTAAAGAATAGCACAGTCCTTTTAATGCTTTTCTTTTCTTTACATGCATAACGTTACTTCTTCTAGAAGTGATGGTGAAATTAAAATAAGTGCTATGAGAAACATACATACGGACCAACCAAATCTATAGCCATGGCATACTGTAGCACTTTGATAAACTAAATACTAGAATAATTAATTTTACTAAAAATTAGTGGTCTTATCACGCAGTAATTGGGAATAATATTTCAATTAGGAATAGTACACTGTGGACTTCTATTAGTCGAAGAATTCTCAAATTCAGTTAAGTACTTCCAGAGGTTACCCCGTATATACAAACAAACAAATTTTATTTCTTTTCTTTGTAAAGAAATAAGTAATATTATAGTTTATAATATTATCTAGGGTAGAAAATCCACAATATACCGGCCTTTTGAATAAATGTTTAAAAGTTAAGATTAGTAAATTGCTAGGCACTACAAGGGTGACCAATGTCTGACTAGTCATATCTAATGTACCTATAGTAACATATTTTTACTGGGTTTGAAAAATAGAGCTGTTTGTTAACATTATTGTTTGTAAAATAATATTTGTATTAAGTACATAAAAATTTTAATAACATATTCACAATATAAATAAATATAGATAACTAAATAGCATCATTTTTATTAAATAATCTCTGAATGAAATTTTTGAATACTGAGATTTGAATTTAAGCAGTCATCGTACTCATCATGTCGCTGTCATTTTTTTGTACGTCAAAAAATAATGAAATAGTTTCCGATACCTTTTTTAAATGTATTTTCAAGTTCAAGTTTTTTAAAAGATTCTTTAAATTGTACTGCATGTGGATTATTAGTAAAACCACTACAAGTTCTTATTGGTCGCAAAAATAACTCACCGTGGTTTTGATTCACATCATTCAGAAGCAGATATTTAGAACTATGAGATTTTTCTCTCCCAGAAACATCAAATAAAAATTCAGCAAAATTCTGTAAACAATTAATATTTTCCCGTTACTTTTTCACAATAGAGGATTTATATGGTCAAGAAATTAAAAAGTAATTAATTACCACTCTAAATATTTTCTCTGATTCCCAATAACCTTTGCGAGGGCAATGCTTCATACATAAAATTATTTTCTTAATGTTCTATCGAAAGAACTTTCTTCGAAATGCAAATAACATAATATATATCATGAATACATCATATGGGTTCAATTTTCTTTTCCGATTATGACAAGCCACTCTTTTTCTCTAATAATACATGATGGTAATCTGAAATGAGATAATTACGACATATAAACATGATACCTGTACTTATCGATATTTTTTTAATATAGGTACATGAACAGCCCTAACTGCAATAACAACAAAAATGATATGAAGTAATTTACTATATTATATGAATAAAAACTGCTAATAACTAAAAATATACATGACTATAATACAGTAAACTAGGAAACACAGTAATTACGATGGAAATATATACGACATCAGACTAAATTAATGAATTTCTGTTACGTACCAGTGCAATTATAGATTTCTTGATTATTGCTTTTCCTCGAGCCACATTCTAACACACTACACTTGGTAATTATTGTGACCTTATGCTAGCTTCTCCTTTAACAAAACAATTCCATTATCCAGCACAAAATCACAGAAACATAGAAAATATTAAATTCATTTATGTTTTGACACTTCGTGTACTTGTCAGCGTGTCGCAATAAATGGCGGATCGGCACGTTTTGACATTACAATGATATCACATAAAAAAATTACTCTTTGAGAAAAGTACTGTTGTTTTCTCTTACACACACAAGAGGCCGTAAGTCAAAAAGAGACAACGCTACGTTTGAATGTTATGCGTTAAAATGTATATAACTAAATGTTGACATATATCAACATGCCATGTCCTTTAGTTTCCTTAGTCATTGGTCTATGTGCATGTTTCTGTGAGTCTGTGTTTCTGTTTGTGGAACGTTGTCTTCTCAATCCACAGGTCCAATTTCTATTAATTTTTATTTTCTCGCAACGGCTTTAGTTGTTTAAACATTTATAATGTATGATAACGAAGACGATCAGTATGAAGAGGAAGACGTTGAAGAGATTTCGTCAGAGCTTTGGCAGGAAGCCTGTTGGATAGTTATTAATGCTTATTTTGATGAAAAAGGCTTAGTACGACAACAATTGGATAGTTTTGATGAATTCATTCAGATGTCTGTGCAACGTATCGTCGAAGATTCTCCACCTATAGAGTTACAAGCGGAAGCTCAACATTCATCTGGTGAAATTGAAAATCCCCCGAAATATCTTCTAAAATTTGATCAAATTTATTTATCGAAACCAACTCATTGGGAGAAGGATGGTGCGCCGTCACCTATGATGCCTAATGAAGCTCGACTGCGGAATTTAACATATTCGGCTCCGCTATATGTAGATATAACTAAAACTATTGTGAAGGAAAATGAAGATCCTATAGAAACGCAACATCAAAAGACTTTTATTGGCAAAATACCTATTATGTTGAGGTCTACATACTGCCTACTTAACAATTTAACTGACAGAGATTTGACAGAACTCAATGAATGTCCACTTGACCCTGGCGGTTATTTCATCATCAATGGTTCTGAAAAAGTCTTAATAGCTCAAGAAAAAATGGCAACAAATACTGTTTATGTGTTTAGTATGAAAGATGGTAAATATGCTTATAAAACAGAAATAAGATCTTGCCTCGAGCACAGTTCAAGACCGACTTCTACTTTATGGGTAAATATGATGGCTAGAGGTGGACAAAGTATAAAAAAATCAGTAATTGGTCAGAGGATCATTGCAATTGTTCCATATATTAGACAAGAAATACCAATAATGATTGTATTCAGAGCTCTTGGTTTTGTGGCAGACCGAGATATTTTAGAGCATATCATATATGATTTTGATGATCCTGAAATGATGGAAATGGTTAAACCATCCTTGGATGAGGCCTTTGTGATTCAAGAACAAAATGTTGCTCTTAATTTTATTGGAGCTCGCGGAGCACGTCCAGGAGTGACAAAGGAAAAGCGTATTAAATACGCTAAAGAAATTTTGCAAAAAGAAATGTTACCTCATGTTGGAGTTTCAGATTTTTGTGAAACTAAAAAGGCTTATTTTTTGGGCTACATGGTTCACAGATTACTATTAGCTGCTTTGGGGCGTCGTGAACTTGATGACAGAGATCATTATGGAAATAAAAGATTAGATCTAGCCGGACCATTATTAGCATTCCTATTCAGAGGTTTATTTAAAAACTTGCTTAAAGAAGTCAGAATGTATGCTCAAAAATTCATTGATCGTGGCAAAGACTTTAATCTTGAGTTGGCTATTAAAACTAAGATCATAACTGATGGCTTGAGATACTCTCTTGCTACTGGCAACTGGGGTGATCAAAAGAAAGCACATCAAGCTAGAGCTGGTGTATCTCAGGTACTAAATAGATTGACATTTGCTTCAACTTTGTCACATTTACGACGTGTTAACTCACCCATTGGACGTGATGGCAAGTTAGCCAAGCCTCGCCAGTTGCACAATACCCTGTGGGGTATGATATGTCCAGCAGAAACACCAGAAGGTGCTGCTGTAGGCCTTGTAAAAAATTTAGCTCTAATGGCTTATATTTCTGTTGGCAGCCAACCTTCACCAATTTTAGAGTTCTTGGAAGAATGGTCCATGGAAAATTTAGAAGAAATAGCTCCATCAGCCATAGCTGATGCAACAAAAATATTTGTTAATGGATGTTGGGTGGGTATCCATCGAGATCCTGAGCAATTAATGGCAACTTTGCGAAAACTAAGACGTCAAATGGATATTATAGTGTCAGAAGTCAGTATGATTCGTGACATTAGAGATAGAGAGATCAGAATTTATACAGATGCTGGTAGAATTTGCCGTCCATTGTTGATTGTTGAAAATGGAGCATTATTATTAAAGAAGAAACATATCGATAACCTCAAAGAAAGGGATTATAATAACTATGGATGGCAAAATTTAGTAGCAAGTGGTGTAGTTGAATATATTGACACATTAGAAGAAGAAACTGTAATGATTGCTATGAGTCCTGATGATTTAGCACAAGTCAAGGAATATGCATACTGTACAACATATACACACTGCGAAATTCATCCTGCAATGATTTTGGGTGTGTGTGCTTCTATTATTCCTTTTCCTGATCACAACCAAAGTCCTAGGAATACTTATCAAAGCGCTATGGGTAAACAAGCTATGGGAGTTTATATTACTAATTTCCATGTTAGGATGGATACTCTTGCGCATGTCCTATATTATCCACACAAGCCACTAGTAACAACACGATCTATGGAATACCTGCGTTTTCGAGAATTGCCAGCAGGTATTAATTCAATTGTGGCTATCTTGTGCTACACTGGATACAATCAAGAAGACAGTGTCATTTTAAATGCTTCGGCAGTTGAAAGAGGTTTCTTTAGATCTGTATTTTATCGGTCTTATAAAGATGCTGAATCTAAAAGAATTGGAGATCAAGAAGAACAGTTTGAAAAACCTACAAGGCAGACTTGCCAAGGTATGAGAAATGCATTATATGATAAATTGGATGAAGATGGAATCATAGCTCCTGGTATCCGTGTATCTGGCGATGACGTAGTAATTGGTAAAACGATAACATTACCTGAAAATGATGATGAATTAGAGGGCACGACGAAACGTTACACTAAACGTGATGCCTCTACATTCTTACGTAACAGTGAGACTGGTATAGTAGATCAAGTAATGTTAACCTTGAACAGTGAAGGATACAAATTTTGCAAAATTCGCGTGAGATCAGTACGCATCCCGCAAATTGGAGATAAATTTGCTTCTCGACATGGCCAAAAAGGCACCTGTGGTATCCAGTACAGGCAAGAGGATATGCCTTTTACTTGCGAAGGTATTACTCCTGATATCATTATTAACCCCCATGCTATCCCATCTCGTATGACAATTGGTCACTTGATTGAATGTATTCAAGGTAAAGTTTCTTCAAATAAAGGTGAAATTGGTGATGCCACACCATTTAACGATGCTGTAAATGTGCAAAAAATATCATCACTTTTGCAAGAATACGGCTACCACCTTCGTGGAAATGAAGTTATGTATAATGGACATACTGGGCGAAAAATAAATGCTCAAGTTTTCTTGGGTCCGACTTATTATCAACGTCTTAAGCATATGGTAGATGACAAAATTCACTCTAGAGCGAGAGGACCAGTACAAATTTTGGTGCGGCAGCCTATGGAAGGTAGAGCTAGAGATGGTGGATTACGGTTTGGGGAAATGGAACGTGACTGCCAAATAGCGCATGGGGCAGCACAATTTCTTCGTGAACGTTTATTCGAAGTATCTGATCCATATCGCATACATGTTTGCAATTTTTGTGGGCTAATAGCAATAGCCAATTTACGAAACAACACATTTGAATGCAAGGGATGCAAAAATAAAACTCAGATTTCACAAGTTCGATTACCTTATGCTGCAAAGTTACTCTTCCAAGAACTCATGTCAATGAATATAGCTCCTCGACTTATGGTGGTGAATTAAATATGTTGAAAGCTTGAAATTATATTAAGTAAAATTAATGCATTTTAAATGATTAATAAATAAATACAATGCAATCATTTCATAGACTTTATTACAAATGGACAACAATTAAATGCATCATAACACAACAATCACAATAGAAAAGTGTACAATAAACATTCTTACTAATAATTTATAAAACATATCAAATCCAATGATCAACTTAATATTTAAATAGAATGAGGTATGTTTCAAGTTCTAGCGGAAGTGCTATAGAATTTATGTATACACACATTGCATAACAAGTATTTAAATTTTATAATAATACAAAAGTAAACAGTACAACATTCAGCCTAAAAATAATGCACAGTGTGTATGAAACAGTACAAAATACTGTTTCAGTACCTATCTGAAGTACCAGCCCATGGACACCAAAACTCAACTCAGAAATTTATAACTGGTGCACATTTAAAAACATTAATTAAGTTAGGAAGTTAGATATTTGTTAAAAAATTAAACTGCTCTTTTCCAATCCAGACTAAGCAGTTTTACAAATATTTTAATTCTTAAGTATTACTGTATTCTTTTAAACGGTTTATTCTTTTACACCTTTATTTAGATAAAAATATAACAATGTTAAAACTAAAATATGTTGTATCTTCATTTTCATATTGATTTTTGTTTTGAAATAAAAGACACAAAACGGCAAGTGTAGAATTAACAATCGTTTATGAATAAAGGATTAGAAGTATATACTATTTTAATAAAAGGTTGATTAAATCTAAGTTATTATGTCCTTCATAGACTGGTATGTATGATATATGTTGTGCTTTCTTGTTTGAAAATTAGTACAGAATTTGTTTTCTGGCAAGCTCTGTATGTATAGCAGTATAAAGTCAATAGCGACACTTTAAACTTGGGTTTATTAAAAAATGCTCAATATTTTAGAAAAAAAGAGGGTATTAATTGGTATTTCAATTAAGAATACATCAATCCCACGTCATTGTGCTGTATTACAGTTAATTTGTGCATAGTATTTCAATTTACTTGTAAAATACGTATTTTCTAATTGTTTTGTTGTTTCACTACAAGTAGGTATACCATATTTTGTGATATATGATTGTATTATTATTCTTACATTACAGCTATATACTGTACAACTTATTTATAAACTATCCGTGCATGCCTTATGATAAGGAATTATTGAGTAGCACTTTAGTCATGGATAAGTTATATTAATAGGCATAACAAAGCGGGGCACGGGGCCGATCTTTTCCAAAATTTTACAGTCTCACAAAAAGATAAAAAGCTGAATAAATAATTAGTAACAAAGAACTATAAATAAATTTAATAAAATAGCAAGCCGGCCCCGCATTGAAAAATCATAGCTAAACTTATCATCCTACTAATATTATAACGCGAAAGTTCGTGAGGATGGATGTATGGATGTTTGTGACTCTTTCACGCAAAATCTACTCAATGGATTTTAATGAAACTTTACAATAATATAGCTCATACATCAGAATAACACATAGGCTATAATTTATAAAGATATCGTGTGTTTTTAAACTTCGCGCGAACGCAGTCGCTGGCAAAAGCTAGTTATTTTATAAATTAATGTCACGGACTCACGGACGTCATTCTGCAGTAATTTTGTGTAGTACTTACAGTACGAATATAAATGGAATCCGAGTCATAGCCATGTCAAGCTTTGCTTCTATATCAAATTCAAGGTTTAGGTAAGTATGGCGGTGTATATGTATGTATTAAGCAAATAATTTTTTTGAAGTAAAATATTTTAGTTAAGAATTTTACAAATGATTCGAATAAAATTTCTTTACGATATCACGCAAGTATTTCTCAGACGTCGAAGTAATGTCTTAGAAATCGCGCGCATAAATTAATATCTAGTTGGAAGTAAAACTTAAATGTTTTAGCCACGAGCCACGACTTATTAACCTTGCTATTGGATAAATCTATAGATTTTACACTTAGTACATTATAATATTATAGATTGAGCTAATAGCAAATACGTTGCCATTCGTTTGCGGATAATCCGCTTAAATATTTAAAGTCACTCTTGAAACATGTAATAAATTATTCCTTGATTTAAACGCTTCAGCGTGAAGGTGGTAATGCCCTCTGCTGGATGTTGTCTTCCTCCTTTGGTCGAGTCCATTTTATCATCGTCTCGGGTGATCGATACAAGAACACCAGTTTCGCGAACAAGTCTTCTTCCAGTGCGAGCTCAAGCGCCTCTCGTACCTGTTAAAAAACAAAATATTACGTATTAAATTTATTTACAAGACATTGTTATCGAGGTCGAAAACAAAATAGTTAACATTTTGGTTTTCGTGAATTAACATTTATGAATTCCCGTAGTATTCCTTAAAATAATAAACATATACTTTAAAATATTTATTTGAAAAAAATTAATAAAACTGTTCGTTTAAAAGAAAAAAACAAAAAAGGCAGTACCGCCCACTGAAGCCTGTATGTTATAGTAAAGTATCAAAAAATAAGTCATAAACTTTACCAAATAAATATCGAGGCAAAGCTGCAGAACTCTGTCGACATTGGGCAAATCGTCGAACATGATCTTGGTGTAGATTCCTGAGAAGAAGCCTCGTAACACTCGAGATGCCAGGAACACGAACGTGGTATAGAGACCAATTATGCTGTAAAATCATTATGGTTAAATAAATATTAATTTATAAAAAATATAACAATTATTATGATTTCTTGACATTGTAGCAATCTTAAAATACAAATTTTAATCTTACCCGCTACCGGATATAAAGTTGAGCGTTTTCGGGAACAATTTATCGTTAAATGTGTACATAACGAGCATGTCGCAGTTATTCTTTGGGATAGAAAGCAGAGGATCCTGTAAGAAAATATTGTACATGGCATATTGTGTTTTCATAAAGACGATTTTCCATCACTTCAATGTAAAAAATGTAACTAAATTAGAAAAAAAATTTTTTTATTATTGTTTATTGTAGTTTGATACCGATACCTAGTTCGCTTTTTGTAGGTCTTACTTTTTTTCTTTTTTTTGTTGTAGCTGTGGCCAGTAAGCGAGCATTAGTCCCTAATTAAACAGTCTTATAATAGCGTCATGTATAATATTCTTATCACTATATAGGTACAACAAACAACAATACAGGCATAATTTCATAAAAAATCAATTGCATTGTTGTACACAATAATAACAATACTTACATTACACTAACCTTAGCAATAATTTGTTATTTATGAAATTACATAGAATATTGTTGTAGCTAATAAGTGAGAAAGAAACGCAGGCAATACTTGGATTCTGTTGTAGCACCATGCCATAGCCACAAGAGAGCCAAAAAATTGGAGTTATAAGTACTGCGGGCTAAAACAAATCAATAAAAATAATAATAATTCATTTAATAAGATCTTGCCTGCTGATCGCAAGCTTCCCGAACTCGCCAGTACATATCTTTGCCCACTCTCTCGAGTCTAAGCTGTACGTCGCGATAATATCTCGAATCGTCATCATCTGAAAAAATGTGTACAATATTTTGTTCGGCTCTGTTCATATGTTCATTGTCTGTAAAGAACGTCAGCAAAAAATTAACAAGCGGCATGCAAAATCATAAAAGCAACAAAAGATTAAAAATATCAAATTAATTTATAATGAATGAAAACTCACCAGTGATGTGTATTTGAGGCATTAACTGATACGCTGGTTTAGCAGTGCCTTTATTGAAAACTTTTAGGAATTTAGGAAACAGGAGCTTCACATTTAACCTGAAAAATAGTTAGCATTAGGACATTTTGAGAATATTTGTTTGACACATAAATAATATGACATAAAATATTTTGCCAATTTTTTTAAAAATAACTAATAATTATGTTAATTAATAATAACAAATAACAAATTTATTATTAATCATTTGATACAACAAATTTCGGAAATACAATGGAACTCGCATTCATTTAAAAATATGACGCAATTCGAATTCCAATCAAGTGGGCGGGGCTAAAAAATCCCAATCAACGCGCTACTTAGTCTACCATGCGTTCAGTGCACATAACACATATACTTAAAGGTTCCAAATAAAATAAAATTGGTTTGTTGACGTGAAAACTGGCTAAATGCAAATTAAAAATGAGCTCCCGTGTTGTTAAGTGTAGAAGACAGAAAGAAGTCATGATATAATAACTTATCAGAAGTATTGATGAGATTTGAGGAAGCGAAAGAGGTGTGTAAGGACCGTGACTCCTGGCGCTCCGTCCTCTCTGACTACCCCGTTGGGGATACAGCGTGAAGTTATGTTATGTTATGTTTTATGTTATCAGAAGTATATAAAATAATTTTACGTTTATAAGAAATTTCTACCCATGCGAAGCCGGGGCGCGTCGCTAGTATATAATAAATTGATAAATATTTCGAACGCACCAATCGTTTGGTGAGGCATCTCCAGCTAAGAGTTTAAGAAGCATGTCCCTCTCAGGATTTTTCTTGCCGTTGATGTAGGCGTCTAAAGCTACCTCTCGGTTGTCATCTATCGTGGGAGGATTGTCTGCACTGTTGCTCGGATGCGTTATAACGTATGAAAACTTTATCATAAGAGATGCATCTGTGAAATGACAAGAGATGATAAACGATAAATATCAAATCATTCCATAATGTTAATGATAACTTAAAATTAGCTGATTGAAATCGTAATAATAGTTAATTTAATTTATATGATACCTGATTCCATCAAAAGAGCAAATGCGTGAAACTTATACAATATCAATATTGGTATTAGTATTACAGTATATTAAACAAAACATGAGGTAGTGGTTCAATATGTGATTGACTTGCGTGCTAAATTTAACGATGAGTGGATAAAGGAGGTGGAGTCTATTCCAGAGGTCAGACTCGGTCAGCTAACTAGCACCGAATCTGATGACCGGGCTGACCGAGTCTGATCTCTGCAATATCCTGAGGATGCTTCGTTGAGAGGTGAAAAATGTGTCAATTGAAGTTTGAGCGGAAAATAGCTAAAGATTTTAGGAATTCATTAAATGAAATGGATTTCCGCACAGTAACACCTGAGTATATACAATATCTTAATGATGAGTTGTAATTATAATATTGTTATAACATAAATCTATCTATATATATATATATAAAAGGCAATGTACGTATTGTAACATTTTTTCGCTATTGTACCTTCTTTTTAAGAGCTTAGAGGTTATCAGAGAAAATAATTATAGAACTGGCAAGTTAAAAATTTAAATATGTTTTTTTTTTGGAAGAATAGAACAGGATTTGAAAAATGAGAAAAAAAAGAGCGAGGTGTTTTTTTAGGAGAACAATAATGGTTGTGATGGAGTAAAAAGGAGATTATTTTTCTCCTCAAAAAAGAAGATATTTGATTTCTTTGTAAAAGTAAAATCTGTTAAGAATATTAAAGATGTTGGCAGAGTGAAAAAGAAAGAGGCTCGAACCAGAAAACTGATATCGCCCAAACTTCCAAGGCAAATGAACCCCTCGACAAGAATAAGGGGAGCAATGGTTTCAATCGGATAAAGAGCACATTAATCATGGTGGCGCACCAGTTTCATACGAGTTTATAGAAGTTATATTTACAATGACGATGCTGATTGCAGAATTTTACAAAGTCGACTTATAATTTTGGAGATAACATTCGAGAGTGGAGTATGGGACAATACAATCTAATTTAAGCCAGTGGTTTGTGTTTTTTTATCATAATGTGTAAATTATAAGGTGAAAGGTATTTATATCTGATTTTTGTAAACTACACCACACCATCACAACCACTTTGATATCTTTCTGTTTCTATTTTATTTACAAAATTTATTCTGGTTTATTTGTTTCAAATTATATTACAATTTTCTTCTCAAAATAGAATTTTATTTAAAAAGATTTCCAATAAATTTCAAAATTTACTTTATCCATTCCCTTTTTGTGGCATCCGGGTGGGAATGGTATAGTATGTATGTTTCTTATGGATTCCGAAACGGCTGGACCGATTTCGATGAAATTTTCAGGGAATCTTCAGATTGGCCTAACGGGTGATCCTGTAAAGTTTGGTAGCGATCGGATCAGTAGAATTTTTGTTTTTGTTTTTTTTTGCAGTATCAAAATAATTATAAAAACAGTTTAATTTATTTTAACTTCAACTAACGCCCAGTGAAACGGGCCGGGTTTGCTAGTAATTGATAAAATGATAAGTTTATAACATTAATTTTTAGAGATGTACAAGATTATTGTGAAAGGGGTTATAAATCCGCCAGAGTCCCAACGTGCCACTGTTGACTGTTATACTGCATATGTAATAATTACGGGATACCTTTATTTTGTTTTCCATACAAAAACAAACATTCATTTAATGGAAAAAAATGTACAACCCTATCGTTATGCCATATATTCCAAATGTTTGCTAGCGACGGGAAAACGCTAATATTAGGTTGCCTCAGCTTTATTTTTGTTTAAACTTTGAGGTTTTACACTAGAACTACTGACTTTTGGCGAAGTTGCAGAACGCAAGTTTTCCGTTGTCGTGGGTACTTTTTTACCCTTCCGTATTTACCCATCCTTTCGAATAACCTTATATAAGACCCAGCGTTTATTATAATTTTCCTGTAAACTTCAAGTAAGACGTCACTTCGTTCCCTGTTATTTAGGTTTTCGGTCTATTAGTTTCGGAGATAAAAAGGAGGATGATCTATTTCGCATTTTTTTAAATATGCTAAATATTTAAAAAGACAAGTGTATCTTTAAGAAAAAAATATTTTTGATGCTCAAACTCATAAAATTTTAGATATCTAGGCGAGTTTCTTTCTGACGGTGGACGATATTGCGATTAGCACACCAGAGAATTTTTGAGAATTGCGCGTCAATAATAAACCTTCATTTGCAGATATCTTACAAAATATCGAATGTACTCACGGCAGATAACATAAAAAAATTTAACATAATTTAGCATATAGCGTATAATCTACGATTTCTATTTCGTACATATCTTTTACATTTATCAATATATTTAAAAAAGTAGATTTTGAAGTACTTCATTTCTGTTTTTTTTTTTCTTTAATAACGCGTTGAGAAAAGATAGTTAATAACTAGTAACTGAATTGCAGAAAGTTACGAGAATACGTCCAATGAGTATTAAAAGCTGACTAATAATAATTAAAACGCTAACTAATGACAATTAAAAGCTGAATAATGACAGTACTGATTAAAGCTAGTAATGGCAATTAAAAGCTGACTAATGATTATTTAAAGTTTACTTACGACAATTAAAATCTGATTAATGACAAAATTTGAGTGGAGTAAGTCGATACTAACTGGAGACGGCTTCCATCTCAAGCCGCTGCAGCTCGGGTGGCGAGATCTCCCATTTCATGGACGAGTCAGGGTTGATGGTGACCACGGCCACATCGTTGTACATGTAGTTGGACAGGAACGTCTGCGCCGTACGATCGCGAGCGTAGTTATTGCTCAACTGTGTGTAGTCTTGCTCCGAGTACCTGTTGATTTGTACGTAAATATTATGCGTTTAAAATACGAATATGATTGAGCCCGCAGATAACTTCAGTCACTGTTGTTCACTTTTTGACACCATTGTGCTACCAACAAACAAATTACAGTAAAACACAAAAGATATGGCGTGTCGTTAATCTTCGTTCGTGCAAATACGAAAAGACGATCGACGAAAATATCCGAAACGCTAACTCCATTTTAAAAGTAATCTTAAGCAACAGTTATAAGGTGGAAAAATATCGCCCACGCGATTATAAGTTTTTGCAATAAAAGTAATGACTTGAAATTATAGCTATAAGTAATGACTAGTCAGTAACGGACAGTAAAAGCCAATGAAAATAAATTTGAAATTAAAAAAAAATGTAATGCGATGCTTACGTGAAGATGACAACAAGAAATTATTTAAATCGTTCAATTTCCCTCGATTGTCTTTTTAAAGGACGTACTTGAAATGATACATAATTACAGTAATAAAAAAGTAACTCTTGATTTGCCATTAAGTGTAACCCCACAAAAAACACGTGCATTCACAATAACGTCTGACGGCAGATTGAAAGACGCGTCGTCAGCGCACAAGGCGCCAAATCAATCAACCAATGGCGGCATAGATTTTAATGCGCATTAATGTAGGCTCAGGATCGAGCAAACTGATTGGTTCATTCATTTCCCGCCCGTTTAAAATTGTGTCACTGCGCAGGTTTATTGATAAGCCATATAAGATGTGTACTACTGTAAACGATATGCGGGTCGAAATTTTTACCCAGCCGGAAGTTCGCGCTAAGTTACGATATTTTTCAATCTTTTTTAACAGTGAATAAATTACGTTAATCGCATAATAGTTTTAGTTATTTTTCAGTTACAAAATGCAAATCCTAAAAAAAAGTAAAAACTAAAATGAACTGTTTATATCCCTAAAATACATTCAATTATGCGTATTGAATGAAATAACATTTTCAAATTACATTGATATCATTTTTTTGTTAGCTTTACGCAGAACTCTGACGTTGCATACAGGATGCGAGATAAACTGGGATTTTGAAATTCCTATTCTTATTTCAAACGCATAATTATAGGCACATATTAATTAGTTAATACGGTATGAGTATAACTAAATTTTGTGACAACTCTAGTAAATTATTTTTTGGATAAGTATCTATGTAGCATTGCCTATTACGTGACTCTACCCCTAAAGCAGAGTTGGGTATAATTCAATTAATTTTTAATTCAATTAAATAATTAAATGCAATTAAATGCGTAATTGTAAGTTACAATTACATTTAATTGAAATTAAGTCTTTAATTGTAGAATACAATTATTGTAATTGCAATTACTTCATTTAATTGCTATTAATTTAATTGCAATGATTTCAATTGCAATTATTTTAATTATGATTACTTTAATTGCAAATTAATTCGATTCTTACTTATTAACAATTAAGACGTTATGCTCCAGTTATTATTCAGCCTAAGTTAATGTCTTATTACAATAAAGTAATAAGTAGATATGAAATAGCATCACCTACTATATTAGTTTATATACCACCATTTATATCAAATGAAGACTACATAGGGTCATTTATTACTTTTATTTAAACAAATAGATTTTGAAGAGGTTAAGTTAGTTTGTTAAAAGTTCTTTTACCTTTAAAAAGTTAATTAATTCCCGAATAACATATGCCATTATAATATACTAGCTGTACCCGCGACTTCGTCCGCGTGGAAAAATTTTCCTTGACCTCTTTAGATTACTGAGGTTACCCGAGGTACTCATATTGTTGGTGTTAAACAAAAAAGTTATTCTCTGTACGTCACATATACAAAAACTTTCCCATGCACATTCCATTTCATTTGATACCCATATTGTTGGTGTCGAATGTAAAGTTATTTCCTATTATGGAACATCCGGCATATTGGATTTATGATGACGTCACGTATACAGAAACCCTCCCCTGCGTATTACATTTCATTTGATACCCATATTGTTGGTGTCGAACGAAAAAGTTATTTCCTATTATGGAATATCCGCCATATTGGATTTAAGATGACGTCACATGTCTAGAAACCTTCCCCCGCGTATTCAATTTCATTTGATACCCATATTGTTGGTGTTGAACGAAAAAGTTATTTCCTGCTATGCAACATCCGCCATATTGGATTTATGATGACGTCACATTTACAAAAACCTTCCCTTGCGTATTCCATTTCATTTGATACCCATATTGTTGGTATCGAACGAAAAAGTTATTTCCTATTATGGAATATCCGCCATATTGGATTTAAGATGACGTCTCATGTCTAGAAACCTCCCCTCCCGCGTATTCAATTTCATTTGATACCCATATTGTTGGTGTTGAACGAAAAAGTTATTTCCTGCTATGGAACATCCGTCATATTGGATTTATGATGACGTCACATTTACAAAAACCTTCCCTTGCGTATTCCATTTCATTTGATACCCATATTGTTAGTGTTGGATAAATAAGTTATTTCATATAACGCCCCCGCAACCCCCTTTGCGGGTGGAATATCGTAAAATCCGTTCTTAGCTAACCTTTACTCGCCGAAAGGAATATCCCTACCAAATTTCAAGTCTCTAGCTTTTATGGTTCCAGAGAAATCGTGATGAGTAAGTTCATAATCGGGATCTCCTATATATTGTTAGTGTTGGATAAATAAGTTATTTTATATAACGCCCCCGCAACCCCCTTTGCACGTGGAATATCGTAAAATCCGTTCTTAGCTGACCTTTACTCGCCGAAAGGAATATCCCTACCAAATTTCAAGTCTCTAAGTCTTATGGTTCCAGAGAAATCGTGATGAGTGAGTTCAAAATCGGGATCTCCTATACAAGGTGTTACACGAGTTCGGGTAATGCTTAAAGCGCGATAGAATGTTACAAACACTGAAACGAAAAGTGCGATTATTTTTGTTTTAACTGTTAGGATTTCTGAAATAATTACTATCGAAGTTTTCGAAGAAAACAATCGACATAATTTCTTAAGAATCCCATCCCTAGTGATCAGCTGTTCGTCAAGTTCAAGGTCATCAACCTCAAAATCATAGATTATATTTTTTCAGACTGGGGACATTTGTAAGTAATTTCTGCCTAAGCTTTCGTGTGCAAGATGTAATTGCGCTATTTGTATTGAACAAACTATTTTGACTTTTTTAGTGTCTGTATGTGATGTTATGTCTGTGTCTTTTGCGTTGCAAGGCTAATAAACGAACACCTAACACTAAAACATGTAATCAAAGTTTTTTCGGCAAATTATCTTAATTACATTTAGACTATGAAAATTAAAGTACGGATTGTTACGCTTCGGCTTTTAACGATACCGCACTTATTCCATAGGAACGCGTATTATCTAGCTGTTTCACACAGACCTATCCCTTGTAGTTTAATCTTTGTAAATACCAGACAATTAGAATTTGGCGCTATTTTTTCAAAGCTTTTTATTTTTTCTACATGGGTTCCGTATAATAATCAAAATATGATACAATGGTTTGCTTGATATGGAACTTCGTTCACTAGACCAGAAGATGTTTACCAGGAACGACCTTTACAGTTTACGAAGAATAAAATAAACAATGCAAATAAGTAATTGAACTCTCTTTGCTCAGCAACATCAATTAGGCATCCAAGTTACATTGCAGCATACTTTGTGACATTTTTAAATTTCACTTTCATATCAATCAAACGCATCAATATCGAATTTCGGAAGACAATAGTTTTCATTTCATTTCGGTTAAAATATTTATCGTATCTTATTAGCTTACGATAGAAATACCGTTGTTGTAGTTGTTTTCTTGAGTGTGAGTACAGTAGTGAATACCTACCAAACGCAGCAACGCAGCCATTTTTCGACAGGCGAGGTTGTGCGTAAAAGACAAAGGACGACACTTTGAACCTCTCCTCTAATTTTGAATTACTTAGAAATGTACCTACCGTTTTTGGTGTAGGTGGTTTGTCTGTTTATGTAGTGACTTAAAACTTTCCTTCATTGATTTTCGAAAGTAATCAATAATACAAAGCAAATATCTTCTTTTTTACATATCCCTTACTTTACTGTTTTAAAATTAATAAATTCATTTCGCATTAAAATTATTTGAAAACGGGACCCTAATAGTATTATGGAGGGTTCGATATTCCGGCCTCTCAACAGCAAATTGCACAATTGCAAAATTGCACAACCCACAGAGCACGCTCTCCTGGTATTTGGCTTCCTAAATTAATTTTAAGGGTTCCGTAATTTTGCATGATTTTTGATAAGTATTGTTCATTTAGTTTCGAATCGTAATTACCCGGATAATCACATTTTCAAAATAGTACTAGAAAGTAATGTTGATTTTATACATTATTTATTTCTAATATTTACTTATGATTTCTTCTCGTTACTTTTATTTACAATTAAAAAGACGTACAATTTTTTCTTTCCTAGATGACTGTTTATTCATGGCTATTATTTATTTCTAATATTTACTTATGATTTGTTCTCGTCGCTTTTATTTACATCTAGCAACCCGCCCCGGCTTTGCACGGGTAGAATTAAAAAAAAAATACAGCCCATGTTACTCGCTGATAATGTAGCCTTCTAAGGTGAAAGAATTTTTGAAATCGGTTCAGTAGTTTTTGAGTTTATCCATTAACATACAAATAAACAAAGTTAACCTCTTTATAATATTAGTGTACATTAAAAAGACGTACAATGGTTGCTTTCAAATAAAAAAAAATGAAGCACTCGATACGAAATATGAGTTTGAATCTTTGAAGATTATATTTTTTTTTAATATTGTATCGAGTTTTTTAGGTATTGTATCGTATTTAAAAAATCAGTTTCTTAACTCTAAAACGGCAAAAATTTTGTTTTTCCAAAAGATTTTTAAAATGTGTAGTTCCATTGTTAATACGGTTATAACGGGGTCATGGTACTCATCGTGTTAATTTTACATTACTGTTTTTAATCATTGAAATTCTAGTTCCGAACGCCTACTACGAAATCGAATGTAATTAAATTATAAAAATTTAAAACGGGACATTAAAAATGATTAGTTCTCCCCTTTCTTATAATACACAAAAACTATAATACCAAATTGCACACAAAATATGCACAATAATTTCATTGGTTTGCTTCGACCAATCGCAACTGTTTGTCGGCACCTTTGACTGCCGGAAGGTGGAACGTATTATTTTAGTCAGAGCTCTGAGCTGTTTACGTAAACATCTAATTTTTATTTATTTTAATTGTGAGTGAAAATGTGATAGTACTAAAGGAGACTACTATGACATGATGCTGTGCTCGGAGTCATTAAAGGAAACTTGTGTGCCGCTTGTCGAATTTACGAATATCGGTTTTGATACGAATATCAGAAGCAGATGGGAGGCTGCTTCTATGTTTTTGGAAATGTTTCGCAAGATAACATAACGTTTGCATACCGCTGATAGTGTTCTCAGTTCTACTAGAGAAGGACTTTCTGTCACACAAATGTAGACTTCGAAGAACAGATCGATATTAGAACACTAGAACTGAGCCCAGAAGTAATAAACGAAGCGCTGCCGCCATCCTCAGCACGAATCACATGACCGTATGGCGGATTCTAAACATCAATTTCAATATATCGGAGCGAACCGCTTTGTTTTGAACGGCGAGAGAGACAGCTTTTGTGACATAAAGAGTGCGTGTATTATTGTTTGTGTTAGTGCGATTAATCGAACGGCAACTTACGTGTTCTTTCGAAAGGATGCCTAATTCCCTTGGATGGGTTCAAAGCGGCTGCATTGTGAGTCATCAAACTTTCAGTATGTATTTCACATTATTAACTATGTACCTTTAGCGATTGATTAGTGCGCGTTATAATTGCAAGCAATAGGTAGGTATGTATAGCAGGCCGCGGCGTGCCGTCGCCAAGCAGCACAGATTGCGAGAGCTACTAGACACGCATCTGTACAATATTTCAACGCCTATTATTTATTAAGTAGCTTTTATTTATTGTATTCGCGCGATAAAATACCTAAACAGTAGATACATATGTACTTTGTAACGGGCGCGAGCCACTTGCCGTCGGAACGTAGAAGAACAATATTTCAACACGTATTTTTATTAAGTAGCTTTTATTTATTTATTAAGTAACACATATCTGTACAGTATAACCATACCTATTATTTATTAAGTAGGTTTTGCACATACATATCTTCACGCTGTATCCCTAACGGGGTGATCAGAGAGGACGGAGCGCCAAGCTTTTGATTCTTACATACTTCTTTCGCTTCCTCTAATCTCATCATTCTCCTCAAACATTTTCCCTTAGGTATGCGCATACCTAGGCGAAGTATCTTTTATTTTTTTTTTGTTTGTTAAGTAACGTGCGATTTAATTGCTTACAGTAGGCCTAAATGTAGCGGCGACACATTACATTTAACAATACATATAGCTATCCCTATCTAGCTGTGGGCGTGGTCCGCTGGTAGCCTGGTAGATGCCTAGCAAAGGAGGTAGTTAGCTGGTAATTCACTACTCCCTGGGGTTGTATATGGGTCATGAACTCAAAATAGTGATGCCGGCAGTTTAGTCGATATTTTCATTAATCATTAAAATTATTTAAATTTTATCAAAATAAAAATATCACAGGAGGACTTTTGTAACCTCATAGGTGGACTCTCTACTTGACAGGCTACAATACCTTTCAGGGATTTGGTGGACTCGTGTAACACCTTGTATATATATAGACTAGCTGTACCCGCGACTTCGTCCGCGTGGAAAAATTTTCCTTGACTTCTTTAGATTACTGAGGTTACCCGAGGTACTCATATTGTTGGTGTTAAACAAAAAAGTTATTCTCTGTAATGGAACATCCGCCATATTCGATTTATAATGACGTCACATATACAAAAACCTTCCCATGCACATTCCATTTCATTTGATACCCATGTTGTTGGTGTCGAACGAAAAGTTATTTCCTATTATGGAACATCCGCCATATTGGATTTATGATGACGTCACGTATACAGAAACCCTCCCCTGCATATTCCATTTCATTTGATACCCATATTGTTGGTGTCGAACAAAAAACTTATTTCCTATTATGGAATATCCGCCATATTGGATTTAAGATGACGTCACATGTCTAGAAACCTTCCCCCGCGTATTCAATTTCATTTGATACCCATATTGTTGGTGTGGAACGAAAAGTTATTTTCTATTATGGAACATCCGCCATATTGGATTTATGATGACGTCACGTATACAGAAACCCTCCCCTGCGTATTCCATTTTATTTGACACCCATATTGTTGGTGTCGAACGAAAAAGTTATTTCCTATTATGGAATATCCGCCATATTGGATTTAAGATGACGTCACATGTCTAGAAACCTTCCCCCGCGTATTCAATTTCATTTGATACCCATATTGTTGGTGTTGAACGAAAAAGTTATTTCCTGCTATAGAACATCCGCCATATTGGATTTATGATGACGTCACATTTACAAAAACCTTCCCTTGCGTATTCCATTTCATTTGATACCCATATTGTTAGTGTTGGATAAATAAGTTATTTCATATAACGCCCCCGCAACCCCCTTTGCGGGTGGAATATCGTAAAATCCGTTCTTGGCTGACCTTTACTCGCCGAAAGGAATATCCCTGCCAAATTTCAAGTCTTTAGATCTTATGGTTCCAGAGAAATCGTGATGAGTGTGTTCAAAATCGGGATCTCCTATATAATATAATTATAGTAGTACCTACAGTGCAAGTAATATGCTGTTAGGTTATAGACTATCAGGCTATCTATAATAATATTATTATGTATTATAAAGCAGCTACACCATACCTATATATTATATATAGTATGATATGAATTAGATCCCCTTATTCCGACTTAGTCTTTTAAGTGATGGCAATTTATTCTGCTTCTTTCTTATTTTTCTACCGACAGACAAGAACGTTCATGAAAACCATTAAATGCTGGTAAGAGTTACAACTAAAGTTCGCTATAGCGTCAAAACATTAGTTGTGTCGTCTAACTAAACTATTAAAACATGGAGCGCTAGAACGCTTATAGAGTATAGTTTTCTTGCGAGCAAAACGTCTCACGCGTCAAGAATTTCATGGCGCTTACGCGTTTCGTTCAATGTAGTGTAACAACATGTCATCACCGCAGAAGTGACACAGCAAGTTTTGTAGGTACAAACAAAACTTTTTCTTCAAACTCTATTTCAAAATTTATTAATAAAAAAATTAAAATGTATAAAAGTAAAAGAAAATGAATTGTTATGCTTTTATTTAAGCTCAAATACGTTAAATTCGAATTCTTGTATTATTACTACCGCTCCGTACGTGCCCACACTGATTAATGTCGAAAGAAAATTTTCGCGTCGTCTGTCTGCGCACTAACGCATAGAAATAAAGAGGGTGGAAATTTATAGTTAATTACGCTCGCTAACAATAATTCGACATTGTTCTCGATGCCGCCTGTTAAGATGAGTAGGTATGTGACACGTCATCTCTTCGGAATTTTCGAAGTAATACTTAGTTCTTGTTTGTTAATTTTGCTTATACCATTCGATAGTAGACATTAAATCTAACAATGCGTTTTAGGTCATAACTCTGCAAAGCCTAGGTCTCGAGATATAATCACTAAAAGTTACGTGTCTAGCATCATTCAAATTTAGACCTTCTTCCTTGGACATAAGGTCCAACCGTAACAACATGTTACCACTACTATTTATATTACAATTTATCATAAACTTAAACACATAAAGGACCCAATTAAGTATTATTTTTTTAATTTTTAGATGTTTTTTGAGTCGGAGGTTTTATTAAAATTTAGTTTTTGTTTTATTTCATGCTATTTAAACACGCTGCGATCTGTATTTTGTCGCCAAATTCACATAAATACTTTCCAAACGATTCACGAAATTGCGACATTACTTGTATTTTCCTAATACTCTTTTCTGCTCCATCATCAGACCCTGATCACCTATTCATAGAGACCATTCCAATGCGCCCAAACACGATACATCTGCTGTAAGTTGCTGAGGAGTTGAATATTCTGCTGATTCCAGATGATACAGCATCAGGTCAAGGTTACCATGTTATTGGAATATTATTGAAGTACAGGATACTAAATTTCGAATCGATCGGAACAGTAGAAGTTGTACCTTCAACAACTAGAAAAGAGTTGATGATGAGTTCGAACGGCTGAACAGATTTTCTTGAATCATGGCTAAGAACACTCTCGATCAAGTCACCTTTCAAACAAAAAAAAACTCGCTACGATGCCACATACACATACACAGATACACACGTTATACTTATAACAACCCTCTTTTTGCAACGGATTTAAGAAAATAAAACAGATTGTAGCAACAAATCACGTATTGTCATTTTTTATGTGAAGGCGCTTTCGGTTATTTTCGCAAGTTCTCGTTTCTTCAAAACTTTGTGTCTTTAGTTACTTATTTGTACATACATACATATCTTCACGCTGTATCCTTAACGGGGTAGTCAGAGAGGACGGAGCGGCAAGCGTCGCGGTCCTTACATACTTCTTTCGTTTCTTCAAATCTCATCATTCTCCTCACACATTTTCGCTTATTTACTACTTATTTGTAAACTGCTATTATTATTTTTTATTGTTAGTATTTGTGTCGCGTTTATTTCGTCTGTTTTTGACATAACGAGAGAGTACATCATGTCTATCGAGTACACCTTTTAGCTTTGTATATATAGTGCAATTGCAATTGCAATTAACGAAACAATTAACAATTAATAAATTGTAATTGTAAAATTTCACAATCACAATTAATTAATTCTAATTGTCAGATTTCACAATTACAATTTTAATTGTTAATTGTTTCTACAATTACATTTTGCCCAACACTGCCCTAAAGCAACGTCTGGACAACAACTGGCTAGTGATGATGTAGATTTTCATATTATTATTATCGCAGAAATCACGAAGATAAACGCCCGATTAAAATGTACAAGCTTTTTAATTATATGATTGACTTACAAATGTATGTTATGCGACTGCGCCGACATCTGATAGACTGGCAGGAAAGGTCCGATGCGTATTTTCACCGTTACATCAGTGGGTGGATTTGGTTGGCCGACCTGGTACAATATGAAACATCCGACAGTTGATATACCATCAATAATTTTAAACTGACTACAAATAGTAAGTCTCATATTACTATTATTACTGGGGGCCCCATATCATTTGTCGAACCTTGACACGTACACTACTTTTTATCCTTTTACATGCAGATAATATATTATTATAAAGTTCTGCAAAAAAGTTCTGTCTTACATTTTTTAAATATTTATAACATGTAGATAATATGTACAATACAATACAATACACTTTATTGCACCAGTACAAATATATAAAGTCACAAAGAAAAATATAATAAAAATGTAAAATTTAGGCGGCCTTATTGCTAGAGCAATCTCTTCCAGGCAACCTTAAGGTAAAGAGAAAAAAGAAAACAGGGAAAACCTGTGGGTGGTGCGAAAATAATAATATTAATAAATATACATCCATTACCAATATTATATAAATATATAAAAATTAATAATGATGAATTACCAACATAGTATAACTAATCACATTAAAAATGAAATGAATTTACCCTGCATCCACCTGCACCTTTATACAGGTAAATGCAAGGCAATGTCAGGAAGCTATAGAGAGAGATAGTAAATTTTGAGTTCACGATGAAATTGTGCAAGTGTGTTAGCGCTTCTTAACATCAATGGGAGAGAGTTCCATAAACGAACCGCTTGAACGCTGTAGGAATCAGAAAAGAACTTTGTAGTGTGGGAAGGAATTTCAAGACGGAGAGTTTCACAGTGTCGTAGGCTTCGATCTTGACCACTGCGAAATTTAAAATTATTTTTTAGATAAGCTGGTATCAAAGGATTGAAGAGAATGGAATAAAGAAGATTAAGGATGTGTGTGTGTTACGGCGAAGATGAATTGGAAGCCACTTGAGCTGTGCGCGAAACTCTGAGATGTGATCATATTTGCGTAGTCCAAATATGAAACTGATACAAAAATTTTGAAGACGCTCAAGTTTATTTAATTGCTCCTCTGTGAGATCCAGGTAACTGACATCAGCATAATCAAGAATAGGCAGCAATAATGACTGAGCAAGCGCCACTCTTGTGCCCAGAGGCAAGAAATTACGCAATCTTCTGAGAGATGCCGCAGCAGCAAACAACTTCCTGCTGACGTCAGCAATTTGTGGTGACCAGGACAAAGTACGTCAATATAAATTCCAAGATCCTTCACGTGTTCGCAATATGGAAGACAATTTCCGTCAACAAAAACGGAAGGAATGGAATTCCAGTCAAATTTAGAAATCATATTGGAGCTGCCAACAACGATGCCATGCCATGGATGTCATGGATGCTGTCATGCCATGGGCGTTGAAAAGGCGGCTTTTTCAACCACACAATAGAGAAGCATTTTGCTTACTTATTGTAGTACCGTGGACAGTAAAATCGTGGCGATAAAAACGTTCAAAGGTAAATTATAAAAGCGGCCACATAGCTACAACTACTTAATTCTAGCATCAGATGATTCCAAAGGAGATTACTCATTTTCTGTTACTGACGTTAGTATTAAAAAAACTCTCGTACTATTCTACATTACAATATGTACAGCATTTGTTTAATTTCCAGTATTTGTCAAAATGTAGACCTATATTTAGTAAGTAATTAATCTGTGATTATGTGCATCTAATGCTTAATTGCTTAAAGAGTTGATAATAAATTTTACCGAATTCCCAAAAGCGAAGAAAACGAGCGGGAACCAAATGATGGCGATGACAAATGCAAGCACACCACCGCCGAGTAAATATTTGGACGGGTTCGATTTCTTCGCACCACGAGGCTGAGGAAACTCGTCCTCTATGTAGCGGGAACACTGTAAATATAACATTATTATTATAAGTATTATAATGATAAGAAATTATATGATATGTTGATAACAAAATATCGAATACAACTGGTGTATAGTGACAATGATGGGATGGAAGTATACAGTAACGCCTAATAGGCTTCAGAAAGTTTGTAGAAGTAGAAAAGTTATATCTAAAAGCTATAGAATCTAAGATCATATGCCGATAACGTCCCTGGATAAGTGTTTGATTATTTTCGATGTTCCACGTTTTCTTAAATTAAGCACTCTTAACTATGCACTCGTTTTGACTAGTGACTAGTAAAGGTGCTAAGGATATATAAAAAAAGCTTTTTAAAAAACATAAAGCCAAATTTTTAGTCACGTATCGAAAGAAATACTTATTTGCAGTGCAGCTACAATACACACCTACTTAATCCTATAATATTTATACCCGTTTTTCATTTCGATGCAATAGTAATGTTAGGTACCTTCAGTAAGAAAACGCTTGCAAAAATATCCTCCATCTTGAGCCAGTCCATCAGCGTCATCGATGTATCGGTCCATATCCAATCCATCAGTGTGCGCAGTTCGAACACGAATGGTACGGCCATAAATCTATGCAAATAAATAAAATTGTAGTGTCTGCTTGTGATTTCGAAATAAAAGCTTTACTTAAGCTCATATGGTTATTTGTACGTTAATCAAAACCTAAGCACACGTATTTTACATTTTTGTTTGTCTGTTTGTTTGTCCGGGCTAATCTCTTAAACGACTGAAGCGATTTTGACGGGACTTTAATTGGCAGTGAAGGTACTTGCGCATGACATGAGCTTAGATATGTAAATATAAGTATTTTGTTCTAACAGCGTGATCTCTAGACACTGCAAGTAATCGCCGCGCGCTAGCCGTGCGGCGACTGCGTTGTGTCAGCACTCAGCGTGAAGAAAATCATGTCGAATAAACGCGCCTTTATAAGTCATCACATTACAACAAACCCTCTGAACAGCACCATGTTGACGAAGTGGTAAGATTTGCAGAGGAAGTTGCCGATGATTCTGCGCGGGTAGCCGCAGCGGATCTGATACGCAGACAGCAGTAGGTAGACACACTTCATCATGTACCACATAGGCGGTGGTAATAGGGCGTTGAATGTCCTGCGGGGCGGTGCATTTTGTCACAGTTTCAATATTTGCGGTTTAATTACTCTTGAATTTTCAATTAATATCAGTCAGACCATCGATTTATACAATTGGAGGTGTCTTGACGGTGTAAAATATCCTACCGATTGAAAAATAATTTTATGGTCAATCTATCTCTTTTTAAAATTGATATACCGCCAAGGCATATCCAGTTGTATATGCGGACGGGTTAGACCTTAAACTTAGTATAACTGGCGTAGTTTGTGGCGTCATTTTAAAAATTGTGAGTCTTTATCACCATGGATTTAAGTCGTGAAAATTTTCGTGCTATGATTTATTACGATTTTCGGTGAACTCAAAAACAGTGCATCGATCAACTCACTTCGACTTTTGGGGATTAAGCGCCATCGAAAACTGCTGTGTATCACTGGTTTAGTGAGTTTAATCGTGGGCGGTCTGTGCTCACGGACGAAGTTACAGAAGGTCGCCCTAAATCGGTTGTTGTACCTCAAAATATTGATGCTGTGCTAAACTAATAATGCAAGATCGTCATGTTACATATCGCGAGATAGAGGCGTCTCTGGGCATAAGTATGACGAGTATATATAAAATATTAGACGAACATTTAGCTGTAAAAAAAATTTGTTCACGTTCGATTCCGCACAACTTGAGAATTGACCAAAAACGGGCTCGTGTCGATTGGTGTGAAAAAATGTTACAAAAGTACAATCAGGGTGCGTCAAAGGCTGTCTATAATATATACACAGGTCATGAATCTTGGATATATGCGTATGATCCTGAAACTAAACAACAATCAACGGTTTGGGTGTTCCAAGATGAGCCGAACCCAACAAAAGTCATTCGTTCAAAAAGCACTGTGAAGCAAATGGTCGCTTGTTTTTCTGGTATAAATGGACATGTAGCTACAGTGCCACTAGAGGATCGTAAAACGGTTAATTCTGAATGGTACACGACCATTTGTTTGCCAGAAGTCTTTGAAGAAATAAGAAAGAACAACCGACAACGCAGAATCCTTCTTCATCATGACAATGCTAGCTGCCACATATCGGCTGAAACAACTCGGTATTTGGAAGATCAAAAGATCGAATTAACGGGTCATCCGCCGTACAGCCCCGACTTGGCCCCCAACGACTTCTATTTATTCTCAACCGTGAAGAATAAATTATGTGGTCAACGTTTTTCGAGCCGTGAAGAGGCTGTTGATGCGTTCAAAATGCACGTTTTGGAGATACCTCAATCCGAATGGAAAAAATGCTACGAAAATTGGTTCCAACGCATGCAAAAGTGCATCGATCATCATGGTGAATATTTTGAAAAGCAATAAAACTATAATAAATGCTATATGTTTGTTTCACTTTGTTATTCTGGATACATAAATAGCAGCCCTCGTATATACTAAGTTTATGGGTTAGACTGACTGTTATAAGCTCGAAAATCATTTCACAATCCATACAATAAATAATATTCAAATATGTATGCGCGGTAGCTTGATAGGTTACATAATTAATTTGTGATATTACTGTATTAAACTAGCTTTTGTCCGCGACTTCGTTCGCGTGAAGTTCGAAGACACAATATATTTATAAATTATAGCCTATTTGTTATTCTGATGTATGGGCTATAATATATTGTAAAGTTTCGTTAAAATCCATTGATTGGTTTTTGCGTGAAAGAGTAACAAACATCCATACATCCATCCTCACAAACTTTCGCGTTTGTAATATTAGTAGGATAGGATTCAATCAGACGCTACAACGAATTATACAAATATATATCTACATTGGACTTTTAATAATCAAATGAATTCAAAGGCATTTGCAAATCTCCGTAATTTTACTTGAATAATATACTATTATTAATCATTTTTAAAGAATAAATTGTTAATAAAAGGATGACAAATTCGTGGTATATAAAATAAAGTGTTGAAACAAAATGAACGTTATGTTATTAATAAATCATCATTACTATTGCTAGACTTACCTCTCAGTAATAAAAGGTAATACAAAGAACATCCATATGTGCACGCCTATGACAAGCGCGTATTGGAACAGTATTTTTCCCAGCATGAACTTGCGCAAATAGAGAGCGCGGTCGATGATGATCAAAGCGAACTGAAGGATCAGCATCACTAAGAACGGAATCGGCACTTTGTTCTCCTCTAAATATGTTTGCACGCCACCGTCGCCTTGATGAGTCTGACAAAATACAATTGTATATTTACCTATCTTCCATTGGGAAATTACAGTACTGACAGTACATTTGGTAGATGATTTTGGAAAAACATATATCGAAGATTTATGTGAATTACATTATTTCTTATTAGCGAGTTTATCGAAGGAAAAGTTACCTTAACATAACGAATAATTGTTTCCGAAGCAATATTTTATAGTGCAAATATCACGTTATTTTACTTTTGATGTTTTCTTTATTTATTTGTTAAATTTCGTAATACGTGCGCATATTATTTAATATCATGTTCGTAAACTAATTAAACTGTGAATTTAAATTCACTGGCATCAGTTAGACTTCTTATTAGTGGGTAATGCTTTTGTTTGCAAACTCTAGTAAACTTGGAATTATCTTTTTACGGCCGCAGGACGAGTTCAAGGTTTCAGAGTTAAAGAATTATTACATTTTTATTTTTATTGATTTTCGCAAATTTAGTTCTAAAGTCATCTGTACCAGGAGTAGTCTTAGTTTAAATGGAGCAAATGATTTTAAAGTTATCTGTACCAAAAAAAATTCCACTGAAGTAACTACTTTACTAAATGAAATCTTTTGTTCTTCTTTTGTTTTATATATTGGAAACTTGTTTCGTATGTATTAGAAACATTTCTGCCATTCTTATGTGAAAACTGGAGTTTCGTTGATGTAAAATGTCTGCCCTCTTATTACTAAATCCCTAACACTCTCAAGTAAAGTGATAGGAGGCTTTATTATAGTTCAAAAGGACTTCTGAAACAGGAAATTTAATGCGATTAATTTTTATTTTGGCTTGACGTTTCGACCGAGTTGAAACGTTGAAACGTTGAAGTTGGTCGAAACATCAAGCCAAAATAAAAGCTAATCGCGTTAAATTTCCTGTTTTAGATATTTTATAATGGAACGCGAACATTTAAAAGTTTATATTTGAAAGGACTTCTTGGAAAAACGCGAAAACTTCATATTTCTTCAAACTATCCAATCTTTAACATTTGCACAGAACTTTAAGGCATAATCACGCATAATAAATAATTATCATTTTTGTATCTTAAAACGCTGAAAAACGCAAAAACTAGACAATCTAAATAAAATACCAACTCCATTTCTCCCATGCTACCAAAAAGTCGTAGTAAGTAATCAGAAATGAATATTTTATGGAAAAAAAAGTATAGATTACCCCAAAAGCAGCGAAGCCGAATATGACGACGAGAAAGTTAAAGAAATCGCAGAGAAACATGTAGGCGTACACGTCGGCGGTGACCCGCGCGCCCGGCGCCAGCATGCGCTTGAAGAAGCGGTGCATCGGCCGCAGGTAGCGCTTCACGCTGCACAAGTGCACACCACCGCGCGTACATACACCACGTCACGTGCAGGTACAATCATAAACTTAGTATACACTGGCGTATAGACGTACAAAGAGTGCGAATGAGAATGTAATCTTTTATAATAGTGGCACGAGTAGGAAGGGACAACAAACGAGATGTTATTGTAACTCTTTTTGAATGACAGGTCGCCACAAGTCGTCACGCTGTGGAGAACACTGTTGACTTATTCTATTATTTTGTGTTATTTCAAAGAAGTACTGTATTTTTCAATAATGATTACGTATTCTGTATGTGATTGTGATATTACATATCGCGATAATCAAGGGAATCATTCATTTCATAGGTGACATTAACAAATTAAAAATCGTCACGTGTCAACGAGTTTTATGTTAGTCTACACGCCTACTTACTAAGTTTATGGGTACAATTAAATCACATCATAATAATACTTTTGATAACAAGTATTAATGTACAGACATAGGCGTAGCAAGGCGGAACTAGGTGGAAAAGCAGATTAGAGCAACTTTTCCCAGAATTCTTTTAGCCCGCCCCAAAATAAATTTGAACATATTCGTGTGATGGATTCTTATATTTAGCCATTTTCCGCCGAAAATTCCAAAACTAATCGACATGTGTTTCGCCTCTCAACTAAGCATCCTCAGGACATTCTAAAGATCAACGAATGAGTCAGCTTTTTAGTTTTGGGCGGAAAAGAGCAAAATATTATAAGAATTCATCATATGATATGGATTTCCGCAAATTATATGTATAGTCTATATATTATATTTACTTTAATATATACAATATATTAAAGTGAACACATTCAGTCAGTCGGTCGATCATGGTGTTTCAAAGATGTTTGCTACGTCCTTGCTTGTACGTATGTTATGTAGATGGCAATTTGAAACTAATCATAATTTGTTACTCTATCATATATAAAAGTTTCTTATAATAATCTCTGTATTCCACCATTACGAAAATTGATACATAATACTGATATTACTTACGACAATGCTATAACTTTCGGATAGTGATTATAAGTATCTTCCAATGTCGTTGTAACAGCTATTATTGGCTCTTGATCATCATTGACTCTGAAAAGATATAATTCTTAAGATAAATAGTTACAAAAGTCTTTTTACGAGTGGAAAAGGAAAACATGGAACGCCGTTTTTAATTTAACTAAAGACACACGTGAATATTATAATCTAAACACGTACTTATAATGGTCGTCGTCAGGCGGTTTGGAAGGGCCTGCCTCTTGTTCTAGCTCATCTGCATTATTTTCTATGTTATGCGAGTGGTCTGTGCGGCTGACAATTGCACTGTTGCTTTCGTTGTCCGCATGGCTAAAATAAAACACAAGTTATGAGCGTGCCGGTACATGGAAAATAAGATTCTGTAGTCAAAACATGCCATATGTATATTGTAGAAAATGAATATAAGATATTACTTTATGTTATAGGCTAGGTTGCATAGAATATAATATATAGACGGATTTGAAACAAAATTTTGCGGAATCGAAAACCACAAACAAGATTAAAAATAATAATAATAAACCTTATAATAGTTTCTGTTTCAACTGGGGACCTCTAAAAATCTCTTTATGTTTCAAATGATGATAAAATAAGTCTTTTAAATATAAACTTTTAAACTTTCGCGCTGCATTATAAAATGTCTAAAAACACGGGAAATTTAACGCGATTACCTTTTATTTTCTCTTGACGTTTCGGCCGAGTTTCATCGGCCGTGGTCTCAAGTAAACTGTCGCAGCAAGCTTCACTCCGTGTCAGAGGCAGATTTTATTTCATCTACCCCCGATATTTGCAAATAATTATTAGGGTTCCTACACACAACACTCACGGTGTCCACACACTGAACCGGATGTGAAAAACGAGGTTTTGTCATTTGAATCACAGGATTCCACGCTGTTGATAAATTGTATCCGCTTTCCCGATTGAAATTTTTGTGTCTCTTGATTTCAATTGCTTCACGCACGCCTCTTGGATAAAAGTGGCGATCAGTGGAAAGGACTTGCGGGCGATAAAATTCTATCCAATGATTCGTATCCGATTGGAGATGTTCCGCTATCGCTGATTTGGTAGTTTGTTGGTTTTTTACAGCTGCAATGTGTTCCTTAATCCTTTCAGCAATAGTCCGCTTCGTTTGGCCAATGTATGAGCTACCGCAACTGCAATCTATTTTGTAGACCCCTGGTGTCTGCAACGGTAAGACATCCTTCGGTGTGCCCACTATTTTGTTTACCTTAGTTCCCGGTGTGTACACGGTATGGATGGAATACTTTTTTAAAATAGATCCTATTTTGTCCGTCACTCCTTTCACATAAGGCATATAGGTGGGTTGTCTGCTCACGACCGGATGTCTGTCCTTCTTTTTAGACCGCCTCATTCGTCGGTTAATCTGATATCTGTTCTTTATCAGTACCTCCTGAACATAATCGAGCTCTTGCTCCAGATGTTCAGGGTCACACAGATCGTACGCTCTGTTCTTCAGTGAAGTTATAACAGATTGCAGATGACTGGGATGGTGATGCGACGTGGCGTGCAGGTATCTGTCTGTGTATGTAGGCTTCCTATAAACACAGTACATAGTATAGGAAGCCTATATAATATCAACACAGTATATATTATAGGAAGGATGTCTTGCCGTTGCAGACACCAGGGGTCTACAAAATAGATTGCAGTTGTGGTAGCTCATACATTGGCCAAACGAAGCGGACTGTTGCTGAAAGGATTAACAAACACATTGCAGCTGTAAAAAACCAGCAAACTACCAAATCAGCGATAGTGGAACATCTTCTCCAATCGGATATGAATAATTGGATAGAATTTTATCGCCCACAAGTCCTTTCCACCGATCGCCACTTTTATCCAAGAGTCGTGCGTGAAGCAATTGAAATCAAGAGACACAAAAATTTCAATCGGGAAAGCGGATACAATTTATCAACAGCGTGGAATCCTGTGATTCAAATGACAAAACCTCGTTTTTCACATCCGGTTCAGTGTGTGGACAACGTGAGTGTTGTGTGTAGGAACCCTAATAATTATTTACAAATATCGGGGGTAGATGAAATAAAATCTGCCTCTGACACGGAGTGAAGCTTGCTGCGACAGTTTACTTGAGACCACGGCCGATGAAACTCGGCCGAAACGTCAAGAGAAAATAAAAGGTAATCGCGTTAATTTCCCGTGTTTTTAGATAAGTCTTTTAAAGATACTTAGCTACAATGTAATTTTTTCGAAAACGCATGGCATATCACATGGTCAAGAAACGTCTACAAAACTCAATTCTTCTGCGCATATTATAAGATATTAAAACCAACAACATAATGAAACGCAATTAATGAAAACTATAGTAGGAACAATTCTAAATACTGATTTGATATTTTAAAATTAATATTTCTCCACTACAAACGTTTGCTACAGTAAAATACATATGGTTCAGGGATGGATAAGGAGCTAAGGAGCATCGATAGGTACCGAAAAAATGCATGTGAGTTGGTGTCGTCCAGTGAATCTCTCAGCCGCAGCCAAATCAAATGCGGCACGTCTGGACCAAATCGGTGCATGGCCAATTCCACCATCACTCGGCGACGACTAGCTGATGTACACTATGTATTGGTTACGACACACGCAACGCTACCTATTCTAGGAAGGTCTGGAGTTGCACACGCCCTTCGCTTCCTATTATTTTATTATAATATCATGATGGTGATGACAATTTTATACAGTGGTCGAAGGAACGGTAAGAGGAGCAGGGTTATGGAGATTGTTTTTTTTTTGTTGTTCATGTATTAGTGATACAGCTTTTTATAGCTCTAAGTGTGTTGGTTAATTAATGGTAAGTAAGGGTAATAGAACAAACATTTATAGATAAAATATCATTTAAATATAAGAATTCAACAAGTTTATTCGTAAGATCCAATATTTTATTCGTAAGTAATCGCAGTAACTTATCAAGGCCATTTAGAGCTCCAGATGCTTGCATGCTATTTACTTAAACTTATTGATACCTATAGTTTGATTGGTTTATCTCATTTCATATAAAATGATCACAAAACTATTATTTTTTATTTTACTATCTTATTCTGCACCTAGTACACCACTACTTGTTTTACGATTATTGATGTGACGTCATAAAATTCGTGATTCTACACCTTACCCCTTATGGTATCACAGTATTATGTCACACTTTGTAGACGCCCTCCCTCCGTCGTCAATGCAGTTATAGTACTAGTTTTTGACGATATTCGTTCTTTGGGCGAAATTTCTAGAGCAACCCTGGTGCTAAAGTAAAATTTGAAATAAGAAAGGGGAGAAAATTAACTGTATTATGATAGCCGGGGATTTTCATAAAAAAAATATATAATCGCATAACCATGACCTGCTATAATGCCGCTACTGCCTGTGACATAAACCTAAAACACACTCACGGTCCTGTCTGGTCATGCAGTTCTGCGTACTTTCGCCCGACCTCATCGCCACGTCCTTCCATCACCATCTCCGTGTCCTCGCGGGTCAGTTGATACTCAACATCATCTCGCAGTTCGATCTCTGGTGCTGATTCTTTCCACAGTCCAAGGGATTTCAGCATGAATCTGGATATGGCAATTTATTTTTATATTATAAATCTGATCATACGAATAAATATATAACTTCACGCTACTTTTCATTCGGGGTGGACTGAGAATCAAAGTGCAACATAAACACACGTTTACGTTACTTCAAACATTATGTGGCCCGTTACGTCACATTACGTCACGTCACTGGCAAAAGGTTTAAAGTTTAAATAGGTTTAGATAGTTTCAAAATACATGCTAAATACGTATTAGAATGAAAACTAACCTATGCAAAAAGATGATAAGCAATAACAGCAGATCGTATAGGGCATAGTTAGATTTCCTCTCAATACCGATGATACGCGGTGCAGTGAAAGGCATATTGGCTGGAATAACTTTTTGATTCCAGGGTAGAATTTCAAATTGGAACATACTCTTTATTAAGACTATCACCTGAAAATTACAAACATTTAAAATTATATAAATTCTACAATTACCATGAAAAGATTATGGCATGCACAAAATTCAAAATTTTACCTCTGTATAAGCTATCAAAGTGACCCAGAAAGTTTTCGTTGGTCGCGGTATCGTTAAAGTTCCCCATAGAAATACCATTAGTGGTAGTGGAATCGAAAGTATTGTCGCTGATTGTATCTAAAATGATAGCGAACTCTTAGATTAAAAAAAAAAAGTTTAGGATGGTAAAAGTTTAGTAAAAATATTAGTTATTCAAAAGTTAATGTAATTCATTACCTGATTTATAAACACCATGATATAACATACAATATCAGTATGCGCTAGTAGAGCGTACCAGAGTGCATACCCTAAATGCACAACGGGAGATGTCTCTTGTCTGAACATAGAATCATCCTGTTCTTCTAAGGTAGTGACGTCCTTGCTGTAATCGGTAATTTTATGTTACTAGACAAATATAATAGAGGGTTGTTTATTTCCATATGTTATTTATACAGATTCATATTTACATGTATTATAGTAGGCATAACAGTGTTTAAATCTGCAGTGAAAATAGGATATTTAAAATGTGAGTGACGTCAAAAGTTATACAGAAAAGATAAACGATCGACTGTAGTTCAGATTTAATAGTTTTAAGAAACAGAAATAAAAAGAAGGGTAACAACGACGACAATTCATACTTACCATTGCGCACATCTACGATGTAAACAATAAAGACGGAAAAAGCTGCGACGATTTATGCAGTGTTCACATGGCGCTATTTTACAAATGTAATGATATTACTTACCATCTACTTTTAGCTTTAGTAAAAATAGATGATGTAAAAAATTATATCCATGTGAATCTGCTCTTATTACCCATTTCCAAATATCGGCGAGACAAATAAAACAAGAAGAAATATTTATACATAGCGAAGCCCATTGCAAACAACGACAATATATTAGGAAATTTATACTGTGACTATTTCTTGATATCACATCATTTTTTAGACATTGCCATTAATAAAAAATATGATATTATGAACCTTTTAATACTTCTACAATATGTTATTAAATATCTAATTGGAAGACTTGACCACAGTATAAATCTACCTAAGTGCTGCCAGAATCGAAATAATAACACTTCAACACGTCACCTAAACATTTTTGAGGAAAGACATAGTTTATTAACTATAATCTATTGAGGATTATTTTATTTTAATATAACAATAATCTGTGTCATATAACTAGAAGAGGACCGCAGGGGCGACGGTCAACTAACTTGACTTTTTCTCTCTGTAAAATGACATTGCTAATACGTTAATCTCGGACCAAAAATCATAACGGACAGAGCCGTAATGAGTAGCTGCTCTTATCATCCTGTGTCAAATGAATTTTCGAGTCTCTTGTATCTATTTTATTGAGCGTAACCACGAGTAAAACAGTTAACTATAGTAAATTTGGCAACCTCGCACTGTGGGTGTAATTCGTGTCAGCTCATGACCGGTTTGGCATTCGAAACATTGGAGTACTGAAATATTTATTTGCAAAATACTCGGTAAGTCGTAAATCTTAAGTGCTTTGGCTACTACTATTCACAAAAATAAAAATATGTCAGTCATGTTTAACTGTTTTGTTGTACTGTGATGCTTCCCTAGTCACGCACATTAGTACAAGTCTAAAATCTCGCACCAACAAAAACCGGACACGCTCTTAAAGCAAAAGCTCCATCTATTATGATTTCTGGTCCGAGACTTTAACACTGCGTAGACCAGAATTAGAACTATCGCGGAACTATTATTTAATCTGTGCCTCATAACTCTAGCAACGATATTAGAAAGCCAAGGACATGATAGAAATCGCTGACATAGAAGACCGAGATAAAGGCGTGTTTGTTTTTATATTTCCTTCTGGCAACACATTTCGACGTCGGAAACCACTCCACCTTCCGGTAGTCTGCAAGCTAAACGCGCTTTCATGTTCCGATGTATCGTCATCGTCGTCGTCGTGCGAGCGCGAGCGGCGCGGCGGCGCGCGGCGCGTCCCCGGCGAGTCGTCCAGACCCCGCTCCATGCTCGGTGCCAATATACGTATCTCCGGAACGCTTATTTCGCTTAACTTACGGCTGCAAACCAGGCCGGCTTTTAAACCCTATTTTTTGTTCCTCGAAATAACGTTTTTACGACTGCTTTCTCGACGTTACATCTTAAAAATGACTGACTGTATCTCATTGCGGACATATATTTTTATTTATTTACCATAACATATTTCTACATTATTGTTCGTTTTTTTAATAACAACTTTACTGGTACATTTCTAATAGTTTCTCAAAGCATTTATTTCACAATAAAAAGTTCCTTTAAAGATTTCTTAAAAATTAATTTAATAAGAATAATATAATGTCAAGTTATCATTATATTCGTTCTTTATATTTCCACAAAGTACCACAATAAATGAATTTTAGAGAACCTTTAACACCTTGAAAACAACAATAACAGTTCCAGTAATGCTCAAATTCACATATGCGAATACTCATTCCTTGTTAGATAACCAATAAAGAAATCTATTTCAAAAATTAAACACTCAAGATGTATTCAATCTACAACACTTACTATGCTAAAATTGTCATATTTCATTAATAACATCAATATTAATATGTAGGTCTTATTAATTGTATTATACAAAGTAATAAAGTTGAAAACAATTAAAAATTAGTACAAACCCCATTTCTACCATAGGCATTAGTAGATTTTTATCAGGATATTCCATATCGTGGGTACTAGAGCAGCATGCAAAAACAGAATCACTACTCACTAATCACCACTATATAACTATTATAATAAATTAATCCACACAGAACATCTACAGCTATAAAAATAATATATCTAAGTACTAATAATCAATATTTATTTTTAATATAACGTGCACACAAGCATGGGCATTACTTAAGCTTTCAACTATATACGTTATCCTTTAGCATTCTCCATCAATATCTTATTGATAATAATTTAACATTAAGTACCTTAGGATACAGACCGGTAATGAAAGGGCATTAAAAAGACAATAAGTAATGGAGTATGCAAAAGTCACACAATCGTGAGAGAACATTACTCACTGGTGAACGAGTGCCTCAGGCAGCGGTTCCCATATCATTTGCGATCCTTCCCTTAATCCTATTCCGAAACCTTCTTTTTCCTGTAAACGAAAGGATTTAATCACTATTGAAAATTGAACTTTAAACCAATGTTACAGAGTCTCAAATCATGTATGTATATTTGTATACCTTAAGTATCTTCTTTTCTATAGAGAGCGTTCGAGATACGTATCGGTAGTCCCGAGAATATCTCATAAGGTATCGTGTCAACGATACAAGGAAACTGGAAATAAAGGCCCAAATGGTTTCCAAGTAGCGTTTCAACTTATCGAACCACGTTTCTTGTTCTGCAAACATTACATTTTTATATTATATTAGTTCGTATTATATACCTACTCGAAAAAATTACATCGTGATTAAAGAATAACATTTGCATGGAAATATAAGTTATCGGGTATTTCTTTTGTATAAAAAAATGGTAAGGCAATGTGTGGAAAACAAAAAAAGAATTATTTTTATGTAAATATTAAAAAAAGATTACTTAGTGATGAGATTAAGTTTATACCGTAGGACTTTATGCTAGTAACTAAATAATTGTAGTAGGACTATAAAGCTTTTATAAACTTTTTTTTAAATCTACTGACCAGGCAATGGCGCGTAGTCATCTAATTCTGATCCAGGACCTTCACGTTCCCTCTCTGACAATTGTATGTTTACGTCACGTTCTTGAGTAACTTCAATTTGAGAAGATCTCCGACGAGCCTGTATGTCCATAAATAAGGTATAATATATAATACATACGTACATATATGGGATAGCCAGAAGGTACAATGCGGACGATTTGGAGAACATTTGTGTTGGTCTAAGAGTATAATTTTAATTTGCGTAATGAGCTATTATTTCAATGAATTTCAAATATAGAAAGTCTACAATAATATTAACAAATAGCACAAACTTACAAGTTATGAAATATTAAAAACTTATACATTTAAATAAACGAAGAAATGTGTAGTGTAATTACTTTATCCATATATTTCATAAATACATACTACCGAATACGTACTGATACATAACAAACATAGTAATGCGATTCCAAGTATCGAAACATGCAGTAACCCATTCCACATCTCAAGCACTTAAAAGATCCTACAATACAATAGAGTAAGCAACGTTTGGTGAAGGCTAGATGTTCAATGCAGACTGTGATGCAACTGCGCGATATTGATAGATCACACTGCGTATTGATGGAATACAGACCCATTCTATACGTCCGATATTTATTACGTCAGTATGATGGCGTGTTTCGTACTATTTATTCAGTCAATACAGAGACAAAAAAGTAAAGCTTGTATGTTATCTATTTTTTCAGCACTTGCTTTAAAAAGAATGACATGAAAGCGATGGACGAAAAATCGGGGAGAAAAGTGCACACATAGAAATTTATTAGGCTTATACACATTATCGATCCTAGCTCCTGATCGATAGGATGCTACGACCTCTTTTACCTCTCTCCTGAAGTTCGAGCGTAAAGTGGTAATTTTTTTCTTGACATCGTCAACACTCTTCTCTTTCCATTGTGTTATTGTAATTTTGATGACCTATCTCGTAGCTCGTAAGCAATGCCCATTTTAAAGTGAACTCTTTCAAAACAATGTGATCTCTTGTATTCGATTCAAGAGACGATGGCGCTGGGGGCAACGTCGTGCGTTCCCAGGTTTCAACTTCAAGAAAGGTTTGTCCATTACTGTCGCAGTGCGCACTGACGCGATAAATACTAACATGCAACCCAATATTCAATATTGACTGCAATCTAAGGATGCACAATACTGCAATAAATATTGAAATCCGTCAACACATTAATCTACACGATCAATATACCACGTTACTTAGTAAATATATGCGAACCACAATTATTGTTGAACGTCTAGTCTTCGCTTAAAGGTTATGAGTTAAACATTCCAACATAAATATAAGGCGCGATTTTTATAAGTAAGACCTTACATACCTTGAAGTATATAGATATATAAAAGGTCGTGACTGTACTTAGTGTGTCTCATTATCTCGTTTACACACTGTACGAGAGAACAAGATGGGACAACCTGTTAATTTCACATGCAGAATATTTAAAGTATTTTTATTGATCATATTAACAAAATTGTTAATAAATGAAATTGTACAAGTGTACTATGGATTTATTACATAAGTTGCAGATTACTACAACGAACTCAAACAAACAATGGTTGAGTTCAGTTTCAAATAAGAATGTAATTAAACAGGCACTTCTTTGAATAATTATAGTATTTGTATTTGGGATTATTATTGATTTTAGTGTAAACAGATATTTTTATGAATGCATTACGTAGCATAATTAATTTTATTAAATACTATCAATTTATATAAATAAATAAACCAGAATACGAGGATAGTTTCAAATGATTTTTTCTACTGAGCTTCCCCATACCCATACTAACAAGGATGCTGTGTATTTACACTAGATGGCGTGGAAAATGTTTGAGAACATTATTTTTATTGATAAGGAGCTCCAGCAGCTTTTCGTCAGTATTGTTGTATATCTGCAAGTCGTTATAGGTTGGTTGAGTATAGAGTGGTCGAACAGTACCTAAGCGGGTAAGCATATAAGCGTTACCTCATGCGGGTAGGATAGCGGGTGGCTGGCCAGCGAGAGGTGGCGGGCGGAGCGCAGCGCGGGCGCCGACGCGCGCCGCAGCGACACGGCGCGCTTCACGTCCGTCTTGATCACCGTCGACAGCAGCTGCGTGCGCGCATCCCCGAACGATAGTAAGCCCACACGCATCGGCGCACGCATTCTTTACACTCATCGAATCCTCTCGTTATGACAGAGTTGAAGGAATTGTCAAGAAACTCGCAGTCGAGATTTAAATCAATATATTAATTCGAAATACATCCAAAATGTTGATTTTTTTTATTTTTATTATTATATGACAAATATTTTTGAGATTTTTGTTTTCTAATTTCGTGTGCTTTTGTGAAAATGTATTTTTTCAAACTGTTTTCAAAACTCATAAACGTAATTTGTAAAAATAAAGCTTTACCAATTACCGCTTTTTGTAAAATTATAGAATAGAATAAGTGTAACAAAGCGTATTTTTAGGTAGTATCACCGTGCAACACGTAGTTATTACAATACTAGGAGTTAGTCACCAAAAGCTTAGCTTGGAACATGTGGGAAAATTGATTACTTATATCTACATAATACTTACATTCCATATTCGTCTCTACTCAGTTCTACTTATAAACATCGTATCTAATAGGGAGATAAGAGAATGCGAAATACGCCCACTATATGTAGTATTAAAACAATAACAAATACCTCTCACCATACCATGCTCGTGAAAATGTCCCATGCTTCCACCATATTCAGAAACCCAATATAACATATATAACAAATAATCTACCTACTGTTTACCTGCCTACATAAAAATATCAATTATCTACTGTGGATGTTATGGATATTATAAGACATACCTTTCCAAAACCCATGTCTTTGGGTGCTTCTTCATCAGATTCGGATTCTTCATCTTTTACTTGTACATCGGTGTCATCGAACTCATCGAACATGTAATAATCTCCAGAACGGATAGCTGTATACAAATGAAATATTTTATTATATTTACTGTTTTTCTATAATAATACAATTTAAAAATGTATTGCATATTCATATTATTGTAGTAACGAAAAATAGCCATAATACTATAATAAGGAAATATTGACAATAAATTAATTTTTAAATTACGCTAACATTATTAAAAGCGAGTCCCGTTCTATGCATTTATTTCCATATTGCGACTTCGTGCACAAAAATTCTACTGTATTTAGTGTTTACTACAAAAAAATAGGGCAGTAGTTAAAATTTATTTTCATTTGGTTGAGAAATATAACCCAAACTAAATTAATATTATTATAAAATAATTTAAGCCCATTGTATAACAATATAAGTCAATTAAAACACACAAAAAACGCAGACAACACTTGCAAATCATGCTAATCGTGCACACAATCAAAGCAGTACAATTTTGCAGAGCTCTATGAAGCCATGCAAAGGCGCATTCTTTCTTTTTATATACAGTAAGTAATACAAAAACATAAAATTCATTCCTTTTTACAAAATATACAATTTCATATAATAAATAAGACAGCTCCCGCCAAAATGTTGAAGCTAGCCTAACTACCTTCACCGACAAGCTTTGGAAGGTTAGTATTGCAGTTTCAATTAGAGCGAGCGAAAGTTCGAGACAACTTTACCCCTTTGATGACTGGTTGGCGGCCTATACAGCGGTCTGTCACGCGCTATAAGAGAAAGACATAGCTCAGCTCAACACCACATTCACACAAACAGAGAAAAGAGTATTAGGGGACTTAGCACTTACGCATGTCAGCATATAACTCACAATCGTACAGTAGATTTTAAGACACATACACGCGTTCACTCGAATATTCGTGAAGAGTTATTATTTTTTAAAGCAAAGAAGAAAATTAATATAATGAAGGCGAGGTGTGATTTTCGTATGCGAACTTCTTTCTTGTATCAGAAATACTGAGGCACTGTAAATAAATTGGATTAATTGGGAATAATAAATGCCCATGTATGATCAGCCATAAGACGAAACAAGTCACAAACACCTCCAACACCAGCCCTATATATTAAGGACGGTACCTTGATGTCTCTTCGTCAAATTTCGTCGCCTATGTGTAGGACTTGACTCATTTCCTACATGAATAAAAATATAAAATTTAACAAACAAGAAATAAAAATTGTATAACTATGCTTTACATTATATACATAGTGGTAACACATAGTGTATATTCATCGAGTTTAATTTGAAATAAAGAATCTAAATGTGTTCGTAAATCGATAATAGTTACACGTATGATGGGAGTTCGGTTCGGCGCGACTCGACTGTGATATAATTGAGGTTCTCTGAAGAATGCTCGGACTGGCGACCGTGTGACGACGACGTATAGGAGGGGGTGAGAACACTGGGTAGGATTCTTCCGGACTATGTGCACGAGGTAATAAATCTGATGATGGAGGAGATTCGAAAGAAATTCGACGAGGCTCCAAATAAGCGTCGAGGGATACAGTCATGAGAGCCGAGGAGGGTGACGGCGGACCTCCTTGGGAACTAGGTGGGGGTAAAGCCGGTAAAGGTAATGGAGGAGGCGGGTTGGCAGGATGGGGACCTGGAGGAGGGGTGTGAGAAGGGGTGGGAGGAGCGGAAGCTTCACTTATAGGGGTATGGAAGCCACGTGGAGATACGGGACTGTCAGGAGTATGATACCCGCGGCCCGAAGCGTCGGAATCCCCTCGTACCAATGGCACTTGTTCTGATTCTCCTTGTTGTGTTTCTTCATCCTCTTCTGATTACGACAGCAGTAAAGTTTAAAATTAAAGAATGTTATTTCTGTGAGAATTTATGTTTTTACTTGTTTAAACAATATTTTCATCATGTTACAAAATAGGATGGCGATCAACTTATAATTAAAAAAATACTGAAATGCCTGAAGCATAATATTCAAAACAACAAATAAGATACGTTACATACCGTGTATGACTGATTCTTTGTGAGATTTTTGGTAATGAAATAAATTATTTTGATTCTGAATATTTTGTTCAAAAATTGGTAATATGTTGATCACTTGTTACACTGCAGATAGTTTATTGTATAGTGTAAAATTAAGTAAAACCGAGTTTTATCTCTTTTCCCACTATTTCACTACTATTACTTGACAATCTACTTCGCCATTTGATAATTTCTTAATGTCTGGAATTTTAATTAAAGCGAAAGTCTTCTGTAAAATATCACTTTTAATTAATAACGACCTACCAGCATCATGATGTTCTGGTTCCTTAGACATTACACCTTGTATCTTTTTCTGATTCGCCTTTATCCTTTCCATTTTAACCTTTATTTTCTCCAATATCTTCATCTCTTGGTCTTCTTGGATTTGCATTTGTTTTTGACGTAACTCTTCTATTAATTCGGCTCCTCTGCAAATTTATTTTTCACCTCATATCTCCGTAATTTTAATTTAAATAAGAAAGGTAAATTAATTTGAAAAAAAAAGTAATTCAGGGTCAGAACTCTACCTCGACGCTAAAACAGTGGTGGCTTTGCTTTCGTCTATAACTCTATAAAAATAATAGCTATGGAAAAGTCTTCTCTGTAATATAAGGAAAGCAAAACAGACACCATCCCATGCTAAACCTATGTCTTCTTGTGGCACTGAACATGTTGCTTCCTGAAAAATATAACAAGATGCTTGCACGGTTTTCTCGATAAAAGCTGCAAAACCCTTAACCAAAATAATAATTCTGTCGCTGGTTAATATCTCTCTATATACTTCTTACACGATTGGTTCTACTTAAAATCAGAAATGAGTTCTTTAAGTACTCAAATATACGAAACAAAAGGCGATGGACACTAACAAATATCTAAATAAAATAATTTTTAAAACACTGATTTCATTTATTAGTAATAAAAGATATATTGTCAGTTGCAAGAAAGTTCAATACAGTTAATGCTCAATTAAAAATCATGATGGTTTCATTGATTATGATATTGTTAATGTGACATTAACTTCAATGAAATTTCTTGCAGCTGGACATTACACAATCATTATTTCTGACCAATTTTTCAACCGACTTCCAAAAAAGGAGGAGGTTCTCAATTCGGTTGTATGTTTTTTTTTTAATTTTTATGTTTGTTACCTCATAACTCCATCATTTATGAACCGAGTTAGAAAATTCTTTTTTTGTTTGAAAGGATATACTTCCAGGTTGGTCCCATTGAAATTTTACTGATATTGAAGCTTTTCTTTTGAAGATACATCAAATGACGTGACCTGGTTATAACCTTTATTCATTTATATATTTTATATTGATAATTATCTTGTGTCATTTGTTAACTATCGTTGTCCTCACATGGTATAAGGGTAGTAGGGAGAAGATATGAATTGCCTGTGATATAATAAATTCAGTCAGTAGAGTCAGTCTTGTGGCGGACAGAGAATACGGCGGAATCAGAAGACGACAGCCTCCAGGCTGTCGTCTTCAGATTGTAAGAATACTGCTAGGGTGTAATCATGATGCAACCTTTACACTGTTCTTTTATAACTGATTGATATTGATATGATATGATATTGACGATATTGATAGTGGCCATAATGGGCAATAATATCCCATGTTCGATCTGTTCGCATCTTTTATAGTGAAAGCCCACGGTTTGTGCTATTCGATAGAATGGAAGTTACACATTGCGCCCCAGAATTAGAAATAGAACTAATTGTAGACCTACCCTAGATATTTATTTAGGCCAGTCACTCAAAAGGGAGAAATAAAAAAATGTTTATAAAAAATTAAACAGAAATAAATATCCTTTACTAATCAAAACTTAAGTACATACATAAAATAACAATAAATACGATACAAATACCCATATAATTAAATTTGACAGTTATTGAAGTCGGTGCCAAATCAATGTTCGACAACGGAAAGTCTATTAGTTTAGTAGGATTTTTGTACTTAAGTTTTGATTAGTAAAGGATAGGTATTTCATACTTTTCAGTTCTTTTTTGAAGTCGGTATAATTTTTTTATAAACAGCAGACTACTGTCTCAATAGCACAATGGCTAGAGCGTAGGTCTATTACGTCGAAGTGCGCGGGTTCGAATCTTTTTTTTATTTTTTTAATAAGTTCAAATAATATGTCTAAGTTCAGTTTGCAACAAGTACCTATTAAAAACACATATCACTTAAATAATGTACTTAAAATAAGGAAATAAAATGAAAAATAATGATAAAAGCATAAGACTTTATAACTTGTCAGACAGTCCCGTAGTACGATATGCCGTACTATGTAGTGATGCAAATAATATGAGATAAAATATAGATGCGTGGCTGCTGTTTTCTAGCGAAATGGCGACCGATCAGTTATCTGATAATAAATGTGTGTCGTATGAACAGGTGAGTCAGGTTATCTGATTTAGCTCACCGTTGCTGCTCAGACATGGCAGCTGTTATTTCTACGGCTAAAAGTCATGAACAAAAATCTATTATTTATTTTCCTGAACAATGAATTTAATTTTAAATTTCATGGACTTCCTTTATTTTATGATACTATGTTACTTAAAAGAGTAGTATTATACATGCAATATTTGTATATTTATAACCGCGTTCTCGAAAACGGCTCTAATGATTTCCAAAAATTGATTTAGCTAGGGTCCAATTCTGTGAGAATTCGTTTTCTCTATGTTTTCACACACTTAAAACTTCTAAACTCTAAACTCTTCTGATTTCACAACAAAGTTTACCGACTCAGTAGTACTGTGGCTAGGGCGTAGATCTACCAGGCTGAAATACGCAAGTTCGAATTCTGCAATGTGTGACCACATTATTTTCATTATTATTTTATTTTATTATTTGACTTTTTATTGTTATTTTTTTAAGACATCGAGTAAAGCTCGGTCACCCAGGTATTAACATTCTAAAGCCACTCCATAAAACCTACCTTCACATAATGCATCTTGAGAAACCTGGCAATGTTTCCGCCGGCAAATTTGTCAACGCATCCAATGCCTAACAATTGGACGAGCCAGCACGCGTGGTCCTGCATGACCGAGCTGTAGATGCAGCCGGGGATCTGCAGCAGCGCCTTCACCACTACCACGCACACATTGTAGCGCAGCAGCCACGACCACCTGCCCGATCGCACCACAATCATCATTTCATATTTTATTTTTAAGACAATATAAACAAAATCTCTGTTTTCCTACCCCTACTTAAGCCAAACAGTACTGGTAAACAAAAAGTATTATCATTTTTATAGCGGTTTCAATTACAGTGGTTAAAACAATAAAGAATGTATGCAAAAGGTTCGAGATCCTATTTATAATGAATTAGAGACTATTAGAAAAAAGCTTTTTCTAAACTGATTACAACATAGTGTACTTTAATTTCAATAGACTCTGTCCAATTTTTGTGTTGGAAATTCGTAAAGTTTATACAAAAATAGTAGTACCTATTTTTGAGAGTAATTTTTACTATAAATAATCTCAATAATTTTTTAAAACATTAATCTTTATTCATTTAGAAGAGGTTTACTCACCATTGTAATATAGCCTCTTTAGGTCTTAAATAAAAGTCTGTGCCTTGCCACAAGAAGATGAACGAACCTATTAGGTAACCCATCGAGAAGAGATTCACGCGATTTGTGCCCGTAAGGAACATAATAGCGAGCGTTACCCATAACATGCCTAGGAACACCATCCGTTTTATCACGTCTAGCCAAGTGCTGGAAAGAGAAAATATAAAATAAATGAAAAAGTTGTTTGACACAAATGTAATATATTTTTAAATAGTTATTTGCTTATTTCTCAAATAAAAAATATGGCTGTCCATTTTTATCGTTCATTTGTTTTTGTCGCAGGTTCGTTCTCACGGTGCAGGAAAAAGGTAGCCTATGTTTAGAGAGAGATAGAGTCACTCTTTATGCAAAAGACGTTAATATTTATAATAGCAACGCGTGAGTAAAAAGCGGACGATTTGATATTATGTATTAGGAAAGACAGTAAAAATAATTTCAGACCAAATAATATTTGAATAAATTGTTGAAGCTTACCCAACATAACCAAGGAAATCAGGAACAGGATTGACGAAATTGATAGTCTCCCATTCCTTTCCAATATTTTCACTGTTAGAACCGCCAGGATATGTTTCGCCGCGTAAATTTTCTACTCTAAATACTCGTAATTGACGTGACGCAAATAGTAGTAGGAAGAAGTCGAATATTAATTTAGATGCGTGGGGTGGAGCTTCCGCATAAGGCAAGAACGTCCATGTGCGGATATGTTTCATTTGCTGTAACATAAAAAAAATATATTGCTTTGTAAATGGACCGTGCCTGTTTTTCAACCGACTTCCAAAAAAGGAGGAGGTTCTCAATTCGGTTCTGTTTATTTTTTTTTTATTTTTATGTTTGTTACCTCATAACTCCGTCATTTATGAACTGATCTGGAAAATTCTTTTTTTGTTTGAAAAAATACACTTCCAGATTGGTCCCATTGAAATTTCATTGATTTTGAAGCTTTGGTTTCAAAGATACTCCTAGTTATAACCTTTATTCGTTTATATTGATGATTCTCTTGTGTCATTTGTTTATCGTTGTCCCCACATGATATAATGGTAGTAGGGAGAAGATATAAATTGCCTGTGATATAATAAATTCAGTCAGTAGAGTCAGTCTTGTGGCGGACAGAGAATATGGCTGGTGGCTGTTGTCTTCGGATTGTAAAAATACTGCTAGGGTGTAGTTATGACGCAACCTTTACACTGTTCTTTTATAACTGATTGATATTGATATGATATGATATTGACGATATTGATAATGTCCATAATGGGCAATAATATCTCATGTTCGATCTCTTCGCATGTTTTGTTGCGAAAGCCCACGATTTATACTCTTCAATAGAATGGAAGAACATTGCGCACCAGAATTAGAAAACAAAATAATTGTAGAGCTGCCTCAGATATTTATTTAGGCCAAAGTCACTAAAAAGGGCAAAATAAAAAAAAATTATTAAAAAAATTAAACCGACTTCAAAAAAGAACACTGAAAAGTATGAAATAACTATTCTTTACTAATCAAAAGTTAAGTACAAAAATAACTTTATAAATACGATACAAATACCCATATAATTAAATTTGACAGTTATTGAAGTCTCTTATGTCTATGTCTATTATGTCTAACTCTTATGTCATTAACAGACCTCTCACAGTTAAAATTATCTGCAAATCCAATAATTTAGGACAACAATTTTACTGTATATACTATATATGTATGTTTGTACTGTGTGTATGTTTCTATGGACTTACATATGTATGTACTTTCATCAGGTACGGAATCTAGAAGTCTACAGATTAACTTAAATGTTGTGTGCTAATAAGTGAATTTATATCTATTGTTAAACCTCTCGGAACTCGGAAACGATTCATTCGAATGACAAAAACTTTTGTGTGCTAAAAAACACAAAATCCATTTCGTGTAGGAAGTATTGACATAAAATTCAGTTATGAAACACTTTGAATGAATTGTTCCCGAGTAAGTCGAATATGATTAGTACATTGGAATGTTCCATTGCATGAAAAAATATTATTTTATTAAAGAAAATTGGCAGAAACCCATGCAGTTTCAGAGTCGCAAATAGAGTTCGCGTTTGATAATAAAATTATCTTAAAAATATACATCTAAGGAAATATAAAATTAAGTGTAATTACTACATATTTTTCCGGAATGGGGTTTACTGAAATACTTGCTTAAACAACCGTGTATACACATGTAAAGTACTAAAGCGATGCTACGATGTTTCAAATGAGATACATTTCAAGTTTGTTGGTCAGGTGGGCGGTTAGGTAAAAAAAAATTAAAAATTATAACAAGACTATCCTGGAATACCCTATACATTTCAAGGATGTCATCATAGTACAAGAATATCAACTTGTTACGATGTTTCGAATGAGAAACATTTCAAGTCTGTTGGTCAGGGGGACGATGTGACTATTGTTTTTTTGTTACAGTTAAGTTACCCTGTGTCTTAAACTAGGAAAACCTGTATTTAGGAGACAAGCTTTCCCCAGATCAACACTTGTCCATTTGTCATAAATATAAAAAAACAAATAAAATAATAAAAAAAATGAAAAAGAACGAGCTAGCCTTACAGTAGTCGCATATGATCTGACATCTCACCTTAGTAATATGCAACAGTAACATTATATCCTGAAAAAATGATTACAATCTGACGGCCAACAGTACTATCGCACGCATCATTGGTCAAATCAAATAGCACGCGCTTCCCCGGTTTCTTGTTACACACGTCCGTCCCTTTTCACGAAATCATTCCCATCAAAAATATTAAACTATTAAGGATGCCATTTGTCTAAGATTAGTAGATAATGATGTGTGTGTGTGTGTGGTATGTGTATGACCAGAAGCGGGCGGGGCGAGCGGGGGCGAGCGGGGGCGAGTGGCGGTCGGTCACCTGCGAGTCCCCGCTCCAGGGGTAGCGGATGCAGAACTGCGGCATGAAGCCGACGGCGAGCATGTACTGCAGGGGCACGAGCGCGGTGACGCAGGCGGTGAAGGCGGGCCAGGCGCGGGCGAGGCGCGCGCGCCGCGACGACGCCAGCGCCAGCAGCCACAGCGAGTACAGCACCGCGTACACGTCCATGCGGGACCCGATCACGCCTATCAGGCATATCAGTGTTATCTGGAAACACCATGCTCGTTTATTCATTTATCCTACACTAGCGACCCCTCCGACTTCGCATGGGTTGCAATTTTTTTTTAAATAAAATACAGCCCTTGTCACTCGCTGATCGCTTTCTAACAGTGAAAGAATTTTCAAAATCGAAACAGTAGTACCGGAGATTACCCCGAACATCCAAACTCACAAACTTTACCTCTTTGTAATATTATTAGTATTAGTATTTACTATTAGTGTATTAGTATAGATTATTTATTATCCTACATTTTTATACGAGTAATATCCTACTAATATTACAAAGCAGCTTTTGACCGCGACTTCGTTCGCGTATAAATTATAGCCTATGTGTTATACTGATGTGTAAGCTATATTATTTTAGTTTCATCAAAATCCGTTCAGTAGTTTTTGCGTGAAAGAATAACAAACATCCATACATCCATCCTCACAAACTTTCACATTTATAATATTAGTAGGATGTGAAAGTTTGTAAGGATGTGTGGATGTTTGTTACTCTTTCACGCAAAAAATACTCAAGGGATTTTAATGGAGCTTTATAATAATATAGCTCATACATCAGAATAACACATAAAAGTTGAATCATAATGATTGTACGACAACACAGATTGTCAAAGCGAGAGAAACTATAGAGGTCACACCAAGGGAATAAAAAAATATCTACTAGTGGTAGATCTATGGCGTGATCTATAGGTTTTTCTGTCTACGAATGGTATGTGTTCTGTAGATCTGTGGCTTTTTGACGGGAACAGGAAATGTGAAGTTGGCATTTTTTTTAATTTAAATTTTATTTTATTTAAATTTTATATTTTTTTGTGCTTTTGGGAGTTTTAAGGTACAAAAGTGATAGTATATGGTGCGTTAAAGTGTTGTGCAAGTGTTGAAAATAGAAAGTTTGAATAAATATGTGCATCTGAAGGATTTTGCCAAAGTCCTTTTTAACTCTAGTAAAAGCTACTATCACTTTACTGGAGAGTGTTAGGGACTTAGTAATAGGAAGAGATATATTTTGCTTAAGATATAATCCTACTAATATTATAAATGTGAAAGTTTGTGAGGAAGTATGGACGTTTGTTACTCTCACGCAAAAACTACTCAATGGATTTTAATGAAACTACATTAATAAGCTCATACATCAGAATAACACATAAGCTCTAATGTATAAAGACATAATGCGTCTTTGAATTTCACGCGAACGAAGTCGCGGGCAAAAGCTAGTTTGTATATATGTTTCCAATCGCGTTCTCGAAAACAAGTCTAACAATTTCGATTAAATTTACAATATCGGAATTTAGGGGGCAAGAGATCGATCTAGCTAGGTCTCAATTTTGGGAAAAACCGTTTTTTCCGTCTTTCACACACTTAAAACTTCTAAACTTTTAACTTTTTTTTAAACAATCAACGAGCAAAGCTCGGTCACCCAGGTACTATCCTATTATACAAGCAATATTTGCATATGTATATTTGTAATCGCCTTCTCAAAAACGGCTCTAACAATTTCGATGATACAAGGGTTCACGAGGCGGAAAAATCGATTTAGCTAGTCGCAATTCTGGGAAAAAAAAATCTGTTTTCCAGTGTTTTCACACATTTAAAATTGGTAATTGGTATTGATTGATAATTACATACAACTATTTAAAACAGAATTTACCTTCTAGATAGCATAGTGGTTAGAGCGTAGGTTTACAACGCCGAAGTGCGCGGGTTCGAATCGTGCAACGTGGTCAGTCTTTTTGATGTGAAACATCTTATGCGGCGGGTCAGACCGGCTGTGGGGCGTAGCGACTTCGCAACGCGTCGTACAGGTATACGAGCTAAGTACAAGCGCGACGCATCGCCACGTGTCGTCACGCGCTTGTACTGAGCTCGTATAATGCAGTGTTGTTATTCACTTCGGAAAATCTGAATATTTTGTTTTTGATTATGCTACATTTAAATTCCACGCGCGGTCGCGAGCACCAGCTAGTAATTTATAAAAAGTAAATACTTATTTATGTTACATATTTAACGAATTGTATAAACTTACAATTGTAGCAGTCATTATTATAATTTAATTAATAATTAATTCCTGTACTGTACTCTAGACTGGCCTGTTGGCACGGTGGGAAAGCATCTACATTCCAAGCAGGATACCAGGTTCGACCGCAGTGAAGTCAATTTAGTAAACGAACATTTCTAATAAGATTGGAGTCTGGGTGTTACTGGGAGCTTACCCAATTCGCTAAATGGTACTCATAGTACAAGCCTAGAGCTTAGTTTATGGTCACATAAAGTGTGTAATTGTCTGGAGTATTATTATACTAACTGCTAATGCTATGTGAGTACTTGCTAAGCATACTTTACACTATTCTTCATTCGGGGTGCATCGAACAAAAAGTCGCTATTTTTAGCAATAATGCAGCTTCCTATTAAGCGAACTGGACGCTATCGCGACGCCGCACAAAATTAACAGTTGCTATCGCTTAAGTGACTCTATGTGCCAAAACACGCGCGAGTGCGTAGCCGCATCGCGCGCTTAATCTTACTTCGATATAAATTTGCATCTCATCGCCTCGCCATAGATTTCGCTTTAAATCGTGTAAATAAGATGACTTACAAATGACATCTATTATAGAAGAACCAGATAGCGAACCCTATCCATTGACCGATTTTTTTTACCTACACAGAAAATGGAAGACAAGCAGAAGAAGTTACATATAGATAGATAGAGAACATTACATAGAGATTACTCCAAATTTTTACGCTACGTTTTGTTGTTCGCAGATGATAGCGGGTGACTATTTTTTAATAATGAGTACGGGACAGTGAAATAATCGAGATCATTGTATCACAGATTAATTAGTTTACTAGCGTAAAATTGTATCTTAGATTGTATGTTATTCCCTATCCTGCATACATTCAATAATATGTTGAACAGGAATTACTATGACAACGAAATTTAAAGGAAGAAGTATTTGACACATTGTTACAATATTTGCAACATTTAGAAAAGTTTGCAGTACGTATTTACTATATGAGTAATTTGTATAAAACTTATTTCACGTAACATTCATATTACAATGAATTTGTGGTAATAGATCTCTAAATAACCTAATAATGTATAACAATGACAAATTTGTGTAATAATTTGTGTAGTACTGAATATAATGTCTAAAATATTTTTTTTAATACATTTGCTCAAAAAGTAGACTTTTCCATGTGTGTTTAGCGTGCGGAAAGTTATTCTTTTCCGCACTAGTGCTTTTTGTTTTCCTGCTGCATATAACATGCAAATGCATGAAGGTTTTTAATCAAAAAGTTTTCTGTACAAAATTTTTGTATGAAATGACTATTTTACAGCGTGAATACTATTAATACATGAATTTAATTTAAAATAAATTTATTTTTTTAATATATACGTATAATGTAAATAAATAAATAGCGCACTTAAAATTATTTTGAATTTAGATAAATTATTGTCATTGAATTGGCTGAATGCATAGAAACCGTTGCTCTGCCATGTTCTCTAAGAAAAAAAAAGAAACTTAGTCCCGCGAAATTACATTTCTGCATTTTTTTAATTTATTTATGTTTTTTTCGCAAATGTATTAAAAAACGTCGTTTCATGCACGTGCGGAATTGTCATTTCCAGTCGTCCTTATTGTTGACCCGCGCCTTCGGCTTGGGTCAACAAACCGAGACTCGTGAAGAAATGACATACTTTCCACACTTGTATCAAAATGTACTATTATTTAAATCATAACTCACTTCTACACCAAATTTGTAAAACCCGTAATTAACCAAGTACTTCACGCAGTGTATTAAATCCTTGTCAGCATCCTCGCGAGTGATACCCGGAAACATTAACTTTTCCTTATTCTTTGGCTGTTCCGTTTCACTGTAAAATATAATTTAATTATAGTATGGCAACGCATTTTTGTCATTAAACTATGGGAAATGAGGAAATTCATAATATCATAGTCATACTTTACCTGATTGTTTGTTGTCGATATCGAACTAATGAATAGAAAGTGAATACAACAATGAGGCTGATATATCCTTTCAGAATAACCACTAGAGGTTTTTCGCGTGTAGCTTTATAAAAGCCTATCCATTCTGCATTATTATATGTTGTAATGTTTAATGTATCATTTTCCAACATCTAAAAAATATGATTTACTTTAAATAATGTTACTCAATTAGACTATTCCCTCAGATAGTTGACTACATCTCTCTTCTTATGTAAAACATTTAGTAGCAATAAAATTATTAACAATTCGCATGCATTGTAAAAAATAACCACTTACTGTAGTACAATTAACATCAAAATAAGAATGTTTTATATAGTCTATTTGGTAAACCATCTTTGCCATGAAATAGATACTGATAAGTGTCGATATTAGCAATACAAATAATCGTTGTTTATTGGCATGTAACAATAAACTTGGTGAAATTATTAGCATAATTGGCACGTGCATTGCGCAGACCTGAAAAGTAATAAACATACGTCAATATCCTTTAAAAACTAAACACATACAACTATTTAAAAACAATTTGACTCTTTCTTGTATTTAATGTATTTCTAATTTTAAAATTGAATAAGACATCCAACATTTGTATGTAAAATAACGACTAATGTGGCTAATACTTTGAGGACTAACATTCAATACGCAAAGTAGCATGAGTGCTACGAATATGACTTTAATTAGGTGTATATCGAGAAATATGAAGAGCTTGTCCGTCCATTGCAGCAAGATGCGCTTCGTTTTTTCAAATGTATTCATAAACCATGGCCGGAAGCCGGTAGAAGGCCGCTCAGTCACAGTAGGCGCATAAGAACGGGAGCGAGATGGTTTTCTATAAATATTAAAAATAAAATCAGATGAACAGTATTAAAATAAAAGTTTCAAGACTGATAACAATAATTGCAGTAACTAAGATGGGAAGGAATGGTGTTATCGCACTGTTTTTGGGTCTGCACCAGATTCTTGTGCTGCGCCGATGCACGATACTCTATTTCATTCGATCACAAATACATTTGACAATGGCTGTTTGTGATTTCGATCACATATCACATAATTTTGCGATCTTTTAATCCACACTTTTAACATTTTCCTGTGTAATAATAGACGTTGTCACGTGAGTATTACAGAATTACAGGTTGAAAAACAAACTAAATTATTTAAGGCAATCAAAGATAAAAACCTACCTATGAATAGAGCGACGACCTGAAGGAGCTCCAGTATTGAGCGACGACATCTCTATAGAATGTAATTCAGTGGCACTTTCCACAGGTGAAACGGCACGTTCTTCTTCAGAAGGCAACGCGGGCAACTAAAAGAAGATGTCAATATTAATAACATTTTAAATTTTATTCCTACGCGGTTTTCATATAACAGAATACAAAATGAACGTACGTCATCCTTCATAGTAGAAGCAGCCGCTTGACTCTGTTTGCTCGAACCTTCTCTTGCTATGCTATTTGTCCTCGTTTTAGGATCAGACAGTGCCATGAAGTCTTTGTGGAAATAATGGACTTGCATTATCGTGATGATGAGGAACAGTGTCGGTGTTAATAATTTAACGAATAAGTCGGCAGGATGATACGGTTCGAGACCTAAATCATGTTGCCTGTAACATATTTCAAAAAATTAACCGGCATTTAAAATGGATCATATACATAAATAATTGTAAAATAAACTATATATGCTAAATTACTATATATATCAAATTATAAAATATATTATCAACTTACAATCTTTCATTAATCAATAGATAATTTTCAATAGTCTTGGAGAAGTTATCGAATTGATATATGTAAATAAGTATGAGGTTGATCATTGAATAAATGATTACAGTTATCCAGAAAACGTACATTAATCGTCGCCACCAATACCAACTTATCTGTGAAAAGAGACAAATACAATTTATACCCAAAGATATCTATGTAATACTAGATTCAATATTTGAAAGTTCCACTCAACCGAGGTTCGGGAATCATACCTAGCTCACAAGCACTTTGACTTAAAGTAGTAAACAACATAGTGCATTTAACTTAATTTTGTATTTATAACGATTAATTAATAAACAATGAATGATTTTACACTCGTATAGTTATTTTATGGTAAGTAAAAGCCAGCGCGCGGAGTCATGATCTTTGATTTACTCTTCTAATTTAACGTATGATTCAATGTTTATACCCATAGACTTCATATCTCCAGACAGCCTGTCTCGTACTAACAAGTGAGATAAATAAAATCAAATAAAATGTAGATGTGTGGGTGCTGTTTTCTAACAAAATGGCTGCTGATCAGCTTATTTGATAATAAATGTGTGTCGTATAAATGTTAATCAGCTTATCTGATTTACCTCATAGTTGCTGTTCGGGCACGGCGTCTGGAGTTAGTCTATGTTCATACCATTATTGTGCAACTCCAACTGAATAATTATTATTGAATTTTTTTACTCTACATATTTTGATATAATTACAAAACAATCTAAACTAACCTGGAACATTAATATGAAAGTGAGAAACAAAAACATGTAGATGATCCGGAAAATGGTCATACGATCGCCAGTGACTCCGATGACGAACAACATGATCACAACGACGTATATCCAATACCGAGCACAAAGTGCCCTCATCCATTCTCCGAGAGAGCGTAGCAAGCGGGAATGCTGCTCCTCTTCACGTTGCTCTTCTATCACTACATGGAAATATTTAATGTGTTTATTTTTCTTCTTTTTTTGTTATACTTTATATATTATCGAATGCTGTGTTTTTAAATAATGGATAATGTGCATAGTTGGACGGCATTTACTAATACTATTTAACTACTATTTTTGTTTAAATTCATTGGTTTCATTTCAAATAAAAAAATTACTAATCTGAATACATCAAGTGTTATTGTTACTTGACAATAGAATGTCACTCCATTTCGTTAAGGAGTAGTGTGATTAAGATTAATTGAACAGTTTCATTTAATTCAAATCATATTTTTATGTACATTCTGTAAAGTGAACTATACTGTGATGTAAAAGAAAAAGTGTTGTTGAATGTGGTATTGAGGTAACGTAGTAGTTATAAAAGTTTATGTCAATTTTTTTTATAGCAGAAAGTGGAAGAAGTAAAAAGGAGCAGTGTTTGATAGAGTGGTGGAAAGCTAGAATTTGCTGCTAAAAAGATGTTCATCAAGTGAAAAAACTTGAAATTGACTGTTAAGAATTACCATTAGCCAGACCTGTTACACGAGCACATGAAATAGAAATGTGTTATGTATTAAGGTAATTATAGTAGTAACGTAGTAATGTAATTTACTGTTGTAAATTACATAATAAACATTCTTAAAAAAAGTTTATAAATTAAAAACATATACAAGGTTATTGTGAAAGGGAGTATAAATCCGCTGGTGTTTCAACGTGTCATTGTTGACTGTTATATTGGAGATATATTATGACGGGATACGTATATTTTGTTGTCCATACAAAAAAAAAATTAATGTAATAGAAAAAAATGTACAACCCTATCATTATACTCTATATTACAAATGTTTGCTAGTGACGTGAAACGCTGATATTAGGGTTGCCTCATCTTCATTTTTTTTTTAAACTTCTAGGTGTTATGGTAGAACTATTGACTTTTGGTAAAGTTGTAGTATGCATGTTTTCTGTTGTCATGGGTACTTTAATACCCTTTCGTATTTACACATCCTTTCGAAATAACCTTGTACACTCCATCAGCGAAGACAGAGCTGTCGGTGTAATGACACATGTAAGTACATCTCATAACATTATTACTTTATAACTAACCTATAATAATTTCGTCGAAAAATTGTACATTACAAACATTATATTTTTGTAAGTGTCGCTTTGTATGTTTCAGTCAATATGAGGAAATATTGTCAATATTATATCAAATGCAAAATAAATGTAATAAATAAATACCGCAAATACATAATGACATATGATTTTGGAATATGTAACCATTAGATAGGTACCTATGTTGATTGATCTTGCGGTTTTTGTTTAGTGAATAAGAAACATATGTGAATATATTATGTTGAATTGTAAAAGTTGTTGATTAATAGCTAAAAATAAAAAGTGAAGTTTTCATTCATAGATACCGAATATTTATTACTCATGACAACAAGCAAAAATACAGACATCTTAAAATTTTACCAAGATATTTCGGTTTTCTCATCTGGCAATCCTAATTCAATGGTATGATTTTAAGCTAGTAACTAATTAATCTCTGGTTGTACTGTGACCTTCCCTAGTCACGCATATTAGTAAAAATGTAGAAAGTCAGTCAACAAAAAAGGCACTTTGAGGACATACTTTTAGAGCAAATATTCCGTTGATTGTTACTTGGCCCGAGGATCAGACCAATGGTCTTAATTGTTGTGAATGACGCGGGTGACGGGGACTGCGAGCACGGCAGTTGCGGTAGGGGAGCCTCCCCCCCCCCCAGCCCCTACCGCAACTACCGTATTGGAGGGGGGAACACGAGTGCGAGTGTACCAACCACTAGTGAGTTTCTGGATTTTATGGGGAGCGGTTGGGCGTTTATTTTAATTATTTGCAAATTGTTTCTAGTGGATATTGTGGCGTAGTTTTGCGTCCTAACTATATACGTTGTTGTGTTTTATGTGGAATTCTTGAAATAAGTGCTTATGTAGTAGTGTGATGTTGAGATTTTTTAGTGGCTTAGTCCGCCTCAGTGGATCCTACTAGAAAGACTGCTTCAATATATTTGTAGCCAGAAACTCCAAGAAAAAATTAATGTATTACGCCGGTATTTTAATGAAATGAAGAATACATCATTTTATTAGTGAAGACGTCGACTGTTAGATCCCTTTGCCTTCCCTTCCAAGGGTGAATGTTTATGCTGCATTGTAGCACGAATAGGGCCGGCTCGCCTATTGAAAAACCACCCTTTCACAGAATATCAACGTGAAATAATAGCATTTATTGCTGTTGTGTTTCGTTCGGTGAGTGAGAGTGCTGGTACCCTCCCTTTCCTTTTCCTATTTCCCTAGAGGCTGGCAACGCACCAGTGATTCTGGTCGGTTGAAGTGATGACTGGCCCATTGGCGCAACGGCATGTGCATCTGCTGTCGAAGCTAGGGTTCCGGGTTCGATCCCCGGTCAGGTCAATTTAGGAAACGAACTTTTCTAAATTAGCTTGGAGTCTGGGTGTTACTGGGAACTTCCCCAGAGTTCGTTGTGTGGTACCCATAGTAAAAGCCTACTGCTTAGTTTGGGGTCACACAATCTGTATAATTGTCTGGAGTATTATTATTATTCTCCAGATGTTGCTGATTATATTTTTTTAGGTTGCGGATGTCCATGGGCGGCAGTTGGTCGCTCTCCATCAGGTGACCCGCTTGCTCGTTCCTCCTTCTTTATAAAAAAAAAACTGTACAAAAAAGTAAAACCGACCAGTGGCGGCGGCGGAGACGGTGAGGTGCAGCGGCGCGGCCATGTCGGCCGCGGCGGCGGAGCGGCGCCGCCGGCGCAGCTCGTGCACGCGCTGGCGCAGCGTCACCCAGAACATGCACGTGAACAGCGACTTGATGAGCAGCGGCACGCACGCCTCGCCCTCCGCGCGCCCCACGCCCAGCTGACGCAGGTTCACCTCCTGCGACACGCACGCGTTACTTTTTTCTATATTTTTTAAGGCATCGGCAACTAGGTCATCAGCCTATATGGGGTCGTCCATTAATCACGTGATGTTTTTCAACTTTTTAACACCCCCTCGTAATACGTGGAGGTACGTAACCCTCACCTCCCCCCCCCCCCCCCTACTCAAAATCATGTGAATTTATCTTATTACATTATCGTTAAAAACAGGTATAACGCGCGTTTAACGAAAAAAATAAATACACGTGATATCTCACTACAAAACTTGGATATTATGTGATTTTTCGGATCCCCTCTCTCTTTTCGAGCCTCGCGTAATTAATGGACGATCCCTAACACTTGTTACAATCACATCACAGTATTGTTATAATTCATGACCACCACATGAAGCATATGTCTGATGTAATTCTTTTGATAAGGCTTCACTGTGCCGCGATTGGTAACTATTTATACGTACTTATTGCTAATTGTTTTGTACATTAAGCTTTTATTGTTATCGAACCATCTACATTCTATACATATAAAAAACAATGTATGAAACACAAATGGACAGACAGAGACGTCCGTTCGTCTATCCGTTTGTGCGTTTATAACTAAGAACCAAACATACACTTCAGATAGCATATTTTCATACTAAAAACAAGGTAATATAAATCGGATCAATGATTCTCGAATTATAAGCGCACAAACAGACGGACTGTCCACCTCGATAAACAACATTATACTAAAACCTTACCAGAGAACGTATTTCCACAATAAAAAAAAAATGTAAATCGGATCAGTGATTCTTGAGTTTTCAGAGCACAGACGGACAGACAGACAGAGAAATGTTGTTTTATATTATGTATAGAAGTGCACATGCACCTTAGTAAAGTAACAACATACATACGTTTCACTACTGTATAGTATAGGCCTCTTCTTACAAATGAGGTGAGTGAATATATGCTTTACTCGCGGGTTCAATGTTGACTGATGGAGGTAAGGAAGTGATATCCTATTGACTGAGTTTTTGAGTCACCTATAATATCTCTCGTTTGGACGCTTTTATAATTTAGCGTTGAACGTTTTTATCGCCACGTTTTTACCGTCCAAAATACAATAGGTAAGCAAAATGCTTCCCTATTATGTCGCCGATGAAGACGCTTTTTCAACGTCCACGGAATGACGTTATCGTGCATGGAAATATAAAAGCGTCTCCATAAAACTGCATACATTTTGCTTCCCCATTGACAGAAAAAGCCAAAGCTTACTAACCACCGCTATATGTCAACCGGTATCAACGGCTTAACACTTTCCAGTTCCCACTATAACCATTTTCTTTTTTCTATTTTCTATCTTTCTATTTTGCTCTTTTTTCTGTATGTATCTCTCTTTGTATATGACGTTGTGTGTGCAATAAATTGTTAAATAAATAAAATAAAAAATATTCGATAATTTTATAAATAAAGACTAGTGATAACAGAGTTGAGAGTAAGAACACCTGCTCTAAACGCCAACTATTCACTATTCGTTTAACTATGCAACATAGATTTTCATTGAAGTATAAATTCCTAACACGCAAATACGTTAAACAAAGTGAATTCAAACTAACAGTAATGTTGGACGGCAACTCTGCTTCAGTCAAGTTCATGCCGTATATGTACTGAGCTAACAACAGCAACATGGCGTAACAGACGAGTACGGGACTCGTCTTGAGCATAAACGAACGCTGGTCCTGACACAGCCATACAATGTTCGCCCACATGAGGAACACGAAGGTCAACCATGAGTGGAACATTATGCTCCACGCCATCATAGTAATTGTCGTCGCTATGTATGAAGATCTGAAATCATAACAACCATGATTTAAATTTAAAAATACACACATGGGTCGTTCAACTACTTTTTATCGTATTGCTATGCCTAAATTCCTAACATAAATTACTAAGAAAATATACTTGTATTGATTCGTACATAAATATTGTATTAATCATAAACCTAATATCTATCCTACGTATCATTGAATTATACATTACACTAGAATAGTAGGTATATAAAAACAATAACCGTGGCGCTACGCACTGGCAGAGCGGGGCACTGGAACTGTCGCTTCGCCATAAGTAACAGCGTAGACCTGTGTCGGTCGTGATTGATTCGATCATTTGATTGCAATCATTTGAAAGTATTGATGATTGCAATCACATTTGAATGAACGTATCATTCATCGATTCGATCATTTAACCGATTCGATCTCGGTACTTGTCGATATTTAATCGATTGTCTATGCCGTTTAATGTGATAAAAAGTGAAATTCAAAAAGTTACACATTGTTTTTTTAAACACAAACAATAATATTATTAATGCGTCCAAATTATAATTATAACTATAAAAAATATCGAAAGCATAAAAGATAAGATAACTCACACAAATGTTCGATCTTTCATTTCAATCTAAAATACAATCGTGATTGTATCTGTATACAATCAATGGATCAATGATTGATTGGATCATTTGACCGAATCTTTTTTCAAATCAATACTTGAACGATCGAATCTTCGAAAATGAACGATTGACACAGGTCTATAACAGCGAGATATTGCCATTGTGTCGTCGCTCCGAATGAGCGAGAGCTAACGACGTTTTCTTTTTATGTATAATGTATAATCAGTATAATGAAATAAGGTTAATTCATTAAAAACCATTTTGCAGTCTAATATTAAACTGAGCAACAATTTTTAATTACTTATACTTATTTCTTAAACACTTATTATGTCTCGTATATACTAAAGAGGATCGCATCTTTTGAATTACCGATCCGCCGCCATTTTGATTTGTTCTGAAAAGGCAGGCTAACGTTAATTAATAGGAGACGTGCATACATAGAATCTTCTAAATGCCGGATTTACGAGATACTTAGGAGTAAAAATGCCATTTTGGCTGATGCTTAAAATAATATTGACAAAGAGGCCACAAATGGCAATTTTTATTTGTAAGTATCCTATGTAATATTATACTCGTATATATGTAAACCTAGCACTTTAGAAAATAGTAACTACAGGGTATTGTTAGTATATACATTCCCTATCGATTAACGTTGATCTAATCGCAGTCCTACAATTTAGAAAGAAGTCACATTGGCCGAGGTCTTGATTATGTCATTCTCCAACAAAAAAAATTTGATCTTCGATCCCCTTTGACTACTTTTTTAAATCTCATCAAGTAATGTAAGAATATTTGTAATAATACATGGCAATGAGATGGCATATCTGAGAAACTTATATCTATATAAATCTAAAAACTTATAAGTACACCTTATTTTAAAGCAATCCAACACCAAATCCGGAAAGCTAATTCACAGGTGCTTCTAAAATACAATTAAATTACCGTTCAGGTTGTTTTCCGTTTAGCGATTTAGTCAATCAAAACTATTTCTAATGAACGTAATTATGTAGACGATTTCCATGTGGAAATCATTAAAAGCCTGTGTTAGCTATTATCAATATTCTCGGTTAATCGTTCTAATCATAATCGTTAACAAATGGCAACACTATTTTTTGAAAGTGTTACTATTGTCCTAGAAGAACGAATAGTTTTCATCGATGAAAACTATTCGTTCTTCTAGGATGTTGACTTGGATAGAAACGTAGGATGAGGAGGTATAATTAAAAGACATGCTTTCGCTAACTCGTGAATTTCTCAAATGACTTATTTTCTGACATTCAAAAATACCACGTTATTATGAAAGTACCAACACTTTCAAAAAACAGTGTTGCCATTTGTTAACGATTATGATTAGAACGATTAATCGAGAATATTGATAATAGCTAACACCTGCTTGAAAAGTAATTATTGCAATTATTTGTCATATTATAATCTTTTAACATGTTTTTAAATGCTTATATATTATTTCAATGAATAACATATTCTAATTCTATTAATTGTCCTACAATATAGGACCGCAACGGTTGGCGCGCCGTCCTCTCTCTACCTCGTTAGGGATACAGAGTGAAGATATGTATGTATATAATATGTTTTTATTTCTAAACTTTACCTGACTAGAACTTGGAAGAAGTCGATAACAGCAGCAATAATATCATCCATTAGTGTAGGTTCATCCACTTCTAACACCGATTCTGTAACATATGTCATTTAAAGATGATTTTTGTTGTATAGCGAGCTTTCAACTAAAATACGCACTTATACACGTACATCCGTACTTATACACGTTTTCAATATGTATATTGTTCACATTACATATCTAATACACATATAATGTGTCATTCGACATTATTTTCAATAACACATTAACATAACGTGAAAGTAGTCTTCTTATCGTTTGACACTCATATTATATGATTTATCATACACATTACACAATACACATGTCACGCACACTTTCAAATGAAATTTTTTATTTATTGTATACGCCAATCGGCATAATAATATATATACATATTGAACACATAAAATTAATTTAAATTTGATTAAATCACTACAACAATACAAAAGATATCACATTTAATTAGTTATTAGTACATACTATGTATGTATTGTACATTCAATAACACATTGTACTATATATGTATTGTACATAGTAATACAATACATACACAGTACAAACATACAATTTTTTTTTATAGCTGAGAATAACAAGAGAGATCCTCCAAAGAAGTTGACCTCAGGAGAATATTATGAAAACCCGTGAACTTTCGTTGCACTGCAGCTGAACACCATCATCATTCACTTTTTACAATATAAAATGGATCAACCCGATTTTGGTGCGATCATTAGTGTATCGCCTTTCCAAGCTAGGACGATTCTTCCAAGCTGATAGCCCCGGGTTCAATTCCAGAGTCTGAGTGTCACTAAGTGCAACCGAGAGATTTCTGGTACGCATCGTAAACGTCTATATGAACTCATGGAGTCACAACTATTGATGTAATTGATTGGACATTATTCAAAATAAAAATGCAACTACCTTCATCGGGTACGACGACAGAGCCAGTGGAGTCTTGGTGCAACTGGCGCGAAGTGGACCTCGACCGCACAGACGGCCACCGCTTCGATGGGCTCACGTTGCGTATCAACTATCAATATCGACATAATCATTATTTTAATCACAATAATTTATAAAATGAAAGTGGGCTCTCATACATAATATATTCGATATTTATTTCTAGTTCAACTCATTTATTAATTATTACTATTGCTTTTAATGTTTCAGTCTTTACTCAAGCCAATATGAAAGATTAGAAAATTGTATCAATAGTGAGATAATAGAGCTGGATTTATAAATCTTCATATATTTATAAAGGAATTTTTGTACATAACACTATTTATTAAGAAAAATATTACTTTATCATCAATAAACGTTATAAAAATGAAATTTTATGCATTATTTCTATTATTTGGCAATAGTATCAATACTATCAGTACTAATAGAATTACATATTATGTTAGTACAATTAACATTGATCACACCACGGATATATATAAACGTATAACGTGCTTATTACAATTGCCGAATACAACATACATTTAAATTACATTACGCAGACCATGTTTAAATATACATATATGTATATACATATATATAATATATATACATATACAGTAGTATTATAATAGACGTACATACATACAAAACAATCATTGATGACAAATTTAGTAGATGAACGATTCACATTATTCAAAGTGGCCACATTTCCGTAATAAAAATAGACTGAAATTTCGCAGGTTTTTCAATAGTAACTAGGGTTTATGATAAAATAACTTTTTCTTTACGTTTCTACCTAGTGTACTGTTCAAAAAACAGGATAATGATACTGATGTGAATTTATATTGAAATAAATAAACTAACTAACTTCACTATTGATTTGTGCCCATAATTTCAGGTTCTTAGTAATTATAATGATATTACGTATATTCTAACTGTAACCTAACTGCAACAGGCTGCACTTGGATACAATCCAATTGCAGAAATGCAATCCGAATGTACCAGTTATTGCACATGCAATAACGGTGACGTAATTGCAAAGGAACTTTACGAACGCCGCAACGTTATCGGTGCAGCAGCGGTCGGACTGCATACTAATACTAGTCATGCGTTAAATATATTCGGACGAAATCTTTGATGTTAAGATAGGCTAAAGATAGTTTCAAAGACAAGACAGTTCTGAAGAGAGTCATATACAAAGCAAGTAAATAGCTCAGCTTTTGGAATTCACGGTGAAAATGAAATAGCATTATTTTTTCTACCTTTTCTGAATTTTCCTGATGTGCAAAATTTTCTGGTTTATCAAAACCAAATGTCCTATTTAGGAAACCCAACTTGGAAGGTGTCCACCTTGATAAGATAGTTTGATTTTGAAGCAGCTAAAGCATTCACTCCACGTCACAACGGGCATTCTGAGATGTCGCAAGATCCCAATAAGACATTTTAACATCCAACAGAAACAATTAAAAGAAAACAAAATGGAATACATACAGGTAAAGTTTCACTCGGCTTCCCGCGCAGTGCTTTCGAATTTATGTATGAATATGCAACCTATAAAAGAACGAAAGCAGGTTGCAAAAGTAAAATTGGAAAATTTTTGATGTCGATTTTAACAAAAATGCCAAAAGAAAAGAATCGTTGATAAACCAAAGTTAGCTCAAGCTAGCATGCTTTTATTTAGTGCTAAGTTGGTGTATGAAACGCAATACGTGCCTGTGTGTGTGAAAGAAAGTAGGTAATTATACAGTTTTATGAACAAGACACATGCGAATATTACTAGATATCTCCTGACTGTATTCATATATAATTGAATAACTAAACTAGTGCGATCTAGTGCATATCTAAACTTGAAATTTACATAACACATACCTACTTTGGAAGTACAATTCTTTTTGTAAATGCAGTAATGCAAACAGTACGATAACTGAATTACAAAAAAGTGCGTACAAATCGATGTATCTAAATATCTACAACTTCAAACGCGCATTATCTTACTCGCACTTTCTTTGTGGCAGATTTCCACTTGTCGCGGGCGGCCCGGCGGCTGGCGCGGTGGAAGGACAGGCCTCGCACCAGCGAACCGTTCAGCTTGCCGGCTTCGACGCCAGTTAGTGCACTCTTTTTTTTCATCTACATTGTCCATTTGTTAGCACAAGGGATAGAAAATTCCTATAACTCATTGTCTAATTCTAAAGCGCTGGTGGTTGGTGCCAATACGTTTACTGGGAATTCTACGGATGATTTGCCCAAATATGCAACCCAAATATTCAACAATAGCATTTATAAATATGCATTACTTAACACGAGTGGACGGCTGTACTGTTATTTTGCATTATTTAATAAGTAGTAAATTAATATTACATACTTAAAACGGCAAATAAGCTTCTGGAACTATATAAGAAAAAATGACTCAGAATCCCAATTGGAAATCATTTAAAAAAGCGAACGTCTGCTAATTATTGGGTTAGTAGTTCAAAGTTTTATCAACTTAAACACGATGCAACAAAGTTAATAGCGATTGTGTACCTTTGGTTTGAATAATTCACGTGTCTCTATGGCGAGGACAAAATAAGCGAAGAGAATTACTAGAGGGCTGGCCAATGTCGCCCACATGTGATCATCTGTCACTTCATATGAGAAAGTGTTGTTTGACAGCGTTTCATTGATAATGACCAGCTTTGTTAAACCAAAATACCTGTGAATGGAAATAATGCAGTAAAATAACACATATCATACAACCATTGAAACATTTATACATTTCACTACTAAAAAAACAAATAGTACAGCTCTTACGCAGGTATCTAAATTAGGTTATGTACTATTCCCAAAATTACTCCAGACAAACAAACGGAAAAAAAGTCAAATTATCATAAATGAATATACGAGTTTTCGATCCACACAAACTAGAAAATGGCAAAAATATACAGTTTTATGAACAAGACACATGCGAATATTACTAGATAATCTGTAAGCTGTGGCTGTAAGAGGTAGAAGCGTTGATCGTCTCACCTAGCGAGATCTTGCTCAAGAGGGTACAGCTCAATGAGCCAGGTGAGTTGGTAGACTAATTATCATAAATGAATATACGAATTTTCGATACACGAACTAGAAAATGGCAAAAATATATGGCTGTAAGAGGTAGAAGCGTTGAGCGTTCACCTAGCGAGATCTTCTTCAGGAGGGTACAGTTCAATGAGCCAGGTGAGTTGGTAGACTAAGAGCAATGCAACGTGAACCGCCATTATGGCCATGAGGCATCGGCTTACTACTGCAAAGCCTCTCTCCAGGGGACGGCCAACCGCCCACGCCGTCGCAGCACCCATGAACACCAAGTAGTATATTCCAGAGGTGACACTCGGACGCATTATGCCGGAGAACATTATAAGGAACAACGACAGGTATTTTCCTGGAAATTAAGATGTTTCAATAGTGTTTTAGTCTTTCTTAAACTAACTAAAAAGTACATTAATAACCATGCACATCACTATGGAAAAATATCCTAAACATATCAGTAAATATATGAGTTTGAAACTAAGTAGTGGGGACAGAGTGGGGGTAAGTTCTGTCCCTATCACTCTTAGCACAACAATGGCGCAACGTTATTGTGACGTCACGGTACCGTAGCGTCATCTCTCTCTAGCTTATCCTCACTCCGTTCCCACTACTGGAGTAAAAGTCAATAAATTATAATTTAGAATGAATTCCAACTACTTTTTCACAATTGTGCTCTTGACTTTTAATTATTTTAGTTAATTTTAAAACTATATCTGTTTCACGAATAGTCCACTAACCTACATATTTAAAATTAGTATAATTTATGTAGTATGACTGTGATAAGGAATAAATATTTGGTCCATGATGTGTTTGACCTTTACGCAAAGGGTTTCTGTATCATGTTTACAAAATGGTAATTAGTTTCTATTTATTATTTGATGAGCCACATAAATAGGTACACCAACGCGCCATTATGGTCATGAGGTAGCGGCCCACTGCTGCGACGCCTCGCTTCAGTGACCGTATTCGCGTTATTATCCAGAGAAAATTTCTTTAAAATCTAAGCTAATGTTAGAGATTAAGGTATGTAAGTTTGAGTGTAGGAGGTAATCTTCGAAACTACTGATCCGATTAAAAAAAATTGCACCGATATTTAGAATTGAACTTCAGGGTGGACATATTTTATTATCCCGTTAAATTCCACGCGGGCGAAGTCGCAGGCGGCAGCTAGATAATTTATATTCAGCAAATTTTAAACATTTCAGGAAATGTTTACAATATTGGGTTCAGTAGTTTCGGAGCTAAGAGTTCTACGAAGCGAAAGTAAATCACTACGAAAATATAACACTCCGCCGCTAGTTTGTTGACAATTCTTTGATAAAAATTCCACTTTATGTGGCATATTATATTACGTTTGCTTCTGATATATGTAAACTCTAGGTTCCCAAACTTATTTTGTCTACTGAGTCGAGAGCTCATGCAGTCGTTGTCTAAGATGCCTCCTAGCTAAATGAAATTACAAATCACCCCCCAGGCCTCTACACAACGCCCCCATTTTTTTTCTGGGTCCCTTACCGCCCCCCTTTAGGCCTGCAGCGCCCACAGGGGGGCGTTATCGCCCACTTTTGGAATGGGTGATGTAAACTGTGCTTACACGGCACTTTATACATGTAATTGTAATGTTGTTACCATGCTGGCGTGACATCTTTGTTTTTGTTTATCAAAGTACCTACTAAGTATGCATATTTATCAAACATGTCCAAATACGCATAAAATAAGTAAATAAGTTTCCTTTTGGACTTCCTTTTACTATTATCTGCATCATTATCATTTTGTGTATTTGATTATTATAAATGTGTTACTTTTTATTCATTTTGCGTAAACGAATACTTTTAGTTCATTAAGTACATTTTTAGGCATTTTTACTATTCAATGACACAGTATATCATGATTACGTTTTGTATGGAAAACGAACCATCTTAAGATACATTTTCACAAACAAAATTGCTACGTATCGTATTATGTATATAATGTTTCATAAACTAAAATTTTCGAGAATAAATGCTCTACTAATTCCAGTAGAATACGTCGACATCACGTTTTATAAACAGAGAAGAAAAGAAAATTTTAAAACTGAACTGTTGACGTGTTTCTAGTATACGCTTACAATATACGCAACTGTACTGAGAACATGGTGAAAACTATTTTGATCGTACTTTCTTGTTTGTTTAACTAATTGATTAACTTAAATTTATTTTCTTTCATTATGTACGCATACAATACATACAAATTTTGCCTTTCTGTCAAACAATCTCAGAGATTGTTGGTTAGTCTGTACTAAATTCATACAAATTAAAATATACTGCAATCTCTAAATATCTAAATTACGAGTACCTGTATGATATACTATGAATGTCCTAAGCGCGGGATACAAAAGTGTATTTTAATATATGGCTAATGGCTAATTTAGAAAGAGGTGCTATCAGTTACATCCCAACAAATAGAAGTTCTTGTCAGGTAGGTATAAAGTGAAGGCCTGTGTATGTTACCGTTCATCTGTGTATGTCCGATTCGAAAAGATTGATTGGACAAATCCGGACATTATACCATTGAAATAAGTGATAGTCGACATATTATACCGGTGCAACTTAATAATTACAAATATCGGACATTTACAGTAGCATAATATGTATTATACATGGGTAACACTGCGCTACGCCGTGCATTGCGCATACTTCGTTCACTGTGCAGGATGCATTGACCCACTTATTGAATGTATTGGCGCATAACACACTTAATCTCATAATACTTTGCCTGCGCTAAATACCAGTAGGTGTGGGATGTGGGTGGCGCACGATTTACGACTCACTCGACGTGTAACATTTTGCTGCGCAATGGCGCAATTTTGAATTAGTACACAACACCGGCGCAGTGGGATGCGCCTGAGTTACTGAGTTGGCGCAAGGTATTTTGCTGAGTTACCAATGCAGAATATGTATATTCTAATATCGGATATATACTAAATACCGTAGTATAATATGCCATACATAAAATTCCTCATATTTACCCACTTGCTTAGAATGTTTAACGTCGACTTATGCTTTTATTATTATGCTTTATTATGTTCCTTCGTGTAAATTATTACATTGTATTTGTTTAACTTCAAGTATAAAAAGAACAGAAATAAGTTATTTTTATACTAAAGTAATAAATATAAGATAGCTGAGTAATTCTAAAGCATACCGGCACTGGTAAGTAAGGGATACTGTTGATGTTTCGAGTCTTTCTTTGGTGCTGCCGTAGGAGGATCATTGCCGGTGAGTAACTTTTTGACTGTGAAGAACACCACCAGTGATATACTCGTCATTACAAGCTAAAAGTGAAAATATGAATATGAAAATACTATACACCTACAGGAAAATTTCGTCATTCAGATTGTTTGTAAACATTTCCAAAAACATTCGACCGACTTTGATACACACATATGTTTATTGAACAGCAAAATCAGAGTCAAATTAAAAAGAATAATGTTACAAATTATAGAGACAAATATTCAAATATTCGAATAACCTTAAACCTTTAGTACACCTAACTTTTTATTTTGTACCCATTTGAATGATGTCATAACTCACTATATTAAAGACATTGTCATTCATTAATCATTAGGTACGTAACCATACTATACCATACTAATATTATACATGCGAAAATGTCTGTTTGTTTGTTACATTTTCACGGCTAAATTGCTAGACCGATATTGATGGAATTTAATATAGAGGTAAATTCAGCCTTGAGGAAAGACATACGTTACTTTTATTAATTAAACGCGAACGAAGGTGTGGGCTACAGCTAGTTATTCATAAATGTTTACCTCAGGTGCCAAGTAATGGATTGCAGTTAGTTCGTCTATATTCTTGTATGAGACCAGACCTAAGTTGAGACCAATTTGTTGGATGAGCGGGTAATCTTTTAAGAGGGTGCCATAAGTGCCGTATATTGCTATTGCACTGTGCCATGCTGCGTGCGCCAGTAAAAGAAGTAATGATACAACAAAATTCAACAGAAGAAATTTGCCACGGCATCCTGCAAAAGGAAAAACAATAATTTTATTAATTTTAACCATAAAATAAATCGTGATTGTGGTTGTGTGACGTAACTGTAGTGTTATGAGTTATGAACTCCCTGATTTATGATTTCAGGCTATTTAGTGACTAAAATTCAAATCTCATTACTGAACTGGAATGCTCTAAAATCGTGCATTCCTGCAGAAATAAAAATTCATAATAGAATCATTGATGTAAACACACAGAAATACACACTAGTAGTTTTTTCTTAAAGGCAAGTATAGAAAATATGTCCCAAATATATTAAAATATATATCTACTACTCTAAAATCCTGAACGCCTTTGGAAACATACTCGACTATATATTATTGTACCAATACGTGTCTATAGTATGTATTGTGTGAATTTGTTTCGTTAGAATTTGTGAAATATATTGGGTAAATGAGTTTCCTCATTTACCTAATATATTTCACAAATTTTCTAGGTATTATTTATTTACTAGGTAGGATTAGGACACAAACAACACGTTTCAGTGATGTTTATTTCATTGAATCTATAGTTTGATACATACAATTAAATTATCTTTCTTCGGTTTTGTAGTATACTAAGATGAAACGTTTTTAAAACACAAAATGTATACATGTGATATTAATATGGAGTCCAAAACAGTATTGTTGTGCAGGCTTCACGCGGAAACTAGTATTTATGTAAATACTTCCATATTAGGCTAAAATTTCGCATGATGATAACTTATATACTCTCAATCAACATTTACGATAGGTACCTTATATCCTGAAAAACGAGTCTTTTTGCAGGATAAAGGTTACCTTGGCCAACGGAATCTTAAAATCCATACAAATTCGCGGACGCAGGAACCGTATCACCATGGAGGTTTACTTAAGTTAATTCATAGAATATATATAGTATGATATAATATCTATGTGTATATTTTGATATCAACATAAAAAATAATTTGTTGCCTTACCACTAAATGTTTTCGAATCCGGAACTTCTACCAAGGGAGCCACCAGGTACAGAAGGAAATATATTAGTGACAAGCCGAAAGGTCGTAACGCGATACCTGTGAAAGAAAAATGTTTCAAATTATTATTATTCATTATTCCGATCCGCGGGATTACTACCTAAAAATTTGCAGATAGCGAAAGTGACGCGATCACTACGCGACCGGTGACTAATTGCAATAAAAAATTGGTATATTGTATGACCATTGCGTATCTATTATTCTATGACCGTAAAATGCACTTTTCGGAGTTGATTTAGCGCCACTATACAAATTACATTACAGAAATTCTCGTTTTACAGCAGATATCGCGCGATATTGGCTGTCGCATGCAGTCTTCAAGTTACATAATCAGCGTGCCAATCGGCTTATTTGATGTGTCGTATTTACAAACGTGTGTGTTTATTTTTGTTGTTACACTTTTAAAGTAACGCGACGTGTATTTTTGCTATGTTTATGATTAGAAGCTAAGAAAGACTTGTTGAACGAATACCTATGACTCACGATTTACAAGTGACCGTATGTTTTACTTTGCGAACAACACTATAAAGTCATAGTTAAAATTATTTAGAGAACACCACAAATTCCTTCATTTTACCTACGATAAAACCGGGCAATAAAAGCACCGAAGTTAGAAGCTAGTCAACAGTTAATATTCGACTCTTAAAAGGCTGATTAATTGGCTCTTGTCCAGCTCAGTTCAATATAAAACATAATTATAGTTAACATTAGAGATAATAAATTGTAAATAACTTTAAGAATATGATCACAGAACACACCTATAACATAACCGAACTTCAAGTGAATGCATGTGATTCGAAGAGGCAGCGCATCGAATTGCAATAAAATCTCCCATTCATTGACACTAGCGAAATGTATTTCTTTTGGTAACGTGGGAAAAACTTCAAATGGTACTCAGCCATATATAGGGATGAGACTCGGTTACGTGGGATCTTAATCCATAAAACTCCCGCGACAATCATCCCCGGCGATTATTTATCGAGGGGATCTATTTCCTACGAAACGCGCCGGAGCCCCTTGCGTACGCCGTACCAAAGCACTTCTCGGAGGGCAGAGCGGCCCCTCTAGCAGCCTTCAGTGTTACGACACCACACACTAGTTCATCACTTGTAGCAGTCCTTAGTCAACTTTCGATCTCGTCTGTGAGCGGATAAGTAGTTAGGACTTTCCATATAGTACTTATTTTTTCTACTCGCAAACCAGCACAGAAGCGAAACCACAGATTAATTAGTTCGGCGAAACCTTAGAAATCACCTAGGATATCAAAAAAAATGAGCCATCGTAGGGCCTGGCAGATGTGAAACGTAACTATTTTGTTCAGAAAATATGCATGAAAGGATGGTTTATTAAAGGAATTAAATATGGCATAATCAAAAACAATACATTCAGTTTTTTTTTAAAGAAAATCTTATTTATTATTTTAAAAAAACAGACGTGTTCGAAGTGAATAACAACACTTCATACGTTATAGATATACGAGTTCACATTAAAAACACTACTTATTTCTATTATAAGTTAACGTTACATTGTTATTCAAAGATTGAAAAATAGAATTGGATCGTATAAAAGCAACCATACTTCATTCTCATTCACGGTCAAAACTATAGTAAAATGTACCTAAACTTTAATTACTATTAATCACGCAAAGGTAACGGTGAAAAAATCACAAAAACAATAGGAAACGTTAAATGAAAACAAAAATAGTAAAGGGAAAACCCAGACTTCATAAATCATGGGTAGTGTGGCGCCAATAGGACGAAAAGAACTTTAGTGTTAGCCTTTAGGTGGTTTCATGGTGTACTTTGACCTTGAACAAAAAGTTCGGAATAATAGTTCTTTTAGGTTCTGATTTCTGAATTTTGAAAAATAAAGCAGCAACATTCTTTATGATACATCGTAAAGTATTTGTAGCGACAGTAGTCTATTATTAACAGACAGAAGTGGAATTGAAATCAGTAAGTCATCATACTTATGAGTTCATCAAATCACTCACACTTGCAAATTAGCAGTGTAATGAACTTCCTTAATGTACACTATAAAAAGACTGTACACAAAAATACTATTTATATTTATTGTTTTGTAAGTGAGAATGGCAAAAGAGCTTGGCACATTGACGAAACCAACGAAAATGCCACAGTAACATTTCAGCGTCGCGGAATATTCGTTCCACTTCGTTTTATATATCGCCCCATTTCACTGCGTCCCACAGTCGTAACAACCTGCCTTTATTATTTTTTTTATTGTGGAGACACAGACAAGAAAGTTCTATTTTATATAAATTAACCTATGTTCACAGTTTACCTAGGAATCTCTTTAGTTGGACTATAATAAATATACCTAATAAGTATTGACCGTATAAGATTTCCATTATCGAAGAAACTATGCAACATGTGAAATATTGTTGAGTACTACTTCAATGAATAATCTTTTATAGAGATAAGCTCGTCTTTGTACGAAATCTCAAAATGTTATTAATGTAACCTTTGTATTGAATAAAGTGTATATATATACTTAATTTATTTATATAAACAGAAAGTCTTAACACAAAAACTGCAACACAGTGAACACTTATTATGTACTTGATCAATTCACAATTTTACAAGTAAATACATAATATTATGTAAAAACAAAATAATTGGTATAAATCTTGATACATTAAACTAATACAATAATCGCGTTTGTATAATATGATAGTATGACACATTATACAAAAATGTCTGTCTGTTAAAAATATTAACACTAACATGTTTAATAAATGACTTGTTTAATTTACAGCTGAGTGCTAAACTACAATACGAGCCGTCACATAATAAAAAATTGTTACTGACAGTGTTTTTACGTGATTCTTTGTGTAGTTTATTTAATCTATCAAGTCTTAGTCATCATAATACTGCAACGCGTATTTTCTCAAGACTGTACGACACCATTATGTTATAAAATTACATTTGATATGGGGACGGGACTAGGCCACATTATCACAGAGGCCAATACACGATAAAACATCCATGCGATAGTATTTACAACTTAATAACATTAGCAGTTTTGTAATCTTTGATCAGACACGCCTTAAAACTGACATAGATTAGTATTTGCAAGAAGTATTACAATAATTAAAACCTAATGACAATAGGTAATGGTTAGTGCCATGCAAACAGTTCGTAAACGACGAGTAAATATTAGGTCAAGTACTTCAATAAAAATTTGTGTATGCAATGATAAGATTGATGCATTTGTTAATTATAAGTTGCATGTTAATGTTCACGATAATTACAACACATGCAACTGAAACTTACAACATTATTTAATAATTTTATTGCTATAATCACAATTATATTTTTTTAACGAAATAATTCTATTTACTCTGTGTAAACAAAATGTTATATTTTGTTAGATAAACAATGTATATGTAATGTAGTATTTTATACAGTATCTTAACGGTCACAGTACTCGTGGCAGATCAAGGTGTAGGTGGATGGCCGAAGTCGATTAGGTCATAAGCGCTCTTGTCAGAGAAAGGGATCAAAATGAGCACAAGTACAGAACGATCTGGATAGCTACAAATGAACTCGATAAGCCCGAAGCTCACTCTGGGCTTTAGAGCCCAGATGATGATGATACGTTAACGAGCATTATTGTTTTGATAATTAAATGCTAATCTGAGAGCATTTTATTCAAAAATAATACTTCATAAATACAACTTGTGATGTATAGCCGGACATAGATTGAATTTAAAAAATGAACGAAATGAATTGTTCACTCACTATGCTATATGGATAATACTAAGCATACGTGAAGCGAAGGTGTCGTAGTCAATGACGTATCTATAAACGAAGATTAGAGACTGTCCTAATCCAAACACTTGAAGTGTTTCACTTGTTTATAGACATCATAAAACATACACAACCAAATCATTCATAGGAACACCTGATTAGATACAACTAATCAGCTTTATATTACATAAGGAGATATAGAAATTAACAATTGTTGAGGCAAATATAAAAATATTCTGTCTAGCCAGTACACAAATAAATTAATTGCGAATTTCTAGACTTAGGGTGAAAAATTGGACATGTCCCAGATTTCCAATGCACGTTATGATTTAGATAGATTTTTGTCAGTCAGACATGCAAGAACAAAAACAACTTTTCGACAATTTTATTAAATGATTTCATGAACTTAAACAACCGAACATCCTTGACTAAACGTGTTGAACATGTATACAATATTCGTACAATACTATAACTAAATTGACGTGTTGTCGCCTGAATCATTTAAAATTAAAATAAATTTAAAAATGTTATAATGGGTATTTTTTTCATTCTGTCAATGCAAACATATCGAAGTATTTATAAAATGAGTAGTATTGTTAACCTTTAAGTAGCTAACGAAGCGGTATTTTCCTATAAAAATGATGGATTGCTGTATTATTTTAGTAAAAATGTACACATACCATTTTGGATAAAACCATGAACCAACATAAAAGACTACAATATGTAGGTAACTAGGTACATATTATACAATAGCAATTAATGTTTAGGCATTGAAATCTGTAAACAAAGACTAACAGAATAGTGCTAAATTCTAGACAGAGGTAACCATACATTAAAATGAACTCATGGTTCCGAGAAATCACTGAAAACTCATGTTAAAATGTGCGTCGACTGAAAACCTAAAAGCTTACTGAACGTTTACACACTGACATATATACGAGATAAAAATAAGTTCGAATCGCAAGAACCAATACAGATTCCGCGTATTTAAAATGTTAAAATATTTACATTTTTATCGTTTGAACAAACTCCTAATAAACACATTTGAAATTCATTCATAATAAACATATAAGTCACTTTGAATTTTTACACACAAACTGTAAAGTGTGAGTATAACAAACACTATCTGTCAGAGATGGATTCATGCATGGTGATATAAATACAGCTTAGGTAATATTTATAGTGTGTGTTGATGATGTTGATATTTTTATCGTTTAAACTGGACTTGCAAGATCCGACGCATACATCACAACTTCCCATAAAATTAAAACAAATAATGTCTTAAAAATAAACTTATTTAACGCTAGACACATCGACGGATTACTTGAGGCCCCGGCCGATGCAACTCGGCCGAAACGTCAAGCCAAATAAAAGGCAATTGCGTTAATTTCTCGTATTTTTAGATATTTTATAATGCACCCCGAAAGTTTAAAAGTTTTTATAGCGAGTAATTGACAACAATGAAAAAGTATACAAACGCCTAAAACAAAACGCGTAAATTAAACCGGGATACCATAAGACAAAACAATTGAACACACAATAGATAACAAAACTATCTATACATTAACTACCTAACATAAAGTTACTAATTGAATTAGGAATTGCCTGTACATAAAAATTACATAATAAAGTAGGTACCTAGGTACTAGGCAGCCTTACCTAGCCACGTTACGACTTAATAGGGTACAATAATATTATTTATTATGTGATCACATGTTATGATAGTGAAAACAATTTAGAATATTAACGAATAGTAACGCGTGTGCCTTAGATTCTAATTTAAGTGCAATATTCTAAGAAATAAATCCTTAAATATACGCCAACAATAGGTAATAGGAATTAACAACGCAATTGCTGCACTTATGAATTAAAAAATATTTGATTGGTCTCATGAAGTATGATATAACAAGTTATGTTTGGACTGCTTTCTGAAAAACGCATATTTAGATTTTAAGTTTCGGATGGTTTTAATAATAAAACGAAATGCCATCTGACGCTTTAAAAACAATTTTTTTTTAAAACAGAATTACAAAAAACAGCAGATATGTAATAGGATTGTAGATGGCAGATGTTTTATATACATTGAGGATTCGTAGTAGGCAAAATTGCTTAAACCAGTCGTTTTTCTTTGAACATTTATTAGTTGAAATCTATCCTAACTTTTAATTTATGTACCATGGGAAAGCCAAACGAGTAATCAATCCATCTGATGGTATTTGGACTGAAGCATTTACAATATCAGGGTTAGAAAACAGTTCAGATTTGCAAATGAGTTGGGCAACTCTAAGGTTTAAGATGTTGGTTGGTGGCAGGATGAGCGAATAAGATGGCGGTAGCGACCCGCACAAAAGTGGTCAGTTTTATATATTTTTTAGCTATATTTCATCCAAGCTACCAACATGTTCTTCTTTAAACTCGGTGCTCAGTTATTCTGAAATGTCCTGAGGATACTTCGTTGAGAAGTTAAACGTGTGTCGACCAACAAGTTTGGAGCTTTTGGCGTAAGATAGCTAAAAACTATATACAAATTGGCACTTAATTCATTGTAACTTACATAGGCTAGTAAGCTCAATATGACGCTATTGGACGAATTTGATAAATGACGGATGAGGATTTAACTAGGTGAATGTAATATGCCTGTTCCATAGTACGTTCTATGAGGTCTGACAAGGGTCTGACGATTCATGTTGGGTAACGTAAGCTAATAAAAGATTGTGGTAAATTTGAGTGATCCTCGGCACCTGACTTTCAATTAGTTTTAATGACTATTTCAATGCTAGTCTAGAGGAGAGAAACATAAAACTTGGGCAAAAGCTTATAACAAAGATTTTGTACAATGTGTACATAGACAATGAGCTAGGAGTCTGTCGCCAATTTAAGTTCCCCTTTGTCATCTGCTAGCCCCTAATCCAAATAAGTAAGTACGTATTGTTAAAGGAGGCGTTATGATGTGATCCTGTAAGCCGCAAACCTTAATATTCTGTATATTCCAAACGGAAAATGGTGTTGAAGTTATATTATGTACTTTATATATTTATATGTAACTTTCATAAAATTGTTATCAAAGTTCTATGGATAAGATATGAACCTACAAAACATTTTATCCGACAATATTGTCGTACAAAACATTTTATCCGACAATATTGTCGGATAAAATGTTTTGTAGGTCAGTATTCAATTTAAAATATGAAAGCGAAGAACAAAATAATCCATCATCTGAATAAATCAGGATTATCTACACTATTCTATATTTGACATTACATAACACGAAATCTGGAAATAATTATGTATCTTAGCTCTTAAATGGATTCAATCTGTTGATGAGATCATTGTTAATATAGTTTGGTAGTTAACCAGTCGAACTGTGTTGTGACCTTGTGAATCAGACGTCCGATAAGGTAATGTTATTCATGAAGAGTAGCGAGTCCAACGCGTCTACAGTTGCGCGGAGTAGCTATAATGTACAGCCTAATGGTGTATTTCCTCATAAACAACAGTAGTTTTTAACAAAATCATTATATGTAACGCCTAAAACAAGATCATGTGATCATGGACATCTTTTTTTATTTACCAAATACCAAACAATAACTTTTTGTAGTTAAATAGTTGAAAAAACAGTAACGAGCATATCTGTGAGTGTCGGCGAACGATAACCCTGAAATGACATCATCGCATCTTTTTATACCACATCATATTTATTTCTGCTTTTCCTACAGGTAAATAAAAAAAATAAAAATATGTTAACCATAAAAGCTAGAAGACAAGAACTACATTAAATAAAAAAGAAATTATATACCGCGTTTTTAAAATTATGTAAAAAGTATGAAATATGGTAATTTAAATAGTTATGAAAATACTTGTAAGATTTAAAACGAAAAATGTGGGGCGTATGCAATACAATATATAATAGATAAATAATTGATGAATGAATTTTTTTGCACTCTCTGTACTCCTTACTACCATATTATCCATGCATATTATTATGTTAATAATTAACTATATTGCATGCGCCCCACATTTTTTGTTTTAAATCTTACAAGTATTTTCAAAACTATTTCAAATTATTTTATACTTTTTAGTCCACTTTAAAAACGTAGTAAGTATATTAATTTTCTTGTTATTTAATTATTTTCTGCTTTTTACTATTATGTTCGCGATATTTTTGAATCGATTTTAAACATTTTGATGAGATTATATCAAAAACACTTCGTAATTTGTTTTTTTTTTCTTATTACAAATTAGTGGCCGTGCAGAGGGCCTAGGCGCAGGCAAGTGGCTCAATTGTCGTAAACGTTAGTAGAATAGAACGACAAATAACACGTAACCTAGCGTAACAAATTTTAAATTTGCCGTCAAACGTTATAAAATTTCTTATATATGAAACGAAACGTAAAAGGTGTGAAAACCGCCGTATAAAACATAGCCAAGTGGCACTTTTGACAAGCAATAACGCTAGCAAGCTTTTTTCGATTGTCCGAAGCGTTTACCACTTGTCTAGACCGCTCAGGTCTCACCAGATCTGTATCATTGCAATCAAAATTGATCTATTGTGATCGCCACTGTTACAAAACACTACCAAGTCCAAAACACTACCAATAAAATTTCTTAGATACTAAAGTCGGTGCCAAGTCTACCAAACTAATAAACTTTCTGTTGTTGCACATTGATTTAGCACCGACATCAGTAATTGTCAAATTTAATTATATAGGTATGTGTATCGTATAAAACTCTTAACGAAGACAGAAAGAAAGCGAGTTAATATTGCATTGTCATCCAGTTCTGAGCTATGCTTAAAGTATCGAATCTATAGCTCATCTTGAAGTTAGTTTAAATGAATTGTAAAATTTAAACCGAACATACAGACCAGAAAGCGAGTTAACAGAAACATGGTAAAATTAAATTCGAAGAAATAGTAGGTCACAGTACTATGAAACAAGATTAGTGTATGTTCAATTAAGATAATGAGTCTACACGATCACGCTAGATTTGTATTTAAGTAAGTAGTTAGTAGTGTTTTTATTTAATTAAACCGAAACCACCGCCCCTAGTGCAATACTGCGATCATATCATTTATACACGTGGTGACGTTTTAGATTCTACATGTTACGTTCTTTTTCGTTCGTTCGTGGAATTGATTTTGTTTTTAATACTGCTAAGTGGAAGTCTGTAGTGTAATTAGAAGTGGGGGATAAAGGGAGGGGTGTGCAAAAAGCGTGCGTGTAATATGTGCGATTACCGGGCGAGGGAGTGTTCGCTAATATCCTCATTTATACAAACAAAACATGAGGTTTCAGGTAGAACACGAGAAATTAAAAGAAATAAATTCATATTAAACCTTATATACGTATTATGTATGTAATCTATTAATAATAATTAGTGCAAGCAATCTCGTAAAACTAGAAATATGTACAGACTTAAAAAAGGTCACTGAAAAGTACGAAATAACTATCCTTTAGTAATCAAAACTCAAATACAAAAATAAACATAAATACTATACAAATACCTATAATTAAATTTAATAGTTACTACTTACTAATTATCAAATTTGACAGTTACTGAAGTCGATGTCAAGCCTACCAAACTGATAGACTTTCTGTTGTTGCACATTGATTTGGCACCGACTTCAATAACTGTCAAATTTTATTATATGTATAGGTATTTGTATTTATAAAATTATTTTTGTAATTGAGTTTTGATTAGTAACCGATAGTTATTACGTACTTTTCAGTGATTTTTTTGAAGTCGATTTAAATTTTTTTTTTAATTTTTTGAAGTTTGGCGCTCCGTCCTCTCTGACTACGCGTTAGGGATACAGCGTGAAGATATGACGATGACAACGATTAATTTTTTTTATTTCTCCATTTTGAGTGACCTTCGCCAAAATAAATCTAGGACAGGTCTACAATTAACTTCTTTACTTATTCTGGAGCGCAATAACATACAAGAGAATCATCGACATAAAAAATAAATAAAGCTTATAAGCAGTTCGCGTTATTTGGTATATCATCGAAATCCAAGCCCCAATCCAACATCTTTCAAATAAAAAAACAATTTTTCAAATCGGTTCATAAATGACGGAGTTCTGAGGTAACAAACATAAAAAAAAAAAACAAAATAAAATACAACCGAGTTAAGAACTTCTTCTTTTTTTGGAGTCGGTTAAAAATTAATATCGATAGGTACAATAAAACCGGCCAAGAACGTGATGGACACGCTCGCTCATACACCATACACAGTGTCGGGCAAAATGTAATTGTAAAAACAATTACAATTAAAAATTGTAATCGTAAAATGTAATTGTAAACACATTTTGTTAGGCAAACAATTACAATTACAAAAAGCAATTGTAATTTAGTTTTGCAATTAACTTTTGCCCAAGACTGACCATACAGAATTCAGCTACGGAGCTGTCACCTAAACAAAACTAGCGTCAGAACTGCGCGTGTTTTAAAATCTTATTTTTGCTACAAAATTCATTCCAATTTCCATTAAAAATATTAACTACATTACATCCAGTGTAATTTCCAGAGGTTTTGCAGCTATGAAATTATGAGGAGAGACGCTCCGAGAACAACTTTGTAAGAAATATCTCGTGATCAAAAGAATTTTGTTGCATTTTAAGATATCTATCCAACGACATCAAACTCAATGGGATAGTTGAAAAAAATATTCAGTAGGTACATTTTTCATTATACAGGAAGCGCTTAGGTATAGGTAAAAAGAGAGCATGGGAGGCCCGTGACATTCATACAGATTACAGACGGATAGAAACATAAAAACTTTTACGGCGCAGTGGTAAAACAATACTATTGGGTCCTTACATATGAAATTAGCGTTTTGTCGTACTGACCACTTTGATCTGAAATATCTCCTCTTTGGTTAAGAATTCCAAATTCAAATTTATAAATTCATTTAGCTGGTACATTTGAGTTTTGAAAACAGTCATTCATTTGTTTTTTCCTCATTATTTTTTTCTTTGGCGTCGCTTATTACCGCACAATGGAAAACATGAAATATCGGTATATTTACGAGTACGAGTTCTACCGTGGCACCAGTGCTGCAGAAACAGCTCGAAGGATTAATGATGTGTACGGCGCTGGTGTCGCAAAAGAAAGCACGGTACGTTTTTGGTTTCAACGTTTTCGTTCTGGAAATTTCGACCTTCAGAATCAACCCCGTGGACGGCCGGAGACCAAAGTGGAAAATGAAGAATTAAAGGCTATTGTGGAAGCGGATCCATCACAAAGCACTTCAGAGATAGCTGCAGGCTTCGGGGTAAGTGACAAAACTGTATTAATCCACTTGAAGCAAATCGGGAAAGTAAAAAAAACTTGAACGATGGGTACCTCATGAATTGAGTGAATCGAACTTGCAAACACGCGTTGACCGCTGTGTTACTTTGCTCAACCGACACAATAATGAAGGGATTTTAAATCGAATCATTACTAGTGATGAAAAGTGGATACTGTACGATAATCGGAAGCGCTCGTCGCAATGGCTGAACCCTGGAGACCCAGCCAAATCCTGCCCTAAACGAAAATTGACTCAGAAAAAGTTACTTGTGAGTATTTGGTGGGCTAGCGCCGGTGTCGTTCACTACAGCTTTCTAAAATCTGGCCAAACGATTACGGCAGATATTTATTGTCAGCAACTGCAAACCAAGAAGGAAGAACTAGCTGCTAAACAACTGAGATTGGTCAATCGCTCTAGGCCACTGCTGCTTCACGACAACGCAAGACCACACACTGCACAACAAACAACCACTAAGTTAGATGAACTACAATTGGAATGTCTGCGACATCCACCGTACTCCCCGGACCTTGCTCCAACAGATTACCATTTTTTCCGGAATTTGGACAAATTCTTACAAGGAAAAAAATTCAACGCCGATGCGGCAGTCCAAACCGCCTTCAAAGAGTTTATTGATTCTCGCCCCCACGGTTTTTTTAGTAAAGGGATCAATGAACTACCTATGAGATGGCAAAAGTGCATAGATAACAACGGTGCATACTTTGATTAATTAAATATATTTTACAAAAAAAGATTGACTTTATATTCCTCCCGTACAAAACGCCAATTTCATAGGTAAGGACCCAATATAATGAATACAGCCACTATACAGCCACAGTAATACAGCCCTCGATGTTACTTCAATAGTTGTTTTTAGGGATTCGTAGTCAAATTAGGAACCCTAACGGCGCAGTTAGACGACGCGAAAATTTCCTTGCGGCGGCCGCGCAGTCGCCGCGCAGTTGGGTACTTCCCAAAAACTTAAATGTTATTGCATAGTGAATAGAGTTTATATTCGCTATTAATAAACACACGTGAATGTCAACCGCATGGCCGCCGCGGGGCGGCCGCAAGAGAACTTTCAGGTCGTCTAACTGCGCCGTTAGGATTCCTAATTTGACTACGAATCCCTAAAAACGACTATTGAATTAACATCGATGGCTGTATAGTGGCTGTATTCATAATAGTATTGTTTTATAAGTTACTACAGTCTTCTAACTTCTTCATGGTGTTGATAAAAAAAACAAATGGATTGTTAGACGATGTGACTCAAAAAAATTCACCGGTGAGTGGATCTCTATGGGTTCAATTTCCACCATCTTCGTAACTACGAAATAGTGTTTAATTAGTGGCGTTTAGTAAAACTGGGTGCGGCCCATTACTTGACTAAACAATGAAACCTCACGTTAGCTAAGTTTATGTATCGACTGTAGTAACCATCCCAGAAAATGTCAATGCATTATTTGCAAATAGTGGCATTTGATATAGAAGTTTGACTTTGTGACTGAAGTAAGTAATAATAGTAAGTAACAAACTTCAAACATTTATACGTTAAAATCATAGACTATACAGATAATTACAAAAGGTGTAATACCTAGTACCTGAATATGTCACACATTGGACCAAGTGGTTCTTGATGAAGTTCAATTTTAATAAACTTTTTAGTACTTGATTCCCAGTAAATATGAGTATGCGTATACTATTGCCTAGTGTCCGACTGAACCTTCGACCTCGAGTTTCGGCACAAAATTGGAGTTCGAACTTAGTTTTAGTAGTAGTAGAAATTATGATGGAAAAAGAACATTTAAAATAATTCAATAATTCCAATGTAACATAAAAAGCGATTATACGTGTGGGTGAAAACTTTCAATAATGGCGCCACATTACCTAAAATCGGCATTAATTATTTCATAGAGAACTGAATCTTCAAAATCTGGGAAGGACTTTCAGAGTTTACTTCGGTTGTTTGATCACAAGAATGAACATATGTATCTTTTTATAATAATGTAATGTAATAATGATTATTGTATTCCTATACTGTGGATTAATGCTATGTTATATTGCATAGCAATTGTATAAAATAAAAAAACAGAACTCGCTGTCGTTACATTTCTCAAGACACATTCACTCCATTGCAGGATGCAGGAAAGCACTTTTGTACTTATTGTATAGCCTTATTTTTTTGTTATAATATTTGTTGTTCCATTAAGACACAAATAAATATATTATTCCAGTTGTAACTGGCCGGTGATAGTTTGCACCAGTGTATTTTTTCTTAATTGCATCTCGGTGACAAGAAGCACAAAGGCGAGGCGGCGAGGTCGGCGGCCGACCGCGATATCACGCGATATGGTATATATCTTTATAATACATAATATTATGTATCATACATACATACATACACTTTGAGTAAATATTTTTATGTAAGTTCATCTCGCTCTAGTATTTTTTGGTGAAATGGAACTTTTCTCATCAATTTAAATATTTTTAGTATTCTGTATTATAAAAAAGGAAAAACGGAACGCTTACAGCATTATTCATGCGTCCATCCATCCGTCCGTCTGTCAGTCTCCTTAGAAACTATATGTTATCTTGTTAAGTGTTAACTCTCATATTATTATTAATATTTTAGAGAATATGCAATACGTATTATTAATATTTTAGAGAATAAAAGAAGGCAAAAATTTAGTATTCAAACTCGACTTGACCAATCTAAAGCCCCATTTGCTGTGACTCTACAGTTCCGAGACACGTCCCTCACCACGTCTAGAGTACTGGAATCTTTGGTGTCGACATCTCTCGCGACATTCAATTCCGAAGTCGGAAGGTCGGGTCGGAAGAAGGTCTGGTCTGAATGTTTAAGGTCAGGCTGGTTTCCAGCTCGGTTTGCTCAATAGGGCGAAGTGTTGCTTCCCTTTGGGGCAGAGGCTACTATTATACGTATAAGTCGCGAGCTCGGCCCCATATGGAGTAGTGTAGACCGGGGTCAAAAGCAGCACGGGGCGGTAGTACCAATGGCTATAACTCCTAAAATACAATATCAAAAAGCGCGAATACTTGACCAACTAGGTGTCTGATAATTTCAGACCTGTCACTAGTCAAGCCGCGTAATGTGGAACGATGTTGACGTCCCAGCGGACCTTTTTTTATTTTGTAGCTGAAAAGTAAATACGATTAATCATATTTTCTCTTCATTTATGTTTTACCTGTGTTTATTGAAAACAATTGCAATTTTTAACATGAATTATCACAGTTCTGAGATGCTATTGTACATGTTTTAATAAGTTTACATTCACGAGAACAGTTTTTATTTTAATAATTATTAAAACTGGCTGCTTGGGTGTAATAATATAGTGACAAATTTCACGGGTACGATTGTAGCATTACAATTGACTCTTGGTTACTTACGACTTATGACCCCGAGCTTACTATTATCTATATCCGATTTTACTTATGTCATTTAGGATTTTTATTTGATTTTTTTTAATGTTGACAATTATTTTAGGTACACAATGTAATTGGCAACATTTAAAAAAATTCAAAGAATCAACGATTCAATGATGTGTACATGATATGTAGAAAACATGTAAAGATTTTTACTTAAGTGCGTATTTTCGAATGATAACTGACTATGGATATCTATTAGGAATAAGGGTTTTTTGAGTTTCTAGTTTGTAACACCAGTAAAAACAAGTTTTTCGGTTTTCGGCAAATTCGTCAAACTTCACATTCCAATATCTAAAGTAAAATTATAAAATATAAAATTATAAAATATAAAATTGTGCCATAACGTTGATTGTTACTTCATGTAAACACAAATATGAATTTAGGGGTCAGTTGTACCATAGGGTCAATAGTACCGCCTTACTTTTCATACAAACAGGTAGTTGTCAATGTTTGTATGTATGTATGTATGATGTATGTATGTATATTCCAGAAATATAAAAATTGTAACTTTTGACCCCGGTCTCCCCGACTGCTGCATGCGCACGGGAGCACCTGCATATCAGCTTGTGCCATTTGACTCGGTTCAAGGGCGAGCTGTGGAAATTGTCGATGATCCCTGGCTTACAAGCGGTCTCGAAAACTTTAAGTTTGAGGAGAAACTTCGCCTCCCTGTTTGTGTTCTATATACTACTTGTATTGTACTCGTATAATGGGCTGTGTTCAAAGGAATTGCTCGACATGATGCGCATGGTCAGCGGTCACCTTCTACCATCGCACCGCTCGCCACTGGCAGGGAATGTATCCTCACACTTTGAAACCAAAAAGTTTTTTCCCTCGAATATTGAGGTTGTGGAATAAGCTCCCTATCGAGGTTTTTCCAAGAAACTAGAGCATGGAGTTCTTCGAAAAGGGCGTAAAAAGATATTTACAGGGTTGGCGATGCGCAAGTGGTACTCCTGGAGACGCAGGCGTCCATAGGTTATAGCATAGATGTATGTATATAAGTGGATGTTTAGGAGGTCCGGAGCCCCCCTCTTAACCAACGCTTATGTTCCCCAACAGCCACCTTTTATATCCGTAAAAACAAAATATTGCTTAATTGGATGATGTTTATGTAATTTCCGATTGATTACTTTTATTGGCGTTTAGACTAACAACTAGACAGACATAAATAACTAGATAGCTAAAAACGACTTTTCTTTTATGGATTATGGGACCCCAGTACCGGATTAAGCAAGCGCGGGGCCCGTAGCAAATTCTATCGAAGGACTCGTGATCTGCTACGGGTTCACGGTAAAAAAATTAAATACCCAATACGTTTATTTGCCGTCTACAGGTTACAATTTTGTTGGTGTTTAATAGTACAATAGATCACTCTAGGCTCTGTTGGGCGCTGACAAGTACAAAAAACCGGAGATGAGGTTGCCCTGGCATTGTAGAACAATTTTGATAAGAAACTAACAATTTAAAACAGATTACAATACACAAAGAAATTATAAATCTTTCTCAGTACATATTTCAGTGTATATTTATTACAAAGTATATTATATTTTTAGGTATAGCTAATGTTATATTTTATCAATGGTGTACTTTAAATTATGCATTTTTTATATTTATTTATCTGTTTATATTATTATTTTTTAAACTTTTACAAATAACTTCTAGATTTCATGTGGGCAAATTTAGAAATAATGCTATTCGTATCAATTTCTCTGAGCACATCATATTCTGTATTCATCAAAGAGAGATAATTCAAACGTTCTAACTCATACTATAAGTCAAGAACGTTGGAATTACATGAATTATCATTTAAAAATTACGCTCAGGTGGAGATGGGCCGGTTTAGGTACGCGGAGCCCCCTTTTCCGCGGGACCTGTAGCAATTGCTACGTGGTTTATCCGGCTCTGTGGGACCCCGCCATATGAAAGCTATAGCTACTTCCGTGAGCTACGCGCTATGTGGGCCGTATGCTAGTTTGTTACGTTTGTGGTATTCTGTCCCCTTATCTCTGAAACTACTAGACCCAGAATTGTAAAAAAGCGAATATAAAACCTTACCTAAAGTTTATAGGAAAAATATAACGAGAGTCTACAGATCTTAAGAAATTGAGATTAGAAACTTACCGTTTTATAAAAATCATACGGAACCCTCTGCGCGCGAGTCAAATTTGCAATGGACCAATTTTTTTACTTGAAATGGTTACAAAAACATTTATGTGTCTTCATTTAAAATTTCGAGTATCACCGCTTAGGTACTACGAGTATGTACAATTGTACACTCATCAAAAGTGTCAAGGATCAAGTACGTTTTAGAGTATTGCCGCAATTGAGGATTATTATTTTAACTTTTTTGGATCGTTATTGATTCTTTTTAGTGACTATCACTATTTGAATAAATAATTTTCTTTAAATTTTGATTAAAAATAGAAAATGAACTGTCAATCACGATTCCTATAAAAGTGTGTAATAGCGTTTTTACAAAACCATTACAATTTCTGCATCGGAACTGAAAAAAATTGCATCGACATGGAGCGACGACATCATCTGACACGCGAAGAGATCATGAGAGCCGTCGGAATGTTGCAAGCTGGTTCCAGGCAACGTACTGTGGCTGTCGCTCTTGGCACTACACAGAGCGTCATAAGCCGTATCTGGACACGCTATCGTATCACGGGCAGCGTGGCCGAGCGACATAGAGGACGATCTCGCATCACCACTCGCAGACAGGACCGGTACATCCAAAATATTACTCGACCGAATCGTACTATGACCGCCATGATGTTGGCTACGAAGCTCCACAGCTCTTTAGGCTTGCTGATAAGTGACCAAACCATCCGAAATCGTTTACGTGAAGTAAGTCTGCGTTCCCGAAGGCCGCTGAGAGTTCTGCCTATAGCACCCTGCAATCGTATGGCCCGTTTACAATGGGCTCGCGAACACAGAAATTGGGAGGAAAAAGACTGGCGTTGTGTTTGCTTTTCCGATGAATCTCGTTTCGGTATGAGGCCGGATACAAGACGTACTCGAGTTTGGAGGACCTCTGGACGTCAAGAACGTTTGAAATTTTGTCAAGAAGTTCATTCATACGAGGGCTGCTATTTATGTATCTGGAATTACAAAGTGAAACAAACATATAGCATTTATTATAGTTTTATTGCTTTTCAAAATATTCACCATGATGATCAATGCACTTTTGCATGCGTTGGAACCAATTTTCGTAGCACTTTTTCCATTCGGATTGAGGTATCTCCAAAACGTGCGTTTTGAACGCATCAACAGCCTCTTCACGGCTCGAAAAACGTTGACCACGTAATTTATTCTTCACGGTTGGGAATAAATAGAAGTCGTTGGGGGCCAAGTCGGGGCTGTACGGCGGATGACCCGTTAATTCGATCTTTTGATCTTCCAAATACCGAGTTGTTTCAGCCGATGTGTGGCAGCTAGCATTGTCATGATGAAGAAGGATTCTGCGTTGTCGGTTGTTCTTTCTTATTTCTTCAAAGACTTCTGGCAAACAAATGGTCGTGTACCATTCAGACTTAACCGTTTTACGATCCTCTAGTGGCACTGTAGCTACATGTCTATATATACCAAAAAAACAAGCGACCATTTGCTTCACAGTGCTTTTTGAACGAATGACTTTTGTTGGGTTCGGCTCATCTTGGAACACCCAAACCGTTGATTGTTGTTTAGTTTCAGGATCATACGCATATATCCAAGATTCATCACCTGTGTAGATATTATAGACAACCTTTGACGTGTGAAAAAATGTTACTTTTGTAACATTTTTTCACACCAATCAACACGAGCCCGTTTTTGGTCAATTCTCAAGTTGTGTGGAATCCAACGTGAACAAATTTGTTTTACAGCTAAATGTTCGTGTAATATTTTATATATACTCGTCATACTTATCCCCAGAGACACCTCTATCTCGCGATATGTAACATGACATCTTGCATTATTAGTTCCCGCACAGCATCAATATTTTGAGGTACAACAACCGATTTAGGGCGACCTTCTTTAACTTCGTCCGTGAGCACAGACCGCCCACGATTAAACTCACTAAACCAGTGATACACAGTAGTTTTCGATGGTGCTTCGTCCCCAAAAGTCGAAGTGAGTTGATCGATGCACTGTTTTTGAGTTAGCCCTCGCCGAAAATCGTAATATATCATAGCACGAAAATTTTCACGACTTAAATCCATGGTGATAAAGACTCGCGATTTTCAAAATGACGCCACATAGGATAAACAAATGACAGCTACATGAAACAAATTGTATTCTTCAGCCAAAGAGTTCCATTTTTAAATATTATAATTACTTTTTTAATATTGTTCTGTAACTGACCAGTTCCGGATACATAAATAGCAGCCCTCGTATGGAGGGGGAGGGTATGGGGGTGAGGGGGGGGGGGGGGACAATAATGGTTTGAGCCGGTATTTGGATCGGTGGAAGAACCGATTTCATGAGGGGCAACCTCAATGCTAAGATTTATGCGGAGAGGATTGTTTCAGACGTGATCATCCCTCTGCGAAGCCGGTTGGATGATTCGTTTCGACTAATGCACTACAATGCACGTCCACACAGCTAGTCGTAAAACGCGCTCTTGCCGACGCTCGCATCAACATTCTGCCGTGGCCTGCTCAATCGACAGACCTCAACCCAATTGAGCATGCGTGGGATATGCTTCAAAGAAGAGCTCTGTCGAGTATGGATGCCGTGCATACCCCACAACAACTTTTTGACTTGTTAGATAGAAGGTGGGCGGCCATTCCTCAAAGTGAGTTTGATGAACTAATTTTAAGCATACCAAATCGCTGTGATTGTGTAATTCGTGTCAATGGTGGAAACACAGATTATTAATTTTTTTATCTTTACAACAAAAATTTAAAAAAATCCTCATTTTTGCCTTTTTTTGCCATTTAAATGACGACATTAACTTAGGTTAATTTCCCATTATTTGCAAAAATTGTAATTTTTCTTAATTTTTACAAAATATAGGGATAAGTTGTTCACTTAAACATAGGAATTAAAGTAAGAAGCCAGTCTGGAAGACTAGATTTGATAAATATTAATTGGATAATTTTTTATAGTTAAAAATGTACTTGATCCCTAGACACTTTTGATGTGTGCATTATTACAAAATCACTACATCACTATTCACTACATATTATCATCATTATCACTACATATTATAAAACTACATAAAATTATAAAACAAAGCCCCCCGCCGCGTTTGTCTCTCTGTCTGTCTGTCTGAACGCGATAAATTCATACAGTTTTCACCAATGGATGGAGTGAGTGGAGAGGAAAGTTTATGTGTATAATTCATTAATTTTTTGCGTAAATTGGTTGAAATATGACGATGATTGTTGAAGATGTCGGAAAAAATCAAGCCGACTGGGAGCTTTCATCAAAAATGCTGCCTAATCCCTTTGAGATATAACAAAACAAAATACATTGTGAATTGTTCCTCTTCTATACATCTACAAAAAAGTCTGCGTTTGCATGTCTATCTTTTAAGGATAGCTTACTATACCCATTTTAATCTTTAAAAAAATGGTCACATATAATGTGGTAATTGGAAAGCTATTTAGACGGATACGATATTAATCCTTATCAAATTAAATATGGTGCGTTAGTTACCTAAAGCATTTTATGCACATTATAATTGCCCTGTAGACCACACAATTTAAATTAATATCTTAGAAATTATCGCAAAATTAAAAATATCGCGACAAAATAAATTCAAACGGTTCCACACTGACGCGACACGCGTGATGCAATGTTCGACGCAACAAGCTGATACGACACAACGACAAAAAAAAATATGGGCATATATACTTTGCTACCCGTGCGAAGCCGGGGTGGGTCGCTAGTTATATTATAAGTTAATTAAGATTTGCATTAATTTTTAAGGTGTAATTTGTATTAATTTGAATAAATTGAAATGAATTGAAATTGAAGTAATATAATAGTCTTCGTAATTTAGTAGTCGTCTGTGAGTTGATTCCTAACAAGATAATTGATCCGTCGTAGTAGCTACTAGCTAGTACTAGTACAATAAAAGAATTACTTATAAAAATAACTACTTATTACAATCTGTAAAGTAAAAGTTTACGCTAGTAACTAATTAATCTGTGGTAAAAGTAATCAATGTCTGTGGTAAAACCTAGGTAAAACAGAGTAGATCTACATTATGTAGGTCAGATACTCTCTCTTTCATACTTGCATAAGCAACTGGTACTGTGTAATTATCTGAATATGGCAGATGAAATAAAACTTTCATGTACATACATATGTACATAATATAGTCAGTATCTACACGCATACCGCGAAGAGTACACGTATTCTTCGCTGCAATTTCATTATTATATGAGTTGCGTTCTCATAATCGCTACACGAGTTTTCCATTTCAGCCGGCAGTGTGGTGCTAAGAGAGTGCTAATAATCGCTAGGCGTAGGTGTAAACAGAGGGCTAGGCAGGTAGTGTTCCGAATTGTCAGATTTATGGGCCACACGTGAATTCGGGTCAGGACATACGTCCTTATACGTATGTACATTAACAATTTAACGATGATAGGAAAAAATACTACATAAAAAACATGAGTCGTGCGATCGTGTCTTAGCCTCTATTGAGGACTATACAAAATAAGTCAGGTACTAAATTATAATAGGCATATTAGATCACGGGTGAAATCGATGATTTCATACTCGTCTACGAAAATGGCGTATTATAACAGACGCTTGCGAGCGATTTAACCAGTCGACTAAACCATTTGAGCGGAGCTATCCAGATTCGTTAAAAGACATACTGAGCTTTGCATATCGCAAATGGAATGCAAATTCGGTAGCGTTGAAGGGCTGACAAGGCCACGGCAAGTCGGTCAACGGGTCGGAACAGTATGGATAGAGAGGACGCACCCAGAACACGCGGCGCGCCCAGCTGGAGGATACGTCCCTTTCCCGCAATGCGACGATTACTATTTTGATAATATGATTCACAGAAATATGAGTAGATACATAATATTAATTTTCTTATTTACTGCATTTTCTCTATCGAAATTTTTCGCAAATTAATAAAGGGATATCTTCAAAAGTCGTTAGCCAATGGGCCAGACAGGTACAAGATGAAAAAAAGGATTGGAAAATATTATTACAGGTACAAATAGATACTTATAATGATTGAAATTTTTTTTTAAAAGATTTTAAAATACAGTATGTAGTTCCTATTTTTACTTTCAAAATCAGAAATTGAAGGAAATAAAACATTTTAATAAAAATGTACAATCTAATATTTTCTTGGCTTTTGAAGATTTTCATACACTTTCTTGAATTTCTAGCAGGGAAGGGCGACTGCTCTCCTCTGTTCCCCTTGGCAACACACATGGATATCTTATACGTAAATGCATACCAGGGCTTAAGTTATGATAATTTTATGTAGTCACTCCTTGGATTCGTCTTCTCATCTTCACATATAAAATTACGCAACATTAAAAATTTCAAGCACTACGTTTACCACAGTGGTGACGTGAGATCTATTTCGATGGTTTATAATGCAGAAGTGTTAAAGAGTAATATATTTCTATGGCAGCGTGACCCACACGCGGCACCAGTCGGTTCCGGTACATTGCGTCATAACAGTCGCCTCAACGCGCCGCTGTCTCAATCTGATATGAATTTAGAATAGAATCAAATTTAAATGTCTACCAAGCTACACTAGTGAATTAATTGCAAATAAAAACATTTGCGAGATTTTACTATATATACCATTAAGATTTCAGGAGGTGAAGGAAGTATGTAAGGACTGCAATGGTTGGTACACCATCCTCTCTGACTAACCCATTAGGGATACAGCGTGAGGTTGTCGATAAATAAATAAATGTATGTATACCACGTATACAATTTCGGTGCTAATTAAACTTAATGAATACCTCATTTTTTCTAGATTATCTTTTAATAACCAATTCTGTTTAAAACTGTATAACACTGCGTAATATAAAGTAATAATATTACTTTATATTACGCAGTATATTATATACGCATATTAGTAATAATATTTTAAAAATATTATAATTTGGTTTAAAATATTTTATAAGTAAATAAAAGTAATAGAAGTACTCACCCATAATATTTTGTTCAAATTTGTAGTTTTAAAGTGTAGAAAACAAATGTTATCCAAATCTTATTGAATTAAATAACCTCATGCATATGCAGAACCTACTCAGGTGTATGCAGAACTCACCAAAGTTCAATAACAATTGGATGAATGGTTTAGGAACGCATTGAGCACAAACATAAAAAGATACATTCGTTTTTTATACATTAGATATCATTAAAAGATAAATAATTTCTTTTCCAAAATATAATAATTATGAACTTACACCACACTTATTTTATAGGGCTCTCTGCAGCCAAATACCAAGAATGGAACCCTTATAATGTCGTCCTTCCTTCTGTCTGTTTGTCCATATATCATAGTTATTTTTTTAGAGACTTGGCACTACTAATATAATATGAAATTTACAAGGAAGGATGTGAACTTTTATCTCGAATATGGAATTGGGTGGTTTTGTAATACAGATCACAGAGAGTAATTATGACTAATATTAAAAATACATGTACATAATATGAAGACTTTTAATTAAGTATAAATTTTAGGCTTTACTCATAAATGTATAACAGTAGATATAACAATACAAGTATCAATTTTACTTACTAAGTAAAAGTCCAGCTGGCAGCACAAGGCGGACAAATAACATAGATAGGTAGTATTTTGCCATGATGTCAGCTGTAAATAAAGAGGAAAATTAATTATACACATTTGATTTTTTTAAAAATATGCCAGACTACACACCAATTGTCTGGTCTCGAACTTGGGCATTCCCTGTGCTATGAGAATCAGATGTCGATTACTAGGGGTTTTCCCAGTACACCTAGACAAGAGACAATCTATAAACATTCATTTCCTAAATTTACCCGACCAGGAATCAAACCCGGAACCTTCCGTGCTTGGGTCCAATACCTAAACCACTACGCCATCGAGGTCGTCGATTTATGTGTAACATGAGCAAGTAGTATGCAAGTTTTTATAATTCATGGAATACACTAGTAATAAAATTCTACCCACTATTCTTATTCAGGAAATGTGAAATTAAAAATAATAGGTACTTAGTACATACTTATTGCTTTCCTAACATATATTTAATATTTAATCTGCTTCAATCCACTTTGCAAAAAAGACAAACAATGTTTTTGAACCTTTTTGTTTAAAACGAACGTTTAAAAACATTATCTACATGAGGATGTAATGTGAAATTAAAATTAATTGAAAATATGTATAATACATATACTGTACATATTGTAAAAAATTATTTCATGTATGTTAATTTGTCTTTTTTAAAATGAATGAAATAACTATGTACTTATTAAATATTTGCCTAATTACCTCTGGTTAATGGACAGAAACGGACTTCACAAAGACGTAGATTCTATGATAATTCTGAATTATGCTATATTAATATTCATTACATCAATAAGTAAACCTTGTTAAATACACAAAATATAGAAGAAAACATTACCTAAAACAAGAAACTTACCTAAAATAGTTACAAAACTAACGATTAATTAAATATCAGGTCACTTCATTTGTACACAGCCACTTCCAACTTAAAGTCATAATTCGCAAATTTTTGACCAAACAAATTCGCATAATTTTCGTGCATATTTCATTCTAACATAGTTGAATTTATAAGAAACAAAAACACGACCACTACACTCCACACCCGAAACTTGACAAAACTTTGACAATCACTTGACGAGTGACAACCGTTTGTTGTCATATCAATTCTTTTTTCTTTTTTTTTTCTGTCTTTATGGCATGGCGCACAGTTTAGCGCATTTACCAATGTCACGTAATAATAAGTAGAATCAGCGTAAATTACTTTATTCTTATCGTAAAACTCCTCCACTAAAGTGATAGTAGGCTTTACTGAAGTTCTATAGGACTTCTTGGAAGAGCGCAAGAACTTCAGCTACACATATTTATTTAGACCTATTCCATTCTTTTCACTTGTACAAAACTTTAAAACATAATATACTATCACTTTTGTACTTTAAAACTCCCAAAAATGTAAAAAATAGAAAATCTCAACAAAACATCAACCTCACTTTTCCCGTTCCCGCCAACAAGTCATAACAATTCTTACATAGTGGCAACACTACAATACTAGAGTTGTGCATTTTACGATTAATGTCGTTTTAATGTTTTACATTCCGGTTTGAATGCTGTAATTAATTAAATGACAAAACATAATAAAATATTTAGTTCATTTTTGTAAATATCTGTAAAACTATCGAACATTTTGAAATAATATGATAACAAAACTAATAATTTCTAAACCGATTCCATAAAGATCCTCACTACGACAATTTTATTTTTATTGCGAATTAATGGCGTAGCCAGGTAAGTTTTCTTGTTTATTTCTTATTTTCATACTTGTTCCATGGTTTTCATTTGTTTTGTCTAAATGTTTTTCAACGAGCAAAATATTCAATCTTCTTCAAGTCAAAATTTTTTCAGCTAATTTGTTTTTATAATACGAAAAACCATTCTACGAGTAATGAACACATATTGGATTTGTTCTGAATTTACTCGCTAAGAATCATTGTCATCACTTTCACTTTTCACGCGATTCTCTCAGTAATAGTGGTTTAGTGTGCACAAGCTACATGTAGATTCGTTTACCATGGATGAGTGAGTTTTCCAATAATTGTGAATACTTATTTATCTAGTAGACAAGGTTAATTAAAATCATCCAACAAAAATATGACAATCATTGTTCGTCATTTGCAAATTGTATTGTCCTACGCTTGCGATGAATCAATAGCATTGAGGTTATGAAAATTTGTTTGTTTATCTTCAGCATGTCGACCCTAACGAAAATGACCCGCACGGTTAAGAAACTGGAACTGCCCAGACCCCTGAAATCTACGACCAGCTCCGCACACAACCGCAATTCAGTATTAGATGTCAAAATAAATTCAGGTAAGAATTTAGTAATTTAAAACTGATATTTTTCTAATAAAAAAGTTTTAATGAAACCATTAAAATGTTATCAGTTCAAAATTCATAATAAATAGTTCTGTTATAATAGTTAATAGTTCTGCCCTAACATTATAAACATTGGTTTTATGGATTTGCTTACATAAATCTTTTTAAAATTAAGTTGTAAACAATCTGAATCAAAATAAAGCTACTGTACTTATACATATATGGATACAATGTGTTATATATTAACAATTTAGTAATATATGTATGAAAAAGAAAAAGGTAAAGTATGTGAGGAGAATGATGAGATTTTAGGAGATAGTACGTAAGGACTGCAATGAGTGGCACTCCATCCTCTTTAACAACTCTACTAAGAATACAGCATAGAGTAATTGTTATATAGTAGAGTCTGGCACGTCCAATAATCCGGCACTCTCCGCCCACGCCTCCCTCTTCGAAACATGCGAAAAAAAATTTTTAAACAAGGACAAGTTGCAAAAAAACAAACCTCAATTAAGGATTATTTTAAGACTAATTAGTTAATTGTAAGATATGTCACTGTTACAAAAAAACATGTAGTAGGTACATGAATACAAATATAATAATTATGTATTCCCTTTATGAAATGTTTTATTTTATTTATAATGAATTTTTGTATGCAATGCTGTAATCCAAACATTCCAGTGATCCGGCACCCCTAAGTTTTTAATAGTGCCAGATTAGTGCGACTACTGTATATATAAAAGACTGAACATCAAATAGGAACTGTAAATTTCATTATAAGAATTTGCTGAAAACATTGTTTCTAACCTTTTTACATGGAATGACAAAACAAATTAACATTGTTTGGAATGTAATCTTTTCACAGTGGATGACTTGATTGTGTTGACGGAGACAGTGGCGTACCAAATGATGCAAGGGAACTATGATCGTGCACTTCAAAGCAATGTGGCAACTATGTACTCCAACTTGAAACTCTATGGCGCTCAACTCGAAGCATTATACAAGGATTTCCTTGATAGGTTTGTTAATTATTAATTAAAGGACATACTATATGAGCTACAGAATTAATAATTCAAACCACAAATTATATTTAAATTAATAGTTTTCACTGTAAATTTGCTGTTTATAATTTGTGTCAGATATACTTTAAAATTAATAATTTCCATAATAAATTTATTACTTTTATCCACTAAATATTGTAAAGTTTAAAATTAACCATCATACAAAAGAATGTTGTTTTAACTTATGTCACTTTTAGCGAGTCGCTACAGTTTGGTGTTGTATAATACGGTAAATACTTCTTAAACAACTTCATTATTGTTAGTTTTTTTTAAGTATTCGAAAGTCTTCTATCCAAAAACAAATTCCATCAGCGGCAGCTAAGTTCAAAATGTTGCAAGACACTCAGATATCATTGTCAGGATGACAGCTTAAAAGTTTATCAAATTTATTCATTTATTTTCTAGAAAATTGTATTAGTTTATTAGCGCAATCTAATATTTTAAATTATTCTCTTTTTTTATTGTCCATGGTACAAGTGTTTATAAATTTTTTAAATATATTTTTACTGAAGAGGGAACATTTAATTTTGTTTTATTGTGTTCTTCTATAGTAATAAATAGCAATTTTGTCACTATTTTGCCTAAATTTTAAAATGCCTTTATATTGGGTCCTTACATATGAAATTGGCGTTTTGTACGGGAGGAATATAGTCAATTTTTTTTTTGTAAAATATATTTAATTAATCAAAGTATGCACCGTTGTTATCTATGCACTTTTGCCATCTCATAGGTAGTTCATTGATCTCTTTTCTAAAAAAAACCATGGGGGGAGAATCAATAAACTCTTTGAAGGCGGTTTGAACTTTTCCATGTAAGAAGTTGTCCAAAATCCGGAAAAAATGGTAATCTGTTGGAGCAAGGTCCGGGGAGTACGGTGGATGTCGCAGACATTCTAATTGTAGCTCATCTAACTTAGTGGTTGTTTGTTGTGCAGTGTGTGGTCTTGCGTTGTCGTGAAGCAGCAGTGGCCTAGCGCGATTGACCAATCTCGGTTGTTTAGCAGCTAGTTCTTCCTTCATGGTTTGCAGTTGCTGACAATAGATATCTGCCGTAATCGTTTGGCCAGATTTTAGAAAGCTGTAGTGAACGACACCGGTGCTAGTCCACCAAACACTCACAAGTAACTTTTTCTGAGTCAATTTTCGTTTAGGGCAGGATTTGGCTAGGTCACCAGGGTTCAGCCATTGCGACGAGCGCTTCCGATTATCGTACAGTATCCACTTTTCATCACAAGTAATGATTCAATTTAAAATCTCTTCATTATTGTGTCGGTTGAGCAAAGTAACACAGCAGTCGACGCGTGTTTGCAAGTTCGATTCACTCAATTCATGAGGTACCCATCGTTCAAGTTTTTTTACTTTCCCGATTTGCTTCAAGTGGATTAATACAGTTTTGTCACTTACCCCGAAGCCTGCAGCTATCTCTGAAGTGCTTTGTGATGGATCCGCTTCTACAATAGCCTTTAATTCTTCATTTTCCACTTTGGTCTCCGGCCGTCCACGGGGTTGGTTCTGAAGGTCGAAATTTCCAGAACGAAAACGTTGAAACCAAAAACGTACCGTGCTTTTCTTTTGCGACACCAGCGCCGTACACATCATTAATCCTTCGAGCTGTTTCTGCAGCACTGGTGCCACGGTAGAACTCGTACTCGTAAATATACCGATATTTCATGTTTTCCATTGTGCGGTAATAAGCGACGCCAAAGAAAAAAATAATGAGGAAAAAAAACAAATGAATGACTGTTTTCAAAACTCAAATGTACCAGCTAAATGAATTTATAAATTTGAATTTGGAATTCTTAACCAAAGAGGAGATATTTCAGTTCAAAGTGGTCGGTACGACAAAACGCTAATTTCATATGTAAGGTCCCAATATCTATACCATTATTTATCAATCATTTAGACATACATACATACATTATGAATGTATATCATTCATAGGTGTTAAATATTAACATAATATGTAATATTCGAGCTCCTAGTATCACCCAGACTCCAAGCCAATTTAGAAAAGTTTGTTTCCTAAATTGACCTGACCAGAGATCTGGAGCTAGGAAGGCAGATGCTCTGCTAACACGCCAACGGGTCAATTATAATGAAAAAAGACCAAATATTTAAAAAAGGAATGTAAATACTTTTCAAAACTTTTCAGATATTTTGTTGTGTTCCGTAATGGATCCCAAGACGAACGACTGGATAAAAAAACAAGACTGCATCTCCTTGAGTTAATAGAGTTGCGCGCCAAGCACTGGCAAGGTTCTGATTACATGAGTCAATATTACAGACATCGTGGCACACATGCTGAGGTACCAAAAGAAAATATTAAGTGATATTTTTTTAAACTTTATTTGTAAAATATTACTAGTATTTATAGCTGCCTTGCTTCATAAATTGGTATGGACATTAAACTTTAGCGACTGTATGTGTGTGTGTGTAATAGCCACTGCTGGTGCCAACGATGGAGGGGTCAGGCACAGGCGGCTCGGTTTCCCCCACGCTGGCTGCGCCCACCGAGCCACCCACCCTGCTTGGCCCCGGAGAAGTCATCAAGCCATCTGGCAAGTTCCCCAAACCAACCAAGATCCCAGGCAAAAACTATTCCAAAGATGAAGTTGTCATCCGAAATGCTGACTCCGGAAAAGGTAATATGAACATATCTGTACTGTAAAGTATCTGTAATGCACGTAAAGTATAATGTTATTACGTTATTATTGACGATAAGGGAGACTATTATGCATGATTAATTTAATATAAAATTATGCTTATCTGTTGTAGTGTTTATTTAGGTGGTGTAGCTACTTTCTACGTGCATGTAATAAATAGTTAAGTAAAAGATAACGTAAACTACTTTATATTTTATGTTGTATTTATTAGTGTTGTCTTTTTAAAATGTTTATTTTTTTTTATAAAGAATGTCAATACCGAATGTAAAAAGTTGTGAAAATGATGTGGATGAAACTGTTTGTTTGAAGAAACATTGTGGTGTTACAGTGATGGGTATCAAGGGCAGACGGGTGCACATGATCGAGGAGCTAAGTGACACGATTATATCGTTTCAGCGAGGTATGAACGCAGTGGCGGGCTGGTGCGCATGGTGTGTCGGGCTTTTAACCTTCCTCAATCATGTCTATAGCTTTAATTAGTGCCCTGTTTACACATTATTAGATGGTAAGTCAGCAAACTGGCAAGTAAACTAAAGTGCATGTAAACAGTTTTATATGTTGCAAGTTGCCACTAGTCGTTTAGTTGGCCCGCTACTTTCAAAGCTGTATACATGCGGAAAAGTTGACTCATTGCTTACCAATTTATAATGTGTAAACCATCCATATGTTCATCAAAAATATGTCGTCTTCCATTTTCTTAACTATGGTTTATGTGTTATACTGTCTTAACATTTTACAATGATACTAATATTGTCCATTAAAATGTTTCGGGTTAATATTAACTAATATAAGTTTTAGATCACGCTAATGGTGTTGATAACGAAAGTAGTAAAGTGGACTGCTCAAAACCAAGCTTGCTGACACAACTAATTTCCTACTGTTTTGAAAACAAAGAACTATGAAAAGTATATGAAAAACAACGATAATAATTATATACAAAATAGTTTGTAACAGGTGTATAATTCTAAAATGTTACCTACATACAGTGTTACAACTAAGTAAATAGCAATAAAATAAAAATTGAATTAAAAATATATCACTTTAATTCTTGCATATTTCACAGCCTACTAATTCCATTCCAGCTTGGAAGCTTCTCTAATAACATGACCACCTTTAACACTTATGTGAGATCTATTTTTGAAATATTGTCTTAATACAATAAAAACAATTTCAGTGAGCCCTGGTGCAAAAGAGCGTCTTGTTCAAATCACTGGACCTAATGAAGAAAATGTCAAGTAAGTGTGTCAAGATCACTCTGTTGAATAAACTACTAGAACTGTTTAGTTTTGTTTTGTACTAAAACTTGTTATTATTACTATTTGTACTAAAACTGTTGTACTTGAACACTATTATTTTACTGTATTATCGTTTTTATTCATTACTTGCTGCCCGTCCGACTTCGCTCGGGTTGAATACATTATATATAGCTGAAGTCCATCTGAAATAATGTACCTGTCAAATGGTGAAAAAATTAAAATAGGTTCTGGAAATTACCCTCCACATATAAACAAACTTACAAAGTCCTCTACACTACATATTGATTGATATATCTATGGTATTTGAAATGTTATATTATATCTATTGCCATTTTTTAAATAATGTATGTTGTTCAAATAATAATATTGGCAATTAAACCAAATAAACTATACAAAAAATTTAAGATATTATTTTTGTAATCTTTGTTAGAGAAATATGCAGACGACATCGAAAATGCTACACGACATTAAGCATTACTTTAGGTAAAATAATTTGAATTCTCAATAATAATCTGTTATTAAATTTATGTTAAACTAGCTGTACCCGCGACTTCGTCTGTGTGGAAAATTTTTTCATGGCTTTCCCGGATTAGGTTAGATTACATGTACAAAGAGCGAGTGAGTCTTGCTTGAGTGATTCGAACTTTTACAGAATTTCATGGCTGGTTATAAATCACACTGTGCCATAAGGGCTCCTTTATTTATTTATTCTTTGTACGCTTACTTCTAATACAGATACAAAAAAGAATACAATAAATTACAAGTTTAGGTAATACTATTGGCGGTCTAATCGACCTCGGCCATTTCCAAGAAAACCTTAGAATGAAAATTGCGCAAAATAAAATTAAAGAAATATGTAGTGTACTTACTGATCTAGTAATAAATAGAAATATCGTCAATATACTTAACGTATAATATAATGTACAACCAAATATACAATTCAATAATTCATACAAATCAATGTAAGTGTTTTCTATTTTTTTCTTTTTTATAAAAAGAGCGAGCAAACGGGCAAGCGAGTCACCTGATGGAAAGTGAACACCGCTGCCCATCGATACCCACAACGTCCGGGGAATCACGGGTGCGTTACCGGCCTTTAACGATAGTAGGGGAGGGAGAGATAGACCACCGGCACTCTCATTCACCGAGCGAAACAACAGTAATAGATGCTGTCATTTAACGCCGATATTCTGTGAGAGGGTGGTATTTCACCGGGCGAGCCGACCCAATTCATGCTGCAATGCAGCATGATTACCACACCTAAACGAGATGAATAAATACATAGGAATAGTACACAATTTGTATGTTTGGCATACACAGTCACGCGAAGCATCTGATCGGCGACACGATCCGTCGCAACGCGTCGCCGGTGCGGCTGGAGGGCGCGCTCGAGGGGGGCGGGCTGCGCGGCTCGCGCGGCTCGCTCGACTCGGCCGGCTCCGACGAAGCGGCGCGAGCGCGCGAGGTACGACCCATTCATGTACACCGTACACTGTACACCATGGACCACTCCACCTGTAGAGTGGCAATGTCATTTTTTATTAACAGACTTCAAAAAAAGGAGGAGGTTCTATATTTGTCTGTCGCACATCTTTCCTCTGGCTTTCCTCCAATCTGTGGGAATGATTTCGTGAAAAGAGATCGAAGTATGTAACAGGAAGCCGGGGAAGCGCGCGCTATTTGATTTGGCCAATGAGCGAGCGGTGGTAGAGTTGGCCGTCAGATGGTAATCATTTTCTTCAGGATATAATGTTACTGTTGCTTATTACCAAGGTGAGATATCAGGTGTTACACATCATATGCGTCTACTGTAAGGCTCGCTCGTTTTTTTATGTACGCTCACCGATAACTTCGTCAATTGTGGATCCATTTCGAAAATTATTTTTTTGTTTGAAAGAATATACTTCTCAGGTGGTCCCATTTAAATTTCACCGCTATTGGAGCTCGGACTCGGTTCTCTTGTATGTCGTTGCGCTCCAGAATTAGAAAGAAGTTAATTCTAGACCTACCCTAAATATTTATTTAGGCCAAGGTCACTCAAAAGGGAGAAATAAAAAAAATTTAAGAAAAAAATTGAACCGCCTTCAAATAAAAACAGTGAAACATACAAAATTAAACAAAACTCAAGTACAATCAAAATAACTTTATAAACAAGATACACATACATACCTATATAATTAAATTTGACAGTTATTGAAGTTAGTGCCAAATTAATGTGCAACAACAGAAAGTTTATTACTTTGGTAGACTTGGCACTGACTTCAGTAACAGACAAATTTAATTATATAGGTATGTGGTATTGTATTTATAAAGTTATTTTTATTGTACTTGAATTTTGATTTGTAAAGGATAGTCATTTTGTACTTTTCAGTATTTTTTTTTTATGAAAACAATTTATTTCTAATCACTTGCGGTTACTGCGTTGTTTTATAGTTATGCTGTTTTTGCCACACCACTGAATGGAACAATAAGCCATTACAAAACATATTTCAATATCTGTCGGAATATACAGAGATACACACAGGTTCAGTATTGGTTATGTACTGCTTAATGCAAGCGAGAGTTGATATTTGTAAGTGTAAATAAACTGAGCAGTGGTGAATAAGACAGTCCGATATTTCGTCTCTATAGGTTGAGTGCTCAATGCTGTACACTACAGTATTCAGTACAGAACAGCTAGACAAGTGATATTTACCATTCTATTCTACTAGCGTTTACGACAATTGAGCCACTTGTCTAGGCCCCCTGTACTGTTCAGTCAGTACAGTTCAGTTATTCACTACAGTACAGTACTCTACACGTACACACATGTACATGCCTATTTTATTCATACAAATAAAAATATGTCATATTCAGCTGTGTATGTAAACTCCGTCAATTTTTTTCGTAAATTTTATCAATATACAGACATACACCTTCATATTATTAGTATATACATATTCGTAAGTGCACTTTTGCATTCCAGTACATATAAAAAAAATGATTGTCTTTACAATAAAAATAGTTGACATTGTCTAAACATTATCTATCAGTACTTTCCACCTATCTTAAAGAAATCAGTAACTTCTGGTAAGGATAAATAAAATATGATTATGTTTTTAAAACCCAGCTATATTTTTTTTAGAATTTTACATAAAACAGAACGCGCTGTTTGGTGTCGGAGGGAAAGGGATGTGTTGTAAATAATTATCATGATACCGTGTAAGCACATGTTAGATTAAAACCAAAACTTGCAAGAAAAAATTGTTTTTTTTAAAGGTGGTTTTTAATTTTTAAGTAGTAATTATAACATTTTTTACACAGAAATCTCCACACGCTAATTCCCGAGCTCTGCTCCATAGTTTTTCGACGAATGATGCTGCACTAGGAGAGTATAAGTACACTGTGACTTTTGGTCAACATTCCATCAAGATCACAGGCGCTAACTTGGATCTTGTTAAGGTATATTTGTTAATATACAATACTAGCTTTTTCTTAACCTTTTTTCAAATAGATCTTCACACTTTTGAAACTTCATCTTGTTTCCAAATAACAGCTGTCGGTCGTAGGACTTGACAGAAGTGAAACTTAATAGAAAAACCTTCAATATGTCAAATGTGTTATGTATTAAATAATGTACATTATTCAAGTATGTGAGCCACACACCAATTACCTAACCAGACCTAAGCTTATCGAAATTTATTTAGTGAGGTCCAATACTTTTGTTACATCGGTTTTACTTCCCATTTTATATATGTGTATATGTGGTTATAGAAGATTTACTTCAGTAGTTAAGGTTTAACGAGAGCCGAATGATAATACGATTGAACATTAAGGACATGAGTATACTAGGCCCAATACCAGCTGGTCGACTCCAAGCTAATGTTATAAAATTATCACACCAAGGGATAATCGTCTAATACTATGACGTGAAACTTCTATGTTTTTCTTTACCAATATCTTATTATGAAATCCTGTATACAACTCTGTATCTCTGGCTTGAACTCAACCGGTTGACATTTGCTATGATATTGTACAAGTCCTTACTCTCTAGGTCAGTGGTTTTTAAACAGTGATCTGCGGGCTACTAGTAATTTAATATAAAATATTATAAAACTCTGTCTAGAAGTGGTCTTGAATAATTTTGTATCTTTTTTATTCATAAAACAACCTTTAAAGTCAACCTTAATATGTTACGCCTAACAATTGATGGTCTAGGTGGTCTGTGACAAAATAAAAAACGTTGAAATGGACATGCTACTAAAAGGTTAAGACACACTGCTCTAAATGTATATGGGGATCCAAACTGACCAGTCGACACAGTTCAGGCAGCGCTGATTTTCTGTACAAAGTACCTGCGCCGCACATGCCTGTGTAATTGAATATGTTCATGCGTAGTAAATAAATACTCTAATCAATTATACCAATATTGCGACTCCGAAATAAGCACAACGAACTGGAGGAGCTCGCAGTAACACCCAGATTTCAAGCCAATTTAGAAAAGTTTACTTCCTAAATTGACTTGATCGACCTTGCCACCACACCAAAGGGCTGTTCAAAGTAAATGCAGAAAACAAAGACGTGTTTTTTGCGGAACTGTGTCGCCTGTAGCTGTCGAAGCGTCAATAACATCAGGATGAAAGGTTCGATACGTGTTTCCAGACTGCGAAGTTAGTGTTAGACGAGTACTTCGAGAGCGCCGGCGCGTTGGAAGCGATGGGCGCGGGCTCCGGCGACTTCTTCACGTTGTCGCAGCGGCCCGGCGCCGCGCTGCTGTTGGACGGCGCCGACGACGAGGTGTTCGCCCCCGCCCCCGCCGGCCCCGCCCCCGCGGACCGCGAGCACGGTACGACCGCGGCGCCTTCCGCCCGCGCCACACCTCCACACCCCCGCGACGCCTCGAGCTCGGCCCTGGGCGCGAAACTGACTCGAGTGGCGCGCGCGTGGCGGCCTCGCTAACATTCTTCCACATTTTCCTAAACAAGTTACAGACGCAGCTATAAATCGTTTTATATAAAATACAGCTGCACATTTACAATTTATATTCCATACAAATAAATCTTTGAATAATCGCATAAGGTACTAAAATGTACATATATTTTACATCTCTATCTTTGCTTTGATATATAGGTTAAGTGTCCTGATCTATAAAACTACATTAATACGAGAAAACGTGGAAGAATCCCCACGGCCCCGCCACCTCCGCGCCGAGTCACTTGCAATTTGTTTTGTGCCTTACTTTTGCATGATCAAGATCGATTTTCGGTATCAGTAGATGTAGAAGAACACTTGTGAACAGAAAACTTGTCTCACATTATAGCTTTCATTTTCAAATATACTGGTATAACTTGTAAACAAACTGTTGTCTCGTATAGTAATGTAATTCTCTGTAAATTATGATAACCTGTACCGAAAACAGTAAGACGGGCCGATTATTTTATTGTTTGCAAATGTCATTACTCTTTAGATCCATTCCAAAACTTGTATATTTAAAAGACTGAAAGTTGTTGTTAATAACTGAATTATTACTGTTCTCAATGAAGTTTTAAATTAATCAAACTCATATTTAACATATAGGCCATATTTTTTCAAAACATTAAATACTATCGAATCGCCCCGGCATCGCACGGGTAGAAATAAAATAAAAATGCAGCCCATGTTACTCGCTTATAATGTAGCTTTCTATAGATGAAAGAATTTTTGAAATCGGTTGAATAGGTTTTGAGTTTATCCATTACAAACAAACAATGAAAAATTTTCTCTTTATGATATAAGTACAGATAACTATGCGTTATGTTTTTTAAAATTAAAATAACTTTTCATTAGGAACTAACATATTTTAGTGAAATATGCATTGTGATTATTTAAAGGCATGAGCAGATAGTTAGCAGGAATAACAGGAATGCAGGTACACTTTTCAGAAATAACAGTGTGCAATATTTTGATATAATGGTATTATTGATTAAAAAAAAATTTACGCTAAACGTGAGACTGACTGAAGCATGTAGATTTTATAAAATTACATTATCTGCCATATAACATTTCAGTACACTGTTTAAAGCATCATTATCATAAATTTAGCTAAAAATTCTATACATTTTATTTCCAGCTGTATCGAGATATGTTCTCAGTATTATACGTATTTTATAATTTACATATTCTATGTCATTCATGTTTTTAATGCAGCGATTTTATAATGACCAGTACAATCCACGGTCGTCGGTGGCAGCATTCCAAATTCTACATCATGGTGCATTGGCATAATAACACCAACCACTCATTAGTCATTAAAATCTGCCATGACGATGTTACTACTTACATAGCGAGCAGTCGTTCCGTTCAAAAACAACTTACATTCTCATTTTTAACTGTATGAACGATTTATAGTAATGTATAGGGTGATTATCTTATAAGATAAATACGAATTTCGGTGTTATTAAATACTTGGCTTTATTCCAAATCTTTTGTAATCTATGATATTATCTATGCTTTTATTATAAATGGCGTAAATTATAGTAGCCATAAGAAAATTACTTTTAGTAAGATCTATAACGCGATAGTTAAACCTTTGTTTCGTTTTTACAATGTTTTTATATAACAGTATATGAAATAGCATGTAATCAATTAAATAACGAGAAACATAAGCTTATCTGTTAGATATTTTTGTCTTTACTAAAATGATAGCATCGAGAATAGTTAATGGACTTGCGTCGGGCCATGATAAGTAACACAGAGGAGTGTGGGGTGTTTGTGAACGGTACGCTGCGTGTGGTTTCGGTCCGTGTCATCGGTGTGTCGGTGTGTGTCGGTGTGCGTGGGCGGCGGCGGCGGCGTGCAGCGGCGGCGGAGAGCGACGCCACGCCGCGCCGCCCGCGCTTCTCGCGAGCCACCTCCACCGACAAGGGCCAAGGTGAGACGCTCGCGGGACGGCCGACGACCCACTCATTACGTCACTAGCTCTCTTCTCACTCCTTCATTTAGGCTGAGCGCAACACACACTGTCACGCAACTTTTAGTCACGTCACCTTGCTGCGCATATTGTTTGCCCTCACTGCAGTGACAATGTGGGTGATGTTCATTTTCACAATAGACTTCGTGGACATCACTTGTTTGCACACTAGAGTTACAACACAGGAGATTAAAAAATGTATGAAAATACTGAGTATGTTATATCACAGTGAATGATTAAAAAAAAGAATGCTTGTTGAGGAGAATGTTCGGTGACAAAAAGTAGCCGGTGAACGCACTCTCTAGACTACACAACAGAAGGTGAAACAAATGTGACAAAATGTTACAAAATGTTACCGCAATGGCGCGGGCCAGCGGGACTTTTTGTCGCGTCACTGTTACGTCACCTACTGAACAGTGTCTCGTCGTTTTCATAGTAAGTAAATTGTAGGGTGATTTTTTTGTCACCAGTGTGCGCCAGCTCTTACCACCAAAATTAGATAATTACATTTGTTTTTTAGTAGAACATGTAAACATTATAGTATGAAAACTTAATATTTTCCTCATTTTTTTACAAAGGAAATATCAATACCACAATCACAGTTAAATTTACAGTTAGAAGAACTGTAAGAATTTACAGTTACATAAATACAACACCCTTCTTTTTTATATCTATTTAATTATTTGTGCCTTTTATAACTTAAATATGTAGATCAGCAAAATAAATTATAATCTGTGACAAACAAAATTCAAGTCGCGTAATTATAACGGATATGTTTTCCGATATCAATATTTAGTTGGGGATCAAGCTAAACGAAATCAGTGTCTCAAGTATGAGATAAGGAAAAAAGCAGTCATTTAATCGATATTAATGATGCACATGACATTCGACATACACTAATAAATCATCACCATCATCAAGCTAGAAGAATCGATGCTCGTTATAAAAATATTTAAAAATTTTATAATTTTAAATACAGGAAAAACGTCGAATTCATAATTTTTTTTATGTTAAATATCCCTTATTTCTATGAAAAAATTCCCTGGTGTAAAAATATCGTCAGGTTTAACTATCATTACCTCTGATTTAACTGTTGTATAATAGACATGACGCAATGCCGGTTGTATTCCTACCACCTTCATTTAGCTTAGTCATCTGCGTAATTCAATAAATAAAAAATTACCGAAGCCTGTCTCTATTAAGTATTTATTATGTCTTTATTAATGTTGGCTTTGCAAAGTAAGCAATATAAATTAAAGCATCACTCTAACAATAGTCATCAAAAATATAACAAAACATACAGAAAAGGTACAAATAATATAATTTGGCGACTACTAATATGACGACACTAGAGTACGGTACAAGGGATGCGTGTAGCCAAGGTGCATAGATATTTTTGATCGGTTGTATAGCGAAATGTGAGTTCATACGTCACTGATGTAGGAGTGATCATTATGATGTTATCCCAAATGCAGTCACAGTAGTTCTAATGTCAGGAATTTCTACAAATACGAGTTTTAATACTTGTTTTTTCTTGGAAGAATTAATAGGAAATTAATGATAGAATTTTGACATTACTAAACTTTATATTTAACAAGAAATTGTATTTTCTGTGTGGTCATGTCAAGACAACGAGTATGTTTATATTTGTGTGCAACATGGAATTATCAAAGGTGGTCTCTTCAGTCACACCATTCATATTGAATAAAAGCTATTACTGATATTGAATTTGTACCATAAATTCAGCTTAATTGTAGGTTGAATTTTTAACGGTTTTTAAATTGATTTCGATTTGTGAGGCAATACAGTGTGTTTGATTTGTGAGGAAATATCCAATATAAAGTTATAATGTATGGGCCATTTTCATGGATGGTTAGTGCATCTACATCCAAGCCAGGGCGCAATTTTGCACCCAAGTCAATTAGGGAACAAATTTTTATAAATTCCTTTGTAATATTACTGGTCTTTACCCATTTCTTTGCGTGATGCCCGTAGTATAAGCATAATATTTAATTTCGGTTTACACAATTGGTGTGATTGCCGGAGTATTATTATTGTATTATTAGGTTCACACAATTTGAGAATGAAGTGAGCATTTGCGTTTGAAATCTTTTCATTAAAATGTCATCATGTATTTCATCATGATATTGTGTAAGTTGTCACTAATATCACTCACACAACCATACTCACAAACTGTAAATAATAATAATTAATCATTTCAATCAACACCAGGAGTTGGTTATCATTTGTCATCTTTAATATCTGTACATAAATGATTTGCTGTTACGTGGTATTTGTAAATATTCGTGTCGATGTATATTGTCATAATCATAATGTATATAATTCGTATGCAGAAGTCAGTCAATAATCATGAGTAACACAATTTGAAACAGATTTTCTTTGCTTGCACCTGACATTAAATATCTATAGTTATTACTTCTATTATGCTGGTTTTTTTCTTTTTAAATTTGCAATAACTATAAAAATACTATCATTCGAATACTACTAATAATTAATAATAGTGAAGCGGAAAAACGCTACTTAGCTTGTTAACTGTTATTGTTTTGTAACTCAAGCTTAATCACGTGACAAAGCATGCAATAATAATGCCAAGTGCAGCTTATATTCAACTTATCTATTACGATGTTTTTAAACTGAGTGCTAGTTTTTCAACGACGCCACACATTACACGAAAACATGCAGCCTGGAAAAGATTCTGACAAAGTAAGACTAGAGTTGAAAAATGATATTGTAAAAAAACGTATTGTTATAGGCAATAATCGATATACATTTTATGTTTAGTTTTCATTCTACTCCAAAAGACAGTCATTTTCTATTGTAGTAAATTGTTTATGGAACATAAAGAATTTGATTTTATTGCGTACAGTGGCTATCTAAAAAGAGTGGGTTTGGACGTTACATTATGTTCGTATGTAAATCAGTTTTATATTTTATATTGGTGCAAAAAACAATAGAAAATGTCTATGTGCGGAGGTTGGTACGTAACGGAGACGAGACGAGCCGGGCCGGTTCACGGGCCGCGGTGCGCTCGCTCCGCGGCGTCCGTGCGCGGTGACGGTGACGGTGACGTGACGTGACGGTGACGTGACGGTGACGGTGCGTGGTGTGTCGCAGGCGGCGCGGGCGCGCGCCAGTCGTACACGTACGAGACGCTGGTGCAGTACGCGGACTCGCCGCTGAGCAAGCTGCCGCCGGCCGGCCTGGCCGCCTTCCCGCCGGAGCTGGCGCGCAAGGTAACGGCGCCGCGCGCGCACACCGCGCCCCCGCACCTGCCCCCGCCCCCGCCCCCGCGCCGCCGCGGCCTACCGCCGCTGCGCGCCTTCCCCGCGCCGCCGCCCCCGCCCCCGCCACTCCGCCGCCCCGACTACCTCGCCGCGCTGCTGTGCCGTAACTACTACTGAGCGCCCCTCGCGCCCCCCGCGACCCTTCGCGACCCCTCGCGGCGGGGCGCGGTGGCGCGGCGGCGCGGGCGCCCCGCCCCACCCACCGATGTCCTTTCCCTTCCCCAGATCGACCCCGGGGCCCCGGGGGCCGGTCGAGGTGTCGCCGACCTCGCCTAGAGCTTCGACTGCGACCTCTCTCCTCGATCTCTGTGCTTTTCATGTAATTAGAGACGTTGCCACGACACAATTTTATGATCCTGAGAAAAGTTGAACTTTTGTTTGCGATAATTTTTAGTTGTTTACGTGTCGACGTCTCGAATTATTTTTTTTAAAAACAAAATGTTCAGTCTAAATTCAGATCCACGGATATGGGCAATGTATAAAGTTTTCTGGCTACTTTTCAAGTAAATGAGATTAACTAATATCCCACATGGCAGAATTTGGTTGAGACTGGACATTATTTTTTTATATACATACTTGTTTGTGGGCTCTATAAAAGTGCATAATTGTCACTCACTAACTGGTTCAATCATTTCTGGTAATTCGCTCCTACAGTAACGTTATAGCAGAAAAAATGACCCAGTTCTATGCTATGAACAAGCATTGCACACTGCCTACTAATGTACTTGCAAAAAAGTACGTTTAACACTTACTTTGGCTTTCATTCGGTTTGGAAATAAGTGATTAAAACTATGTGTGATATTATTATGTAATTTTATGCTTTTTTTATTGATAAAATTGCTAGTCTCTTCTGCCACCTCAATGTACTTGTAGAGTACAATGTGATAGTCAAATATATAACTGAGCATAAACTACCTCTTACTTTTAAGAAAATTGATCTCAGTAATTTAAGCATGTTAATATTGATAATAAGACTGATGAAAATGTGAATTGCGTACACTTGGGGTGGCAGTTTTGTGCACGATTTGGCGATGGTGTTGTTCTGACCTAATAATATTGTGCTTCCATGTTACGGCAGTATTGTTTATTTAATAATTATAAAATTTAATGATCTCGAGCGATATATTCTAACATGATTTTTTGATATCAAAATTTTATCAAAATTTTTAGTAAGAAGTACTTAATTTTGAATAATATTTTTCATTGTTGAAAATTCATGAAACTTTTTAAGTTTACTATATATAATGTCTTATACTTGTTGATTATTGTTAAATTTTTTATGGGAAATCGTTTACATGAATGGTTTTGAATATGTTTATGAAGTATTTCTATGAAAATTAATATAAATGTGATACCTTTGTTCATGCTGCTTGGACAGAATGCGTATTCGAGAGGGGTTCGCTACAGGTAGACACTATTAAGATCACTATATCCTAAGAATTAAAATTTCAAATTTATACATTAAATTGTATATTTCTTGTATTGTTATTGTTGATTTGTTTTATTAGGTAGAAAATTACCAGTGTTGTGTTACCTTTATCTTTGTCAATTTGATTTTTTGAATATAATAATTCAACAGCAATCCGTGTTTGCATATTTCACACTGCTTACGTACTAATAACGCAAGACAAGACAACGCTTCGATCATGCTACGATACATTGCTACGATAATCGCACAGTGAATCACTCACATAAGCTTTACAAGTTCGCCATTGTCCTGCTCGTTATAACTGTCATGTGTTGAAAATTAACGAAAGGTATCCTGTGGGACACCCGGTTGGAACGAAGCTCCTTTCACTATGTATTATGTATTAAATAACAGGCACAATGAAATAAATTAACATTTGAGAATAATTAAATGAAAAAATATTGATCCGAGCAACATCTTTTTATTTAAAACTTGCATTATACGTGTACAATATTGCAAGATTTAATTTTGACATCAGTTAGTATATGTGTAAACTTTTGTCAATGCAAATAGGTGATACCAAAATTTAATTTTAAAATAAATCATCCGCTTCTTGTTGCTTTGACACTGGTACCTAACTGACTTTATCATCACTATTCTCAACTTCTTCTGAATCACTTTCACAACTCATTCTTCAATAATAACAATAACGAGTTTGAAAATAGTGAAGGGAGGTTATGAGTACCATGACGCGCACGGCTTGCTAAACACACGCATATACGAATACAGCGGATGCGCACGCCGCACGTCTATACTGCATAACTGCAGTGATATATACCGATACATACATTTGTAAATAGTCTTACTTTCCTTTTTTCGGCCTAGCTCTCATTCACCAAGTGTCTAGAGTGCAGTGTTGGGCAAAGTAATTCTATAAACAATTACAATTACTTTTTGTAATTGTTAATTGTTCGCCATACAAAATGTGTTCACAATGACATTTTACAATTACAGTTTTTAATTGTAATTGTTTTTACAATTACATTTTGGCCAACACTGCTAGAGTGTAACGTGCGATAAGGAACTTCGTTCAATAAATTAGTGTTAAAAATAATTCATAACGCAACACTAAAAACACCGTTTAATAACTACAACATACATAATAAACAGACACCACTGCTTGCTCGCTTCTATAAAGTGTTGCGCGAGTGCATGCGTTGTGGCACGGATCCATGTCGTATGGATGCAATGCACAACTGACACGATGGGCGCGATTGGTCTCGACAGAGCTGCTTGGAGTTCGACAGCGCCAGCTACCTGAAGCGAGTGCGTGCCGCGGCCGGCGCTGGCACCGCAGTGGCCGACGAAGCAGCTGACGCGGCCGACTCGCCCGACTCGCCCGAGCCCGAGTAGTCGCCGCAGACCGCTCACCGCTCGCTCGCTCGCTCGCGCCGCCGTCGCACGCACCACACGCTCGCACACGTAATCTCCGTCTTCCCTCCACTCTAGCATTAGGCACCCTCCACTATTAGGTTATACGTACGATTGGCAACCCGCGAGCGAACTCTGCACTTCACTAGACATGGGTACCATTGCAATACGCCGCAATTGCCCCAACTCAGTTTACTGTGCCGGTTGTATCGGCTCATTTATTCCAGTGTATTGGCGAATAACACACTTCATCGCGTAATACGCTATTTGCGTTAAAAGCCAGCGGGAGCAGGATGTGGGTGGCGCGTGCATTACGACTCACTCGGCGTGGATCATTTTGCTGTGCCATAGCGCAATTTAGTTAACTCAAAGCCCAGGCGCAGTTACTGAGTTGGCGCAAGGAATTTTGCTGAGTACCCATGTCTAAACTTCAATGTAGTCTATTTATAATTTAGGTAGTCTTGTCGTTACCGATTACAGAAAACGATCTGTGTTTAGTAGGAGGTAGCGAGACGGTTGTACGACTAAAGTCTTTTCTGTTGAACGACTACCGCCCAGATTCGGTAGTTGTCACAACACTGCTGTTTTCACTCCTAACACTAATTTTATTCGAACTCATTTTCCTAAAAGTACTTGTATACCAAAATGTTGTATTTTTTTAGTGGTATATTAGCAAACTTCGTATTGTGAATCTTATTTAATTTAGATGTGGAATTATTTTATTCATAAAGATGCAGAAAATAACGCCGTTATTATAGTGAAGATAAATTGTTACGTAACAACTTTAAACATCGTTGAAAATACACACCTACATGTTGTTTATATGAACGCGGTGTGCTCCCCATCCATTAGTACCAATTACCACAATTCCTAACAAAATTAAGAAAGTTTATTCATTTCACTTTTGTTAGCTGTTGTTTAATGATGTTATACCTAGTGAAAGAAAAAACTAATTGTAGTTTTAAAGACTGCACAGCATAAAACTATCAATTTCTGTAATCTGAACTACATTTAAAATATTTTTTCTGATGTACAACCCAATTGGTGGAAAAATATTTAGTTTTCTTGATTTTATCAGGTTTCATTCAGTAACTTTTGTTGACTATGTGCTTGTCTTATTTTCCAGAAAATAGACCTGTTTAGTAATGTTATTGAAAATGGCGGCATTTGTATTTACCAGTTTCTTGACAAGAAAAAAAAATGTATTCTGAAATTATGTCACTCGCTTCGATTCTTCCAAACAAAATATATCTTGCAAAATATAATTGCAAATTATTATATTATTTATTATATGAATATTTTAAAAATTATTATATTAATATTTTGCATGATATTAGTAAACATCAATCGAACCGCCATTTACACTTTTATTTACATTAAAAAAAAAACAGATTTTTCCATAAACAATATTATCAATGTTTTTCGCCTTCACTTGTGAGGGCAACCGTGAGGAACGGTTTCTGTTTATCAGCGGAGCATAAATAAACAGGCTGTTTGATTACTTACCAACATTGTTCTGTGATGAAAAAAACAAATTAATTTTTTATTCAACGATCTTTAACACATAATAATATGACTATAGTAATGTCCACATTTAAAAATGATCTCCCAGCAATTTGTTGCTTCACTTCGATAAAATATGGCAGCCTCTAAATGTAAGTCTCGAAACTTCTAAGCTATGCAAAGCTTAGTTGTCATTTAGTTTCTTTAAAATCGATTTTTTTTCGAATAAAATGTTTTTGTTGTATATATTGACTAAAGAAACTGTTCGTATGCTATAGAGTGATTCCATTTTATATTAAGAAGAATGCATGCATTTCTTTGTGTTTGTATACTCATTTTCAGACTTTTTAATTAGTGTCTAGTCCTGACGAGTAGATATGTCGGTTCTCGCCATATCACGAGCTTTTTGTATTTCCTAGAGAGAGCCTGTCAATTAAGTGGAATGAATAAGCAAAGGGAGGATTTTTATAGACGTTCAAAATTTTGTATATTATATTTAGGCTAATAATATTGTCGCTGTGCAATTAAACCAAATAATTGTTGTGAATTATATATTATATACTAACAAGTTGTAGTAAGTACATGTTGTATGTACATTAAGAAAATAATTGTCAGGCTTTCTTTTGAATCTTAAATGATTGAAAGTAAGTAACCTATTGAACCATCATATTATTACAGAAACAATATTCAGGCAAGACTGTTTTCATCATAATTCAATGAGCCTATTATTTAGATAAAACAAAATTTTTTGTTTACTACAATTATCACATATAAATAATTTATTACGGTTATTTAACAATTGCAGAAATTATAATTTTTGTTATCATTTAAATTTTTTATCAATGCTAAATTACACTTCCAAAAGTATTATTCGAGTTTGACGAGTTATCAATAATTATGTATTAATTTTACAGTAGGTAATGTTAAAATTTAAACATTTATTTTATTTTTGGTTATATGTCAAAAAGGAAAGGCTATATTGTGAAAGTTGACGATATACATACTAAATTTTCTAATAACATTGGCGTTTTATTCTGAACTAAAAATAATCCATCCTTGCCTCTCAAATGTCCTATACAGTTTCAATGTAATCCTAAACATATCTAAATGAAAAACATGTTTAATTATCATTTTTTTTAAAATGAATATTGTCTTTTGGGTGAGTAAAAGCACATATGTTAAAGAAAAAACAAAAAGTTTAGCAATGACCGATTATCGCAGTAAATAAAAAATCCACCAAATCGCCCTATAATTATTTATTTATAAAATAAATACATATATGTACAATATGCATGTACACTGAATTATCATAAACAGGACAGTTACTTTATAAAAATTATTAAACGATTATTATTTCAATAAATAATTTGATTACTAAGTAAATAACATGATTGTGGCATTCGGCAGATCTAATTAAAAATGGAATGCATATAGAATAACTGCGTATGAGAGTAAAATGCATTGTAGTAACAATACTATTAAAGATCAAAGCTGACCTGAACTGCCTGTACAAAAAATTTTGTTACAGTAGTACACATTTTATGTGGATTACCTATGTACCTGCGTAGAAGACACAATTTTATAGCCGCGGAAAATGGATGGACCATTCCATTCAGCTACATCCTGAGGCGACATCAATGCGCGTTAAATTCTATGCCGCCATTGGTTGATTGATTGTGACCTTGTGCACTGAAGACGCGTCTTTCAGACGGCCGTTAGATGTCATTGTTATTGCTACCCGTAGTATTTTTGAGGTTTGAGGTACACTTAATGGCAAATTAAACGTACATATTATTTTATAACCATAATTATGTCATTAAAAAGAGGATGTCATTTAAAAAGACAATCTAGGGAAATTTAATGATTTACATTGAAATAATTTCTTGTTTTTGTCTTCACGTGTCGTACATTAATATAAACATTATTTTAAATTTGAACTTGATTTCAAAAGCTTTTATTGTCCATTATTGACTAGATAGCTATAACTTCAAGTCATTATTTTGACTGCAAGAACGTAGTTGTCTTTTGGCATAAAAAATATCAATTCAAAATTAAAAAAGTAAACTTTAATAGAAGTGACCCATTTTAATGGCACTTAGTGTTTAATATTGCGTTAGCGAAATAGGAAGTGAATACACTGCAATAATAACTTACACATTATGACTGTTGCATAAGATTGATTATAAGCGTTTCAGGTATTTCGTCGATTCGTCTTTTTTTGCTCAAACGAAGATTAACGACGCGCCACATGCCATATCTTTTGTGTTTTACTGTATATAATAATTTATGTTAGCTAAATTAGCGAAATTTACCACTTTCATCTTATAATTACATTGGCATATCATTACGTAGATATATATATACTTATTGGTGTTTAGGCATATAGAAAGAGAATAATGGTTATTTAACTATGCAGTTAGACTACATTATTGTAATCATTCACTGTTCAGATATGGAATGTTTCGTTATACGACTGATTATTCTCACATTTCCATGTGTTACCTCATGTTTATACTATGCTTAAAGCGAACACTTGTGACCCCCAGTGGAATATCATAAAAATTGCAATTGGCGACCCTAATTTCTCTCTGACAACTTATCCGTTATGTTGGCAACTCTCAATCTAGCGTGTTGCATAATGTCAGCAGCTAAATCTTCTACCGAAGTGTACCTACACTTCTGGAAGCTAAACAAGTCTGCTATGAAACCAACGACCTCTGATTGGAAGGTGTGACACATATCGCGTAGTCGTTCTCTAGGACCCAAAAAACCCCACACAAGAACTGGCAGTAGGTGTTCCGATATTGAATAGAAATGCGCCATAAATCCATTCGGGTATTGCAGGTATCGTCGCTTCGCTTTTATAACTGACCATACAGCTGTTGTAAGTGCCTGCAAAATAATTTAGGTTTAGTTGATTCCGCCATTTTTTACTGTCAAGGACACACATCCACAATAAAAAAAAGTACAAACCATTTAAAACTGGTGTTTATGTACAAAAAAAAATACTGTACGTACTGAAACATATTTTACAAATATTTTGCTAATTATTATGTTTTAGACAGCCCTGGTTTAATTGTGCTCATTTGGTTCAGACATTTTTGGAACGTCGATTGTGTAGGTATCTTGTTTTTTATATGTGATCGAAGCATGCAAGGATCTTTTACTAGATTTTACAATCTCATGCTTTGACAGTAAGGTCTACTGTAAATTAACACAATATTATCGACAATAATCCTATACGATATGAGAATTGTATACGTCAATTCGGACAATAATTTGTTGGGGTTTTACCTTGGTTTTACAAAAGATTATTTGTAAATCTAGTTTTTTATTTGCGATCAAAGAATAGTGTAGTAAAGGTTACATACGCTCTCTTTAAATCCATCGGAAAGCCATCTGTTTCGCACTACCGCTAATACAGACGACGGCGGTGCGGCCAAATCCTCAAAGGCATCTAGTAAAATGAAATCTAATACCACGTCGTAAAATGTTAACGCCTGAAAAAATGTATTATATAAGTTTAAAAATATCAGTTGTTAGATAAATAGTTTACCTTTTGCACACTATACCTTGACTCCTTTACTAAAAAGTTCCATTTCAATTACTGACCAATTGGAACCTTCCGTTGTCCACGACACCATTTCTTCATATGCGACTAGAAATTCTTTTGGTTCCTGTGAAAAAAAACTATTATTATAACTATTTTTGTAACCAATTGTTTAGTAAACATTTTAAATAATGTGCCCTTGTGTGAAGTAACTAGTAAAAACTCCAATTAGGTTATGTACGGTTCTGATTCTAGCAAAATTTCACTACTTTAAAAATATTGATGTTTTAGTATAGTACACAGCAGGGGGGTAAAAAGAATCTTGAGTAGCTTCCAGAAAAGGACATTTATGAATGTGCTTGGTCCCAAATATACGAAAAGCTTACGCCGGATTACATTAAAAAGGTAGTTAAAAAATTATTAAAATTGCTTCTTTACCTTGTCAGCAAACAGCAGTAAATCAGTAAGGACTTGTCTGCCTGCATCGACGAACCATGCCCATACTGCAGCGTCCTTAAACACGTACTGGAACGAGAGCCGCAGACAGTGGAGTTTGCACAAGAACTCTGAATCAGAACTGCATTGTACCACGTCTGTACGCATTGTTCTGTGAATAAGTGCATTAATTAATTTTGTACACATGATGGGTCATCAATAAAGTACGTAACACAAACTTGGGTTTAGTATCTTATAACATAACGTTTATGTGAACCTTCCTTATTGTAATATCACATATTCTCTACCTAACTTTAATTATAAGAACACTTCTAGTTTATTATCTTTTATTTTGAAAAGGTTATTCTCCGCCTGCAAAGTCATTGTTGTGACGTTACAGATAGGATACAAAATTTATACTCTGTGGACTCCATCCCATCAGGTCCCACGTGCTATTGACGTGTGACAATTTATGGATGGATATAAACATTTCACTTGCATTTTTTCGTCTCGCTCCTGTAAAGATATTATTTAGTAGCGTCATAAACTAAACTAACAAAGCAATATAATCCACCTGCAAGGTATTCCAAGTTCCAATTGTTTGAGGGCCATTTGATATAATTCCAAATTGTCTATTTCTGGTAGCACTTCTGAAAAGTCGTCCAATTCTCTTAGATCTGCCACCTGGAAAAATATTGATTTTTATGTGGTAACTGTATATGTATAATGTGGTTAAAAGAGACCACCTTATGGTTATTCCTATTTAATTTGTGACTTTCGGTATCCTACACTCGAGAGCATACAAAATGCAATGAATATTAGAATACAATAAAATTAGATTATTTACATTTTTAGTTATATGGGTCAGTTTATCTTCAGCCGCGTGAAGTGAAGCGACCAAAGCCATTAAGTGCATATTACGACACATTTTTATCAAATCTGCCAATTGGACGCATTTCACAGGAAAACGGCGCTGTAAGTGTTGAAATCATTGCTTGGCATTGGTAGGTACGTTATTTATTAATGAGCTGTCACCGATCAGCTTGTACATATTTTAAAAGTCATGTATAAAAGTAGCCGGCGTTCCATTAGTCTAGGTTCCCAAACTTATTTTGTCTACTGAGTCGAGAGCTCATGCAGTCGTTGTCTAAGATGCCTCCTAGCTAAATGAAATTACAAATCACCCCCCAGGCCTCTACACAACGCCCCCATTTTTTTTCTGGGTCTCTTACCGCCCCCCTTTAGGCCTGCAGCGCCCACAGGGGGGCGTTATCGCCCACTTTGGGAATGGGTGCCTAATGGAAAGCTGGCTGAAGTATCATACAGCATATGAATGAAGCAACAGAGAGAAGAGTAGTAGGACTTTCTGGCGGGAGCGCTAGAAGTAAAGTTAACATTATTTAGATTTTCTATTTTTTGCGTTTTTGGGAGTTTTAAGGTACAAAAAGTTATACTAAATAGTTCTGTGCGAGCGTTAAGAATTGGAAAGTTTGAATAAATATGTGAACTGAAGTTTTCTCTTTCTTACAAGTAGTCCTTTTTAACTCCAGTAGGCTTTACAATCGCTTTACTGGGGAGTTTTAGGGGCTTAACGGGCTTATATAGTAATAAGAAGACAGATATTTTACATAAGAGACTACTTTTTTACTTGAGAATGGCAGAAATGTTTCTAATAAATATGACACGGGGGGTCAACTGAGGAAGCATACTCGTCGCGACCCCTGCCAGCCCTTTTCAGGGCTGCAATTCCTCTACTGTGCTTACCATGCGGTACAACGCAGATTTGAGAGCTAGGGCGTCCCCCGAAAGCGACCGACACCAGTTTATCCCCGCTGGTGTAAGCAGAGTGCAGTTTGGCGTTGGGGACCGCCACCCAACACGCTGTGCACCTCGCGGCGGGAAGTGAAGGGAGGAGTGCAGAATTGCTGCATGGAATGTGAGAGGTGGGATTGAAAAGATGAATGAAGTGATGGATATTATAGAAGAGAAAAGATTGGATGAGTTATGAAGCGAAAGGGCAGTGAACTTGCCGACTTGCCCGGAGGGGGCATTGCTCTGTGGTCAGGGGTACCACATGGAGATAGACGATGCCAGGGGGTGGGCGTTTTGCTGTCCTCTCGTTTGGTTAATTATATGGCTGAGTATAACTGTGTAAACCCTAAACTGCTCTAGGTGTGCCTCAAGATGGGGTTGACGTGAATTTTTATTTTGGCGGTGTATGCTCCAGTGTCCTCTGTCGATTTGGGTGAGCTAGAGCAGTTTTGGGAGAATGTTAGAGAAGTTCTAGCGTTGTTTGTGGAGACATGAATGGACGGATTGGGACAGCTCGAACTGGATTTGAGACTATCCTAGGCAAATATGGAGATAGGAGAGTGAATGATGCTGGTTGGATTCTGTTAGGAGTGTATATGGAAAAAGATCTTTTTGTTGCTAATACTGTATTTTAGCACAAAAGAATCCATCAGTACACTTGGGAAAGAAAACATGAGAGAATTATGATTGATTTATTCCTGGTGGATAACAGGCTAAAGAAGCAGATTATGGACACAAGAGCGCATAGAGGAGCCGATGTGGGAACGGCCCACTTTCTGGTGATAACCAGAATAAGGGGTCTGTTTGCAGCATGGCGACATCGCGTAGTGACAAACCTGCAGCAGTTTGTCGCATCAAAAGCTGGAAACTGCAAGATGCGACCACCAGGAATGAATATGAAAGGGTAGTATCCGGTAAGCTTCATGATAGATTGAAATTGATGAAGCGAGGATGTTGAAAAATGTTGGCAGAACCTTAGGGATAGGATATGATAGAGGCTGCGAAAGAAGTGTGTGGAACGAATAAGATTGGAAACTGTAAAAAGCGTGATGTGTGGTGGGATGATGAGGTAAAAGAGTCTGTGTATAAAAAGAAGAAAGCATGGCGGACTATCTTGCTACAAAAAATGACTGTGGTATGAAGAATTTGAAGAAAGACAGGTATAAGCTGCAGAAAGCAGAAACGAAAGCACTAGTGAAAGAGAAGCATGAAAGGTGTAGAGTGTCAGACGAAAACACGATGTCAGACAACTTCGAGGAAAATTCTAAATTATTTTGAAAAGAAATACGTAAGTACCGAAGTGGTCCGACGCCGTGCAGAATGATTAAAGTGCGCTCGAAAGAAAACAACTTGCTAACAGATAAAAAAGATGTTCTGCAGCGATGGAATGAAAACTATGGAGAACTGTATGAGAGTGGCGACTCCATCTCTGATACTGAGAATGATTCTAATGAATTGCCACACTTAGGTCAGGGACTGGAGGATGCCATTAGTATGAAAGAGATTGAGAAAGTGATAAGAAGTTTGAAATGTGGAAAGGCTGCGGGAATTGATGAAGTGACTGCTGAGATATTCAAATATGGTGGTCCTAGGGTCTGAGATACCTTCTGTGCACTCTGCAACCTTTGTTTGCAGAAGGGGGAGGTTCCGGAGGGCTGGCGCACCGCAGTCATAGTACCTCTCTATAAAGGGAAAGGTTATCATTTAGACTGCGCGTGCTACAGGCCCATCAGCTTGGTCAGCTTAGCAAATAGTCTATGATACTAAGGTATTGACTGAACGTAAGAAAGGCGTTTCAGAAAGTTATTTGTGGGAGGCGCAAGGTGGTTTTAGGAACAGTAGGGGTTGTATGGATCAGATTTTCTCGCTTCGCGTTATCTTGGGGAAGTTTGTGGCTATAGGTCAGAAAGTTTTCTGCGCTTTCATGGATCTAGAAAAAGCATTCGATAGAGTAGTGTGAAAGAAATTGTGGAGTCTTCTGCCTGAGTATGGCGTGGGGGGCTCCTTGCTGCAGGCTGTGAGGTCATTATATAGCGGCCACAGAGCCTGTGTAAGGATAGAAGGTAACATGTCGCCCTGGTTCGAAGTCTGTTCAGGTGTCAGACAGGGCTGCGTGATGTCTGCCTAGCTGTTCGTGCTTTATTTGGACAGTTGCCTCCAGACAATGAAAGGTAGTATCAGTGGTATGATATGTGTTGACAAGTGGTAAACTGCCTATTGTACGCTGACGATGCTATGCTTATAGCACCATCAGAAGCAGGGAAGCGGTACAAACGAAATGTGAGGTTTGGGTAAATGGAAAATGTCTAGAACAATTAAGTGAATGAAATGGTGAATTTGGGGTGTGTGTTTTCGAGGGATGGAAGATGTGAGTTGAATGTGGAGAGATAGGTAGAATCTGGCAATAAAGTGAACAGTGCTCTGTCCGCATTAGTAGATAGTGTGAATATATCTAACCTTGCCAAAATGGCCATCCACAATGCGGTGTTGGTGCCAACTTTATTCTACGGTAGTGAGGTCTGGATATGCCCGAAATCGAATGAAAGTATTATAAATGCAGTAGAAATGCGATCTCATTAGAAAGAAATATGTGCGGTGTCACCCTTGCAGACAGGATAAGCAATGAAGAGATACGCAGTATGACAGGGTTGCACGACAGTGTTATTGTAAAAATGAAGAAAGGAATGCTTAGATGGTTCGGGCACATAGAAAGAATGAGTGATGAAAGACTGACGAAGAAAATATACAGAGCGAAAGTGAGTGGTAAAAGCAGCCAAGAAAGACCAAGGCTGACTTATGAAGATCAAATAGCCAGAGTGTTAGCGGATGGAAATGTCAAAAGCTCTCGCATACCTAGGCGATAATGTGTGAGGAGAATGATGAGATTTGAGGAAGCGAAAGAAGTATGTAAGAACCGCGACGCTTTGCGCTCTGTCCTCTCTGACTACCTCGTTAGGGATACAGCGTGAGGATATGTATGTAAATATGATACGAGTTGCCCTCATGTAATAGAGAAGAAAAGAAGAGTATAGTAGTAGAGTAGTAGTCCGACCTGGTCCTCTGCGGAGGCGAAGGACTCTGCGCTGGAATGGTGGTCGCGGCGCGTGTGCGACGAGCCCGTATGTACGGACAGCAGCCGCGAGCGGCGCCCGCCAGTCGCGCCTCCCTCCCCCGCCCCACCGCCGCCCGCGCCCGCACCCGCGCCCGCGCCCGCGCCCGCGCCGCCGCTCTCCGACCGGAACAGCACCGACCGCTGGTCGAGGAACAACAGCTCGCATCGTTCCTGAAGTATGCAATAGGCTATTTGACTGTACTTGAAACGTGTTGTTATAAACATTACATTAATATAGTTAAAGATCATGAATACAACTGAATAGTACATTGTATAACAAGGGAGTAAAATATTTTTTTTACGACGAGGCGCTATTTTGAGTGCAAAGCGGAGCGAAGGATTCTAGAGTAGAATCCCGAGCGCAGCGAATGATTTTAAAGTAGGGATTTAATGTATGTCACCCGAAAAAAAAAAATTACTACCGATACACTCTACTTTTCATTCCCATCTATTAGAAAAATAAATGAGTGACGTTATTCGATATATAAAAGTACAAGAAATTTTATGTTTAAACTCCAATTTATTTATTTTTTCTAGCGCGCGGCTACCGCCGCCCACGTACGTAATCGTCAGCCAGTAACAATTTTCATTTGACCTCTCGTTCCTTAATCAAATTCATTTCTGCCCTCTGTGAGTCTTTAAGAGAAAAGAGCTATTTTGGTCGCACTTATATCGAGGAACCAATTATCGTTTTTCGAATAGATGGAATGAAAAATTATTATTAATGACAGAAATGTTGTAATTATTGGACTGTGGGGGGACTTGTGGGGATAAAAGCTTGTGGGACGCGACACTGCCCCTACTATAACGTCACAAACTCGTAGTTGTATTGCCCAGTGGTAAGATACAAGTGACGAGAATTTGACCCCAAATATTTTTCGTTCATATAATTTTCGATGTAGATATTTGGAATATTTTGTCACAATGAGTCTTCATAGTAGTTGCACATTAAATCTATCTTTAACTTATCACACTCCACATTTGTAATTCTAGTGATGTTAAGAAATAATAAATCTTTCTTTCAATTATTGTTTCAAATAAAACAAAGTTATTTTTCTTGTGTTTACCATATTAGTGCCTATGATACAAATATGAAAGTATAGCTAAACATATAGAAATCACTACTTCAAACTAGCATCCAAAAGTTGAAAGAATCTCAATGATTGATAGATAAGTACCTGTAATAAATAAGCATTCTGTAGAAGTTCCTGTATCTCTCTGCAGAACTCGGCCTCCTCAGGTGAAGTGAGTGCCAACGTACCAGACACTCCACCGCGCGCCCCCAATGAAAAGGCTGCTAAAGCGTCCTCCCAATAGTTTATGCTAGTTTCCAGTGCTTCCATGCCTGTCAAATAAAAATGCATTGCATTAGCAATTATATAAAATTACTAGCTGACCCCGCAAATGTTGTTTTGCCCGATATTAAATATTATATAAATATAGGGTTGTATGTATTTTTCAATGCCGAATCATAAAAAAATAAAAATAAAAAATTTTGTGCAAAAAATAAAATAAAAATTTTTGGGGTGGACCACCTTTATCACTTAAAAGAGTATAAAAAATAGATAACAACCTATTCGCAAACCTACCGAATATACATATGAAATTTCATCAAAATCGGTCAATCCGTTTCGGAGGAGGTATGGTAACTAAAACTGTGACACGAGAATTTTATATATTAGATTAGGTATATTATTTATGCATTTATGAGTTTTATTATGTCAAGAGGAATGACTGCAAAAATTATTTGTGATTAACATCTTAATATGTATTTGCAATAAATCAATAGAGAGGTCCAAAAATGTAAAGAATTAAAATCCACTCTGAATGTTTCATCATAATTATTTATTTTAAATAACATAACCTAATTACTACATGTAATATCAAATTATGCATTGATAACACTTGCACTAAACACTATAGTCTGTTATGAGTTATGATGTTACAGAAAAATTGAATCTTTCAATTGTTCCCTATTCGACTCTCCAGACTGACTCTTCTTAAAATTTTGAAGAGCTTCTTGGATTCCACTGTTTAGATCTTGTACAGTTCCAGCAAGTGCCGTTAAAGCATCAGTCATTCGCTCCTCAAGTATGCCTCTCCGTTCTTCTTGCATCCTCATTGTAGCTGCCATAGATTCTAATGCTTCCGCCATACGTTCTTCAGCTGCTATTCTTCTTTGCTCGAGATCTAAAGCCCACTGTGGTGGTGGTGTAGTTCCAGCATTACCATCTTCTTCTGAAAAAATTATTAGTTCTTTAAAAACATGTTACTGTTTATGAAGCTATGTTTCAATAATATATCAACATGCCTGTAGATGTCCTTGGTGTATCAATAGCAGACTTTTTAAATTTAATTGTAGGGCCAGTATTTACTTCAACAGTTTCAAGTGGTTGGTGTTCGCTGTCAGAGTCGTCGTCAGCAAACTCATTTTCGTTTTCTTGTTTAGTTGTGGACAGAAAATAATTAGTACGTGGTCTACCTTCAGCACCACAAAGTTCCAGAACCCTAACCTCTAAATCATTCAGTGGTACAAAACGACTTGGCTTTCCTTCGGGACTCGGTTTGTATCTCCGGACGTCTGTAGCTTTTTTTCTACATTTATGGCGCCATTCAAACCAATACTGAAAAAAGCAAAAACAGCTATTTGGCAACATTTGAATTTCTGTTACGTACTTATTTTAAATAAGCAAGTTTTCGTAATTTTTATTATCAGAAAAAACTGAAGAATTTTTAATATAAATTTCACATTATTTACCCTTTTCCAACCATCAGGTGTCTTTGAAGTACCTCCGGGTACAGCGTTAAGTTTTTTAGCGAGTGTAATCCACTTTTGTTTAGTCATTTCTTGTTTTGCTGGGGCTGTGGCGATTTGGCTATGTGACATATCCTTATTTTCTTCAAGACAATTCAAAAACAGCTCACATTGTTCTCTAGTTATCAAGCGAGGAGGAGCCATCTGCTTTAGGAAAGTGACAGTAGGATTAATTATTATTATACTGACTTGGAAATAAAAAGAACTTGTATTTTATTTAGATTCCCGCGCAATTGTTTGACAAAAGTAATTTCTTTCAAGATAAACAATAAAGAAATTGTAATGGCGACTGGCCTATTCTCAGATAAGAATATGACGATATAGGCAATGACAAAGATGACAAAGTTGCCATAATTGTATGTACCATATTAAACATTGCAGTAAATATGAGCTTGAGGGTTGAGGCTTGATGAGTGTCACACGAAATTAGTGTTTATTGTGTTTATTCTATTATGAATTATGATTATAAAAAGAATGTCTATAACGATTATTATTTAATGCACGGGACAAATGACGCAACTGCGTTTTAATAAAAAATTTGAAATAATGTAGGTTCGATTTATAATACTTTAAAACTATTTTAACTTTTCATATTCAGACACCGCAGTTCAGAAGTTTATTAATTATGACCTGCATTATGTCAAACACCAACATCATACTATTATTTTATCTGTAGCAGTGTTATAACGGTTATAACGTCGGTCGTAGACAGAGAATTGTACTCCCTCTACGTATAACGTTATACGAAAAGCTCGACACAATTCAATAATTATTTTTTTAAATTTTAATATCGTCTCAGCTTTCGCGCTGCAATGTATTTAATAAAAGAACATTAAAAAAATATGCCCGCATGCGCAGTTTCAATAATTGCAACATTCAAAATCGTATTCAAAATATGAAGTTATTACAGTATTCCATTTTTCTGTTTTCTTTTGTTTACTACATACATCATCATAGGTGTAGATAAACTTGTGTATGCGAGTAGGTACTCTACATAATTAAGGTTTAAAATTTAAAACACACTCATGTGTGTGATGATGATGGTGTGATGTGAATAACTATACAAAAAAATGACAATGAATGGGCAAGTCATCAATTTCATAAAAAATATAACATATTAAATCAATTGTATAATTAAATAAATATTACGTATAACTAAAATAAATAAAACAGATTATAGTCCTTTTAGATTGTATGAAATATAGTCATCTAGTAGTGAATAGCCGTACTACGGAAAAGTGTTCGTTACGTTAATTTTAAATAGATGTAGTTAGGAGCATTACGTTTATAAAAAATAATCTTTTCTATAATTCACATTATACTAATTTATTAATTTAATTCTAGAAATTTTCACAAATACCCGTAAAAAGTAAAAACACAAAACGAGTTTGAATTCACAAAACATACATTCTTACATAAAATATCTTCACGTTGTATCCCTAATTATCAAAACGACAACTACTATTATAGAGAGGACGTCTTTTATGAAATAATTGATTGACCTTTTGTGTCGGTAGCATGGCTTCTGCGTCCAAGCCGGAACCGCGGGTTCGATCCCCAGTCTGGTCAATTTTAGAAACTTCTAAATTGATACTTAGTTTGGGAACACACAATTTGTGTAATTGTTTGGAGCGTTATTAAAAAATGCAACATAATGCTCAGTTAAATCTACCACAAAATTTTCATTAGTTTGGAAGTATGAGGATCTTTTTAGTTAGGAAACCATAAAGGAGACTATTGATTTTAATAAAAATGTCAATATAGTGTGTAATATGAACATCCTATTGAAACTAGTCGATAAAGCTTAAAAACCGCGTTATACTACTTACTTTGAATTCAATTAAGCTTATACAAATAGATAAACTCAAGTTATGACATTACAATTTATAACTGACAAACAAACCAAACTTCTAACTATTATTATTTTTCTTTATGTTTGATATGTTTTTTATTTTCTTTTTTAGACAAATTTTTTATTTATTTAGCTTTTTATTATTTATTTTTATTTTATAAGTTTGACATATGATTACTTTAATTCATTATGTATGACATTCAAAATTATTAACATTGAGTTGAGTACTTGTGTTATATGTTATTAGTGGATCTCGATAGTATGGATAATAAAACTCGATAGAATAGATAACATTACATGATGTGAACTTCCTAAGGAGTACAAATAATATTTGCATGATTTTAGTGCGCAAAGTGTGCGTAGTGTGTGTAAAGTATCTATTTAATTGTATCTACCTACATCTTTATACTCGTATTCTTGTAAATAAATAATATAAATGTTTATTTTGGACTCAAAGAAGATTAAAAATCTAACGTCTAATTTAATAAATTGTTTAAAATATCTTGAATTCCAAGTTATCTACTTACAAACACACAGACAAGTTTTAGAACGCCTGTTATATTTAGCTAAATAATTCTAAAATATTTGATTACATTTAAGTAGACTTAATTTTGTAGCCAAGTTTTTTAAATTGATTAGCATGTTCAGTACTTTTTAAAATATTTTTTTAAATCAGTTAATACGGGAGCTCCAATTTTTGACCGATACTATTTCCATTTTCCATTCTATGATATAGATACAAAAAGATGAATTTAGCGGTCAAGAAGTGTAAAAAAACATCAACTCACAAACCGGTCTCCGGAGCCGGTGACGTCACTCAAATCTCTGCTCTAGAATAAATATGTTTCAATTGTGTTACTTAGATACACACCAATATACTTTCGTTTACTTTCCACTAGGATATTAGGTTCTAATTGTTATTAGTTCTCGCTGTGGTTCTCTACTGTAATAGCAGTATAAAATAATTAAACTGCTTAGTCTAAATTCGAGGAGGTAGGTATATTTCGCGATTATATAAGTATGACTACCTGCTGCCCAGGACTTCGTCCGCGTGGAAATCGGGATAATATAATATAGCCACCCTGAAGATCTATTCTAAATATTGGTGAATGAATTTTTGAAATCGAATGAGCAGTTTAGGAGATTACGTCCGCAATCCAAACTTACAAACTTTACCTCTTCATAAGATTAGTTTAGATTAGTTTTCTGTCCGTGACTTCCTCCACGTCGACTATAAATAAATACAAATTAAAAATGTAATACAACTAAGAAGAAATAGCGAGTTGAAGTCCTAACCATTCTTTTTTGTTTCGCAGGAGAAACCTGTACACAGGTATCTAGCACCTCGGCGGGGAGTAAACTTGAGTTATGTGGGGCTTTTGCCACCAAAACTCCTGCCATTCTCTGTGCAGATTCAAATTTCTAGACCTCAGGTTTGAGTTGGACGAAGATTTGTTAGTCACATAATATATACATACGTATTCTCACGCCGTACCCTTAACGGGGTAGTCAGAGAGGACAGAGCGCCAAACGTCGCGGTTCTTAATACCTACTTCTTTCGCTTCCTCAAATCTCATAATTCTCCTCACACATTTTCGCCTAGGTATGCGAGTGCCTTATTAGTCATCTTCTATGAACATCTTTTATGAAACTCATACAGATTAGTGAACCTATTATCTACATATATATTATAAGAATAAAAATGTTTTAAGTTACCACAATATTATTATATTATGTAATATAATGTAACGCTATAACGTCACTATATATGTGCGCAAATATAATACCTATCTAGAATTCCTAGGGCATATAGTATCAGTACGACAGTATGACATCACCTTCCCGGTACATCGAGAATTTCGTGTTGGATACATGGTTGTAGGAGGCAGTTGAAATTAACGGCGGATCCCTTGGGCGATTCCGCAAGCGTCTGACCGGCGGCGCGTCGCTCGAGCGCGTTCTTGCTTCGCTTCGCGTCAGTCTACCAGCGACTCCGCACTGCGGTGGTATATTCTTATAACTGCGCCACTGTTATCATTACAGTTATATTTATCCGAAGCATTTGCTTCGCCATTTAGAAAATAATTGTGAATTAATTGGATGACTAGCGAGTGCTTAGAAAACGTTGCCTGTGTTGTGAGTGTTTTCTGAAAAAACTGTGAAAATTGGTATAGGTTTCTTTCAGATCCCGCGTTTATTAGCGTTGATATATAATATCAAACTACAGGTAAGAAATAACAATACTCGGTTCGTGATAAAATTATTTCTGAAGGGTATTTACAGTATTTTATATAATCAACATTTAAGATTAATTATATTCACACACAAAAAATGTAAATTAATTATTTATTTGAAATTGAATTTATCAATTCATATCTAAAATTCCACAAATAGTATAAATACAACAAAATAAGTATATAAGTGGGTAGCTACTTATTATTACATAATTTAAAAAGTTTTCAAGAATTGCGCAGTCTGTAATTTTATATAGGAACCAACAGGAATAAAGTAAGGCGGTTAGAAGAGGACCTCCTAACACGTTTCTTATTTCTTAAAAACCGGTTCAACAGATAGTTTTGGAGTCGTAACTTCTTATGCAATCATCGACAAATAGATTGATCTTCACGGCGTAGGTACTTTGTACAGAAAATATCCATGTACCTATGATAGACATAAACAACTTAATCATACCCGAATATTTAAAAAAATGATACAATACTTATACTAACTAATACTAAGTAATCGATTCATTTTTCTTATTGAAATAATTATAATATAATTATTGTGTTTTCAAAGATTCACATTAGGTACACAATATTTTTAAACGTTTTGCTCATATCCTAGGTAACGACATTTAACGCATTTACAATGGCCTTCAAAGCGCAATTAATAAATTGATGTTTCAGGTAGATATAATATTTAAGGCCGTCCTCTCTGACTACCCCGTTGGGGATACAGCATGAAGATATTATATGTATAGGACCCTTACGTATTTTTCGGAGTTAGATTTTATATGGAAAGCAATTTAGATAATTAGTAAAATCATAATAATTTTTACTTTTGAAACAATTATACTGTCAGACCACAGTTTCATTCCATGCTATCCGCTCTTTTTTATTTGGAAGGAGAGATGATTAATCTCTCACGTCACTATTATAATAAGTAGATGTACCTAACTGTAATCTAATAAAAAATAGAGTTGCTGTATTGAGAAACAGCATTCCACGCCGAGATCTGTAAGTCGCGCAATATGTAATATTGTTAACGTTTTTAATCCACCATCGCTAACTGCAGCTGCAAATCCACGTGTTTGTTCGCAATACCTACCAACATTTAAAACCTCGGTAACATGTAATAAAACAATCGGCCAAGAGTACGTATATCGGACATGCATTATGAGATTTCATAGTATTTCTAATTAAACCAGAAGTTTAATAAATTAACCTACTAAACAAATAGGACTAAAATCTAAATATTTAATTTTTTTCTGATTTCTAAGTACGTTAGTAGTTTGTCTCTGTGCCGAATTTCAGTTCACTAGTGTTAGTAACGCAATGAAGCGGCTTCGACTTACGGATCGACAAATAGGAATATGTTACGCATTTTGGAAAGATTTCGTTTATGCTATTTTATCTATGGAACCCTAAAAGTACAATTCGAATACATATTACATACATAACCTCACGCTGTCTCCCTAACGGGGTAGTCACAGAGAATAGAGTATGGTCTGTCCTTCCTTGGAAAATATTTCAATTGACATGCTTAAAATATTTCAACTGACAAATATTTTAGAATATTTTCACACACCTTGTGAGTACACCTAAATGAGTGATGTAACGAATATTTAAATTCGCATATTTTTTGACATTCGTATTCGCATTTGCAAAAATAGTTTGAATATTCTGAGAATATGATTGTCACAAATACTTCATATTATGTTCATACAAATTGTGAAAATAATATTAAATAAAATAAAAAACATTACTTTTATAATGAAATTTTATTGTAATAGTTTTTGTATTCAATATTCTTTTTTTATAAAAATAACTACTTCCTTCTCAGTAACCTTGTAATTATATATTTTATCGTATATACCTTTTATCATTCTTTATTATTTTAACAATAAATAATAAATTATAAGACTTCTTATTAGAAACAAAATATACAAATTTTACGCCATAGAGAAATGGCGTCAGATTTAAAATAACATATTATATTCGCAAATATCGATGACAAAAATTCGTATTCGCAATCGCACTCATGAATACTTAATAATTGTCAATTTTGTTACATCACTAGTATAAATGAATACAAAAACAAATATTACAAACAATTATAATATTTATTGGATAATTGGACCCTAAACTAAACGCTAGATCTGAATACGATTATTATCACAAAACGAATTGATAACGCGAACTTTTCGTTTCCAAAATTTATTTAGATGAGGATTGAACCTGCGACCATAGGCTAGGAAAGAAGGTACACTAACTACCGCACCAATGGAACAAAAAATAACTATGTTTTATCTGTTTAGTTGTTGTTATAGTATAGCCTACATCAAAAAAGCCAGAAATCTTTAGTGACTGAGTAAAGTACCATATGTTGACGGACGCAAAACATTACTCGACTAAGGAACATGTGATAAAAATACGCAAATAGTAATCACAGAAACAGCTTCGACTGTTGAACTCTGTTTGTCGATGGACAGCCTTCGTGACACGTCCATATGGCGTCGTTGTATCGATTGGCGTCTCCATTACCGCCCACGTCACGAATACATTTACTAAAATAAACAATTCGCCAAATATTTGAAACATCGAAATTTAAAACAAACGCATAAAAACTTACATAACTTTACGCTATTTCTCATTCAAGATACAACTAAGTGGCACATTGAGGCACAGGTTGAGGTCATTTCCAACAATAAAATACATAATATATAGGCATAGAATGTAAAACATTACCTCTTGTCACAAAGTGATCTTGCTAGTCTATAGCCTATATACCAGTTCTGCTATAAGGCTTATTCCTAGATCGATTTATACCGATCTGGGGGAGAAGACAAGCAACCGATATATTTTATTTTTCGTTCTTTCCCAAACCACAATGGAATGGACAATATATTAGGCTTAATTTGTCGAAATATACTTGAGGTACTTTCAAAACAAGATTAATGCGAACATATAGCTTAATAGTTTATTAGTATCTCTTGATTGGACAGACGACGAAGTTAATTATGTGGCGTCGTCCGCGCGGAAGACCAACTAAATTGTTGTCAATGTGACGACGGAACGGCAGATAGTTGTCTATTTCCGTTCTAATAACGATCGGCTGCGCTCTTTCGTTCCGATTTTCGATATAATATTATGCAAGTATATTGTTATGTTATAGTATCTGGATCTGCTTGTCTGCAGATGCGAGCTGCTTGTCTTGCAGCACAAGCCGTACAAATCGGCCAAGCGATAGGGTTCCTTACAAGGACATTGTATAGGCGACGAGCTAGCAACCACCCACAGTTTTGCTTTATCATTTGTAAATGCATAGTCTTTAATCTTAGTCCTGCCTCTGTCTCCAATGGGAAATAGCATAAACCATGTATTAATTTAATTTTAATCTCGCTATGTTCACCCCTCTGTTATGAAATTTACAGTCTTATAAATTCCACGTAAACTTAGGGAGTGCACTGGCCTACATAAATGGGCGGAGGCGTTCGTGGAGACATTTCGCGACGCAATAAGTAGGCGCGTTGTTGGCTGGAAAATTACGTCAATTTCTGGGGCGGAAACCACCCTTAGACATAATCAGTTTAATAGCCTGAACAAGGAAAATGCTGTAGCTGATACAGGCAAGAGAAAACAATCAAGATACCTTCTCGTTTTTTTACATTTCATTTTATTCAGATTTAACTCCTGTCATGTCAATATGTACCTACGGATGCCACATTATGTAACACTGCTAATAACAACTAATAATGTTATAATTATATGTATTACATATACAACACTACGTAAACGTATTAATATACAAATTAGCAAAATTTTATAATGATTTACAACAAGATTCATATTTATACAATATTGTTCTATTGTTATAATAAGTAACTGCACTATGAGTGTAACGTGTTCTATTTCTATGTATAGTTAATAGAAATTAATTATATTATAGTACATAGATAAATTATAAATACAAAGTAGTGTTAACAAATAATGTCAATGAATGTAGGTGACGTGACACTGCGTTATTAGTGTGAGTGAATTAACGATACCCGAATTACATATTATGTATGAATATGTTAGCCTTTAACGACAATTGGACACACACGGCAAACATTCTGAATTGTTTATTTTAAAATTCCAAAAAAGGAATGAAAATAGTTCTCACGATATCAGCAGTAATAGATCCCTATTTAATTGCAATCATTGTAAAAAAGATAAAAAATTTGATGCTAAACAATTCGAAGCTACCAACGGTCAAAGTCATTACTTTGATAACATTAATCTTTTATTGTGTCAAGTTTAGGGAAATGTTATTTCTAGCTTATGTCGTAGTGTGGTCATGACCTCATCTTTTCGACGGTCTACGTAAATATGTTGTTCTTGCAATGTCCACGGAACGAGGTCGCACACGTCCCTCGGGCTGAGGAACAAGGGAAAAGCTTTTTGTAATAAAGACCGTGTTACATACCCACGTCATAACATTGTAACGCAATAGCCATGTCGTTGTCCGCTTTACACTTTTTACGACAGTTGGAAACGCGCGAAGTAATATACGTTTTACGTCGGTTCAACAGAGAATTATTGAAATACAAAGTCCACCGAGTTGACATATCAATCGGCGAGGTCACGGCGCTAACGAAGGGCTTTGGATCTAGCCGGTGGAATTGGTTGATAAGGGGCTGAACTCAACGGAGGGCGATTCTCGTATTCGTATGCAGGCCGCACGGTGGCGGCGCGATCGATACGCGCCCGCGCGACGACGCCGCCCTTGCTACTACAACTTACAAGTCTGCTTCAACAAGTATGCTCATTGAGTTTATTAAATTCTACACTTGCAGTATACAAAACGTTTTGAGGCTCAGATGCAATTGCAATTGTGACGATGTCTATTTGAACATAAAGGGACTTTGCTTCATTTCGAAACAGTAAACTGGAATTACCAACTCTTTATTATCTCAGAAAGCAGGAAATCGAACATTGTCATTTTCCAGTTATTAAACTTTCTAGTTGGCGTGGTCACATGTACAAACATACATAGTAATAATATAAGGGAAATAGTTAAATAGGTGTTAGTTTTGCACGCGTGCTGATAATTGTAGTTCTGTTATGGTTTTGCATGCGTAATAAAGGCGGCAAGATCAGCTAAAATTAATTTCAGAATGAAGTGAAAAATGCGAATAGGATATGAAATAAGCTATTAATTAATGGACCAACGCAAAGTACAACTTCGAGTCGAGCATATTCAAAATTATAACACGAAGATGACATCATCGGGCGACATTGCGACGATGGAGGGAAGAAAAAAAACAATATTGATACTGAGTACATACTAACCACCCAGTAGGTACTGAATACTGCGGCCGGTGACCGCGTGGCCCTGATCTTGACGAAACGGATGCCAGTAAAATGACTACGTGATCGTGCCAATAAGACATGATGTAAAGTATACAAATCGTTAATATATTTTAACATAATTAACGTTATCTAGTAAACAGTATTTTTGATAGTTTATTAAACTGCTATTATAATAAAAATCGATACCTGAATGCCTTGATCTTGATTTATATGTGACTATTTATGGCGAAACCACTTCATTCCTAAAGCAATTCGCAACATGCTGTAGTAAACGTGGGTTGTAAGCGTACCAATGCCAATGCCTTAGCAACTAAATATATATTATACGTATGTAATAGTACTACGTTACGCTACAACATATAATTATTATTCACTAAAATAATGGTCTTTGTTGACAGCCATTTGACAGCAATTCATAGTGTTTACTAATATGGCTTACTCGTCTATAATGGGGGAATTCCTCAAAAGGGAGCGACTGCAAAAACGTTTCATAGAACTCTTCTGGCTACTAATGTCATTTGACACGGACTTACACTACACTTTAAATAATAAAAAAGGAAATTTTGCAATGTTTCAAAATGACACGAGTTGCTCTTATAAATAGTTTGACAGTAAACATACAAGCGTATAGTTAACGAAAACAAAAGTACGAATTTAACATTTAATTTAAATATGCAAATGTTAGACATATAAATAATAACTATTTTTCTTGCCACCCAACGGCAACGCATAAATTCCATTGTGCTCTATTTATGAATCATTGTACCGTAATGGAGGAACATGTTACGATGATCTTGGTTTAGATCTCAATGGTTAAGTTAAGGAATAATGTTTTCGATGATTAATGTGTGTGTATTTATATTATACTGCTTCACTAGTACCTACTTCGAATTTTTTCGTTTCCGTTGACAAGTACATTTCAAAGCTTTATGCTATGTTAGTAATATACGACTATCACAATAAACAAAGAAATTCCGTGATATACCTATACAAAATATTGTAATGCTAAACTTTAGCCGTGCATTCAGTATAATAGGGAGGAAGCAACTGCGTTCGGTACAAATCAATGAATTTCAATAAGCAGAGATGAACACTGAACACGCTGGGGACCGCGAAACGTCATAACTGAATAACACATTGCGCAGACATCGAATCCATTGCGAAAGTTGTTAACTAATGCATGCTCTCAATAGTCAATTACTACCTATACATATAGCATAATATGAATTATTAATTTTGGCGATTTGTCTGCATTAGCTGATTATTGTCAAATAGAAACGGCGTTCATTAAACAGGATTATTTAATATAAATACACATTCATGATGATATCCTCTGTAAAATATAAAACAAATGGCAGATAGTTCGCGTTGTAGTAAATAGCGAATGCTACCCATTTTGTGCATTTTTGTTGATTGTCCCACTTTCATTGTACGTTTCCATTTAAGACCGAATTTTAGTAGTTTGCTCCGAAAGCGATCAGGCGATAAATAGGATAACACGCGCATACAAAGGTTTTTCATGCGTGGGTACCTGGATGCGTTCCCTTATTTGGTTCTTTTTTTTCATACCGCGGCCATTGCTCCCTGTTTGGACGACCCTTCGGCGAACAATGATTAGATCGAGGGGAACAAGATGCAGCTGCTCTTTTCTTTCTAAATTCTTTTTATTGTGGATAGAAGGAATTACTGGGTTGCAAAATGCGACCGATTTAACTTACAGCATTGAAACTTTGTAACTGATAAACTATATAAGAAAGTTGTATTTAATAAGTTCTGCTATATAAACTGTGTACGTTTTTGGAAAGCTGAGTGCACTGTTAGGAGACAAAAAGTAGTCCGGACGAGTCCAGAGATGTTGGCCGTCTAGGTCAACATCTGTGATGCAATGTGAAACGCCGGGAAAAGCAACGCAGTTTCTTTCTAAGATACAACTTTTTCCACATAGGCGCCAGATGATGGCGATTTCTTACAGTCACCAACAAACGTGTACCAGCTATGTTTTTAAATCACAAATAGGTAATATAAATATTTTTAGTTTAGTCACTATTAGAGTGAGGTTTTATTTTGCAAGCTAGAGTGATTTCCGTAAAATACGGCATTGTGTGAGAGAGGTTCTTTGAGTTCATGGCCACTGGAACAATTGATTGGCGAGAATTTCCGAACAAGCTGCGTGCCGGTGCTAGCGGCTGGGGCACGTTTGTTTAACCTTGACAAAATGTGAAATATTTCGCTTATTTCACACAATTATTTTTCCACTTTTGTTTTGCCAACTGGCAAACAAATGTACACACTACATTTTGTTATAACTTTTTGTTTAAAATTCAGCAGCGACTCGAAAAGTAAAGAACTATAGGTAATATACAAGACCACAATTATGACAAAACAATAGTTTCAGCGATGGCTAAGAGACACTGGAAAATTCTAGTATCAGAAGATTAAAAAAAGAAAACCGTTATTACATAGAATAATTTAAAACTAAAGGAATTATTCATATGCTATTCATATGTCTACTGTAATACCATGAATGTTCTAGTTTCTAAAGTTAATAATAATGTTTGAGCGTGGAAAGGTACCTATTATTAAGCCGTCTCGCCTGCATGCAGTGAAGCTGGGAAAAATTAATTACATACATTGAAACAACAAGCAGTCAGGCGGTCACACTGCTGGTGAAGAAATTAAATATTCACGCGTGCACTTCTTGGTGGACTTTCCTTATTAGTACCAACAAGTACCAACATCTAATTCTCGCAAACCTCAGAAAAAAAGTGTGAAGAGAATGATGAGACTAGAGGAGGCATCGGAACTTTGAATTTGAAGGAAGATGAAAGAAAAGTATTTATGATTATGATTAAAATGACATTTCATGTTGCGATATGTTCGGGTCGCGAATGTCAAATAGTAACTATTTTGTTATTTGGTCATGAATAAAAAGAGATTTTTCTGCTTAATATGTGTAATATGTGAACATACTTACATAATATTACTCATAATGTATACCCCTATATAGACTTTTTGGAAAATATCAAATAGGTTTAAACGTCACAGTTTTCTCTAAAGATCGCATTTTTTGAACCACGTTTTAATAATAAGCTATTTTATTTTTATATACATAGGTAAATTAACGATTTTAAATTAAAATTGTGAAGTGTCAATGTTTGATAGTCAGTCATTGTCGAAGAGTCAGGTGCCCACGCACGCTTAGTAAAATAATATCGAGTAAACTTTAGCCGTTGAGGCTACGGGCGCGTGCGCACCGCACCTCACTAATTGACGCGTGCCGACAACCACGTGCTTACTTCCTCACGTATAAACGACACCAATGTTGTAACGTCGAAAGGAAATGTTAATATATGTTAACGCCTATGAAGTATCAATAGACTGAATGCTTAACTTTAAAAGTAGGCTGTCATACATACTCGTAGGCTGACCAGAATTTTAAAAAGCCGTGGATGCTTTGATTTATATATCTATATTGTCATATAATTTCGTCCATGGTGACTACAATAACCGTTTATAATAAGCTCGTAAAAGTCTTGTTACAATGATACCCGCACCTAGTCATCCGGCTCTACCGTCTATAATTTAATATCCGTCCGAAAATAATCCCGTTTCCTCGGTAATGCCCTGGTAATGCCTGGTAATGCCCTTGGCGGTGTCGACGTATATACACTTGAAATACTTCACCGCGACTTGCGAGGTATCTCCATGCAATATTTCTTAATTTCACTGTAGCATTTCATATTTTCAATAGGATCTCTATCTAGCTCCTATTATTTTCAGGTTGATTTCCATTTTTCGTAGTGATCTGGGAGAGAAAGATATATCTATGATGTGCCAGCTGCTTAAGGCTTCAAACTTCACTCAAGGGCTTCTCTTACGGAAGCTATATTGACGATAGGCTACCAACTTATCACGATTTGGTTCCATTTGGAAATAATGTCGATTACCATTGTACATAAATAATACTTTTTTCTGTATTTTCATTTTAGAATTACATTGCTTTTATTTTTAATTATCAATAAAAAAGATCTGAAAACACGTAATTTGTTATCAATTTTAGACTGGTAAAACAAGAGCAAAACCAAATACAGTTGCTAACAACATGAAGGTATCATTCAACCATATTAAGAGCAACCTTTATTAGTTCAGTGGTTCTATCCCCCCACCACAATAAAGACAGCATTATTAAATGCTAAATTATTTAAAAAATATACTATAGAGCATTACTATATAGTCAGAGATTTTGTCGAGGATGAAACGTAGTTTGTCTGGGAAAATTATACCTACCTGGCTAAGTTTGTTGCTGATTTTTGTCAGTGAATAACGACATTTAGTTTGATACATAATATGTGTATTCCTTGTTATGTAATTGGAACTTTAATCCAAACAGTACTATACGCATTGTTCAAACATACTCCTATGTATCCTTAATGTACAGAGACGGCATTGTTATAGTTTTATAATACTGTAGATGTCCATATGATTGAAGTTTCCTAACTTCCTAACTACGTATACGATTAGAATCTATGAGAAGGCAACGTAACTTGTCTTGTCGTTTTAGTTAACATTCATATACATTATACATAAGGACGTACATATATTATGTACATATAATATACGTATACAAACAGTCAAAATTTGTCAGAGATTATTCAAACGAATGTATCACTATAAATGGCAGCTAAGTTTTGTTTACATCTTTCAAATTCGCTCATCTTGAAATACGTAGCTTACGCAGGTGCAATATTGGTAGAAAAGGAAATTAAATACTGTATTATTCTCATAAGAGGATTCAATTACAAAAATTAACGATGACAAACGTAACTTCTTCATAATAATGTAGCAGATCTACTTTGTCCCTGTCGTGTTCAAGGACACAGACGCCATTTCCCGAGCAATGTTAGAACGATGAAGGCCTTTCCCGGCCGAAGCGGGCAACGTCCTTGGCCTTTCCTTAGCCTTCTATTCCTCACACCGCTAGCCCGATCTATATTTAGAAAGTGGGACCTTCAGCAAACGTAACAACAAGGCAAAGAATACGTGCTTTCTATTAAATATCTTCAGACAACATTTTTTGTGTTTAACCTGGATTTATTATTATTGTAATCATTAATATCACTTTCTAATTAATTAATAATAAGTTCACGCCCTGTCAAAATTTCCAGTGATCCACTTCCAGTAGCCGGTAATGTAGGGTATACGTCCCTTTTCGAGGTCGCGCCGCCGCCGTTCGCTAACGGTTGTTTAGTGCATTGAATTACGCTATCATCAATAGCTCAATAAGCCCTTAATGACAAATTAATGGCAGGTTTAAGGATAGTACTTACTTCTAAGTAAAGCAGTTCATTTCATCGCCCACGTGTTTGTAGATCAATAGCTCTAAATGTAAACGGATGTGCTCTGAACAACGTTACTAAGGCAATAATTTAAACAAAGTGCTGTAACTTTCGAGATTTCCTAACTAACGAAATAGTAAAGCTCAAAATCAATGCTAGTCTTGCATTTTGTAAAAGTTTGTAAATCAAATTTTGAACACAACTAATAAAACCAAAGCAATTCGCAACAATTGATAGTGTAATTCTTGTAAAATAACGAATAAGCATATAAAACCAGATAACGTTACGATACAATAGTTTGTTTGTGCAATACAAAACACAAAACAAACAACTCGAGAGCCTACTATTAAGTGTACAAAGGAAAATAACTGGCGGGGTATTGAAGCGAACAATGGGTTACTAACGGGACAAGTCACTAATTGTGAACCAGGAACTGTGCTCTTCCGTTACCCGATGCGTCGCTTCGTCTAACTGCAAGGTTCTCCCGGGAACAGACATGCCAATTAGAGTACACGCGAACTAAAATGACATAAAACTTACTATATACAACTAAAAACATATAAGTTCTTACAGGCAAAAGATTAATAATGGAATTCAACGTTCCGAACACTGTATAAAAACTTAGCGGTTTGAAAATTCGACGAAATCACTCGAACTTTTTATACATAAGATACATTCTCTCTCGGTATTCAACATCTGACTCGGTGGAAACTGAGCATTGAACGATAACGGTGCATGGTCTTGAATCTGCTCCGTCACGCAGAGAATCAATTATACTCCGAAAGGAATTTGATGGAATGCTCGTACACGTCAAAAAGCCTGTTCTGAACAAAAGATGTAAGCTTAGTAAGTTTCAACAGTAACATCTAGAGCAAAGTAATAATAGATCGTTTGCAAGAAACGTGCTGCGACTGCAAAGGGCGTCTATTTATCGCGGTTGCTGGTCACGAATTAAAGACAACATACGTGCCATATATAATAATCATCAAGTATGAATATGAGCAATACTAGTGTAATAAAGATATTAAAAAACCATAATTTCATTTGAAATCAATCAAATACGCAATTTTATCTATTGCAACATTAAATACTTGCTCTTATGCAATGAAATGTTTGTAGGAAATAGACAGTCATTTTTAAATGTGAAAAATCTGCTTAAGCATTCAAGACTTACGGGTTTCTGGACATGCTTTATGACTTGTCAAATTACATAAATAACTTGGACTAAGTTCGCGACACGCTTTGAATAATAAATATTGTGGGAATATCTTTTAAAAAAAATTTTAGAACGGTATACTAAAAAGAATAAATTCAGATGGAATACTACAAATACTTTCTTACCTTAGTTCTTTTCTTGGTGTTACAAAATAAATACCAAAACAGATGTATAAATTGTACTGACTTAATTGCAATTACTCTATCTAGTACTCCACGTAGTTAAAACGTATTCACGTTATTAACAGCAATCGACAATGTAAATTGCCAGGACCACACAAGTAAATACCTAGCCTATAAAAGCTAGCTTCTAGTATCATAAAGGTTTCTGATATACTTTCTAAATAATACTGTCATTATGGCTTTAGTTTTGTCTCTGCGATAATCCCTACAAGATTATGGCCAACCGACCGACAATTTAAACATGCGTCAAACCGCAACCACAAAGAGGTTTGCTTTATCGCCTGAGATAGTTGCTTAGTTGCTACAAGTTTCATTTAATAAATGTAGAAAAAGAAAATAATTATGTTGTTTCATCGTAACAGGTGCTTACGCTTCAAAAACTTGTTTAACAGCTCTTAAAAGCTCTAAGAAGAAAGTAAACATCACAACATTTATTCCAAACAAGACGCAAGGCACTGTTGGGTTTTGGGCACAGATGCTTTTATATTCCCAGGTGTATTTTGAAAAGTACACTCAATAAAAAATCCGGTTAACAATAACAATAGACATTGGTAGCTTGCAAAAATATATCAGAAACACTTAGAATAAAGACAAAGAACATAGGAAGCTGAATAGTCATGAAGATAGAGTGCTACTGTCTCGACGCGCTCGTACTAGAGACATGTTGAATAAGCACTCGACTTGCACTTACAACTACCATGTACATGTACAAGCAACTTGAATGAAGGGTTCTTTAGTTGAGAATACCACATCTAAAGCAAACATCATACGCTGAGAAAAAACATTTACAGATGTTACCTAAATACACAGATCAATCTGATTGTGATAACAAGTTTCCATACAAATTAATAAAATTACGAATGTTAACTAAATCCACGATAGCCATGTTACGAAGTGACCACTCCCAAAATAAAATACTGATAGAAGAGTACCTAATATTTTTGATTGTAATATAATTTAAACCTCAACGTCTTTGCATTCTTATTTATTTCGCTTAGAATTAAGTAAAAAAAATAATTAGCATCTATGCTGGTGGAAGAGCTGCTTATTCTTCCACACAAAATTGGGCAACAAAACCTATGTAGGTTTATTAACAACTAGCGGTTCGTCCCGGCTTCGCCGGTTTTGAATACATAAACTAATGTACCTTTCGAATGGTGAAATAATTTTTCAAATAGGTGCATTAGTTCCGGAGATTACCCTCCATATATAAACAAACTTATAACATCCACTCTCTCCTTTTAAAATATTAGTGTAGATTAGTAAACGATATGTAGGTATTAGACTCTTTCTTTCGAAATTAAACAAAAAATAAATAAATAACCGTCCTTGTCAGGACTTCAATAGCCATATTTCTTTCATTCTAATTATAAATCCGCAAGATAAATTCAAAAAAATGGGCCAAGTATGGTACATCAATCACAATTTAACATGAAACGCTTGTCGGTGTAAGTAAAATGATTTATTTTTGTGAACATTGATCGTAAAACCGTACCACTTGAGGTTCAAGAGAACGAATGCACGCAGCCCACCGCCAATCGCAATAAACCCTACAAATTTATCGTTATAGCTGGTAATAACAAATCGCGTTATTATTACGTCAATTAGATATTTAAACCACATGTTTAAGACGTCAATAATTGTAAGTTAGCGAACAGTATGTCCAAGAGGCTACCTTCTCTTCCATATTATGTATTTACATAAATTGTTATGTGATAGCTACGCTTGTTCGTAAAGGTGTTTCGTTACCTGACTGCAATATCATATCAAATTCTCAATGCACCTGATCACATGAAGAACGACTCTCGTTATACATGGTTCACTAATCAAGCATCACTTTATACATGATTCTGAATTGTCTGTAACGTTATAAATTGTCTGACTTTAATGTACATTTCCGGAAAACTCTTAAAGGCCCATATTACAGAATGATACTCAAGTACGAACCTCTGATTGATGAAACTCTTAAAGCATTGAGTATTATTCCATATAATCCTTTTGTAATTTTTCTTTTGTAATTTAAAAAATATTCAGTCAAGTCCGTGTTTGACTCGTACGGAGAGGGTTCGTTACCTAATGGAAGTCTTTTGACCGTAACCAATGTAAAGCAGTTCGGAATAACGGCGATCTGGTACTCTCTGATCGGCTCGACTCTCTGGCCCTGCGGAGGGATGTTGCGTCCGTCCCTCAGCATATTTACCGCATTTATCAATGTGGAATGTTCTGAGGAATTGTTTGGAGTACTGCCCGCTGCTGAATTCCATTACCGTACGTCAGGCGATCGACTGTCCTTCCATCCCCACCACCTTGATGAAAGGCGGTCTACAACTGTGAGTTTTTTACGACATTTCTTATAGCGGCGGTTTTCTGAAACATTATGACTTAGGGACCTTCAAGAAACGAGCTTACTCTTTCCTTAAAGGCCGGAAACGCACCCGTGATTCCCCGGACGCTGCGGGTGTCCATGGGTGGCGGTGCTCACTTTCTGCTCGCCTGCTCGTTTGCTCCCTCCGCCATAAAAAAATATGACCTAGGACGTGTGACAGCAGACAGACAGATGGACAAAAGATCATAAACCGTTTCCGTTCCTTTTTTGTGGTACAAATCTCTAAAAATGTCGATATAGCTATAGGTTATAGGATTAATGGTATAAGTAATAGACATCTAGTCATAGTGTGACTAACACTGCTATTCAATGGGCAAAAAGCAAGTGAACTGAAGTTTTTCTCGTTTTCCTACAAACGTGTTACGCGACTCTCAAAGCAATTACAATAATAATGACTTGTTATATCTGGTATTACGCGTAGTAAATGACTATGGAATGAATCTATGGCCTTGATTCCATTCTTGGCGTTAAGTACTTGCCCGGGATAAAAAAAAAATATAAATTGGTTAACAACTCGGCGTTCTTCGTATTGAACAAACGATTAAGCTGAATTCACTGTATGATTCATCCTCAGCTTCGAAGTGTATAGAAAGTATAATTCCCCCAATATTGTGGGAATTATACTTTCTATGACTAAATATATATTTCTATATCAATCCGAGGTAAATACCTCGGATATAAACCGCTGCAATGAAAGTGAGATATGAATCACTGTAAATATAGTTTAACTTTTATGCCAAATATTATTTGTCAGGAAAACCTAGCTGACTTACGAAGATTCAATAGCCAGTGTTAGTTGACGGAAATGTCAAAAGCACCCACATACCTAGGTGAAAATGCGTGAGGAAAATGATAAGATTCTAGTAGGCGAAAGATGTATGTAGGGACCGCAAAGATTGACGATCCGTCCTCTCTGACCACCTCGTTAAGGATACAGCGTGAAGATATGTATGTATTTTTTGTTTCAGCTTGGGCTAGATTTCGAATGAAGATTTTTATTTCCTTTCCTAAAAAGTATTTCAAGAAAACATATTGAAGTGGGTTTCAATTTCATTAAATTACATTTCAATATTTCTACTTAAATGTATTATAATAAGATTTAAAGCACCCTTGAACATGATTAACCACTTTCCGATTATGAGAGGTACGAACTCCACAATTCATTACTCATCGTTTCGTTATAATGTATTATAATATTTGAATATTTATCCTCTCTTCATCTGATCGAGGCTAGTTTCAAATGACTTTCAGCTCTCTGATATGCAAGGCTTTCCAATCCTTCTACCTTAATACGATGATGATATTAATGAATATTCAAAGAGTACAGTATATGTTTTACGCTGTAGAATATTAATCTATAATAGAAAAACTTAGGTACTTAGTTTACCAAAAAGTTTAATAAAAAATAATTTAAAACAGGTAAAAGTACTTGCGTGGGAGTTACTTTCATATACACATATTATATACGAACGTATATTACAAAATATCGTTAATTTGCAACAACGGTGACACAATTCAAATGTCCATTTTACAAGCGAGTAATTTGAATGTTTGACTTGAAATAACAGTGTTTTGACTTTTAATTATGAGAAACAACCATACATTTCTAAAATAATTAATACATTTCAGAAAAAATAACAAATATTTATAATATAACTTTATATCAGCAAATTATACTGACTGGCTCGTTGACGCGGTGGTAAGACATTTGCGTTCCAAACCGGGGCCCCGGGTTCGATTCCCTGTCGGATCAACTTAGGGTATGAACTTTTCTAAATTGTACTGGAAATTGCTCCCGCAGTTTGTTGTACCCATAGTATAAATCCAGTGCTTAGTTGGATCGCATAATTGGTGTAATTTTCTGAAGTATTATTACTATATATCGGTAATTTAAATAAACATTCATTAAAAACGTATTAAATTCACGACGGCAGCGACATAGCACAGATACCTACATCTGTTGTCACACTCGTAATTAAGCGTCTAACGTCTAACTATATGACATTTTTGAAGAGCTAACTTTGATTACTTATCTTCTTATTATATATTTGAATGTCTTTGTATTTTACTGTATAATTAAATATCTTAAAAATCCCATTTCTTTGAGATATGTTATTCTTGTGGCAAATGAATAATATATATTTACAATACTATGTAACTGACCATTGTGGACAAAATAAGCAATGAAGCATACTCAGTATGACAGGATTGCACGACAGTGTCAGGTATTGTACCTCTACAAATGAAGAAAGGAATGCTTAGACGGTTCTTGCACATGGAATGAATGAGTGAGGAAAGACTGACGAAGAAAATCTACACAGCGAAAGTGAGTGGTAGCAGAAGCCAAGAAAGACCAAGGCTGAGTTACAAAGATCAAATAGCCAGAATGTTAGCTGACGGAAATGTCAAAAGCACCCGCATACCTAGGCGAAAATGTGTGAGGAGAATGATGAGATTCGAAGAGGCGAATTCAGTAAATAAGGACCGCGAAGCTTAGCGCTCTGTCCTCTCTGTCTACCACGTTAGGGATACAGCGTGAAGATATGTTATGTTATTTATGTGACTGAAAAATGTTAACGGTCCTTGGCGTCCCAGCCGTGTCGATTCGCGTGCGCACTGTGCAATTGCAGTTGTCGGAGGTGGCGCCTTTATGATCGCCGTGACTCAACAATGAGCCAGCGTTCATCGACCTGCTTCCACCACTTGAGCCGTTATCGTCAAAATTTCACTTACACATATCTGCATTTTTTGCTAAACATCACTGAACTTTACTTATTTTTGGCATAGCTATCATACAGTTCATCATTAAATTCTGGAATTTATTACAATTTATACGTAATTATGTTGTATAGCTGAGTTATTTACATTACAGATGATAAAATTTTATTGTGCTACAACAACATTCCGTCTATACTTATTCATACACTTATGTATCATACAGTATATGACGTATTAAACAACTTCGGTATGTAAAGACCGCGACGCTTGGCGCTCCGTCCTCTCTGACTACCCCGTTGAGAATACAGCGTGAAGATATGTATGTATGTAAGCAACTTCAAAATCACAAAATTGAACAAATGAAATAATGAAATGACTCAAAATTTTGTTAGTTAATGCAATAAAATGTCATTGAATCATTCATCTTATTACAGATTTATTTGAGTCATCAAACGATTGCAAAATGACGTCATTTGAATTCGCATGAGTACGTAGTACTCGTGAGTATACGATAAAATTGTATCAGACTACATTCAATGATGATTCATTGTTCTCTGTGTAAAAATATTGTAGAAATACACACACATACAACAAATTAGCAACGCACCGGTCGCCGAACCACAACTGCATTCCACATACAAACGGGAAACTTTGCCCTCTGTTTGTAAAGCATGAAGTTTTTTGCAAGGGGAACAGAAAGTTTACGTATGATTTAAAGCCGAAAGTTAATGTATAACACCGCATACTGCAAATATTTGACAGGAATAAAGTTTGTATTAACCACAATCACATCATTTTGGACGATAACACCAGGTATTTTATCTATACCAAGTTTTGTCTGCGTTATCACTCGCCTGGAACTAGCAAATTGGAAGCCTAGTGTTACGACCCAAAGCAAGTGACCCAGTAGACCCAAGCAATCTATTCTGTGCGTAAAGGAACGGTTGCTATAATATGTTAAGATCTAATGGTGGTTCAGCCATTCTTCCTTGAGAAAAAATAAATCAAACGGACAGTTTTGGTTTATAACGTTAGAAAACAGTAGACAAATATTATTTACAGACATTATAAAAGATATTATTTATATGAGTTGACAGTTGAGTCACATGTTATGTGTATTTTAAATAGAGTTTTTCAAGGTGAAGTAGTATATATAATTAATGTGATCCAAGAATTTATTCGCTATACAGGTCGTATACGTACTATAGTACGGAAAAAATGTTATCAACCATTAAGGACACGAAGTTACGTCGCACTGAAAACTCCTGTCTGAGCCATGACCAACTTCCTAAGTTACTTGGGAAAAGGGAGTTAATTAGTGAGATATTGCACTATGTTTATTGCTCAACAGTTTGTTCAGCGGCGAAGTTACTCGGCAGTAATTAATGCGGAGTTCGGAAGCGAGCTCCCGGCCCATATAAACGCTACGTTAACACCAACCCGGGATCCAAGTCCCATATTACTCGTCAACTTTGCATTCAAATGTAATGGAAAGGAATAATGATATTCCGAAACACTTATACGCGAAATTAAATTGTTTAAAATACAGAAAAAATAACAGTTACATACTTTATTACGTTACTGTGAAAAAGAATAATATTATATATAATACTATTCTTAGTACTTAGTACTATAGTACTAAAAGACACATATATAAATTATTATTATTAATAAAATCAATATTCTTTTTTCCATATTGTTTGTTTGTCTTGGACGTACATTGATCAAATGCCCGAAAGGACGGTTGGTCTTAGACATATGGACTGGTATATGTAATCTAGTATATACATATCTTTTTATACCACTAAGTATATTGACGTAGACATTTATTCTTATATTTATGTAGTAAGTAAATGAATTGAACACTTGAATTCCACTAAACAAAAACTTCGCATGAAAAAGAGTGCCAAACAAGTCCAAACATAACTATAAGAGCTTATTTTCAACTAAAAGAGTAAAGTATTCAACCTGGGGACATCTTTATATTATCGTTATATTATACTTTTCACTTTGAATAAAATCAACTTCGTAACCCAAAAAACACATTCCCCACTTTCTCTAGACACAATAAATAAATACGTAATGGAAGGATACCGTTACATTAACTAAGAGGGGTTGTTAGGTTGTACTCAGCAGGTATGACAGCTCATTGAGTTTGAAATTTTTTCCGCATTTTCTTCGATTTTACTGTAAAAAGTAAAGCTTACGCACTAAACACATCGTCTCTACATGGGTGTTGTGAAAATAGAGCTACAAATCGTGATTTACAACAATATCTTATAATACGCGTGTTTGTTATTGTTTTTGGAGATATTTCAAAAGTATTGAAAAATTTAATAGTCCATACGAAATATCTATCAGTAAATAATGCAATGCAAGCAAAATTAATATTGAATGTTAATACTATAAATTAAATAAATCTATCTGTTTTCATTAGGCTGTATAAAGAATATGATTTTCATCTGGCATCGACGAATATTATCCAAGGAAAACTTTGATATTTTTTAAAATATAAGTCAAGCTCTAGGTAATCGATCTAGAAAGTAGCTAGCTAGTTAGCGTTTATTTTAAAACGAAATATTTTAGTATGTTGAAATAATGATTTTGTGTTTTCTTTCTCATAGATGTATTGTATAAAATGTACATACATTTCGTACATAGTAATTAATTAATCTGTGTTAATATAATCAACTACGTTTGAACAAACGCAGGTCACCGTTATAGCCTGCATAAGCGATAGGATTTCTAGTTTGATATTTTGCTAAATTCAATGTCGAGATAATCTGAAAATAAATACAATTAGAATTTCAAAGCAAATTGCTTTCTAATCGTCCATCAGACATCAGATTATCCAATATGGCTACTGAAAAGCTTACGAAGTAATATAATAAAACCATTTTGAAGCACGCTAAGGCCCCGCCTGTTGAATAATAAGGTCGAATTTTTAATAGGTGTTACAATAATCCAGCGAAACTTAACAATATTTTTAATACATTTGCCTGAAATCTCAACTATCCCTACTAATATTATAAAAACAGAATGTTGTTCGTTTGTTTTCCTTTCACGCGGACATTAATGAATCAAATCAATCAACCTCGCGCACACAAAGTTGTGTACCTTGGGGTAAAACATAGAGATACCTTTATTCTTTGGATAGTTTTCACAAGTTATTTTCATTAAAATATGAACTAAAAATTAATAAATCACTAATGGTTGGGTTAATTTGATTTTCGGTTCGTCTAGAGTAAAATATAGAGTAATGAACAGCAGCAGAACCAACCTCCCTCCGGACTCGTTTCACGATCGTTCGAGGGTACTAAGGTCCTGAATAAATAAAATGCAATTAGACTAGGGGGCGGCCACACAAATCACACCCCACGTGACGAGACACAATTCGTACTAATAGTTACATTTCTCTATACACTAAATAAAAAATCTAGGGGAAGCGTGAAGAATCAATTTTAACACAATAAAAGGGAACAAATAAACAAATCCTAGCATATCAGAGCACATTCGATGTTCCCTACGTAAATCCTAAAGAATATTAGAGAAATCGAGACTGCTCAAATGACTATAATGAAATATTATACAAATGATTACACTTGATGGAATATCCGCGGTGTAATCGGCCATCATAAAGGGATAACCTGTGAGACGATGTTGCGTGTTTCAGTCTGCTAATTCGGAGGCAACGTGCGCCTGAAAACGGTGATCCACGTGCGGGGCGTCGCTATGGCAACCGAGGAAACTACGCCGTTTACATCCCACCCCTCTAGGCTTAGGCATTTAATACTCAACAAGAGAGCTTTAAGCCGCTATTCATTTTCTGAAGGTCTATTTTAAGTTTCGACGTGGGTAGTTAATTTAATTTTGGTTAACAATTTAATACAATATGAGATATTAGGATAAAGAAATATATTGAATTGATTTTGATGTAGTCTAAAAAATAAAAAAGTTATACATTTTAATACGTGTTTCTGACATATACCGAAGCAAATTAAGCTTTGTGAAATTGAAAATTACCTGTGTGAAAATTATGACAATAAGCATCTTGTTCGTAAAATACATTTAGGATAAAAGTCCAATGTTATGTTTCGAGAGGGTTCCTCATCAAATCAGTGGCCCGTAATAACAACTCTATTGGACAAAAGGGCTGCCAAGTTTTGCCAGGCAATTTGGGAGTGCGGGGGCGGTCTGTATTAGATACCATATCGGGAGTCAAATGACATACATATGTTAGGGTGGGTTCAGATCCTATATTTATGGGATTTGATGGGTAGTCATTTGGGAGCATGAAAGTTTGAACCTGCATAAAATTTTCCATAGTTTCTAGGTTTCCGTAGTCAAGATGGTTAACACAGAACACTTATAGTTTCATTTCTGTATGTCTGTCTGTCTGTGCGTATGTCAAATGTAAAAAATGATAAATAATTGTTATGTTAAAGACCTATTGATACCTCATAGTGGTCTTTATTTTAATATTCGTATTATTGGCAAAAGACGTCGGGGTCGGGACCACGACCCTTAGTGTTTCCTTGTAGTTATTTGACCCCTGTCAATATGCAGTGGCTGTCTATCGGATTCCCCTGTCGTTATTGGAAATCCCTGCTTCCTGCACGCACTTGTGGTTAACTGAACAATTTTACTGAACGGGAACATAATAACCGCTCAGAATACATTCCTAAGAACTTATTTTGAAAACAGGAAGTAATATTATAAACAAAACTTAACTTTCTATTACTGAAAACCACAACAATACCTAATTTATGACAATGCACAAGTGTATTATGAATTGTATACTTGTATTTTATTCATAATTAGTTTTACTCACCTAGAAAAACAGCATTTTGTTGAATTATATGAAAAAATAACTTAAAATTACACTACGTTAAACAGACAGAATGGTTTCGAGCAATAATTGATATAGGAAATTAATAGATCGATCAAAAACATTTATGGTCTTGTTCATGTTCTCTATTGGTTGATCCAACCGTCTTACATCCGTTTGCGTCTTTAAATTATCTTGGTTCTGTAGTTAACACTTCCTGTTCATGTCATAAACTAATTACACCCAAGATTCTGTGGACAGAAAACGCTAAGATCTAGTTTCTAAGTGGTCATTGTAAATGCACACAATGGCGCTGTCGCCGTGGCGAAGGCCGATTCACCACAGCATAACGAGTGCATTATATTTGAAGTTGCATCAGAAACTAGGTACAATGTGTTGAATTCTTGTGAATAATGACACAATCGCAGGTGGTAGTTTACGTGCAAATTCATAAACATATTACATAACAGTCAGTTTGTAAGTGGAAATTAAATTCAAATTATTTATGCAAAGTAAATGTGTTCATTGAAATATATTATATACTCAGATGTTACTTTGCGGAAATCCATTTCATGTGATGGATTCTTATAATTTTTAGCGATCTTCCCGCCCAAGATTCGAAAAACCACAAATCGACACGTATTTCGCCTCTTAACGAAGCATCCTCAGGATATTGCAAAGATCAGACTCTTGCAGCTAACCAGCACGGAATTAGCTGCTGATTAGGTGCTAGTTACCTGACCGACTCTGATCTCTGGATTATTCTGAGGATGTTTCGTTAAGAGGTGAAACACGTTTCGATTAGTGGTTTTGGAATCTTGGGCAGAAGATAGTTAAAAATATTAAGAATCTATCATATTTTGTTCATTAAAGTATCTACTACCCATAGTCAACCGCAAATATATTCTTTGTAGTGAATATTTATACACGCTTAAATAAAGCTTTTATAAGGTCTATGTACCTTTACATTATAAATAACATCATGACTAATCCGTTAGGCAGCTGCAGCCAGCTTGATTTGATATCAGACACATCTGTTGCACAAACTAAAATACAAAAACTAAAAAAGTAATATTTAAAGGCAGTGCAGCTGTACTGCATGTTATTAACTTAGTTATATCGTTATTAACTTCTTAGTTAAATGTCTACATTGCTGTCATTTGATTCTTGACGTCGATGTTTGAGAATTTCTGCAATTACCTATCTGTTGCATAAATTATAAGAAAACGTCTTCTTATGCAGTTCGTAGAAACTAAATAGATTATTCATTGCTTTCAAACTAAAGTTCTGTTACACAGAATTTCATTGTCAATTAGGTACACTTTTCCCTAACATAAAAACGCATTTTTTTATATTGTACTAAGAAACAAAGTTGTTTTTCGGATGATAATAAAAACTTTTTGCAGTTTTTTATATTCATAAAAAACTGCAAAAATTTTATTACGATAGCTTGATTATTAAAATCTTTAATGATGTAGGTTTTTGTCGTCGTCCGATCGTAGAATCCAGCAAGTTATGATGTGCCTAGGCGTTTTATGAAACCCCGCTATTTCATGAAATGACTTATTGTCTAGCCGTCATATCGTACAACGAAAAGTAGGGCGGATAGATGAGAACCACGCTCATCACTTGACGTGCGCGCAAGTTGGCTGTCAAAACAAATTGATTATAATGCCAAAAAAATTGAGACAATAAGGTAATTGAAGAGAAAAGTACATTTAAGTGATGTTATGAGCAGTTTTCTTGTAACTTCTGTTTATAATTTCATTGAAATTCACTTTTTACGCAATTGTCTGACTATTTCCGAATAGCTACCGTCACCTTACGCGCTAACCATGTCGCCAAACAGCAATACTTGCAGTTTACGTTCTGGTATGGAGGGTAAGGCAGGCGGCGAAATTCCTGATAAAAGAGGCACAAGTGGCACAATATATTAGTGCTCAGGGTTGCCAACGCATATGCAATCTGAAGTGCTTTCTTATTGATATTCTAAATGTCCATTTTCTTCATTCCACGTACCAACAGGTGAACTGTTAGCTCGTTCGTTTTCTCCGTATCTAATATAAAAAAGCGTGTTAAAAAATACTTAATACCTGCTAATATTTTGAATACTCTGCGGAATTTTATGCCTAATTATATGGCTGGGCAAAAGTCAAATACTTTACATTAAACGATATGGTGGGTATTGTTTCGCCAGTTCATAAATTAATGACGTTTCCCGAAATACCCAGGCACATCATTATTCTTGATATAGCCACTTCTTAAAGACCTTTCATTTGTTTGTGAGTTTTTATATGAATTAGGGTCAGGGCCTAATTACGAACAAATTATAAGTAATGAAAACATTACCGAAATGTTGTATAAGCGGCTTAAGATGTTAAAAATTTGATCTCATAACTTTTAAAAAAAAAAACGTTTAAATATGATGTAGTTGTTAACTATGATTATTTGTTGTTTTTATCGGATTTATTCTTATTTATTTACTTATTTATTTATATGTATCATACAAGAAATTCATTGCATGAAATAATGTTTTATTCTTTTTTTATGTGTTGTATTTTAACAATACATAGTATTATACTATAACTATGTATAATTCTATTTAAATATTAAATGTTCGGTATACCTAAATATGTTATTAAGATATTTATACACAAATCACAGTAGACAAAGAAAATGTTATAAGTACATTTAATATACTTATACACATGTAGTGCATACTCTGCATACCTAAGGTTTTAAAACGTGACTAAAGAGTGAAATAGAAGCGTGAAAAGAACAATGAAAAGCATCGCAGAAAAACATGAAAATTATCATTCAACAAACTACGAATTATTTCGGAGGCGCTGTATAGTCTAAAAATAGCCCTATCAGACCAGGTATATTATGTCACGGCTGTAGCCACTATCATTTCATTAGGATGAGCTGAGCAATTTATTATACTCAATATCGTGCGAGTGCTAACTGCCGACCCTTCTCTTAAATTGTCTATAAAAATATCACTAAATATATAATGGATATAAAAATAACATATTCAAACTTACCAATTATAGGTAGGTACGTAATACTAAGTCACATTCAGTAGAAATCGTTGATAAATCATTAGCGACGACTGCGTTATGTACGCATACTACGTTTAAAACATTCAAACTCGCGTACCTAATATACAATTCAGAGATTTATTAGGATTTAATGATGTTCTGGAAAAAATTCTCAAGTTCTGTGATGTAACAAAATTGGGCCAATGTATTGTCGGTGTGCCGTGTGCGGCTATTATCGACAATCAGACGACGACCTTGCAGCTCGTTGTCGCGCAAATCGTGGGGAGGAGCAGATTGTCGTCCTCATCCGCCTTGCACTTCATTACATAATTACACTAATATCATACTATGGTCTTGAATGATTACATTAGCTCGGACGTCGAAATTCCTATAATTCGTATATTCGTAAAATAATTGTTATATCAAGTAGTTCCTAATAAAAACTCCTGTCACAAGTGACACCGAGATGCTTTCTTAAGTATTCCGTTCTATCCCGATTTGGTACGGAACGCTAATGATGGAATAAGAGATGAGCGAATTTTGAGAATAAAGGTATAGGAAAAGTATGCTTTTCCGTAAAACTTCAGTTTTAGTTCACGACACAACAAGATCACTTTTAATTTTTAATATTTTAACGTTCTAAATTGAATAGAATTCTTAACAAACCTTGCAAATGAATCACCTCCTTGTATCTGTATAATAATTAATAAATAATTTGATTACATTATAATAAACTGCATGATTTTTTATTTCAACAAATAACGGTTTTCAAAGTTTCGTACTGTACTCAGTTAAATGCGATGCTGTTTGTTCCTTTGTTACGTTGAGCTTTCAATTATTGCTAAGGCGTGAGAAAATGAATACGTGCTTTAAGCTGATATATTCATAATTATTTCATTTTAATCAAATAAGGCACACAAATAAATTAAAGAGAGCGAATACAAGTAAAGTAAAGGGTATCGATGACGACTGATGTGCGACAAACAAAATAAATATTAACTATGGTTAACAAACTAAGGGTGTTGAAGGAAGTCTTTAAACAAACATTTGTTTAGTCTGGACCAGAAACTTTGTTGTATATAATTTCATGTTGATAGTATCATTTATTTTGTTAAGAAGAAATCGATATGCTAGGTATGTATCACACGATTTACTAGTCTTCGGGGACCACGTGGAATTCAGACGTAGTAAACTCAGACTCGAGATTGGGTGATCAAAACGCCCCGAGGCAACAGAATTCGACTTTGTTACACACATACATACCATATAATCGATTCGAATATAATGATATAAAAAGTAATCAGCTGTAATTTAAAATTAAGATTACCTCTATTAAAAACAATAATAAGTATCTATAATATTTCAACTATGCACTTAATTTTGTTATGAATTACTGAAAAAATATATAAAAACTTCAAATAATTAAAATTTTCTTTCAGTGTAGTATACCTATTATGTAGCTAGGTATTGTAAATTATTATTATTGCATAAATTCTTTATTTTCTTGACAACAGGTGCGATAGAGCCAACTTTATTCAACCTGCTATTATTTAAAGCCTTGCTATTTGATTTAGGTATATCCTGAGTTTTCTTCGAATAAACAATATGTAGTTAGATATCGCAAATAATATCGCGAATTATCAGTCTTCATATTATAATTCGTAGATAGCTTTTTTGATATTTTTACGCGCATTAAAATTTTTAATACAATTGGTAAGACTTTCATCGTAATTATTAATTGCAGGCTCCAAACGGAAATGTTTAAGTGCCATTGCGTGAACACGTTTGATGTTTATCCTGCGACATCTCCCAACGTAGCCGTCACGCTCGGCGACTGGCATAAGGTCGATGAATTAGATAATCAGTGTTCAGCTAAACAGATCCGTTCATTTAAATACAAACGGAAGTTAACCGTTTTTAATTAAACTTTTAAAACAATATTATTTTGCCGTCCGTAAAAAATTGCATTTAATCCCTAGTACCTGGTCAATGGAATGGAGTCGCTATTCAGTCTACATTGTATCACGGTTCATTGTGAGACAACTACGAACAACTTACGTACATATTATTACAAACAGTAGTATTCGAATAGAGTGGTTCTAGTTTTTATTAATCACATAAGGTAAAAAAGTATTTAGGTGAAGAAATGCTAATGTTTTTGACACATATTTTCAAGCTTTTTTGTAAGCAATTTAAAATAAAATAATGCAATAGAAAGAATTAATCCCTCCTGCGATGAGAGATAAAGGAAGTAAATGGAAACAACAAGATAATAGTAAGTTCAACGATTTCAATTTTCTATAAGTTCACATAAATCCTTGCTAAGCTGGTGTTTATAAAAGATTTGATGTTAAAGCTGCTGATTGAGTTTCATTGTTGAAGAGCAAATAATGGTCATGATCAACTAAATGTTATGTATAATTGTATTGTCAACTAAGTATACAGACTACTTAGAGATATTCAGTATGTCGTAGTGAGCCCGCATCTATTGTTTCAAGAGCTAAGAGATATGTAGTGAGTCAGTCACGAGAAGCGACAGCCCCTCATGGCTCTGTCAACAACTACTTACATCAATCGTACAAACAATAATGTAACATGACAAGACTTCAAAAATTAAAACATCATGACAAATTCTTTATGTGTCCCGCTCGATGAAAGAAATCAATAATAAAAGCACAATTGATGAAAACAGTAATGTACAAAATTCTTTCGTCAGTGCATGTAATGTTTTCTATGCACGAAGTTGTTCCCACGCTATCAGCTGCTTCACGCGTCAGTGCACTGGCGCAACGGCCCGCAACGGCGACCGCGTCACTATTGCTCGACGATAGATAACGCCAAAACTCAACGACCTTATGAATATGCAATTCTGAAATATCTTATTCCTGTATACTACAGTAGAAGCAATAATATGTATATATGTACTAGCTGTACCCGCGGCTTCGTCTGCACGGAAATATTTTTCTTGCCTTTCCCGGATTAGTTTAGATTACAACATAAACCTACATGTATCTAGTCCTGCCATAAATATTGTTATAAGGAAAACGTCATTTGTTTTTCTATTCCAAAAAAACTTTATTACTGCAGTGTACGTTAGTTAATAAATTAATATAATAGCATTTTTAAAATATGAAGCTCATTCGAAATGATCTTGACCTTAATACAATCTTAAAACGTTGTGGCCACTTATCGATTGAAACAAGCACTTTCTCCATGGGAAAACTCACCACTGCCAATCTTATGGAATGTGTTAGGGACTCCAAATTATCGTGGCGTTTAGAGCATGCAAACTCATTCATTCTGCTTATTAAAATGTTGCTCGATAGTAAAAATTTTACCGTCAGTAAATAAAATTTTTCTGTGAGCACTCTTTGTGTACCGACTAAATTGTTTTGATTTTACCACCCCATTCGTTTTTAAATTATCGGTTAAGTAATGACCAGTGCGTCTTTTACAAGCTGCTAGTGCTCGGCCATATTTTAAAATACGCGACATGGTTCTGGTTGTTATATTCCTTTCCCTAGATAAAATCTTTTGCTTTCGGATTGAATTTTTCCAGATTCTTTCCTTCACTGCTTTGATTAACTTTTTAGTACGAATACTACGTGGACGGCAAGATCTTTATTTTGTCACAAACAGAAGATGTTTCATTATACCTATCGTACACAAACACACAAAGAAATCGTACACAAACATTCGACTAATACCAAGCGGATGGAGCTTCAAAGATTGCACTTGGCTCCATATCTACTTTGTGTAATGTTATCATAGCAATTCGGTTCTCTTTATCACCCCACTACATTTTAATATCACAAGGGTATTTAACAAAAATTGGCGTGAAAATGAGAAAACACTATGAATATTCATATGAGAATGACAGATTCCAAATTCGAATGTAATATTATTGTTTTTTTTATTGTAACAGTTTTTATGGCCACTGTTTTTTTTTTATATCAGTGTATGTATAAAGATTATATGTACAAAAGCTTGTTCTTAAAAAAAAGGCTACGTCTAGCCTAATTAACTAGTGTAATTGCTTCAGCGGTTTAGCATTTCCCATTCAAAATTTCATCCCCCTTTGCACCCCCTTAGGGGTAAGTTTTTGATAAAATGGTAATCTATGTCCGTTCCCAGGTGTCAAACTATCTCCATACCACATCATACTCAGTTCAGCTGTTAAGCATTTTCATATACAAAGATTCATTCCCCTTTTCACCCCTTTAGAGGTAGATTTTTGATAAAAAGTAGCCAATGTCTTTTCGATAAAAAAGGTCTATCACCGCACCAAATTTTAACATATCCGAGGTTTAGCATTTCCCATACAAAGTTTCATGCCCCTTTTCACCTTCTTAGGGGTAGATTTTGATAAAAAAGTAACCTTCAGGGGTAGATTTTCGATAAAAAAGTAGCCTATCTTTTGCGCAATCACATGTTCTTACTATATACCGGTCTTACTATATATCGGTCAAGCCGTTCTTGAGTTTTAAAAGAACAAACATACAGACAGACAAAAATGTAGTCATAAAATGACTATTTATCACATGACAGTACCGTTGCAATTACAAACAAACGCTACAGATTTATGGTATACAGTAGTATTATCCTAATCCAACGTTTATAAATATACACGGCCTATCATTTCCGTAAAATGAACAGTCAGCCTGTCCGAATCGTCGATAACCAGAGTAATAAATGTGACGGACAATAATGGGTGGATAATTTATTAACAGTTAGCAGCGTTACTCGCGAGGCGATGATGCCCGGGAGAGCAATTATACGGCTGCACAAACCGATGTGTCCATAAATATGAGCTATGTTTTTTCTTGTCGTGATGCGAATACTTTTTATAAGTTGTGTGTTGAAATAATTTCTGGAAATGTCCAGAAAGTCAGCATTGTTCTTAAAATATCCATTTACAAATTATTTTAAGTCTTTATTTGAAGTATTGAATACCTATAGCGAGAATGCTGCCTCAATAGTAATTTGTTTTGTCTTGTATAAGTACAACATTTTGGCTGCTTTAAACAATGTCTTTTAAAAAGTAAAAAAAAGTATATCAAAACCATTGTAACCAAGTACTTATTATACATATTGCGGATTAGGGTAAGAGCACATATATCTCTCAAATTATAGCGCATACAACTATATTACATATATCTTATACCTACATTGTATCTTCACACTTCTATCGACTAAACAACAGGCTGGTGTATATCACTGTAGAGAAAGCCAAATACAGTTCATTTCATTAAGTATAGAGATGAGGAGGCGTCTGATAACGAAGCCATTACGTTAATAATTGCCTTCCATTGCGGGCCGCCCATCTTCCGCCTGAGTGTCGACCCAACTGTGAACAGTAACGCTGATGGTGGTGACATAAAAAATGAATAATCTTTCTAAACAAATGCCTATGAAGCACGCAGAGAGGTAGTTTGTTTCATTAAAATTTTGTTACATGTGAAAACTAGCACAAATGGGTAATAAATAACACACTGAGGACCTAAGACTTATTGTAATTTTTTTTAGAATTAATAGATGAATAAGTTCTATAATTTTCTCTATCTAAGATACTCGTAGTAAAGGCTATGATGTGATCTAAGGTCAAATGTAATTGGCCGTGCTCTCCTCGTATTCTAACGGTTTTGGTGCAGCGGACCTTACAATATACAGACACATTTAATGCTATTTTGTAGGCATTGCTAGTCACCAACTAACAGTCACATATTAGTAGGTACATTGCGAGTCCCTGTGAGCCTCGACAGTATGACGTAAGCTGTATATTTTGCTTTGTTGGCGGAACTAGGTTAAGAGTATAATATGCGGCAACTAATGTTAGTAAGACACGTATAATTAATGCGCTTGTGTTATTTGTTGCTCGAATACGTTTTAAAGGGTTAAGAAATCGAAAAAAGCTTTTACCTAATAATCAATAATATAAAGTTATTATTGTTATTATCTTTACATTAACAAACAATATTAGTATCTTAAAATTAATACCTCGTTGAAGTATGATCAGATAAGTAACATTATGACCTTTGTTTCTAACGACCATTCACTTGGATCAAGAAACACATACTACGTAGGTACATTCTCTATTTAAATAATTTACTATGCAGCTAAGTTGAAAGAGATTGATTATAGACTTTCGAAAGTACTTTTAGAATCTTACTGTTGAATCTTGAATGTAACTATTATAGATGACTAATCAAAATGACTCGTAATTTTGTCCAAATTGTTTTTGTTCATAATGTTTCAGTGCAAAAGATTAAAAAAGTACTATTTATAATTTCCTAATGTAATAATAACTAATAATAATAATAAAGCAATTATAAACATTTTGTAAAAAAATTAGTTTGTCATCGAATATATGTTCTCATCCCGAGTCCTCATGCAGTCAAGGCTTTAGAATTACATCTATAGCATAAGGTAATGCGATTACTGTATCGACAATTGCTTTAGGGCCTTTGCACTCAACAATAAGCGACTTACACTAAGCCGTTATTAACAACGTCACCTGTATCAATTATATGTGCATTGTGCATATATGTACGACTGTACATATCTGTAATTGTGATTGCATCTATTTACATTGCGTACCTATTCTGTTTCAAATAGCTCATTAAAATTGATTTTCAAATTAGTGTTTCCCGTGACAGCCAGACAATATGTCAACAGTAAACTATGTCATTTTATTTGTACTAAGAGAATATTACAAACAGAATATTCTAAATGCAGATGTATTAGAGACTAGATACTGTAATTATAACATAATTACAAATGTACCGTTGAGAATTGTTGCGAAATATGTCAATATTACATTTTTAGGATTCGTACGGCTGTATGGATGTGATGTTATTTTTGGAGGCACAAGATCTTAAAGACTAATTAAGTTATTAAGTCTCAAAGCGTCTTTGTAGTTAACAAAGCGATGATAAATGATTATAAAATTCAATTCTGAAAGTCTAAATAAAAATACTTAGATACTAGCAATGTCATCTTTAGCCGCGATAATGAGACATAAATCACTCAATAGCTATACAAAAAATAATACACCTAAAAAATTGGATCAAAATTACGGGTACTATAAAAATTGCAATATTTACTTCTATAAAATAATAAAAGCTTTCATCATAACATGGGATTTTCATTAAAATGAGATAGCATGTGAAGCTTATACGACTACTATTGATGTAAACGAAACGAAAAATCAGATCTATTCATTATCCAAAATGAAATTTATTAGAAATGTTACTTTTTTATACATACGTATCTTCACGTCGTATCCCTAACGGTTTGCTTAGGCAAATAGGTAGCAATCAGATAGCTTTACACGATATGATCCGAAAATCTTGAAAGGCATTAATAGCAGAAAAAGTCTTTTTTAAATATTATTTTTACTTATTACGACTATTAGAAAAAAAATTCCTACAATTTCAAATTATTTTGCGTTGCAAATGCATTAACATTGACATTGTTATAGTTAAAATGTCCTTGTTATAAAATTAGCACATAACTAGCGTGAGTACAAAATAGTTAAAATAGTGCTCATAAACATAACCTCTGACACAGCGGTCATCGTAAAGTATTACTGCCGCCACTAAATGCTATATTATTGTTGTGGAGTAAAATAATATACTTTGTTTCGTTTTTGACAAGATGATGTCACGTTGAAAAGAAGATAAATAAATGTAATACTCCAGACAATTACACAAATTGTGTGACACCAACTATTCATAGGTTTGTAGCATGTACCGCAAGACTAACTAGGGGAACTCCCACTGACAGTCAGACTACAAAACAATTTACAAAAGTTTGTTTGCTAAATTGACCTGACCGGGGATCAAAGTCGGGGTCTCGGCTTGGAATGTAGGTGCCTATAGGCCCACCGCGCTAACAACGAGCCAATCATAGTGTAATATTTTATAGTGAAGTATATAAAACAAGTTCATAATAAAACTCAATTTGTTTTTAATGTAGTTTGCAATAAAAACATTGCAATTACTTCTTGATTTTATAGGTTTGCTTGAATTACAATAATGAAATCTAATGCACTTATTATATATCATTGTCGTGAATAATATCAATACAATATACATTACTGTATTTATACTAAATGTACATAAACCTATGCAAAGTAATATATAAATCGCAGAGTGGACAATTTAGTACTTAAACTAAATATATTAAAGATAAAATATTTCTGGAAAAGTATTTACGAGTACCTACATAGCAAACCTATGGAATTTATCATGCGGTGCAAGACAAACTAACAGTATATTCTATGCAATCGAGCTAAACGTAATTGTAAATACCGTTATATATTAAAATATCGCTATCAATCTAAAACGAAGGATAAAAATAAAATAATACAATACGTTCCCCATTTAACCAATCAATTTCTCGAGCCTACGCTGGTGAAGTCGCGGGCATTATCAGTTAATAAACGATTTATTTTGTATTTAATGATAAAATCATTTTTTCTCTTAAAAATAAAAAAGGAAAGTGGGGAAATCCAGTATACACATCATTCCACAACACGCATGAATTGCTAGACGCTAGTGTTGATTTGGAGACACGAGTGATAGAAGTGAGGAAACTCAGACAAGAGATTTCCTTGTTTTATTTCAAGTGGGGGTGTTCCCCTCTACATTGAGTGTCAGACAAGTAGGGACTGCATGAAGGTAGGTATTGTGTAGGGAAGAACGTATGAGGCGTTTAAATCGACTCATTAAAACCTTACCGCTGAGTTATTGTCAAAGTTAACTACGCATAGACGCTATCACGTCTAATTTCTCCACGGAGATACAATGTTGATGCCAAATAATTGTAAATGACTTCACAATTATTGTTCTGTTTTATTGTAAAGTAAATCTTTGTTATCGAGCATAATAAAAGGAATTGTGATTTCTACAAATGTAGACATATTTGATCGAAATATGAATTACAGCAGAATAGGTACTATATTCATAATACCATTGTATCATTTAGAGTATTTGGAATGAAAATTATAGCATCCCATCCCACAATAGTGGCATAGTGAAATCACTTTAATCGATTGTGTTAGGTGTCGCATTATTGGCAAACACAAACGTTGTGGTTTGCTACGGTGCACGCTCCTGCACAATGAGATTAGTCTGACTATCTGATGGCGTGCGATCAACAACAGTAAAAGGCCTATCTACTATACAAATGAGTTCAGATAACACAAACAAATATCTTCGGTTAATTAATAAATGCAAGGTGGTTCCATTCGATACTTTAGTGTAGTAACAATTATCTACCTTGGCTTCTAAAAGAACATATTGTTTCGCTGATTATAAGAACTATTGCACGATTTTTTTGTCCGTTTCAAATATGTATGTGATAAAGACATGGTTCAATATTATGATAACCTTTGACATTGAACAATATCATTGAGCCATGGTGACCTAATAAGAATATCGAACAAATTAGAGTAAATATATTTATATATAATGTATATAGATAATAGAAACATTGTACGACATTCATCCACACACTACATTGAAACATCACGGTTGCACAAACGTGTTCAATGGAATATTTAAATATTATTAGACAGTATAGATATTTTTTAGAATTGAAGATAAAAATGTAACTTTCAAGTTTGAATCACCTAACAAAACAATGTTTAAAGGAAAACTGGTAGCAACTAGAATCTATAACTGACAAAAACTATAGAAAAACTAGTGGACCCGACAGACGTTGCCTGCCTGATCGATGGAATAAAAATTTTCTAGAACTCGATTGCAGCGCCAGCTACCGGGTCAAATTATGGATCTAAACCATCCAGGGAACTACTCAAACACAAAAAATTTCATCGAAATCGGTTCAGCCGTTTAAGAAGAGTTCAGTGACAAACACACTAACAGAAGAATTATAAATAAAATAAATGAATAAATATATTTATTTGTCACCATAAAAACAATAAGTAGCTAGACCGCTATTGGCTATGTATATAGGTACATGACGACGAAAAGGACTCCAACTCAGCATGAAGCGGCCCCTTCTGTAAGAAGTCGCCGCGCTGATTTTCAGCAGAGCCCTTAGAGCTTAGAGAGTAGTCACGTTCATCGGACAGTGATTAACAATTTGACGTCTATACAAAATTCTTATTGACAACAACTCTAACACACTAATAAAACTTAAGCATGCTAATAGGTAACCAAGATAGGTAATAGGCAGCGACTACATAAACGACTATTGTCATTTTCATACAGTTGTAATAGGTATATTAATTATATATATAAAGATGTATAATTCTGTACCTACTTATGGTATATCGTAAAAACACATTAATCAGAAAATAGAAAATAAATTATCAAAACAGCAAAAAGGATATTGAAACAATTTTTTGTTCACTGCATAGTGAACAAAAAAATGTGATGGTTTCTACCTCTGAGGCAGTATAGGTATTACTCCTTGATCAAATAACAAACGACTGAGGAGACCGGATTTAAACCACTAAAATGGGCTGTGACAGTGACAATCCCCAATTGAACTTATTAAAAGGAATTTATTTCATTTATTACTGTGTAATGATAAATTATTATACTGTCGCGTCATCTCAGACTGTGTATTCGTGATAAATTTCTACCAAAACGCTTATACCTATAGGTTATGACGGTCTGCTGAGTGGACTAATAGCTCGTGAAGAAAGTCACTGGGCACTCGTTACTTGAGTGACATGAAGATAAATGGATGCCACGCAACTTTTACGATGTGCTTTCGGTCCATATAGATAACTATGAAAATGTGAATAATGACGAAAGAGCAATAGCAAAACTTGTTTGCTCAGAAATATTTTTTCAAACGTTCTACAGACAGACCGGTCAACGAGTTTGAATACCAACAGACTGAGAAATTGGATTTAAATTAACTAAATAATACATTACAACGAAAAAAATCTTACCACGAAATGTAACATCGAATACTTACCTGTAAATAAAATAGATTTATATTAGCATTTATAATTTTATTGCATTGTAATTTAATTCATATTATTTTGACAAATGTTCTACAAATGTCAATTAAGATTAATATTTAATTTCAAATTAACACAGCGTTAACCTTGATAAGACCATAGTTTATACATTCAATAATGTAGTTACTTGTAACCACTAACATTGAGTTATTTTTAGCACCACGAAGAACTAAATTCCGTGGCCAAACTAGTAAAAAGGGTACCACTATATGTAGTTTTGTCATGTTTATCTGTCCGTATGCCATAACAGATTTATTCAATCATATTTACACCTACGAGCTGAAATTTGATATAGAGGCTTATTCGTAAGGTTCGTAACTCAAAACCAGAAATGAAAAGTTGTTCACTTTTTGTATTGCGGTCGGTTACTTAGGTAAAATATTTTATTTATTTATTTATTGTCATAACAACTGAAAATGATAGATAATAATTTACATATTTATTAATCCGTGCTGAGCAAAGTGCTATAATGAACAGAAATTATTACAAAATCGAAAAAAACCTCAAGTACAGCAAAATTGTCCCTTGAGCAACTGAAACTGCTTTGTCTCTTGGGCAGTAGGGAAAAATATCCTAATATTGTTAAAAATTAATTTAATGTATTGATGAGATAGTTATTAGCTTTATGAAAAACACAATATTTATGTATGAAACGATATATGGTATAAATATTTTTTCCGAGTCATTTTTGTCAGGAATTCAAGGCAGCATTGAGATAAAAATAGTTAATCTATCCATAATTAAATAATGGGTTTTTCGGAGCCAATCTTTTTTATTTATATTTTTTTTTATTTACATTGTACGAAATTGCTACAGAATCCTATTCTAATGCATGTTAAACACAGTCATAGCCCCTTTTTTTTGTTTTGATTGTGCTGCTGCGTAAACATTAACAAAATCGACATGTATGTTAATTCGACTTAATTCGACCATTTGACTACATTAATTTGAATCTTAAATAAAAGTATTCCAAAATTGTAGTAAAAAGTCAAAATCAGTAACTTAATATTCGAAATGTATGTATAGGTACATAAAGACAGTGGAAATATTATATAGACAGATTGTAACCTGATGACAAAGGAAAATTACAGAGTTCACTTCATTAATCACAAAAGCATATACCTGGTTGTATTGGATTTTCTAGAAGATAAATTAAAAAAAATACATACTTTATATACCTGCTGAAACGCATTCTATTGATTTTATAAGCGTCTTTAATAAATCTAGTCGACGCCCTCCAATCCCGCCCACATACAATTTGTGTTATTGGCAACTCCTTGACACTGACAAGATAGAGACATATAACCTTAACCTTCATATTTAAAAAAAACACAACCTTCGGTAGAGATCATACTACTTTTAAGTGTACGTAATATAATTTACTCATATGAAAACAGCCTAAGCCTAAGCTTGACCATTGACAATGAGGACACACTTAGGAAGTGTCTAGGCGTTTGTTCTGGATATTGTAAAAGCAAAGTAGATAAACCCGCTAAAAATCACTTGCTTTAGTAATGTTATGAAATTTTTCCTGTTGTTATTATTAGCATTCTATTTTTTAATAAAAACATTAAAGCGTTTTTTCTAGTTTCGTCAATCAGTTTAAATTTATATTACGAATGACTTAAATTATACGTAACTGTTAGCTTTTGGCTGCGACTTCATCCGCATGGTGGCGACTTACGACAAACGATATAGCATAAAAATCTTCTTTATGAAAAAATATATACATACGTGCCAACTTTCATGGTGATCGGTCAAACGGTGTTGGAGTTTAGCGATTACATATATACAAATATACATTTTTATATATTTAAGAAGATGAATTTCATTATTCTTATCCATAAGGTAATTAAAATGAAACAAAACATTTAAACGACAATAACAACAGTTTCAATATCTCTTACAACAAAGATTAACATTTTCTAAACTGTAGTCTTTTTATGTCGATGTCGAGAAGATGTTTTTATATGCCACCCTCTCCGCCCTATTTGATTTGTGAGGAGTCTGTGGAAAATCGTTCGGAAAATAGCGTCAAAGGCGCTACGCAATTTACTTTTTATTCAGTTCTTCTTTTTTCAGAAACCTCGACCGGAATTAGTTCCACAACAAAATTTTTCTTACCAAAATTAAACAGTATTACAAATTTTATTCTGTCAGTCAATACAGAATTTGTAAAGGAATGTTTAAATACCTAATTATCCTTTTGTTTGCATATTTTTTAATCCAAAACAAAAGATGTTTATATTAAATAAGTTCGTTTAGATGACAACATTATCTGTTGCCAACTTGCAGAATAAAGTAAAATTAAACGACGACACAAAACACTTACCTAATGTGATTGTTTCGACACACCCTTGTACCCTTGTCCCATTTTCCAGTTAGTGTAAAAACATAGGTATACGGAAAATTCTGTACATTGTATGCGTAGGCATACAGAATGTTCTTTATCCCTATTGACTATGTATTGTACCATATAGAATGTTCTGTATGCCTTCTTCCTATGTTTTGTGTAATAAGTAAATAAAACCTTTTTAAACATTTTCTACATTATAATCATTCTTTAAATTGCTTCACAATATTAATCTATGTAATTATTGAGCCATGCGGTCAAAGATCTGTTCTCACCTATTCCTTGTATTTCTACGTTTGCAATTCGAGCGAATTCGAGCAGTACTACAGATACAGACACAATATCGAGGATATCGGTTTCCTAAAATGTAATCTCTAGCTCCATCTACACACCTATAATTTATAACCGCGTAACTATAGAGCAAGTCTACCGAAAATTTACTCTCATAAACTACGTCAAAAAAATATAATATTATGTACTTTGAACAAAAATAGATAATGCACACTTACTACATGCCTACACATGATATGTTAATTTAATTTTTAATTCAAACTATCTAATAAAATATTAAATTTCTGTCAATTTTGTTTCAGGAGTGAAAAATGAAGAAAAATAGAATTAGCGAGGGCAGATGGCTCCTATTAGTACTAACAACAACATTGATAGCGCCCGTGTTATCAGAAGCTGCAGTGGGCTTGTTCAACGCCAGACTAAAGCAAGTCACCACCTCTAGCACACTCAAATGGGCTAGTTTGAAAAAAGAAGCGATGAACAACTTCGTAATAGGAGCCGAATCTGAACAAGGTAGAGAGAGCGTTTGATTCTAATTTTAAAATGATGCGACGTTTTAAAAGAAATTAAACTTCATTATATACATTTATTTCAGGACCCATATATTTATGCCGAGCACGTCACGAGGGTGATATGATATTGGGGCAACTACGACCAGATTATACGTTTTGTGCTGTATCAGGACTTAAGGGGGACAACGTTTTTGAAGTTCTTGAAAACATAGAAAATGCTTCTTTAATTATTTGGAAACCCTGGTCTAAATTTCACTCTAAACCAAGCGGTGCTATAGCTATAGATTCTTCATTAGACTCTTTTTTCATAGGTAGGAAGAAAGCTGAGACCGGATTTTCTCATAATATCGGAAGAATAACATATGAAAACGCTATTGGCCACTTATTTACTTTTGATAATGAAAATACTGAGATGCAAGAGAATACTGGAGAAATTTTGGTGGAAATAGAACCTATTAGTTATAAATTGGAGAATGTAGTATTGGATCTTGACACAGAACATATTCGTCAATCTGATCCAGTTGTTTTTGAAGAACGAATTTTAAGGAACGATGAAGAAATACTCGCCACAGTTACAACTGAAATAGAATACAAATATAATTACACTGTCTCTTGGGGCCATGGTCATGGAATTGCCATAGGTTTAAATACTTCCATTGAAATGGCAGACGGCACAGTTTTCCCGCAAATAGAATGGGCAAATCCATTTATAGAAGAAAGGAAAGAATTATTTGAACTTAAGAAAGCTTTGGAGCCTGGAACAGCATGCAATGTCACATTCAGGGGTAATTACACAGATCGTGACGTACAATATACTGGAAAATTAATAACGTTTTATAAAGACAATGATTCCAGATCGAGACAAATGCGTGGAGAACGTATTGAAAACACTTTAGAAGTAGAAGCCATACACGGTGAAGTTTATTTTGTCGCTAACAATTCTTTAGTGCCAACAACTACAACCACTACTACAACGACTACAACAACTACTACGCTACCACCCCCGACATTACCACCAGTGCCAGAAGATAATGATGTCGCCAGTCCGATGAAAAAAGCTGAAGATTCTAGTGAGGTTGACACAAACGATATGTTAGGAGACAGTAGTGAAGGTATGGTAAAGCAGCCATCAGTTAAAGATGATAACATTAACCGTGCCACAGTTGGAGGACTAGGTAGCAAACCTAACAAAGCCAACACGATTGTACCTTTCACATTATTCTTCCTACCAATATTTGTACTTTCGTTCTAAATAAATACAAGTTTAGCTTTCTTGTAAATATTAAACAAGATACCTAATCAATTTTATAGTTGCTTTGTCGTTATTACATATATATGGAAACTAAGCTTGATGCTGTTATTTATTGCCTGAGACAATGTTACTTCACTATCACTTTGCTCAGTGCAATTCTTGTAAATAGAAAATATATTCTTGTTTCCTTGACATTCCTATTATGTGATTTAATTCCAGTATGTAAATTCAGAAGCCAAAATAAATCACGTAACTGTAAATATAATTTGTAAATACTTATTGAATATTGAAGTCGCAGAGCGACAACGAAAGACCAGTTTGTCATATTTAGTAAGGAAGGTGACACCACAGATAGGGATAATAACGAAGTGCATGAAACTGTTACCAATGGCAAGTTGTAATAGAGATATCTAGCAACTTACAGAATAGAAGATAAATGAATAGAAACTTTAACTCCACCCTGTTTGCTGTCTGTTGTTAATATACTTTACCTGTAATTCTTACAGCAATGTAGTGTACAATAGCAATAGGTGAAAAATGTAATGTATCTCTTCATGCTTATAATTTTAGTATGCTGATGGTTAGTTTACAAATCAATAATGCAAATGTTACATCTTAGAGAGGAAATTATTTTTATACACATATATGTATTCTAAGATTAAAATACAATAAATTCATTATGTAAATACAGTATTAATTTTTTAATATTCGATTAATTTGCTCTGAATTTTTATGTTGATATTTGTACATTCGTGACTGGCATATAATTTCTCATCTATACTTATATTATACAGCAAACATATCTTTAAAGTACCTCTTAGTTTTGTATAATTTGTAATTTCTTTTTGTTATTTTTAATTGTAAGTTACAAAGTTTAATACCCAGAATTAAGAGATATTATTATTATTTTTGAACTTTTAGTGTTTAACAATATTTATTTTGTTTCCTGTATTAGGTATTAAATTAGCTTTTTAAAATATTGGAAGACGATGTAGTTATAACTTTGTTATTTATTTACCAAAGTTATAAATATTTTTTAACAACTTTTGTTAAATCACTAATCAGATAAAGTTTAGCGCCATCCCTCCGTTAAAATGAATTTATCACTTTACTAAAAATCTAAATAATATTTGCTGATAGGAATAACCATTGTTAGAGTGCTTAGGCAGTGTTGAGTCAATGTGTAAAGAAAATGAATGATATTTTTGTATGGGTATATGATCAATATTTAATGTTTACCTTAACGATAAGATAATTAACTTCCTTTATCTTGTAATGCACATATTCAATCAGTGTAATCGTTTTTTAATACCTCCTTTCGATTACTGACTCTATTTTCAGGATTTTATTCACTACGACTTATCATTCAACAATCTCAGTTTGGCTTATGTAAGTAACAAACATCATTTTATTTCTCATTTAATTTTTATAGGTCAAAGAAGTCCCACCTAGTGTACCATTATCGTATAAGAATTAGGATATATTGTGAGAATATTACAAATAAAATATTATTATTTATAGATTTACTGGTTACTAATTTGTATTTGTCGATATTTTTGTCTTTTTGATAACATTAATAAAAATTGATATTAGAAGTATACTTATGCATTTTTTCAAATTCGGTATAAACATTATATTATACAATAACTTGATAGGCCTCGAAATATTTAATGTCTGATTGTTTAGATTAAATAATAATGTCGCTTCTCTTTAGATTGTTAATGGTTTCAATAAAAAGTGGTTGAGTATTTCGGTTGTTATACCTATATAGTTGTACTGAAATAGGCGTAACTAAAAAAATATGAAATTCGAGAATCTATTCATCATCATCATTATTTTGTGAAGCATAATTGTGATGTTCCGTGTAAGTTTTGTTTAAATTCATTAAAGTGTAATTAAATAAATATGTTTTTTATTTGTCTCCTGTGTTGTTACTGCTCATTACAAACAAAAATAATTCGAAATCCATACATTTTTAAAAACTGCACATATTACAAGGTCAGACAAACTGGCGACGTCCATGACGGACGTTAGGGTAATATGACGCCATTCCGTCTTCGTGCACTTTAAGTACAGCCTCCTAATGTGTCTGCGATGTAATAGGTCGGGATAAATGTAGGGGAGTTGGCATGTCCTTGATGAGGGGAAATATGGGATGAATCGACACTTTATACGTACTTATTATAAGTAATAATAATAATAAACTAAAAAAAAAGAAATTCTTCAACCTGAAATTGAAACTCCCAACAAAATCGGTACAGCTGTTTCAGAGATTAGCCCGGACAAACAGACAGGCAGACAAAAATTTCAAAAATGCGCGATTAGGTTTTGGTAACGCGCAAATAATTGTATAAACTTAAAGAAATCTTTATTTCAAAATCACAGACAGACAATTCAATTATTTTGATTAGTATAGATAGGCTTCCATGGTAGTCTGGGTGGAAAAAAAAGATACATAAAACGCGCCAGATCATAAAAGTCGTTCAAGGAACAGGACAAGGTTATAAGTAGACTTGTCCTACCGTGGAGCTAGCAACTTGTGACAATTTACTATTGTTTTCCCATCTGCAAATCCAGATACTAATTGCTATTTAATAGAGGTGGCGTCAAGTTATGTTTTTAATGGACTTTCTTAATGAAGATGGTGTCATATTTCGGGGTGAACCGAAAGTCCATGACATTTTTTGAAGTGAAAACTTCTCTAGGTGCATCTTGCGCTCTTTCTGAACAGTGAACGAAACTAAACCGTCACGGGTCAGTGACGCTGAATCGGGTGTACTCGCTTCCAGTAAATATCAAGTGCGCTCGTATATACAATAATATTTTTTTTAATACATTTGCTCAAAAAGTAGACTTTTCCATGTGTGTTTAGCGTGTGGAAAGTTATTCTTTTCCGCACTAGTGCTTTTTGTTTTCCTCCTGCATACAACATCCAAATGCATGAATTTTCTGTACAAAATTTTTGTATGAAATGACTATTTTACAGCGTAAATACTATTAATACATGAATTAAATTTAAAATAAAGTAATTTTTTAATATAACTATAATAATACGGATAATGTAAATAAATGAATAACACAAATAAATTATTGTCATTGAATTGGCTGAATGCATAGAAACCGTGGCTCTGCCATGTCTTCTAAGAAAAAAAAGAAACTTACTCCCGCGAAATTACATTTCTGCATTTTTTTGTGTATTAAAAAACGTCGTTCGATGCACGTGCGGAATTGTCATTTCCACTCGTCCCTATTGTTGACCCGCGCCTTCGGCTTGGGTCAAGAAACCGGGACTCGTGAAGAAATGACATACTTTCCGCACTTGTATCGAAATGTACTATTAAAATTAGAATATCACATAAGTTTTCACTTCTATCACGTGGTCACAAGCATACGCCGAATTTTTTTATACTGTAGGTACGAACTAGACAAAAGAGCACGCAATCCACACCTGATAATAAGTGGTAAGGTCCACGGATATATCTACAATATCAAATAGGAAAGCATCGAAAATGCGTTAGCAATTCTGAGGACTAAGATCTTAGATGTTGTGCCTCTCGTGCAAGAAATTTAAATTTAGCCGTGTTACCCTCCACACCGAAACACAATAGTGCAAGCACAGCTGTTTGGCGGCAGGATTAGCGAGTAATGGTGATGGTGGCAGCAGAGAGGACGGACAACGCACGCGGTCCTATCTTACCATCCACATGCACACGAAGTCCCAATAATATAAAATGAAATGAAATTAAATATTTATTTAATTACGTACAATGGATTTCATACAATATTACAACAGTTATACACTAAGATCCACAATAGGATATCGTGTTCTGGATAACTAGGTTCCTCTCGAGTTCACATTAGCCACTAAGAAAATTTAGAAAAGCTACATAACACAAAAAATCGTTTTATGTTGTTTTAAAAAGCGTCGTATAACCACCATAGAAAATATTATATATAATTTATAACCACACAAAAACAATGTTTTAGTGTATGACGGTTTGCAAATGTAAGTGCTAGCGCATGTACGAAAATATGTGTGGGAACGGGTGTGTACGTATATAAAAATAATAATATACTCCGACATTTCACACAGCGCAATAGACCTAACTCACTATCTCACTCGCATCTGTTCGTATGTATATTGGCTCGCGCTTGCACCTACGACAGACTTTCAACTTGTCTGGCAAGATGTAAGAACTATTGAAACTGTCTGGCTATCAAGAAAACATCTTCTGATAGTTTCTCAAATAATATATGGTTCAGCTTTTATACTATAACGTAAGTACAATTACAATTTATTAAAGTTTAAGGGTGTCTGGCAGGGGGTTCCCACTCCCACTATACTAAGTGTCTGGCAATGGATGACGTGATTTCTAATATTATCCCGAAGAAAATATAAAAAAACTACGCTTTATACTTCACGATTTTGGGGAGTAATTTTGTACACCTTGTTACCTGTTACCTGCCAAAGCCACGATGATCCAAATTTCATAGTCGCTGATCGTTCCTACCTGTGTTGGGGACATGCGCAGGGAAACTTTCAGCTTTTATAAAATAACGAAGGTCTGGCCGTCGCGGGCTCTTGGGCTATTAAACAAGGTCTGAGGCCTCGTAAGCGTTTTGACAATTCCGATTATAAGCTGGATGTTGCGGGTGCAGAGCTTGTTGTTGTAAATATCTTTAAAATCTTTTTATACCTAGTAGTTTAGTACAATAACTTCTAAGTAAGTTCTAAAAAGTAACCCCCAAGCCCTCAAGATTCAAAACATAACTTTTGAAGTTCACGTCTGTTTTTGGGCCACGACCAAGAATCGTTCCAAAGAAGTATGCCCAAGCGAGGAAGCGAAAGAAGTATGTAAGGACCGCGACCCTTGGCGCTCCGTCCTCTCTGACTACCCCGTTAGGGATACAGCGTCAAGAAAGTCTTAAGTTGTTGTTTTAGTTCTTCTTCAAGCTTGTTTTAAATAACATTTGATATGATGTAGTTCTGAATGCCAAAGGAACTTCAGTTTATAAAGTCAAGATGCTGCATAAAATAAACCTTATAGATACATTAAATCTTAAATAAATATTATTCCCATTAATGGAGAACTTATTTTTATAAAATAAACGCATAAATTGTAACACTTTTTAAAAGTAGTAGTAATAAGTATTGTTTGGAAGTTCTCATCATAACGACCGATCGATAAAAATCATATAGAACGGAACGCTCAATTTTGATTCTCGCGAGCGATTAATAAAAATACCAAAAAAATAAGTATTTTAGCTCAATTGAACATAATTGATTAGACTGAAAATAAATGTTCCACTTTAATAAAAGTTTTAATAAGTATATAAGACATGTTTGTTAATTTCAGGTATATTTAGGTGCATTCTCCTTTCAATTGTTTACGTTTACGAAGAAGAATAGATTTAGGTGAAAATTATAGTAAAAACATGGTTATCCTAATGGCTCTGGTTAGGATGTAAGGTCAAACTTATTAAAGTATTGTATTGCCATCGGCTCTACGCTTGCAAAATTTGTATTTATCCAGACGTCTGGAATAGAGTGAAAATCATTTGAAAGATTCCATTACATAGTTAGATAGGTACATAGTACTACATACATACAGGTAAAGCTAATAAAAAACGAGTAAAAATTATTTAGACAGACAGACGGACACCGAGGCGTTATGTTTACGTTACAGCGCCTAATATAGGGATAGGCGGGGTTATTACCTAAAAATTTGCTGACAGCGACAGCTACGCGATCACTACGCGACCAGTGATTAATTGTAATAAAAAATTGGTATCATGTATGACGATTGCGTATCTATCATTCTATGACCACGAAATGCACTTTTCGCGGTTGTTTTAGTGTCACTATATAAATTAAATTACATAAATTCTCATTTTGACAGCAGATATCGCGCGATATTGGCCGTCGCTTGCTGTCTGCAAGTTACGTAATAAGCGTGAGGGATAGAGCGCGATATAGGGATATCTAAAATATCCTAATCTAATCATTTCAATACCATAATCAGTCTTATACTTTCAGGTTCAATGGCATTACTTACCCTTATTACAGAGTTAATGCAATAATAAACACCGTATCATTTAACTGGCAAATATATTTAGTTTTTCAAACAGCGTAATCCATACCGAAATCAATTCAATAGTTTTCGGGTGATGTTCCAACGTACAAATATACCAAGCAAACAAATATAAAAATTGTTGTTTTTGATTTAGTGAATAACACAAGATTGACGCAACATTATCCTATGTCAATCATTATTTCATAACTATATTCAACGTACGAACACAGGCTGTACTGTTTTATTTATAACAGTGTAGACAGTATGTATTTACAGTAACTGTACCAAAATAAACGTAACTGAACGACTTTTAATGATAAAGAATGTCACTCATCACTTGTTTTATTGACAATAGTAATTAGATGAAGCGGGTTATGTCCAATTATAAAAGACCCGTTGAAAATCCAATCTCTTCTACATCTATCGTAATAAGGAAGAGATGACAGTATTTTATAAATGGCCGATTACATGTAGAACGGCCAATTTACACTGGCCAAATGACGAGCATCCTCGTTAGTGTCTTGTTTATTGTCAAATTCGCCCACCTGAACGTACCTAACTTATTACACCAGGCCTTCACACCTATTCAAAAAACGACGCAATATGAACATGTTTGGTAAACAAATTAATTTGTTTGCGTTTATAACATTAATAAACACATATGTACCTACATATTATGTACATTATTACAGGGAATAGTAACTAAGGCAAGAATTTTTATGGTAATTAATAAAAATCTTCTTGTGTTCTTACAAAAAAGGTGTACAGACTAGCTACAGGGACATTTCGGAATAGCATTTAGTAATTAAAAAATATACACTTCCGAACAATTCATTTATGGTCATTTATAACGTGACAGAATGGTCAATCATACTGCTAATTTAACTTATTCGTAATACACATACAGATGCGACAATTTAAAATTTTTTTTTTCCGTAAATTCACGCATCTAAAAGTCTAAGACGCGTTCTTTAAAACTTTAAAATATTTTTATTATTTTCTTCGTATAGTGAAAAGCAAACCCCGAAAAATAATCTACAAGAACCTACCGTGTGAAGTTTTTAAATATGTCACATAAAATAAATTAATTAATTAAAAAAAAATAACATTTTGAGAAAAAATATAAAGAAACTTCTAAATAGAAACACTGAAAACCACAAAATAATTATCCTTTACTAACTTTACTAATGAAAACTCAATTATATACGAAAATAATTTTTCATTTCGAAATCCGTTCAATTTTGTTAAAGTTACTCATTTTTCCATTTTTGCCATGTTATAACTAAATATCTAAGGTTCTTTTGTTTTCAGATCTTAACTAAACTATGGTACCACCTTGGACATACCTACAACCTTTCAAATAAAAAAAGAATCATCAAATTGTTACTGAAATGGCAGAGAAATCGGTAGACATACATAAAAAAAAGGTTGCAACGAATTGAAAATTTCCTTTTTTTGAGTCAGTTAATAAAATACTTCGAGGTTTTATCATTTTAAATCACAAAATATTTCTCTTTAGTTTTAACACTATCTATCCAAAAAGGATAAAATTTGCGAACGTAAGTTTCAGCTTTTTTTTTCATTGACTACCCCGTTAGGGATACAGCGTGAAGATATGTATGTATGTATATATGTAAATTTTAATCAATATCTAATTTTAAATAAATTATACCTAAGAAAAATATATAACCACCATAACACAAAAAACAATATTTACCGATTTCCATCAAACATAGCTAACAACATACTGCAAAGCTATAGCTTTCAAACGAAAAAGATCGCATGCAAATCGGATCATCCATTCAAGAACTATGATGTCACAAACAAACATACAGTCATACAGACCAATAGACAATGGCTTCAAAGTTTTAACAGTCTTCTTTTCCATCGGGGGTTAAAAACACTTTGATTATACTAGCTAATGATGCAACTAGTATCTAATAAATATAATTAGCCTTGACATTTTAATAAATGTTTATTGAAAGCGAATAACGATATAGCCGCGTCAAAGTAAAAGTTCATGGTACTGGCATTCAGGCATTAGAGTATATTCCCTTACCTTACCAGGTACGCTCTTACAACGACCCATAAAAACAGGCCATTTTCTCCTGACATAAGCACGCAGAAGGACTAAATCAATGTGCTAGAACTTTAGCTGGTATGAGACCATAAACTGAAACGAAATGTCGTTCAAAGGGGTTTCAATTACACCTTGAGGATAAAGCATGCTTCTATGAAGAGTTTGACCTTTATTTCAGTGTTTTTGTTTTTCAGACGGCGTATATTAATATGTTTTCAATTATCAAACAAAATTTTTAATTATTATTACACAATTTATTTAAGAATAAATTCACTTATAACAAAGAAGGTATATCTATATATAATTAAAAAATTTAAAATGGCACGAAAAGTTATGTCTTCAGAAGCCGAAAAATGTATGTAATGTCTCTCTGTAATGTGCTTTTCTCCGTTTCCTTTTGCGTTATTTATAAGTCGTCAGATGGCGGCAACGACCGGGCACGATGCGATTTTGTATTATAAAAGTTTCCAACTAAGCAGAAAGTATGTACAACGGGAATAATGGTACATAAATCAGGAGGGAGGAAGGGTTAAAAAATTCGTTTTATACCATTGCGTAGGTAAATTACTCTTAACCCAAAATTGATATTGTTATCATGGATTTCCACGTGTCCAACAAGGTCCTTTAAAAGTAATACTTTAAATGGAAAACAAAAAAGTAGATGGGAGATGCTTTTATATTTAGTTAAAAGTGATATCTGGTGCCTTAAAGGTTAAAGTCAAAAAGTTTAACAATTTGCATTTTGGGAGACATATGTATGTATAATGTAAGTATATCTAAAGACATCCGAAGCGACGGGTCAGTAAAAAAATTAAACAAATGTCTCTCTATGAGAGAGGGGTCCAAAATCATTATTATTTTACAAAAATGGAGGTTCTCAATTCGTCTGTATGTTTTTTGTATCTTTGTTACCTCATAACTCCGTCATTTATGAACCGATTTCGAAAATTCTTTTGTCGTTTGGTAGGTAATACTTCAGAGGTGATCACCTCTGAAGTATCACCATTTCACCGATATTGGAGCTTGGACTTAGAAGATACACTAGATAACACGACCTGGTTATAACCTTTATGTATATTGACGATTCTTTTGTATATCGCTGCGCTCCGGAATTAAAATGAAGTTAATTGCAGACCTGCTCTAAATATTTATTTAGGTCAAGATCACTCAAAAGGGAGAAAAAAAAAAATTTTTATTAAAAAAATTAAACTGCCTTCAAAAAAATCACTGAAAAGTATAAAATAACTATCCTTTACTAATCAAAACTCAAGTACAATTAAAATAACTTTATAAATACGATACACATACCTATATAATTAAATTTGTCAGTTATTGAAGTCGGTGCCAAATCAATGTGCAACAACATAAAGTCTATTAGTTTGGTAGACTTGGCACCGACTTCAGTAACTGTCAAATTTAATTATATAGGTAGTATACTTATTCTTTAGAAAACCTACCCCTAAAGGTATGGAAAGGGGGATGAAACTTTGTATGGGAAATAGTAAGCCGCTGAACCGATTATGACAAAATTTGACAAGAAGATAGTTCGACATCAGAAAACGGGTATAGACTACTTTTTATAAAAAATCTACCTCTAAAAGGGTGAAAAGGGGGATGAAACTTTGTAAGGCGAACCCTAAATCTAGGTAATGATAAAATTTGGTGCGGTTCTTAATAAAAAGACATTATTTATCAAAAATACATACTTTTTTATCAAAAATCCATGAAAAGGGGGACGGAAGGGAAGGGGACGAAACATTACGGGAAATGCTAAACCGCTGAACTAATTATGATGTAGCATGGATATAGTTGGACACTTGAGAACGGACACAGGCTACTTTTTCATTTAAAGAGTACTCTTAATGTGAAAGTGACAAGGATAAGACATATATCGTCGGGTAGTATTTAAATATACGATTACGAATTGAATAAAAAAAGAGCTATGTAACGTTATTACTATAACGAAATAATGAACACGTAAATAAGGTTATTAAATTTATTAACCGAAAATAAGAATTTCCGACTTTTTTTAGCGTTCTAGATGTGTTGTTTTTACAATTTTTGAAGGAACACTTTGACATGTTTGCTGTTAGCGTTTTCGAATACTACTAAAACAGAAGTGCACTCAAATACTCATTTGAGTACACATTTGGTTGGGACATTTTTGGAGCGTTAATTGTGTATCTAGTTTTTAATTTGTGACCAAAGATAATATAGCTTTGAAATTTCTTTTAAAAAATCAGTTGTTCATTGGTTTTGCCGCCGTTCAATTTTCTTTGAAATCGCTGTTTCTGTGTCCATGTAAAAATCGAAACTGCGCGTTATTTTCGAATACGAGTTTTGAAGATTAAATAAAAGCCATAGTGGAAGCAGATTCATTTCAAACCACGAAGAAATTAGCAGCACCCTTCAACGTAAGAGATAAAATTATATCAATTCATTTATGTCAAATTGGAAAGATGAAAAATTTCGTAAAGTGGGTTTTGTATAAACTCACTGAATGACAACAAAATCGCCTCGAAGCTTGCCTTACAAATGAAGGGATTCTGAATCGGATTGTCATTTGTGATGAAAAGTGGATCTTGTATGACAATGGATAACGTCCGTCGCACTGGTTGGACACATGGGAAGGTTAGTCAATTGCTAAACCAATTGCCAAACACAAATAGAGACAAAGGAAGCTGTTTGTGAGTGTATTATGGACCTATGCCGGCATTGTTCATTACAGCTTCTTGAGACCTGGCACAACGATTACTGCAGAAGCATACTGTGAAGAATTGCAAATGATGATGGACAAGGTCGCTGTCAAACAACCGAGACTTGTTAATTGCTCGAGTCGACTCCTTCACTACAACGCTCGTCCACACACCGCACAACGTCCGTCTCAAAACTACAGGAGTTGTGACTGGAAACCTCCGTCACTCACCATACTCTCCAGACTTTGCTCCAACTGATTTCCATTTTTTTCGGAATTTGTATAACTTTTCGCAAACGAAAAACTTCAAATTCTATGAGATGTTGAAAAACGCCTTTAAAGAGTTCATTGACCCGTCCCCGGGATTTCTATAGCAGAGGCATTAAAGAACTTCCAATAAAATAGCGAAATTACATCAACAAGAATAGCAAATATTTCGATTTTTCAAAAAAAATGTTTCTTTTTTCAATATAAAACGGACATTTCATAAAAACCTAATACATATTTAGAGTATGTCCCAAGAGCCTACGACTAAGCTTCAATTACGTATTTTTGAGCGCACACAACAACCTAAAAAATCAATACAGACTATGGAACAAAAACTGGGTAGGTAAAAAATCCACACATAAATGCAAAATAAATGCCACTTGAAATTGATCTGAATTCTGGCTATAACGTGGCTATAAAAATTATAACTAGTGTTTGAATAAGCCTATTGATAAAATAGTTGGTCCTTTTCAACCGTAGTGTTCAGTTTTCTTTGTGAAAATGCGTCAATGGTGGTGTACTGGCGTACTGAAAAGCAAGCTATATGCATTTATGGTAATTATTCATTGCAGCGCGACAGGGAGAGAGCAAGTGACTGTAGCCTGTAGGTTTTCCACACATCAAGGGTTTCTTTGTAGAATAGATTCAATTCAAATTATTTATCAAGCAATGCTAAGTTATGTTATTTATTTTATTTACATTTAAAACGTTATAAGTAACAACATAAAACAAACATAACATATCCTCACGCTGTATCCCTAACGGGGTAGTCAGAGAGGACGGAGCGCCAAGCGTCGCAGTTGTTATAAATAACAAAGTGTATAATTGAAATGTTATGTGTTTTGGTAAGGTGAAATCGATATAATCTATTGTATCTATTAGAACTTTTCTTGACCACCATGTACATATACATAGGTATCTTAAACAAATATCTGTTCTGGTATTTTAAAGAACTATATAAAAATAATCACATAACTTCAGTAGCGGTACCTTCATACAAGTCCAAAAGCGCAGCTTGCCTTACTAAAATGTTCAGTCAAGAACACAGACTACTAACGTGTCAAGAATGAGTAATAAATATCAATTTCAAATTATATCAAACAGTTTTAAAAATTCCCGCGAAGTACTTGTCAAACGAAAACAGTATAGGAAACTTAGAGAAAGAAAACAGTTTTTGACCCCAAGTCGCAACCAATCACTGCGTCGGTCGAGCGACACTAACGACCTCTCGAGGCGTAATCAGAGCAATCAATTGTCTCACTCTCACGCGTTAGCTTACAACAGGGCTTGCAACCCTTCTTTCTCTCTAATGGCAAAAGTCGTTATAGCTGTAGTTTTTTTTACTAATATTTATATAGCAATTAGTATGAACCGAAAAGCCCGGCTTTCATACTGAACTTCGTATAGATTGAGAGATACAACAGTAATAATGTTCTGTGGATACGATAGGAATACAATTCAACGTGATTCAACTTCCGTGTTTTGGCGGCATTTTATGGGGAGCGGTTGGCGTTTATTTTTATTATTTGCAAATGGTTTCTAATGGATATTGTGATGTTAAACTGGCGTAGTTTTGCGTCACAAGTGTCTACGCCGTTGTGGTGTTATGTGAAATTGTTGAAATAAGTGCTTATTTAGTGATGTTCAGATTTTTTGTGTACGTATATACTCAATATATTTGTCGCCAGAAACTCCAAAGAACATCTAAAATGTATTACGTCGACATTTTGATGAATTATAATATGAAGAATTTATCTATTTACTACTAAAGACGTCGGTTGTATGGGCTAAGATCCCTTTATGTACCTTCTCTTCCTAAGGGAGAATCTTCCTACTACTACTGCTAATTAAACGTGATTCAACTTTATTGTTTTTACCTAATATTTATTTGTTTGAACCGGTGACTAGTGATAAGTATTTTTTAAATTTCCATCATAAGTGACTTAATTTGTAATAAAAAATCCAAAAAGGTTGTTCATTGTGAAGACTTACACGTGTATGCAAGTTTTAATAGGCATAGAAAATGTAAAATCTTTGAACTTTGCACAGAAAAGAAACTAATTGTTTTGCTGATTTGTGTATTACTCGACTAGTAAATTGCATAAATGACAATAAATCGGTGTATAAAACTATTTTAACTCATGGATGTGTTGCTCTGACTAGTAATTCGCATAAAAGATAATTTATCAGTTTACGAAACTCATTGGATTTTTGTTTATTTTCCCATTCCCCCGGTTCTCCCATTAAGTTATAGGTAGGTGGTACTACTTACTATTATTACTGCTGTATATTTTATTCAAATGACGAAAATATTTAGAATCGTTCTGGTTATGACGATTAAAAACCTATACTGGCGCCATAATTTACACGTGAATTCACAAAAACACATGAATACAGAGATTTTTTTTTAAGTCATTTGGATAAACAACGAATTGAGACATCACTATTTATGTTAAGAACTGATAAACGCCTGTACATTTTTATTAGCAAAATATTATAAAAATTGTTTTGTTGAAAGATAACGCGGAAAGCGATCTCTTTCTTCTCTTCTTGTCCACCGGTTGTGTCAAAGTCATGATTAATTAGTAATCTATAATATTTTAGACTTCCTTTTATTTTTACAAAAACAGTGAAGAACATGTGTCAGGCTTGCCCTATCCTGAAGGCTTAAGCACGTCACACACACACTCATTCAGACTCATTAGATTCATAACACACACTTCTACAATAAATTTTAATAGAAATTGCAAAACAATAAAAAAAAACTAAAAAGGAAGTTGGGGCTCGTCCGGGATTTGAACCCGGGACCTCTCGCACCCTAAGCGAAAATCATACCCCTAGACCAACGAGCCGAATGGATAAACAGTTGAAATATTCAAACAATAACTACTTCACTTCAATTTTTTAATTTTTTTTATAATATATGTAACTGTTGTCCGCGACTTTGCGTGGAATTAAAAAAAAAAAAGTAACATGTCCTTCGCCTGAGCCGTTGTCGTTGCCGAAATTGCCGTTTCGTTCGTAATATTGAAGAAAATTAAAACAATTCTTTTTGTAGGATGAAATATATTTATTTAATTAAAGTATTTACCTTCGTTGTCGATACACTTGATGAAGATGAGAGAATGATGAGATTTGAGGAAGCGAAAGAAGTATGTACGGCCTGCAAAGCTTGGCGCTCCGTCCTCTCTGACTACCGCGTAACGGATACAACGTGAAGATATGTATGTATTTATGTATGTATATACATTTTCGACATGTAATCGGAAGATCATTTAAACCTTTGCGATAGAACTCTGGAGACCTAGACTCCACAAACTGCGCGAAGGCATTTTGTACTACTTCCTGAGAAGAAATTTTTTTTCCATGCAAATCGCGGAAAAAATGGTAGTCGGTTGGGGCGAAGTCCGTCGAGTATGGAGGATGACGGATGGTTTCTAACTGCAGGTCTTGCAGTGTTGAAATTGTTTCTAGAGAAGTGTGAGGTCTTGCGTTATCATGAGGCAATAATGGTGAAGATCGAATGACGAGTCGGGACTGTTTTGCTGGGAGTTTCGCCATCATTGTTCAGAGTTCAGTTTGTAAACAAAAAACGCACGGTACGTTCGTTAGCCGTATCCTCTCCAAACATATCATTGACATTACGAACAGTTTCTGCTGCGTTAGCCCCACGTCGGAACTCGTTTTCGAAAATTACTCTGATTTTCGCTGTATCCGTCTTAACGTTTAAAGCTGTGTAAAAACAATTGAAAGTTGAACAATCGAATGTCATGACTTTAAAATTTAAAATGTTATAGTTGTTGTTAAAAAAGTTTCACTCAGAAATTTGACACCATGTAGGTTTCATTTTAACTAAAAGTGGCCAGTGCGTTAAAATGGTAATTTCATATTTTAATCCCTATTAGTTATACTGCGTGTTATACTGTCCATGTGAAATACACACAAATACTTACATATAGTCTGTGGTCAAACTTCGGACCAAGAATCATAGTGTACGGAGTTTTTGCTCTAGAGTGTGTCCGTTTTTTGTTGACCTAGTTTCTAGACTTTTAGTAATGTGCGTGACTAGGGAAGGTCACAGTACAACGATACACAGCTGAACATGACAAAATATTTTTATTATTGTGAATACAGTACGTACGCAAAAAACTTAAAGATTTACAAGTATTTTGCAAATAATTATTTCATGACCGACTCATACGCTGACACGAAATACACTGACAGTGCGAGGTTGCCGTGATTACTATAGCTAACAGTTTTACTCGTGGTTACACTCAATGAGATAGAAAGAGACAGGAAAATTCTTTTGACACACGGTGGGGAGAGCGGTAAGCTTATTATAGGTCCGTCCATTGTTTCTAGGTACATATATACTCGAGTTGGGATCTATGGAATCGATTAACTGGCCCATTAGCTCAGTTGGTTAGAGCGTCGTGCTAATAACGCGAAGGTCGCGGGTTCGATCCCCTCATGGGCCAATAGTTTTCTGGCAGGGCGCCTTCAGCGCTCGCCCCAACGCGACCTGTGACGCTGTAAAAGCCACTAGGGCTAACAGCAAAGAGGGGTTTTGTTTAGTCGGTTCGAGTCCGACACTCCCCAGTCGGCGTAGAGTCCGGCTGGGTAGCCCGCGGGGGTTTAATTTCGCCTCTCAGAAACCAAAAAAAAAAAAATGGAATCGATAGGCTCAATCACGGGCCCAACTACATGTGAAATGCCAAACAAATTGCATACGTAATGGGGGTGAAATAAATAATAGCACTTCCCGAAATACACGGACATATCATGATTTGCAGAATCCTACGATCGTCCATCATCCTAATCAAACTTTCATAAGAAAATATAATTAACAAAATCTTTTTTTATACTCGTTAATTAAATTGAACCTTATTTAATCCGAATTTACGCTAGTAATTATAAGTTTTTGTTAAGGACGTGTAAAAACAAGGTGGGGGTACAAAATAAATTTATAGTCAGAACCACCTATGCAAGATAAATATCATCGTCCATCATGCTAAGGCAAATAATCTGCGAATTAGGGCAAGTTTACGCATTAAGGACATCAGTCTCACAATAGCTATTCCATATAATATAGACAGCACGTCTTATCTCGTAATCAAGAAGTCGTCCCACAGCCGCCTGCGCCGTGTCAGTGGGTCGACTGGAACGTGCCGGGAACGCTAAAATATTATGTTTACTCCTAAGGGAGAATCACTCAACTATTGTTTAAGTGGATTGTCTTGCAACATGAATTTTCAAAACCAATTAAAGCAAATGAAGGTCTATACGATGGTGTATTTATTCTCAAGAGAACAAATTCAATCAACAGTTATTGTTAACTTATCTTCATGTTAGGTAGTCTCAGAAATGAGCTGATGAAATGAAATGAATTTTACATTAGAAAAAATCAAATAAAAATAAATGACAACAAACAAACAGCACAAATTATTTATCAACAGTAAAAAAATTATTCAAAAAACAGGGCTCGTCCGGGATTTGAACCCGGGACCTCTCGCACCCAAAGCGAGAATCATACCCCTAGACCAACGAGCCGTGATAAAGAACGGCAAATTACGCGATCGCGATGGCCTTATACTGTGACTGATTAAATACGTCATTAGATAACGAAGCGTCAGACTCCACGCCACGAAATACTAAGGTTCATAATATTAATAAGTGTATTAATTTATAAATAATTAGTAAATAAGCATAAAATCATATAACAATAAAATATATCATTACGCTGTATCCCTAAAGGGACAGTTAGAGAAGATTGAGCGCCAAGCATCACGGTCCTTACATACTTCCTTCGCCTTCTTAAATCTCATCATTCTCCTTGCACCTAGCCTTATACACTTTCGCCTAGAATGTGAACAAGAATGTGAAGTGAAAGGTTGAATATCTAAGGTTGTGGTGTTTGAAAGAGATGTGCAGACGAAATGTAAAATTAGTATACTTACTATAAGTCTATACTTATCTATAGTAATATTATAAAGAAGTAAACTTTGTTTGTTTGTACGTAATGGATAAACTCAAAAAGTACTCAACCGATTTCTAAAATTCTTTCACCCATAGAAAGCTACATTATCAGTGAGTAACATGAGCTGTATTTTATTTAAAAAAAATTCTACTCGTGCGAAGACGGGGCGGGTCGCTATATCCAATGTAATGAATATACTAATATGTAATCGAAATAAGTAAATCGAAGATCACGCGAACGAAGTCGCTGGCAATAGCTAGTAAATAATAAAATAAAAAATTATAGATAGGTATACAACAAATGAGTATACAAAAATTACACATTTATTAGAATATCTTCTTGAAAACGTGTTTTTTGTGAAATATAACAACAAAACATAGCACATTTTCACGCTGTATTCTATCTCTAATGGGGTAGTCAGAGATGGTGGAACGCCGAACATCACGGTCCTTATTATACATACTTCATTCGCCTCCTCAGATCTATTCTTTCTCCACACACACTTTCGCCTGTATGCGAAGTATGTCCAGTTCGTGGTAATATAGTATGGTCCAGTTCAAATATAGGTATTAGGTACCCAAATATTTTATAATGCTAACTAGTGCAAAATGTATGGATTAACAAGACGAATCACTTCGCGTTCGTACATCATGTCGTTTTTAAGAAAATTTACTTGATAAATGGACAGGCGCATGAGTAATCTTACATAAAGGTTCTATTTTTTTAAGGTACGGAACTCTAAAAGGTTAAGTTCCGTGGCCATGCGGAGCTGGGGAGAACGACAGCGCGTGTGGTCTACGTTGTCATAACACTGCGAGAATGCTGGAGGGCTCTGTCGCTACCCTCCGCTCCTCCAAGTGCTTCGGCACGGCGCAAGAGGGACTCCAGTTTCCGTAGGAGATCCCGGATCCTCGAAAACAAGGCGAAGACGACCACCACAGGAGTTTTGATGGGTAGAAGCTCCAGTTCTACCATCAGGGGGCTGGGAGTTGTGTGCAAATCTCTCCTGCGTAACCAATAAAAAGGTCTAAAATGCTAAAATAAAATGAAAAGACGAGAAAACCCAAATTGAGTTTTATTATTTTAATTAATTAAAATTATTTATATTTTAATAGATTAAAATAGATTTGAATTATTTTACCTATGAAGTTTATTAAATTGTCACCTTGCTACGAGACGAAACGATTATAAATACATAAGTCGACAGAGTAAAAGAGACCTTGTATTGATACAATCGGATTATGTCATATTATAAACCGGCTTCGCTTTTAGGCAAATATTATTAGAATTATTTTTTTAAGACTTCTCTAAGATTCTAGAAACAATATAATACCTCTCTAATATCCACTATTACATTAAACGAGCAATATTTGTATAATATATATCCACTATTATATTAATCAAGCAATATTTGTATATATATATATATATACAACAGTGTGAACCGTGTGTAATGAATAAATTCGTTTTCTCAGTTAATATTCGTAGAATGAAGAAACCCTGAAACAGGTCAATTTTTGTTTTTTAAATTGAATTTAGTAACTTAAATTTTTCACCCCTAACTGACACCCCCTCAGTATGAGACTTACCACCCCTAATTTTTGAAATTAGGGGTAGGCTTGTGATACCTCATTTGAAAGGCATTTTTAATCTCCATTCGGGAGTGTCAATTTTTTTTATTCTGTTGCCTAATTACGGATATAATGACGTTTACCTTTACAGAATTTACCTTCTCAATAGAACAATGAGAAAGCCAAAGCGTGTGTTTACCACGCTGAAATGCGCGGGTTCATATATCCTGCAATTTAGAAATCCTTTTTTGTTTTGTTTTTATAAGACATCAAGTAAAGCTCGGTCGCCCAGGTACTAATATATGATAATAAATACATACATATTCTCACGCTGTAACACCTAACACGGTAGTCAGAGGGTGGAGTGGTAGAGAGGGTGGAGCCCTTTCTACCACGACCACCCACGGAGTATACAACGACCGTGATTCTTGAATCACGGTCGTTGTATACTTCTTTCACCACCTCAAATCTCGTCATTCTCTTTACACACTTTTGCCTAGGTACATGAATGTTTTTACTTTTCCGTCAGCAAAAGATTGTGACTCGACGAATCGTGTTGAGTCACAAGAAATGACAAGATCGTCGGAACTTGACGCTTCCCCCGAGGAACCAAGTACCGGAAATCCATGGCAAGAAGTGAAGCCAAGATCCAAACGCACGCACAGGCGCGGGCTCCGTCGCAAGACGGATAACAAACCAGGTGCGGCCACGGTGAAGGCGTCACTCGGAAAAAATGCCAAAAAAGGGAAACGGGGTAAGGGGGACCCGGTCCACGCTCAGTCGGTGCCCTCTGCCCGCCTTGCTGCGAAAGGGAGTAGTTCGAAGGAGGTGACTCTACCGAACACAACCGGACACGCAGGTGTGGTGGAGTGTGGCCCCGAGCGGACGGATAGGAAATCCCAAGGCGCAGCTCCAGCAGCAAGCAGTTCTCCACATAAAAGCCGGAGGTTCAGACGCAAGGAGGCCGCCCGGGCGTATACCGAAAAGGCCTCCACATAGGCTGATAAGAGACAGCGCCAGACCTCCACACTCTCCCCTGAGGAGGAGTCTAAGAAGCCGCGTCTGGCAAACTCCGGGAGCAATACGGAGAGGTCTTTTGCGGAGGTGGTGCAGTGTGACCTAGCAGTCGCAGTCACGACCACCCCAAGAAGATCTCTCACAGCAGAACAGATAGGTCAAATTAAAAAGGACCTATCCCAGGCGATTTTGAGCACGCTCAAAAGCCAGGGCTCGTTGGCTGCGCCGAGGTTTGTGGGAAAGCCCATCATGGGGGATGGGGTCCTCAAGCTCTGGTGCGAAGACGAGAAGTCATTGAACTGGTTGAGAAGGGCGGTGTCCGGGATCGCACTTCCGTTACGGGACTGCAGGCTAACGGTCGCGGCGCAGGTCGATCTTCCGAAGAAGATACGATCTGCGCTGCTGTTACCGGATTGCGAATTGAACTCTGTGGCCTAAATCCGTGGGCGGAGGTGGGATCCTGGACACTGATTCATCATGAAGTTCAAGATGAAAAGGATCTCTTTTTAATTCTTGGGATCCCAGAACCCCTCGTAGAGAGGCTAATGCAAAGGGATCGTAGGCTGAGCTTCGGTTTAGGCACAGTCAACGTCCGCTTCTTTGGGGACAAGGGTAAGCTCTTAAATGAGCCACCCCCTAAAACATCCGCTCCACCGGCCCCGGCCCCCATTGGTGAAGTTGCCCGGCTGAGTTCCCCGCAAAGGCCACCGCTGGCGAAGTAGCAGCAGGCCAGGTCTCACAACCGAGCAGCTGCGAAACGCCGACGGGAAATGATGCGTCGAGAACCGCCGCGTGTTCGACCGTGGCTGAGTTCCCCGCACAGGTGGACTTCTCACCTCCAGCCAACATACCAACCGTCGACGTGCCTAGTACATCTACACGGGTGATGCCGACGGAAGACTATGGGGGCTGGAGGGGTGAAGAGGAGTTGCTTGAAGATACGGGGGAGTCGGACATCAATGATGACCTCCTCTCTTCCCTTGGCCATTAGAGCCATACAAATCAACCTCCAGCATAGTCAGACCGCAACGGCTTCCTTATGCAGAACCTTGCTGGAGGTCCCACAAAACCTTGCCCCAGTGGTGTTGATCCAAGAGCCGTGGATCAACAGCGGCAAAATCTGTGGCCTCTCCAGTACTGGAGGTAAGATAATATACGATACGTCTTGTAACCATCCACGTACCTGTATACATGTTACAAAACACATGCAATATGTGCCCCTAACACAATTCTGTTCCAGAGACCTAACCACCATCAAGATCCTAAACAGCAATAGTTATGATATGATAATAGCAGCTGCCTACATGCAAGAGGACGCAGAGATCCCGCCTAATGAACTATCAGACCTGATAAAACACTGTGAGGACAATTCATTTGAGCTGATTATTGCCGCAGATGTCAACGCACACCATCCTTTGTGGGGAATGAAAAAATCAAACAACCGAGGCGAGGAATTGTTTAATTATTTATTTACAACGAACCTAAAAGTTCTAAACATAGGTACTGAACCAACATTTGTAACTAGAAGGTCCAAAACAATAATAGATATAACACTAAGCACTGTCAAGGTATCTGATACTGTGAGGGGATGGCACGTATCCCGGAAGGCTTCGTCATCGGACCACAGATATATATTTTTTGACATTAATACACTTATAAAAGAGAAACCATTAAAACGCAACCCAAGACAAACTAATCGCACTGTTTATATGCAACACCTAAAAGAAGGATTCATTAAATTATATCCTAATAGATATCCTAGAGATAAAAAACGTTAATGAAATAGATAGAGAAGTAACGATCTTCATTTCAACGATAATGCAAGCATATGAACTTGCATGTCCTCTGCCTACAGTTACAGGTAACTCCCTGAATAAAGACAAGAGGCTGGAACAAAAAGTTAGAAAAACTGAAAAAGAAGGTAAGAAAACGTTTCAACCGAGCTATAAACACAGGTACTGAAACAGACTGGGATGCGTACAAGCAAACCCAACGCGAGTACAAAAAGAGTATCAGACAAAATAGCAGAAGATCCTGGAGGAAATTCTGTACAAATATTGTTTCAAATAATGCTGCAGCAAAAGTAATGAAGGTTCTGTCATCTCAACCCTTACAAGAAATAGGTACCATAAAAAGACCAGATGGCTGGCTAACAATCCATGAAAACGAGGTCAATGAGATTCTAATACAAACACATTTTCCCGGGTGTAACATAACTAATGAGTACACTTGGGGACTACAAACGGCCATAGAAGAAACAATAATCATTGACTGGACAATCTCGAAAGAAATTGTAAACCTAGATAAAGTATCTTGGGCGATTTCTTGCCGGTTCTTCTCAGCAAAAGCAGCCATTGAACTCGGCAGTAGTGACGATTTAAAAGTGCTAGAAGTAGCCTAATTGAATAAAATTATTTTGAATTGGAATTTGGATAAATAATTTCCTCCCGTACAAGTCGGCGGGTCTTGATGGAATTTTTCCGGGCCTATTACAATGGGGAGAAAACATTATAATAAAACGGCTAACAAAAATACTACAATCATGCCTGGCAATGATTTATACCCCTACATCATGGAGAGAAGTAAAAGTCATTTTCATTCCAAAGCCGGGTAGAAGTGACTACACTGAACCAAAATCTTTCAGACCAATAAGTCTTACATCATTTTTGCTGAAGACACTGGAAAGATTATGCGACAGAGAAATAAGAAGCAAAGTACTCTTAGAAGTACCTCTGCACCCGCAGCAACACGCATACAGTGCCGGAAAATCTACTGAAACTGCATTACATAACGTAGTCAGCAAAATAGAACATGCAATAGAAAATAAATTACTATGCTTAGGCGTCTTCATTGATATCGAAGGTGCCTTTGACAAAACAACATTTACTAGTATCGACGTAGCCTTAACTAGACACAAAGTGTGTCCCACAGTACGGTCCTGGATCAGCAATATGCTCAAACATAGAGCCGTCCAAATCACCCTGACCAAAACCACAAGAAGCATTGTTAATAAGGGCTGCCCCCAGGGAGGTGTACTTTCCCCTCTTCTATGGAACATAGTGATAAATGACCTGATCACGAAGCTTAACAAACAACTACTGTGCACTATAGGCTACGCAGATGACTTGACAATACTCGTTACAGGCAACTTTGTAAATATTGCCTGTAATGCTATGCAAAGAGGCTTGAACATCATTGAAAAATGGTGCAGAGAGAATGAATTAACCGTGAACCAACAAAAACAAAAGGAAACTGGGCAATTACAAACTACCCAAACTCTTCGGGAAAGAACTAAAAACTTCTAACGAAGTGAAATACCTGGGAGTAATACTGGACAGTAAACTCAACTGGAATTCACATTTAGATGGCAAATTAAAGAAAGTATCTCTAAGCTTCTGGCAATGCAGAAGATTAGTTGGAAATAAATGGGACCTAAGCCCTAAAACGGTAATGTGGCTCTACATGGCTGTAATTAGACCTATGATAAGCTATGCAGCACTAGTATGGTGGCCAAAAACCCTACAAACCACTGCTATTAATAAGCTCCAAAAACACAAAGATTAGCGTGCACAGCAATAACAGGTGGCATGCGCACCGCTCCAACAGCAGCGATGGAGGCCTTACTAAACCTTCCACCGTTGCACATGTACGTACAACAAGAGGCAACAGTAACAGCTTTTAGACTTAAAGCTATAAACCTCTGGAAAACCAATGCAAACACGGCACATACACGCATAATGAAAATGGCAATTCAAGAGGTACCACTACTTGAAATGCCCACAGACAAGAAAGGAAAAGTCCTTAGGTTTAACAAACAATATCGCATACAACTGTATGAAGAACAAAATGACAGCTCGGGCATTCATGAAATCCGCATTTACACAGACGGATCAAAAACAACTACAGGTACAGGAGCAGGTACATTCTCCGAAGACCTGAATATGCACATAACGACACCACTTGGCACACACAACTCCATCTTTCAAGCCGAGTGCATAGGAATAATACAGGCTGCTAAAGCAATAATAAACAGACGAATAGAGGGATACAACATCAGAATCCTCTCAGATAGTGCGTCTGTTCTAAAAGCCTTAAATAGCTATAAAACAAACTCTAAGTTGCTACAAGAGTGCCATGAGTCCTTAACAGAGACATCAAAAAATAATAAAATATGCCTTCAGTGGATCAAAGGACACAGCAACTCTAGAGGTAACAATGAAGCAGATCTCCTGGCAAAGAGGGGATCAGACACGAAAATATATGGGCCTGAACCTATAGTGCCCATACCAACATATCAAGTGCGGTCATGGATTAGAAACAGAACGCACAAACAGCACAAGGAATATTGGAAAAATATAGATACATGTAGGCAAGCAAAAGAAGCATTGCCAGACATTGACAAACGACTTTCACGTCGCTTCATAGCACAAAGCCGGTCCAACATTAGAGCCCTCACAGGTATAATGACAGGACACTGCTCACTAAACAAGCACCTTTTTGTCCTAGGGCTAACTGATAGCCCACTGTGCAGAGGATGTATGGAAAAAGAAGAGACAGCCTCACATCTGTTACTCGAGTGCGGGAGTGTGGCCAAGGAAAGGGCAGAATATCTGAACAACCCAGAAACCATGTCCAACGCATGCGGCAACCTGGTGAACTTAACAAGGTTCATCTGTGTAGTGGGTTGGCTACAATAACAAATATCCAGCCCCTCGCACAAAGGGCCGCAAATAAGCGGCCTAATTGCGAGCAGAAGCCTGCAAGTCAAGAGTCCGTCAGTTAACACGGGCTATTTGTCTTCATAAGTCAGCTTTGTTCTCGTTCGGCTTCAGTTATCATTCACTTTCGCTCTATACATTTTCATCGTTAAACTTCCATCACTCATTCTTTCTATGTGCCCGAACCATAGAAGCAGTCCTTTCTTTATTTGTAGAATAACACTGTCGTCCTACCTTTTCGTACTGCGTATATCTTCATTATAATTCACGTATGTTTTAATGATACTCTTACGGAAGAGTATCATTAAAACTACGCACATTTTGCAAAAAAATATGAAGAGTAACGGTACTCTTCATATTTTTTTGCAAAATGCGCGACGGCTGAGTTAATCGACAACGAGGAGTATGATCTGTGGATACTTTCGTTTCACAGGTGATTTACAAAGTTTATTTTTTATTGAGTCTTACAATAATTACAGTGTTCGAGTCCTTTATCAAAACGAAACGTAAGTAATATCAATTGGATAACACTATACGAGTAGGTGCTTACCAGAATAGTGTTGATAACTCTAAAATAGCCGTTTTTTTAAACGAGTTTTAATAAATTATATAATCTATTTTTACCAGCTCTAAAAATGTGTGTAAAATTTCAGCTCAATCGGTTAGACACATGAAAAATTTGACCCACACCATAAACTTATTATATCTATACTTCTATACATATACTTTATAAAGAGGTATACTTTGTTTGTTTGTACGTAATGGATAAACTCAAAAATTACTCAACCAATTACAAAAATTCTTACACCTATAGAAAGCTACATTATCAGCAAGTAACATGGCCTGTATTTTATTTTAAAAAAAATTTCTGCCGGTGTGAAGCCAGAGCGGATCCCTAGTATACATGTATCTACAGTATATAGGTACTAACTATAAGTTTATGACCCATACAGAGGTAAGTACTAACAAGTGTTGCAAAAACAAAAGCATGCAGAAATTGTGGTACCTATAGTTGTTAGATTTCCAAATCTAAACGAATTCAAATTATTAAATACATAATTATCTATTAATTAATTAAAGTGTGTGAGGAGAATAATCAGATTTGAGGAGGTGAAAGAAGTAACTACCGCGTTGCTTGACGCTTCATCATCTCTGACTACCCCATTAGAGATACAGTATGCAGATATGTTTGTATATGTGTATATATATAATTACCTATTTTAAAGTGCTGATTTCTGGAGGAAGAACATTGTATTTCATTTTTTGTTTTTTAATATTTCCAATAAAAATCAAGCCGCCAGACCGCCAGTAAATGAAGTTTCGTTACAATTGATTAAAAATCTTCGATGTAACGTCAATATGCCAGAGCTCAGAGCGTCATCAATTGACCCAATTTCAGAAAGGTGACAGTGAACGAAAATACATTCTTGACAGTAGATACATAACGAACGTAAGTGATTTGTAGTTATATATGAATTTTATATACTAACGGGCTAACGTGATAGTTTAATGTACGCTGTAGCAAAAAAAATCATAATATTTATATTATAAAATAAACAAAAACTGTATTTCGTAAATAGAAATTCTATCGAGTTTTTTATTTTTATTTTATAGTTACGGCCTGGCTACGTCCTTGCTGCTGTTAGCTAAGAATCTTACGCATATTTACCAAAAATACCTTATTAAGACAACGGTTCCTTGCATGAATCCGATTCGACTGGATCGATGTTTACTGCCGCCACTGGTTACATACAAGGTGTTACCAATAAATATAAACAAACAAACAATCACTGGTCCTCTACTCCTCTATTTACAATTAACTAGCTTTTGTCTACTAACTTCGTCCGCGTGTTGGCAACTTACAACAAAGGGGATAACATAAGAACCTTCTCCATGAAAAAATACATGTATTACGTGCCAAGTTTCATTGACAGTCGAAAGGTGTTGGAGTTTAGCGATTACATATAATATACAAATATCTATTTTCATAAATATAAGCTTGAGATTAATAATTATTCATTTGAAATAGAACATTTTACAGACGTAGAATCGAGTAACACTTAGCTCTTAAATACAATATTTTAAAATTTAATTTATTAATTTCTTAAGCTAATTGTTAGTGATGATTTGAGTTTCTTTATTACGTTTTTATATGTATATAATCGATCTATACATAGTATAAAACAAAGTCGCTTCCCGCCGTCTGTCTCTCTGTATGTACGCTTAGATCTTTTAAACTACGCAACTGATTTAAATGCGGTTTTCATCAATAGATACAGTGATTCAAGAGGAAGGTTTATAAGTAGGTATAGTTTAATATTGTTTTGTGTTAATTTGTTGAAAAATGACGACAATAGTTCAAGATATCGGAAAAATCAAACCGACTGAGAGCTTTCATCGAAAATGCTGTCTTATTCCAAAACAATGTATGATGGAATTGTTCCTCTTTGTTAGGACTACAAAAAAGTCAGAGATGACATATGTCTATATTATACGGATAGTTTTCTATAACCATTTCAATGTTTAAAAAAATTTATCCAAATTATGTGAAATTTGGAAAGCTATTTAGACGGATACAAGAAATTAGTATCTACATTGCACCCGTGCGAAGCCGGGGCGGGTCGCTAGCAATGATGTTATATTTAAAATATAATATATTTAAAATATAACATCATTGGTCACTAGTATAATATATGTTGACATTATAACTTAATGCTGTTATAATATATCTGTAACCAATATCCTGCCGGTAACTTACATCAGATCAATTTTATAATTACTTCAGCTGAAACTGAATCGTGTCAGCCTATACCTACTCAAATAGCTGAAGCGCAGAAGGCCTAAGGCCTAAACTCCTATCTTCGCGGTCGCCTACAAGCTGTTTGTGCTGATCGGATCCTGTCTGACAGGTGTAAGGTGGATGTTGGAGTGCCACAAAGTGGCATACTTTCGCCACTTCTGTTTTTCAATTTTACTAATTTATTTACCCCGTTAGGGATACAGCGTGAGGATATGTATGTATGTATTAATTTAATTACGGCTGATCTGGGCTGCTCATACCGTCTGTATGCTGATGACCTTCGACTGTACGCCCAAGCCGAGGTGAGCAATATAAAGTGTGCCATCGATAAAATAAAAAAAGATCTCGAAGCTGTTTGCGAATGGTCTGCCAATTTTGGAGTCCCAGTAAACCCAAGCAAATGCCAGGCCATCATAATTGGTGCTCCATATCAGCTTTCTAAACTGAATCACTGAACCACACCGCCTGTTCTTTTTAACAGAAGCCATATTTCCTACTGCTTCCGTGTAAAAGATTTAGGCCTGATTTTTGATGAAACTGAGTTGAAGGCCCTTGGTGGTCTTGGTGAGAGATCAGTCGTAAAGTCACTGTCATTCTCAGAAACTTATATCGTTTTAAGAACTTTTTACCCACGAAAACCCAGACTCTGCTGATACAGTCTCTAGTCTTACCACTAATTGACTATGCGAATATTTGTTGTACTAACATTAACCAAGGTCTTCTCAACAAAATGGATCGCCTCCTTGATAACTGCATTCGTTTCATTTTTAGACTGCGCAAATAAGATCACATATCTCCATATCGTCGACATCTTACATGGCTAATTATACGTCAGCGCCATAACCTACGGATTTATTGCACGTTTTATTCCATTTTAAATGATCCACTAGCGCCAGAATAGCGCCTAAAACCAAGATTTCGACTTCGGAGTACATCCCATGACCATAATCTTCGCTCATCTGACAGCCTCTTGCTCTGTGTGCCTGTTCATCGAACTAGCTTCATGTCTGATTCGTTTGTTGTTCAGACTATTAGACTCTGGAATGCCCCTTGACGTCATGAATGCTCCGAGCAAGTCAACTTTTAAGATGAAAGTCAAAGATCATCTGCTCAAAGTGATCAGTTGATGATTATCTGTTATATTACTCTGTCAAGAAAGTACCGGGAAAAGATCAATAATACACCAAATGTTAGTTATTCATCCACATTTATTTTATCACCTTCAAAGTATGCGCCTTCAGAATCGATACACTTACGCCAACGAATAATCCAATCATCAAAACATTTTTTAAACGCTTTTTCCGGAATTGAGTTCAGTGCTCGCCGCGAATTCTCCTTTATGTCTTCTACCGAATGAAAACGGGTGCCACGAAGTGGTAATTTGAGTTTAGGAAAAAGAAAGAAGTCGGCTGGAGCCATATCTGGTGAATAAGGTGGTTGCTCGATGGTATTTGTTGAGTTTTTGGTCAAAAATTCGTTCACAATGATGGCCTTGTGCGAAGGCGCATTATCGTGGTGCAAAATCCAAGAATTTTCTTTCCACAAATCTGGCCTTTTTCGTCGAATTTGCTCTCTTAAACGCCGCATAACGCCCAAATAATATTCTTTGTTTACCGTTTGACCTTCTGGCAAGAATTCCGAGTGCACAACACCGCGATAGTTAAAGAAAACAGTCAACATGACTTTGACTTTTGATCGACTTTGGCGTGGTTTTTTCGGTTTCGGTTCAGTTGGAAGGCGCCACTCCGAAGCTTGTTGACTAGTTTGCATGTCAAACTCGTAAACCCACGTCTGGTCACCAGTAGCAATGCGTTTCATGAATGTTGGATCGGAATTGACTCGTTCTAGCATGTACTCAGCGACTCTTATGCGATTAAGTTTTTGGAGAAAATTCAGGTCTTTTGGGACTAGCTGAGCGGCAACATGTTTCATACCCAAGTGATTATTTAAAATGGTACTGATCGACTCGTGAGACACAGAAAGTTCGGCGGTTATCTCTTTCAAACTTGAATGAGAATTTTCAGTCACTATTTCCTTCACTTTTGCGATGTTAACTTCAGTTGCAGACGTTGATGGCCTACCAGAGCGAGTCAAATCTTCCATCACATCTCGACCGCTTTTCAACGCTTTGTACCACTCATAAGCACGTGTTTTTGATAAAGTCGTTTCACCGTAAGCATTCTGTAACATTTTCAGTGACTCCAAACACGAAATTCCATTGGCGATGCAAAATTTAAGACAAACTCTTTGTTCGATGTTTTTGTCCATTATGAAATTCGCAATATACACTAGAATGATATAACTAAAAACAGCACTGTATTTAATCTAAATAACAGATGCAACTCAAACTCCGCGCCAAAATGGAAAACAGTTGTGCCAATCTAACAACAACAAAAAAAACAAAAAATTGAATTTGGAACCATAAACAAATCATTCATTCCCGATACTTTCTTGACTGAATGTATTTGTTATGTTGTATCCTAATCTTATTTATTATACTATCTTTTTGAATATTTTGGAACTTGGGTATGTACTTATGTGTATGTATATATGTATGTATGTATGTGTGTATGTATGCGTATATGTATGCTTATGCATATGTATGGTATACACATATTGTAGTCATTACCGCTACTTGTTTCTCCGACAGTAAAGCTCAGGTTGACTGGTAGAGAATGCCATTTGTATACATTATGTACAATGAAGAATAAACATTTATTTTGGGGCATTGAATTTACTTATAAGTTTAGAACGATTATAAATGCTGAATCTGAATAAGTAGGTACAGCCATAGAAGCCATAGTAGCAGATCCGGCGGCAAAGGAAAATTACAAACCACTACAGCTACATAAGCTGTAAGCTGTACAGCTTATTCTGAACTCCTCGATGATAGGCTTCGCCACGTAATATGTTATTAGTGGATGTAAATTATTTCACAACCAGGAGGACTCACATACAAGGCTGGCTTCACCTATAGCGCAGCTATCGGACGCCGAATCCTGGGGGCCACTGCAAGATGGTCGGCCAGTTACGGCTCCTATACTTTTTTATACCAATCAATTAAATAAACTATTCAATGAATAGTTTGGAAAGAAGCTACGAACGAATAGATGAGAACATAGACTGACAATTTTGCTTAGGCAAAATAAACGTTAGTAGATGTATAGGTAACAAATGGATTACGTAAGCACCTTACATAGGGTGGGGCAGAGATCTTGTAAAAGAAATTTATTTATAGTTATTAAGTGTATTGAAACTTCAACAAGTTTAGGGGGCGCCAGGCTAGGCACTGTTAATATAGCTGTTGTAACAATTCTATCGTAACAACATTTCTATCACCAGGCCCGCAGGTCTCATGTCTACTATACATGTATACCAAACATTTTTTGAAATTTTTTAGATGTAGATGTAAGAAGGAAATATAATATTGTAAGGTATCAATCTTGATTACCACTATAATACTGTGATCTGTGACACGTGGCTGCACAACGGAAGAGTATTATCTAGAACAATTTTCAATTCTATATGTTGAGTGGCATATTATTTAATAAAGCACTATCCTTAGGAGAGTTATAACTGTGGTTATAACAGAGTTAAAATAGAACGAACGTATGCAAAACTTCGCTTCAATTATTACTTGTGTATTTCAATATTTTTCAAGTAATGTTAAGGTAAATGTATAAATGAGCAAAATAATTAATAATTGAAATAACACCTTATTATATTTAAAAACAATAGCCACTATTTGTTTTCATAATTTTACTACATTTAATTACTAACGAGCAGGTAACAATTAAAATTAAGTTTATACGATAATTTTTTTTTAACTGCATTCCATTTTATTACAGGTCATTTAGTGGTATATTCTTCACCCGACCGAATATTTTATGGGTGTCTGTACTATGTACCTACCTTAGATTAAAGTACCTACATATTATGTATGTCGGTTTCTTTATGACCACTTGTAGGCCAAACGGTTATCTGTGTGGTATTGTGTGAGTATTGGCGGATTGGTCTTTACCCCAAGAGTGTCATAAGTTATATGTCAACCTTTGATTCCTATATTCTGATGCTGCGGTGGTGCAAAGGACTACCCAAAACGCGGTTTAAGGTTATATATTCCACTTAATTTACTGCTGAAGATACTGCTCAGCTGCAATGGAACTGCTTACCCACTCTATTTTAAATATTGAAAATAGAAAAAATAACTTATGAAGACTTCGTTTTATTTAAAACACATAAAAATGAATGTATCTTTGCTTGTTGGTCTTATATGCTTTCCTAAACCATTCATCCGATTGTCATGCAACTTTGGTGAGTTGTTCTACCAAAAAGGTTTCTGAATTATGTAATTTAGTAATAAAAAACGCGAAGAAAGCCGCGGGCAACGGCTAGTTTAAATAATATTTCACCTTAGGCCGATTCCACTTCCGGTTCGAGTTAGCGACTTTATCATAGATATAATACATAAACATGAATGAGCGGAAAACTATGCTGAGCGAGAGTTATCTTTTTCAAACGGAGTACACAACAACACATGTCACCATTTTGGAATGTATAAATTGCAAATAAGTATATACATACGTGCAAATTAAAGGAACTCTGTATTAACTCAGTGTTGTCATTACCAAATTCCGAATTGCCGTTACTACAAATCCACCGTATTTTTGAATAAAAGTTCCGAATAAAATTACAAAATACATATTTTAATTACTTATTCAAAAAATAATCAAACAACTAAATATATTATAATAATTATCAACAATTAAATAATTTATTATTGGAAATGACTAGCATAATAATTTTTTTGTGTAACCGGTACTTAGCATAGGATTTTTAGGACTGTGTTACATCACTAATTAAGCATCTGTGCAAACTTCGTGCAAAATGCATTGTCTATTGTCAGAAACTTCCAAAATTACCTAATTAGTTCCCTTGAAAGTAAAGCTTATGCCTAATTAAATAAATATTGATAAGTATAATAAGTTTCCTTTTGCTTGTATTTGTGATATTGAGCGTACTAAAGTGCGCGTTCACTGAAGTAAGCAGAGACCGAAATGAGCATTACAGGGCTCACTAGCGGTATGCGGGTATCGCCCACTTGGGCTTTCTAGTCGTTTTTCTGTTCTGAGGTTTAAGAAAGACTAGAAAAAATACAGTTATGGATCATAGCTCATTAAAGCCACCCGGCAACCGACCAGCACCGCCTCGTTGACCGGCGTCCACAGGTGGTCGCTGTGTTGTCAACTAATGAACGTCAGGTGATCCATGGGTGGACGCCGCATTGTCAACCGGTGAACGTCGCATGGTCAACGACTGGACATCGCGTGGTTCGCGAACCACGCTATTTTACAGACCACTCGTCTACACGAGTAGTCTGTCGATTCTTTATTAATTTTGAAAGCAAAACAATACGACGAAATGTTCGAAAGAACGACTGGGAATGAAGGGTGGAGGAGTGGTGTCCCGCCGGCGCATCATCCTTGCGTGTAAACCACTCGCACGCCGCGCAGCCCACTCAAGACACGCGCGTTGGCAACCCGTGGTCAACGCAAGGCAAGCGTGCGAACTGCGAACAGCGGGTTGTCACCGAATGGTTCACTCGCCGCCCGCAACAGATAGCGAGCGAGGCGTTGCAGCGACGATACAGAGTTGATAAGTGAGCGCATATCTATAGTAGTCCATATAAATAATACTAACCACTCGAGGTGAGGCAGTGCTAGTCGGGTGCTGGGTGGCTTTATTGAGCTATGACCTTATCCTGATGATCTCGGTCAGGGCAATCAGGTCAAAGAAGTGGGCCAAAATGAATTTGAGAGATTCCGTTACATATACATACTTACTAATAAAAGCTAACAGGAGTTTGTAAAAAAATGCAACTGGTTCGCTTGCAAAGTGCGTATGATGAATCTATTGCATGTGTTTGTTAAGCATTGACTAACAACAATTTATTGCTTTGCTTTTGTTTTATTCACAACACTCAAATGTACTTTTATTTTCATTTCCAATAGTACCATCTAACGTAAACGTGAATAAGTAATTGACTAATTAGAAAACAGTTTAACTGTAACATTTTACTACTCAATAATAGATGGCGCTGTAAAAAATTTCATGCAAAAAAGATATCATGAAAAGTAGAAAGTCGTTACATCAATAGATGGCATTTTCAAATAGATAAATGTTTTTTAATCATAGACTTACCCATTACGCCAAGCTGTTGTGGTGAGAGTGGTGCAGCATCTCCGCCTCCCGACCCAATAGAATCAGACGCAAGTGACAGCCGTTCACTAAACCCTAACGGACTGCTACGCCCACCACTACTGGCGACCGACCCCATGCCTGGATATTACAAATAGTTTGTATAATTTTAATATCAATTGCAGTAAATATGATTTTTAAATGACAAAAAATATTTTATTGCTACTTTACAGAAGGAATTAATTTATATGCATTTTTACTGAAAAAGAACAAGCACGCAAAATGATGGTGTTATTTAAATATTGCTGTCACATGTCACATTTTCAGAGATACACAAAATATTAACAAAAAGGAATATACTTATAAATAAACTACAGCAGTACATTTCATATTAGAATGTTTCACCTTTTTTCAGAATATGTAATATTTTATGTTAAGGACATAAATAAAGATTAGGCTGCACATTTCATACAGAATAAAAAAATTGGAATAAGGGATCATACATTAAATAAGGAAAATGTTAATTAAAAAATATAATTTACCTCCACTAGGACTTCTCATTCGTGATATTCTTTTATTAATTGCTCTCTGTATCCGAGGGTTTAGTATAGGCTTCGCTCGCTTTCTTGCCAAATATTTGGACAACACTCCTACTACTACTGCACTAGTACCGACTACTCCTATACTCCATAATATAACCTGAAATGTGGAAAATGTAAATTTATTCCAAGTTCCAAATAAAAGTAATGCTGAAGCACGTTCTATAATATTTATTAGTTCTCCAATTACACTTGAACAGGTATTTTGTTGTGATATGCGAACATGAAACTTTACTAAAATAATTTAAGTAACCTTTTGAGAAGTAGATAATTGAACTTCATTAAAAGATATTCCGTGACGCCAGTCCCTTAGTTTGTCTAGCAAAGGGTTAGCTTGAATGAAACGCTGCATTTTTAGTTTTATTTAACAATGGGCACACAAATAAATATTATTAAAATGAACTACAGAAAGTTAAGGTTATCTGTCAAACGTTGACGCACTGGACAGTATTATACTAAATAGTCTTATTCATGCTATACTTTGTCAAACACTTTCATGAATAAGTACATTAATACTTCAAATTACACTAGTAGATGATCAAAATATTATGAAATGAATTTGCAAAGTTAAATATTCCCGGTAATCTGATTAACTACTACTTGTATCTTTCACTATGACGTGAGAGACTTCGTTCAGTAAAATGTTCTTACGTTTTACTTCGAATGGTTTTACGGGAATACCATGGACGTTCAACCGAATATTATTTCTGTTTATGCTTATCCATTAACGGAGGTTACACGCTCTATTTGCCATCAGTTCAATCCGTGACCTTGATGTATCAAGATCTGATTGATGAAAGACGAGTGGTCTCGAACTTACCGATTTTTCGGTATTTCTACCAATATGGGCTTTGTTAGAACACATATCGAAATATCTAAATGCAACAATTTTTCCACGATTTCAGAGTATACATGAAAATTCTCCCGATTTTTCTACCGATTTTACACTTCAAGTGGCAACCCTTTTCATTTATGTTTAATGTTACGGGGAAGTCCTTGATAGAGCAACTATAGACCTAGTGCAGAATGTTCCATATATTTTGGGGAATACCCTTGTGTCCTACAACTTGATGTTATAAGGAACTTCCCGCTCGGGAATTTACCTGTCAACTCTATTTATACAGGAATTCAGTTATATTTTTTTCATTCATTTTCTGAACTTTCAAGAGAAAGTAGTCGTAAAGGCGAAAGCTATGCCTATTGTAAGAGTTGTAATAAAGATATCAACATTACATCAGGAAAAGACGCTCATAAGAAACATAGTTCTTCATAAGCACACTCAGTTTCATCAAAGAATATAAAATCACAACCGAAGACCAACATTTACTGTGACCAAAACTCAAAAATCTGATGCGCTGGTTAAGCCTAAGCAAGGTAAAAAAAATTATTATTTTTTTTACTAAGTACATGCTACTTTTTACATTATTGTACCTATTAGGTATTTTGTTTTCTACTTATCGGTATATAGAAGCAGTGGTTATAGCGAGACCCTAATCGCTGCTAAATATACCTACGTCACTTTAATTCTTTATTTAATTTTCAGGTGAAATAATATAAATATCATTATTTTTTCATTTTATTTTTATTAACAATTTAAAATCTCAGCCATCGTATACTTAAAATAAAAAAGCCATACTTAAAATAATCTGGACATAATTAATCAGCGAAACAAAATAATGAAGTAGGAATTATTTAGTTTTATGGTTTGTATTGCGCAAATAATGTACCAGCTGTTTATTCAGTATCTTGTGAATCAGTTCCGAAAGACAGTGAAGGAGGTGGATTAAGTCTAACATGAGGAAATGGAGGAAATGGAATTTGAAGAGCATAAAAAGTTTTTATGTTTGGAAATTGTGAGTGTCAGTTTGTTCATATTGCCTATTGAGGTTACTAATCATTATATGAGATAGTGGTCCTCTTTGAATTAATTTACCAGATGTAGATAAGAGATCGGATAAGGGTGTAGTTGCCAGTGACGCGAGAGAGTAATTAAGAAAGGCCGTAAGTGCAGTTGTGACTTGTGTATGTGGGTAATTGGGAGCAGGTGGATGGGGAGAATTAAGTGATGTTAGAATAAATGGGAAATGGTGTGTGTGAATAAATGGGAGATGGTGCCAGTGAAGATGTGACTTGTGTATTTATTTAGACGGAAATTCTATTTAAATTTCCCAATTCAGCTTAAAATAGCACAACATTTATGGCTTTCTTTGCATACAATCTTTGAATGGGGTCTAATCTATTTAATCATGTCTGTCCATTCAATGGCTATTGCATTTGTATTCGGTGTTGATTCTGTCAATGCGGCACATACTTTATCTACCAACTCCATATGTTTGGCTGAAGCTTAAGTTAGATTGTTTTGGACGTGAAAGTGGCGGAAAGTCTGTAATTGAAGAAATAATTTGGTGTGTTTTGGAACTTCTGGAGCTTTCTTGATTTTCTAACCCGTCATTAGTAGAACGATACTGTAAATAAAAAACAAAACAACACATTTAAAAAAAATTAGAAAAAATAAAAATAAAATGTAAAATTCGAAAAGGTTTTTATATTATTTCAGATGCTCTTAACATATGAAGAGTGGAAAGAGGTTGCTTCTAAATTTGGAGAAAGATATCAGTTTTACAACTGTTTGGGTGCATTAGACGGGAAACACATTACAATTCAGAAACCGGCACATTTTGGGGCTTTATACTTTCACAAAGGGCATTACAGCATTGTTCTCATGGTGTTATTAACTTCGAATAAAAAGTTTTTAAGATAGATGTTGGCGCCAATGGTCGTGTATCTGATAGTGTTGTGCTGTTCTACACGAAGTTCTGGGAATTATACCAAAAATGTGATTTGAACATATCCGAACCGTCGCCGTTACCTAACATCGATCAAGAACTTCCTTATGTATTTATTTCTGATGAAGCATTTGCACTTGGCAACAATTTAATGAGGCCTTATCCACAAAGTACATGCAGTGTTGAGTGGAAAATATTCAACTTTCGATTGTCTCGGGCTCATTCGGTTGTTAGAGGTGCTATTGGAATATTTAGATCAAAATTTGGTGTTTTTCACAAGGCAATATGTTTGAACTGAGTAAAGCGGCGACCATAGTAGCAACGTGCTGTACATAATTATTTAGTCAGAACCGCCCCCTTATTCACAACGCTTCGAAAACTTTCCGTGGCAGAAAGGGCCGATCGTCGGAAAGCATAAATTCAATCCCACGGATTGGAAAATGGTATTCACAAACTCTATCGGAATCTCATCGGAAAGGACTTTACGAATCCGAAAGAAAATGCATTTATGAACCATGTTACAAAATGGTAGAAATTGTATTCGTTTTGGTAGAAAATATTAGTGTGGTTTAAACGTATGACATTTTGACAATCACAATATATTTGGTAAAATATCATAAATAATAATTATGACAAAGAAATTACTTAGTCTTTTTTAAAGATTCATTTTTGTAAATTATTTTACTTACATTCGAAGAACTAAACGGGCTTTATAAATACGAATTATACTGTCCGTGTTTATCGTCTGTGCGTTCAACAAGTTCAAATAAATTATACTAGATGTCACTTAGTAAAAATTAATAATAACTACAATAGAAATTATAATAGCGTTTTTATTTTTGATTGTTGTTGTTTCTAAAAATACCTCAAATACCTCAAACAATGTTTAGCTATGGATTGCGTAGCTAATAAAATAAGTTATAAAAATATAAGGCAAATTAATCCTTAGGCATGTATTTAAAAAGGGTACGAAATTTGTCTAGAAGTCTAGATTCCATACGCGCGCGCAATTTGTTTAGATTTTTGACGTCAGACGTCATCGATTTTACACATATCACATTAATTTACTCGTCTCGGAAACGTTTTCAACACTAAAAAGTCGTCGGAAGCATCCGAAGATTTCGTCCCGAAATGAACTGTCAAATCATGTCGTTTCAGAAAGGTTTCGGATTTGTGAATTGCGTTTAGACAAAATCATCGAAAAGTTTCCTGTCGGATACGGAAAGACGAGTTTCCGACGTTTGTGAATAACCCCCCTGTATCCCAAAACTATTTAGCGTCAAATTGGAAAATCAGGCAACAATTGTGAACAATTACTTAATTTGGAGTCTACAAGCATCAGAAATCCACAAAATGAGGCAAAATTATAAGAGCAACGCAATCATTCAATTAACCAAACGAGAGGACAGTAAAATGCCCACCCTCTGGCATCCCCTGTCTCCATGTGGTACCCCTGACCACGCAGCGATGCCTCCTTCGGGGAAGTCAGCAAGTTCACTGCCCCTTCGCTTGGTTTCACTCAAACATAACACATCCAATGTTTTTTCTTCCATAATATCAATCACTTCATTCATCTTCTCTTCAATTCCACCTCTCACATTCCACGCAGCCACTTTACCCTCCTCCCTCCACTTTCTCCTTCTGTAAGTACTAACATTATTGAACCGTTCTTACCGGTTATTCGATAGGCTAGTTATAGTTGATGCAGATAGTTATTGCACTGCGCTCTCAGTCTATATGTGCATCGTATTTAAAGTAATTTTAACTGTACTTGAGGTTTTGATGAGTAATAGGTAATAAATAAAGCCATACCGAATATACGTGACGTTATGAAAGATTAGTTTTCCTGTCTTCAAAAAAATTTTGTAATCCAAAAACCAGTGTGGTTGAAAGTTTCTTGTTTTTTCCAAAGTACAGTTTTTCGTCACTGAAGGTGCTATCTGTAAGCTCGGATCTGATTTCTCCTCTCTTTAATTAATCACATATCTCAGAGTAAAATAGCTGTGGCAGACGAACAAGATGAAATTATCTACGCGTTTTTTGCTATTTGGCACTCTTACAACTCTTACAACAAAATACAATTATAATTATTTTGTATCTGTATTTTATTTTAATTAGTGCAGACGTAGGTAATTCCTACTACGAAAAAAATTTAATTGTGATTATAATGTGTCATATCCACAGACAAACTACCCTAGAGACCTGAAATGTTTACGAATTTCTAAGTGAACTATTCTGTCAAGGTTAGAGGAATGAGACGTAAGCGGGCGGCAAGGTAACGTCACGTACTAAACGAAATAGTGATGTACTCGTAGATATTGTATATATCGATAAATACAAGAATTATTTTCATAAGCTTATTTTAAAAATAGAAATAATAAAATATGTAATATTAATAATAAAATATGTATTTAACAACAAAACAAGATTCTTTATTTCGAAACAAAAAAATCAAAAATTTGGAATAGAAATGCAAATCAAATTCGTTTGAGTAGTACGTGTTTCTCCTAACGTAAAACTTTTTGACAAAAATTTAATTGACAAAAAACGAAACTGAAAAGCTTTGGTGGTAGAACCCAAACTTTTCGTCTGTATTTTTTTAACCAACTTTAAAAAGAGGGAGATTCTATGTGCGTCTGTATGTTTTTTTATGTATGTTCACCGATAACCTCATCAATTGTGTCAAAAAAATCATCATCAAAAAAAATTTTTTTTTTGTTTGATATAATTCCGAAGTGGTCCCATTTAAATTGCACTGGTATTGAGCTTGGCCTTTGAAGATACACGAAATAATAATCATTAATTATAAGCTTTATTTATGTTGATGATACATTTTTATATCATTTCGTTCTATTATTAGAAAAGTAGTTAGTTGTAGACCCATCTTATATATTTATTTAGACCAAGGTCACTCAAATGGGAGAAATGAAAAAAATTAATAAAAAATTTAAACCTACTAGAAATAAACACTGAAAAGTATAAAATAACTATCTACTAATTACAACTCAAATATAAAAAAAAATACTTTATACATACAATATAAATACGTATGTAATTAAATTTGCTAGAGTGTTAGCCGAAGGAAATGTCAAAAGCACTCGCATACCTAGGCAAAAATGTGTGAGGAGAATGATGAGATTTGAAGAAGCGAAAGAAGTATGTAAGGACCGCAATGCTTGGCGCTCCGTCCCTCTGACTACCCTGTTAGGAATATGGTGTGAAGATTGTATGTATGTATGTACATAATTAAATTTGACGGTTATTAAAGTGGGTTCCAAATTAATGTGCCACAACAGAAAGTCTATTAGTTTGGGAGGCTTGCATCGATTTCAGTAACCGTCGAATTTAATTATATAGATATTTGTATCGTATGTATAAAGTATTTTTTTTTATATTTCAGTTTTGGTTAGTAAAGAATAGTTATTTTGTACTTTTCAGTGTTTTTTTAAGTCGGTTAAATTGTATTCTTAAATTTTTTCTGAATTAAATTGAACCCAAAACTCGAGATATACTCTATCCAATAAAAGAGAATCATCAAAATCAGACTACTCCGCAAAAAGCTATGCATGGTCGTATACAAAAAAAAATATGCACCGACTTGAGAACCTCCATCATTTTTTCGTCGTCGGTTGAAAAAAGAACGGTGACATCTTTTTAATGATAACTGTGTTTTTTTAATAGAAAAGGTGTATCTCTGTTCCAAATTACATCTTAATTCGTTCAGCGGTTAAAAATTTCCCATACCAAGTTTCATCCCCTTTTCACTCCTTTAGGGGTAGATTTTTGGAAAAAAGAAGTATGTTTTTTAATAGAAAAGGTTTCATCTATGTATTATACTAAATTTCGTCTTAATCAGTTCAGGGGTTAAAAATTTCCCATTCAAAAAATTTCATCCCTTATTCACCCCTTTAGGCGTAGATTTTTGAGAAATAAAGTATCATATGTTCACCCCCTGGTGTCAAACTATGTCCATGCAAAATTTTATTAAAATCGATACGGCGGTTTAGCCGTGAAAACCAAGCAGACAGACGGACAGACAGACAGACAGAGAGACTCGCATTTATAATATTAGTATGGATATGGATTAAACAATTATATAATATTATATAATTATATATTGTGTATATTATATATATTGTGTATATTAATATATTGTATTATATATTATGTTATTATATAGTATGGATAGTATGGATGGAACTACGTATATAATTTCAAAGAGTAGTAGTCATTATAAATTCTCAAAATTAATGGAAAATATATTGATATATCGATACGTTTTTTCGCGTCCCTACTTATACGTGCCATCTTGCAAGAGTGAGGACGCAACATGTAATTATAGCTTGCTAGACAAGGACAAACGCTGACTCAAAGCTACCAGCGACCAGTATAGTGAGAGCTCTGCATTTTTGGTACAAATTTTTATTATTAATTTTATACTTACCGATGAAACGTGATATTATCCTTTTTGAAACTATTTTTACGACTGTCACTATCACACCACTTTACAGCGCAATTTGGCATTGTTTACGTAATTTATACTATATTTTTTAAAACAATTAGACACAGGTCACGGATCTGCTTTCTGGTTAATACCAATAACATATTGGTACATTTGTGGAATAAATAAATGTTAAGATTTTTGATTTATTTTTTTAAAGAACAGTCTAAAACGTCAATACGTTTATTTAGTGAGAATTACGATTTACGAAGATCGTTATAGGTAGTTTCTTAAAAATATCTTGCCTTTTTCCACAAAAATGAGAAAGAATCAGTCTTAATCGATCAATAATCGATTATTGTTACATGTATAATCGATTTGTAAGATAATCGAATCGGTACATCACTAAATATGAGGAATTTATCTCAGTTGTATGGGCTAGTCCTTTCCTTCTCTCCAAAATAAGAACCTAAAAAAAATTAACGAATTGACAGCAATTGTCAAATTTTGTTCGAAGTATATTTTTGTGCTCAGATTTTTGTTTTGAAAGGAATGCATTATGCTTAAAATTATTAATTACATATATCTGTACAAATATTGTGCTCTAAAAATCTAATGAATATCGGCTTTTATGTTAATACAATATGGAAATAATACATAGAACTCTTCAACAACAAACATTACACAGCACGATTGAAGACCTTCCGGATGAAGTATTGGAATTCATACTAGGGTTTTTACCTCCGTACAAAGACTTACAAAATTGTATGATCGTATGTAAACGATGGTGTTGCTGTGCGCAAAGTAAGTATACAGTGAAAAAATAATACATTCTCGATGCATTTGTTCAGTATATAGTATCAAACATTAATTTTAATTACATTTTTCAGATGTTATGCATAAAACTTCTATAAAATTAATTAAAGCTGTTGGTGAATTTAACGTTTCATGGAAGAACATTTCTCCAACAGATATGGTACCTACAATAACGAAAAGATTTTCACATGCAGCATGTGTTCTTGAAAATAATATGTATGTATTTGGAGGTTGTACTACTAATGCTACTTCATTTAATGATCTGTGGCGTTTTGATTTGTCTAAGAGACAATGGGTCAGACCTTTAGCTACTGGAACATATCCAGTTCCCAAAGCATATACATCGATGGTATGTTATAAGGATTGTTTAATTGTTTTCGGAGGATGGACATATCCCTCGCTGTCACAATATTATCAAAATGTTACAATGTTTAACGAAATACATTTTTATTGTATAAAAACAAATAAATGGGTATTAGTAAATGCAAATAACTGTCCGCCACCAATGGCAGGCCACTCTGCTTGCATTATTGGAGATGAAATGGTTGTATTTGGAGGACTTGTCATGTCTTCTGCACAAAATAATCAAATACAGTGCTCTAATGATGTATGGGTGTTTGATATTCCTTCATTTAATTGGAGAAAACAACCAACTACAAAACCTAGACCATCTCCACGATATGCTCAGTCACTCATTCATTTGGATTCTGAAAGGTTAATGCTTTTAGGAGGAGTACAGACATTGCACAACAGATTTGTCTATAGTGATTGCTGGATACTTATAACAAAAGGTCCCATGTGGACATGGAAAGAATTAGCTGTTAAAAACAAAGAGTGGGCTGCTGCTAATATTTGGTGTAATCCAGCATGTAGAGTTGGAGATAAAATTGTGAGCCTTAGCCGGAGCAGACATGGCTGGAATAGTGCAAAGCCTTTAGTAACATCAGCTGTTCGCTTGTCGACACTCAGTAGGCCAGAAGGAGCACCTGTATCTGTCAGAGTAGAGCAAAGTTTACAAAGACCAGTAGACAGAGATCAGAATATAAATGGAAGACGAGGAATTTTGCCCAGACAAGCAAATTCCACAAGGCAAGCTCAGATTAATGCCAACAATGAGCCAATTGCAGGTCCCAGTAATGAAATGGCAAAGAGTACAAATTTTAGTGCAAATGAAAATATTAGACCAGATGTCAGCCTCATGGATACTAGCTCAGAAGCAAAACAGTCAGGAAATACATTTGATTTTAATAAGAAAGACTCCTTTATGAGAAGGAATAAAAATAAGGTAATTACTCAATTGTTGTTAATAACAATTTGTTATTGAATTTGTACAGTAATTAAAATTAATAATAATAAAAAATTTGCAAAAAATAGGAGTGATGATTGTTGACTATAAAATTAATATTGTTTATTATAATAATTTAATACTATAAAAATTATTTGCAGAATAAAGGAATGAAGATAGTTCGACAATTACAGGAAGCCAATAAATACAGAATGGCAGCATTCGCTTGTGATACTTCACTTAATAATGCACCTCCAGAAAATGATCTCATAAATCAAAGGCAAATCGCTCATTTAGAAACTCATAGAGAACCTGATCCCCCAGCTACTAATAATCAACAGAAACAACCTGCTGCAAAAAAAATAAAGCGAAACACGTTGACAATGCATGTATTAGACATTTCAACAGTTTTAAATGGAAGTTCTCTTAATTATGTGGCATGGTTATGTCCTCGTTTAGGAGAAATGAGTGGGGCACCTGAAGAACTTGTTATGTACACATTAGTGAAAGGAAATGGTGAATTAATAATGTTTGGAGGAGTTCATAATGACATTAGCATTTTAAATTATTCTGAACAACAGAATATGTACTCTAATTCGTTACACTTCATTACACCTCCAAGGGATATAATTTAAATTTGACAAGTGCTACCTATATATTATATATTAATATCTTAGATATTTTATTTTCTACCATAACATAACTAATGAATGCTGCTCAATATTGTTAATATTATAAAGGTGTATATGTTTCGTTGTGTAATACCTATGCTAGTGCTGTAGTGTGGCATGACTTGCATCAATACTGGACGTCATGGTACTCAAAGAGGATAGCTAATTTTGGAGAGGTCCTTCAAGAAAAATGCATGCTAGAATGATGCTACAGAAAAAAATTATATCTAAAATAAATTATCTTGCAAATAAATTATTTATTGGTCTGATTATTGCAATGATATACTAAATCTATGGATTATTGCATGGTATGGTGGTATTACCAAACAACACTTTATCTAAACAAAAATGACCAATTTCTAGAAATTCCCAAGGGGATAAGTATATAATTATCTTCAAACAAAACTGAATATCAACTTAACAAACCAAAAAGCTTTTCTTGATTATATGTAATATATGCGTATGTATATATATTATGTAAAAACTACCCCTCATTTGCTTGACAGTTTTCCTAAATTCTTTCTCGGTGTAGGTAATAGATTTTTAAATTCCAAGCTATAAACCTGTTTATATATCTTGCAAATGTGGGGCCAGCAAATTGTACTCTGCAACAGGCAATGTTTTTCTTTTGCTGGAATGGTGTATTACAGTAAAAGAATGGCAAATCGCAGTGTAATTGCTGTCAAGTATTCAACCTCATTAATAAGTATACTTAACTAATGTTTATATGCATAGATAAAGTTATATAGGTATATTCACAAGTTTTTTTTAAAGACATTTTTGTAATAAAGGTAATGTGTTCTGTGATTTCTGTTGTAAATATTCAAGTTGCTTGTGTAACAGGATGTATAAAGCTTATTAATAAAACAACTGTTTTTTGATTAAAATCTAGTTCTTAATATTTTTTGTTCCATTATCTTAATCATTATCATTTTCCTTGCTAGAACTGGGAATTAATCCTCCAAAAACAGCTACAGGGATATCTTTCTTCTGTACAGGTGCAAGTTCGCTCTCATCTTCACTACCTTCAGATTCCTCATCAACATCAATTTCGTCAGGATTCACCACTTTATCAGAACTTTCTTTAAGTCCTTGAGTTTCTCCTCTTACAAAGAGTATATTACCCTTATTTTGCACTGCCATTTCAGCTGCTTTGGCTTCTAACATTCTCATGCCATCTTTCATTCCTGGTGCAAGATCTGAAATAGTACCAGCTGATTGAGCTGCTGAGCTTAACATCTGAGCAGACATCATATTGACTTGGGTATTATAAGTAGCCTGAACACTTCTCTTTATTCTCAACATTTCGCGCATAGTATCTTCATTTCCATGTCGAACTTCAAATTCTTTCCAAGTATTCCAAAAATCTGCTGTAATTCTTGGATCGCACATTTGACTGCAATGTGCATATATTGCTCGTGCTCTATCAATTTCACCTAAACGTGTTTCCATCTCTGCAAAGCGTATACACATTTCTCTTGCTTTTTCTTCAGGTAATGTTTCAATGGCTTTTTCATATATCTGACGAGTTTTTGGCACTCCATAAATCTCAGCAGCTTTTTTAATGTAAATATTAAACATTTCAAACATTTCCTCTGGTAAGACAGTGGTTGTAGCACGCTCATATACAGACATAGCATGTCTTGCTAAGCCATGTTCTTCTTCTAATTTTGCATATAATAAAAATATTGATTTTGCAAATTCAGGTGGACAGTGTTCAAGACACTGTTCGAATAAGTCTCTTGCTCTTTCAAGTTTCGTACCACCATATCTTTTTAAGAATTTTGTTAAATATGTGTTCCATATGTCATAAACATTAGGCCACTTAAATAATGCTATACCTTTCTCATATGCTCTAAATGCTTCCTCAAAGTAATTGTGTTCTTCCAAGAAAAGACCATAATTTATGATAATTTGTGGTGTTGCTATTTTCAAGTCTAGGATATGGTCATAAACAGCTTTGCAAGATTTATAGGTGCCAAAGCTTTCTTCTAGATCAGCATACATTGACCACACTTTCAAAGATTTATACAAACGCATTTGTACAGTCTCACTGTCATCATGGTATGCAACTTTTCTACTGGGTAGTACAGTGGCTCTTTGCATTAATTTAAGAGCTTCTTCATAATTCTCATTTCTAATTTCCATTTCAGCCCATTCACACCAAACTGAGGCTAAATCATCAACTTTAACATAATTAACCTGAGTAGCTTTTTCAAAAATAAGTCTAGCATCCTCTATTTGATCATTTTCTTCATAAAACTTAGCAAAACCAACCCATAGTGTATGTAATTTCCCTACAGCTAATTTAGGATCTATAGTTTGCACTGCTTCTGTAAATGTATCAATTATTTCATGGGGTTTTCCTTCATATAGTTTTACTCTTTTATGCCATTCAGCTACATTATGTGGATTTTGCCTTAAAAGTACTGAATTAAGAAGTAATAATCTCCTTTCCATTAGATATTCAAATCTTGCAAGTCTTAATTCCAAATCAATGTCATCATCTTCTGTTGGATTAGATTTTTTAGCAACTTCTTCCATTTTTTTACTTAAACTAAGTTCCTCAAATTGTGCATATGCATCAAAGACCTGAGTAAAATCTCTAACAGTTGTTACTGTTTGTATTGCTTCTTCATATATATCCCTCGCTCTTTCAAAAAGACCGCTTCTTACATAATAATCTGCAAGCGAATTCCACAAGTGACCGAGTTGATCAGTGTAACGTCTTAACCCGCTTCTAATTATTGCATCTACATTAAGAGAATGAATTTTATCAGGATTTTTAGATATCATCTCACATAATTCATTCCATAGCTGATGGTTTGATTTTCCATATTTTGATTGAAAATTTTCATTATTTACCAATTGAGCTAACTTAACAGCAGCTTCATCCAACTTATCAATCGATATGAGGTAGTCAATGTACTCTTCAGTGTCTTCAGGACATAATTTCAGATATCTTCTAAAAACTCTGACAGCTGACTCCGGGATATCATGCCTTTTTAAAAAATGTAAATACAGTGGCCATACTCTGTGATGCTGTGTAATAGGCAGAGCTCGTAAAGCACTATCAAAGGCTTTTCTTGTAACAGTTATTTTACATTGATCAGTCAAAAACGTGCAATAATCCATCCATATACGAGGCATTTTGTGCATAAACACTAAAGAACGCTCAAAGCAATTGTTAACATCATCATAACAGGAATCAGTAATACATCGACCTCTAATTTGACTTCTTCTCAACTTTAAATAATTGTACCACAGTTTGAAAGATCCTGGTAGCTCTTTTATAGCTCTTTCATAAATTATGTTTATTTCATTTTTAGGAGCTCCTTTTTTGTGTTCGATGTATCTCAACCAATGTTTCACGGAGTAAGGATTTCTCAGTATTTCTTCTTCATATGGTAAATCCTCTTCACTCTGCAAAATATTTAAAGAAAAATGCATAATAGGATTGAGTTTCTTGAACATAAAAATAACCATATTAATCTTCTAATTCCAGCAACTGCTAGAATAATTAGTTAAATAGCTATTACTAAGAAAATAGTAGCAATTATTTCTTAATTGTGATGACTATAATTAGATTTCAATTTACATACAATTTCATATTATTTCATAATGTGCAATATTGGATATTAGTAACTACAGAAAAAACTTTTAAACAAAATATACAACATAATCTAAACAGTAACGAAACAGTAGGTATCTATATTTTTTTTAATTTCTTATCAAAAATACTGTTGTATAATTCGGTGTAAAAAATGAACGGTAATTGTATAAATGTCAGGAAAAACTGTAAAAAGTATAGAAAAAAGCAGCAGTAGCAGTATGTACATACAAAACTATAATAAAAAATCTTGTTAACTTACAAAAAATATTTCTATTTCTTTACCGTCCAGTAAAGGCATGTTAGCTATTTTTGTCAATAAAAATAAAAGAGCAAAATAGTATATTTGCAAAAAAATATCGTGTAACCAACAAGGAGAACATAATCACAGAACATATATATACTCCAAGGAGAAGAATGACAACTTCATCCAAAAAAAAGAGACAATTTTTGCTGCTTACGCCATCTCTGTAACGCCCCAGACGAATTTGTAAAAGAAGCGGGAAATATGAATTTGCAATTATCCACAGCGCGCGCACACCAGGTTGAATGTCAACTGGCAGACTTAAAACCAGCGTTACGATGATGTGTAAGATTATTTTTACAGTAAAGGAATAATTAAGATATGCAGTTTTATTTCTACCACAGATCACAGATTAAGTAATTGTAGCAAGCTACAAATGCGATAGTCACTTCGCCGTAACTGTTATGTATTTCGTTTTGGCGCTATTATCGCCTAATTTTTTGACAACCGTACCTTAGGGGATTATTTACAGCAAACGACAGAGGAGAATAGGCATTACAAGGTTCTCAACTCAAGCATAAAATCGAAGAAAACACAAGCTAAACCAAAACTCAAATCTAAATAGAAAAGTAGCCAGTCTGAGTATGTCCGACTGACAGCACACTGACAAACAATTGACTTTTAAGGCGGATAGGTCGACATAAGTAATTACAGCGCCAATTGCGCCAATACAACTCGTTTGGAACTAAAACTGTCACAGACCTGCCACAGATTAAATATTTATAGCAAGCTAAAGAGATTTTTTTTTCTTCTTCATGGCATGGCGCACAGATCAGAGCATTTGCCAATGTCACGTATTGTATTTTAATAAATAATCGTTATCGTAAAACTGTTCCAGTAAAGTGATAGTAGACCAGAAATTTTATAGGACTTCTTGGAAGAGTGCGAGAACTTCAGTTATACATGTTTATTTAGACCTACTCCATTCTTTTCTCTTTTCACAATTATTCAATCTAAAATAAACTATCTGCTCCATGCAAACGTGCGTTATTTTGAAGTATATGTTTAGATTAAACTATGTAAAAAGTTTAGAAACATAAACCGTTCTCGTTGCTCCAAAAAATATTAATCTGTCTTAAAAAAGGTTTCTTTGATTTTTTTTTTTATTACAAAAGTTAACTAATCATGTAACGCAATTGGCAAAATGAAGTTAATAAACTGAAAAGTCAGGTTACCAAATATCATTTTCATACGTTTTGTAGTCACGTAGAAAATTTGAGATCCCTGCCGGTAAAATTACCAATGCTTCGCCTTAAGCTTTCATAGTGCTGGGTAAAATATAGTTTAATTAGTTTTTTTTTCAAGAAAAGACCTCTTTCTTTGTGGAAAAATTGTGGAAAAATCTAAAGATTGTTAGAAAAATAGTAAAATTGCAATTTTTATTATATATTTTTAGTACAAGTGCAACATTTTATTATTTAACAGGGCTATACTGACAACAAGTACGCCATAACGAGTTCGTTCCAAAACTAAATGCGAAGTATTCAATTTATTATTACTCAAGTGATATGTAGGTATATTATTAACAAAGTAATGATAAAAAAATCTCATTCATTAATTTATTCTTTACTAAACAAAAATACCTACTTAAAAAGAGCTTTCAGCGCAACTATTTTTATTTTATTGAAAACATGTGTATTTGAAAATGACTTCGAGTTGTGATTGTGAATATACTGTGAACGTCGCGCACGTCACGGGTTAAATCGGTCAAAACCAGGGGTGTTACGAATATTTGCATCCGCATCCGTAAATGCGGAATATTCGCATTAATTCAGACATCTGCATCCGCATTCACATCCGCATCAATTAATGCGGAGTTTTTACGGATGCAGATTCACATCAAAAAGTAACTACATGTAAAGAAAGTGGGCGGAGCCAGAGTGGCACGTGCTTCGCGTTTGTTTTGGTAATTTCTAACTTCATTCGGTAACTGACGTATAGGAAGGCGCACATTGGTAACAAGATCCTACAGGTTTTGTTTGTTGTGTTTTTTCTCATTGTCAATAAATTATAGTTACAGTGAGTGTTTACTGTGTACTTCATAGTTTTTTGTGTGTTTAATGAATATTTTGATATAAATATTGAAGTGAAATGTCGCCACCAATAAAAAGCAGTATCTGGTCTTATTTTACAATAGACAAAAATGATCCGGAGAAGTCGGAGTGTAAGATATGTAATAAAAGTTACTCGCGGAAGGGACGCACTACTACTTCTTTCAAAAATCACCTGAAATCAATACACCCGGAGGAGTTTTGTTTATTCCAAAGTGCGAATAAAGAAAAGGAATTGAAGAAAAAAAATGATGAAGCAGGTATGTATCAAAAATATCGGAATATCGGAATATCGGATTTACAATCATGTTTTACAAACTTAGTTACGGTTAGATAAATTAATTTAATTTCATTAATAATTTACTGTTTTCATTTCAAATCATGATAATTATACTTGGTGCTAAAAGGGCCAATATCTATAATCCTTCCTTACTTTATTATATTGTAGTGTGACTAAAATATATTGTTGTTATTGGTCACATGATTTTATGTTACTTTCTATATTAAATTTAAAATAAAAAAATGGTATTAGTGAAAATATTCACTTCTTAAGCTTTTTAGCACTAACAAGAATCCAAAGTTAATTTCAAATTATGTTTAAAATTAAATGCTTGTCTTGTTTCAATTCTAACTTTATTGTTAGCAAATTACAGCCCTTTTAACACTTAATTATTTTAAAGCGCACACCACATTGGCCTTTTTTATTTTTTAAAATTTCAATTATAATGCGTATTATTTACTTTTAGTTTTTTTTACATCAAATTTTGATAAGTATACTTATTTTTTTATTTAGTAGATGGTTTGTGTATATTATGTTGTATATTTTACAGGTACAATTGTGACTCCGTTGCAACAAGCCAAGAAACAGCTTTCGTTAGAGGAAGTACTACAAAAGGAAAAGAAGTGGAATACTAACAATCCTAATTCAAAAAAGATTGACGAATTCATTGGCGAAATGAATAAAATTTACCTTTAAACTTTGTGGAGGGACTTGGATTTCGTCGTCTCATACAAGAGTTAGCACCGAAATATAATTTTAGAGGACGAAATTTTTTTACTGATTTCGTGTGCAATGAGCTATACATAAAACTTGCTGGAAAAGTTAAAGAACTAATTGAAGAATATGATTACATGTCGTTCACTACTGATATTTGGACAGATCTCAGCTCAGGTGTTTCTTTGCTTAGCCCAACTTGCCACGGAGTATCAGAAAACTTTCAACGATCGTCAATTGTGTTAAAATGCGAGACTTTTGATGACCGTCATACTGGTGATATCATTGCAGAAAAATTTAACACAATGCTTGCTGAATGGAATATTTCAAATGAAAAAGTGCATTGCATGATACGAGATGAAGGCTCTAACATGAAAAGAGGAATGAGATTAGCATTGCTAAATGATTTAGATTGTACCGTTCATAAGTTGCAAATTGTTATTCGGCATGGTTTACGATCGCAGGAAAGCATAGAAGACATCAAACAAAAATGTAAGAAATTTATTACTCAACCATTGCTCAAAAGCAACTTGAAAAAATTCAGGACAGACTTAATCAACCGCATCTTAAAGTATTCCAGGATTGTGTGACGCGCTGGAACAGCACGTTCTACATATTTGAGTGTTTTTTGAAGATAAAAGATGCATTAAGTCTTTATGCCTATGACAATAACATTGAATCAATTTTGCCTGAAGAGTGGAAAATAATAGAATGCTGTCTTGAAGTATTGAAACCGTTCGAGGAAGCCACTCGTGAAATGAGCAACTCTCAGGCACTCATATCATTTGTGATTCCTATCATACAAGTGCTTTTGAAAAAACTTGACCACTATTTAACAAAACCACGAGAAAGTGATGCTATTCGGTTGGCAGTCTCTAATCTGAAATCACAATTTTCAGCGAAATTTTCTTCTTTGGAAGATAACAACTTATATGTAATTTCCACATATTTAGATCCTCGCTATAAGCATAAATTTTTCAAAACAGTCACCGAAGAAAAAATAAAAGATGAAATAATAAAGATGTTAAATGACCCTGTCGTCACTGATTCTCCTATGTCACCGGCGGAAAAAACAAAAAGAATGAGAATGGGAGATTCTCTCGATCCTGAACCAGGAACGTCTAGTACGGGTAATGAGACTTGCTTAAAAAGCGATCTTGCCATGATATTAGATTCATCAAGCGAAGATGAAGGTGAAGGAGAACCGGACAACAGTAGCCCCGACGCTCTTCTCCGCAAAGAATTAGTTATTTATCGTAACAAAAAAAGACTGGATTTAGATGAAAATCCACTTAATTGGTGGAAAGTTAACCGTTGTGAATTTAAAATTCTCTCCAAATTAGCACGCGGATATTTATCACCTCCACCAGCCAGTGTTCCCAGCGAGCAACTATTTAGTGGAGCTGGGTTAATATATAATCCACTAAGAAACAGGTTGGAAGCTGAGAAGGCTGCAATATTGCTATTTATTAAATATAATTCATCAATTTTTAAGTTTAATTATTAAACAAAGATTTTTGATTATGAAACTCGAAGCTTTAAATTCTGTTGTGTCATAAGTAAAACTAAAAACTTGTGTAATTTTGTTCTAAAAATATGATTAAATAAATAAAGTTAAAATTAAATTAATTTTCAGTTATTTACGCACTTAAAATTTAAATAATTATCCTTTTAAAATCCCAAAATCCGCATCCGCATCACATCCGCATCCGCATCAAATCCGCATCCGCGGATGTGAACTTCTAATAATCCGCATCCGCATCAGCATCCGCGGATGTCTAAATTTTTGCATCCGTAACAACCCTGGTCAAAACCAATGACTAAGGGAACTAAAGGACATGGCATGTTGATCTATAGCAACATTTAGTTATATATATTTTAACGCATAACATTCAAACGTAGCGTTGTCTCTTTTTGACTTACGGCATCTTGTGTGTGTAAGAGATAACAACAGTACTTTTCTCAAAGAGTAGTTTTTTTATGTGATATCATTGTAATGTCAAAACGTGCCGGTCTGCCATTTATTGCGACACGCTGTCAAGTACACGAAGTGTCAAAACATATGAATGGATTTAATATTTTTTAATGTTTCTGTGATTTTGTGCTGGATATTGGAATTGTTTTGTTAAAGGAGAAGCTAGCATAAGGCCACAATAATTTCCAAGTGTAGTGTGTTAGAATGTGGCTCGAGAAAAAGCAATAATCAACGAAATCTATAATTGCACTGGTACGTAACAGAAATTCAATAATTTAGTCTGATGTCGTATATATTTCCATCGTAATTACTGTGTTTCTTAGTTTACTGTATTGTAGTCATGTATATTTTTAGTTATTAGCAGTTTTTATTCATATTATAGTAAATTACTTCATATCATTTTTGTTGCTATTGCAGTTAGGGTTGTTCATGTACCTATATTAAAAAAATATCGATAAGTACAGGTATCATGTTTATATGTCGCAATTATCTCGTTTCAGATCACCATCATGTATTATTAGAGAAAAAGAGTGGCTTGACATAATCGGAAAAGAAAATTGAACACATATGATGTATTCATGATATATTTTTATTTATTTATTTATTTATTTATTTATAGATTTGTCCGTGATTACAGGTTGTAGATATAGATGTCAAATACAAATACAAATAAAACAGTCCTCTGTAATCCGCCACAAGCATACAGACAGAAAATTAAATAAAATCATGCACAATCGATAGAACCAATAATACGAAAACCGTCACAATGAAAAGATACTATGTTATACTTAATATCGCACTATTGTACGAAATTCAAAAATCAAATAATAAACAATATGAAAATTAATGTCAATAAACGATTACATGTCAATAATTTCAATAATATAAAATAAATGTCAATAAATAAATTTAAAATAAATAGTTGCAGTCTATCTATTATTATTAAATTGTCAAAAACTTCTTCTATCGAATAATGTCATATCATTTTATCACTTTGTAATTGATCTTTAAAAATTCTTGGATGCTATAGAAGCTATGTCCATTCAACCATTTAAATAATTCTTTTCTAAAAACATTAATGTTAATCAGCGATGTAATAGCTTTCGGCATTCTATTATAAATTTTTATACTCATTGCCGCACAGTTCCTCTGATACAATGATGTTTTGAGTGTCCGCTGCAATACCAACCTATTAGGGTCTCTACTACTTTTACTGTATATGTCTTTAGCCCTAACAAACAACTCACTGTGTCGTCTCACGAACATACATGTCTCATATATGTATAAACACGGTAAGGTGAGCAGTTTATACCTTATAAAAAGTGGTTTACAAGAGTCATATGGTGCAACACCGCTTATAGCTCTCACACATTTTTTCTGCGCAACAAAGACTCTATTTATGTTCGTGCTATTACCCCACATGATCAAACCATACCTGAGGGTCGACGCTACATAGGCATGATAAGTAGCCAGAGTTGTATTTTGATCAGTTATACAGTCTGTTAAGAACATATACAAATCTGTTAATTTTTGTGCACATTTTTTCTATATGACTTTCCCAATTTATTCTTTTATCTATTATTACACCCAGAAATTTCAGGTGATCGGCTTCTTTTATACCAATATCTCCATAATAAATGTTCAAGGTACGCTCCATCGCTTCGTCTTTGTTATATTTATTTGTAGGTTATTCTCACCGAGCCATTCAATTACCGACATTATTGTTTTATTTACATTAAATTCGTGAATTTCCATTTCTTTCGATGTTATAACCACAGAAATGTCGTCTGCAAATAAAAAACTTTTGTATTTTATTGCTCCCATAATGTCGTTGATATATATTAAAAATAGAAAAGGTCCCAGAATGCTCCCTTGAGGAACACCAAATCTATTATTCTAATAATTCAAGTGATATTGTTCAATTTCCTGTTTCTCATTCATTTTTTTAATTTCAACACATTGTTTACGAATACTTAAATACGTACTAAATCATCGCAGCACTGGTCCTCTTATATCCACAGCCTCAAGTTTATTTAAAAGAATGTCGTGTGCAACGAAATCGAATGCTTTAGACATATCAAAGAAAACAGCAGTTGTTATATTTTTTTGTTCAATACCATTCAAAACTTCACCTATAAGTGAATAAATTGCAAGTGTAGTCGATTTACCTTCCTGGAAACCATATTGATTCTCTTTAATGATTTTAAACTTTCTACAATAATTAATTAGTCTGTCGTACATACACTTTTCAAAAATCTTGGAAAGAATTAGTATTAAAGTTACTGGACGGTAATTATTTATGTTACTTTTCTCACCATTCTTGTGTAAGGGCTTGATAATGGAAACTTAATATTTCCGGATAGCATCCAGACTCAAAGGAAAGATTAATTAGGTACGTCAAAATGGGGGTAATTTCTTTTACACACCATTTCACTACTTTAGTGCAAATTTCATCATATCCTTCTGCGTGAGTGTTATTTAGTGATATTATCTGTTTCTTTACTTCCGATTCCGACATTGGTTTTAAATACATAGACTGCATAGATTTTTTACAATATCTGTAATTGTTTTTGTTGCCTTTGTTCTGCATATTATTACTGTTATCTGTTAATTCTATAAAATGTGTATTGAAAGCTGTAGCGATACTTTTTGGATCTGTAATTATTTTATTTTTAAACATTATACTATAGGTCTACCAGGATCTGATGGCAAAAAGGGAAAAAAGAAATTGACGCTAGCAATACTGGGGAAATTGGAGTAAAACATTTTGATACTTTTTTTCCTTATAGCGGCTGATTCTGTGTGTGATACATGCAAATATAAAAATTTATTCAATGATCAAGGATAATTTTTGAAAATCTTACTGTGGCGAATGTGGGGTTCGAAATTTAGATGAAAACTCCAATTACTCTGTTTATGAGTTTATTAATTAATTATAGGCTATCAGAACTTGAAAATGGTTCTAAATACTGCACATCCATAAAAAAGTCTTCATCGGAAGAGGAAGACGAGGAAGACGCAGTATTTATGATAAACCTTTCCTCCTGCATCTCAATTAATCGATCTTGTTCTATGAACTGATTTTCAATTTTTATCACATGTTCACAAGATTTTCGCCATTCATCGATCCCTATTTGAGAGAAAGCTTCTTCTGTTAAAGATTTTATATCACTTGCAGGTCTATTTCGAAATTTAGATGAAAACTCCAATTACTCGGTTCATGAGTTTATTAATTAATTATAGGCTATCAGAACTTGAAAATGGTTCCAAATACTGCACATCCATAAAAAAGCCTTCATCGGAAGAGGAAGACGAGGAAGACGCAGTGTTTATGATAAACCTTTCCTCTTGCAACTCAATTAATCGATCTTGTTCTATGAACTGATTTCAATTTTTATTACATTTTCACAAGATTTTCGCCATTCATCGATCCCTATTTGAGAGAAAGCTTCTTCTGTTAAAGATTTTATATCACTTGCAGGTCTATTGACGTTATTACCCGCAACTTTTTGTTTCATTATTCCCCAGATTAATTCTATGGGGTTTAACGTACAATGATATGGTGGGAGCCTCAAGACTTCGTGGCCGTGTGATTTTAAAATCTCATCTAGGTTAGGTTCAGACTTATGATTTTCCACTGCTTCCAGTAATTGACATTTACGCCAATTATCGTCGTAAGGGATATTGTTTGATTGAAGCCATTCTTTTATAACAGCAATACGGTCGGCTTGTGTAGGCGGTTTGTTTAATTGTACAGAATGGTACTTGGCGTTGTCCATGACAATTAGAGAAGGTTTTGTAAGGTTGGGAATCAACTTCTCCGTAACCCATTTTGTAAAGTTATCTTTATTCATATCATGGTGGTAGTCAGCAGATGTACTCTTCGACCTATACACCAAACAACAGTTTGGCACAAAACCATTTTCTCCACCAGCATGTACAATGATCCATCTAGGCCCTGCCGAAATACTTTTAGATGGGCATGCAATATCTTTATTTTGTCAGCATTTGTTCACTGAACATGTACCGTGTATGTAGGTTCCATCTAAATAAACCACATCTAGCTTATCATCGGCTTCTCGATTCTTTTGCATACGCTCCAAATACTTGAATCTGTGTATCTTTATGTCATGTCGCTCCATTAAAATAGTCCTTTTTGATTGGCACTTCACGAATTCGAATCCGATGTCTTTCAAAATAAGTCTGAAGACAAAACAAAATTGTTATTTTTAGATTACTATGTTTTTAGATTATATTCAAACTGAAAGAAAATGAAATTCATTTTTGTTACCTTAATGATTCTCTTCCTCCATTGAAATTAATTTCCTCCCGAAGAATTTGTAGCAATTTCATGACAGTGGGTATTTCTTTTCGTACAGTGTAAAACTCATTTATCTTGTTTCTGATCAATTCTAAATCAAAACTCTCCAAGTTTATTTATTTTTTGCCACCTTTCCTCTTTTTGCCGGGCGTACTAAATACGCCTCTGTTAGATCTGCCTTCAGCAACAATTCGTCTTATGGTAGTATTAGAAACCCCTGAAGTAAACCAAAGTTTAGTATACATAATATAATACACACGAAAAATGCAATAAACCAAAGTATCAAGACGTGTCATTCCTACTAACCAGTCAACGCTTGCACATAGCTCAATATCGATGATTGTGTTTGTTCTGCACCTTGTTCATCAAGTATTCTTTGATAAACATTGAAAACAATATTTCTTGCTTGCGATCGAAGAGGTTTCTTCGACATTTTCACCACTTTTTAAAGGAAATTTGAAGCTAAATCATAAACAATTCCTCGAAATTTCAGTTGACAGATGACATTTTTTTTGTTGCCATATGAAAATCGCTATTTTTTAAACTTTTTTTTTTGCCATCAGATCCTGGTAGACCTATATCTACCTTAGGATCACTTACTGAATTACCTGATTGTTCATTTATTATTTTCCAACTAGCTCTAACCTTATTACGACTGTTAACCATGAATTTTATATTGCTATTCTTTTGAGATTGATTAATACATTTTCTCAAAGTTCTTGAATATTTGCGGTATTCCTTTTTCAGGGAATCATTTTTTTTGAATTTGTAACACTTAAAACGCAAACTTCGTTTATTTTTACATCTGAGTTTTAATCCTTTTGTCATCCACTTTCTAGCTGTATTGCCATTTTGTATTTTCATTCTTGTTTTAGGAAAGCATAATTTATAAAATAGACTAAATAAATCATGAAATTCATTAAAAGCTCTGTTTATATTCATTTCTTCATATACTTCTTAAAAGGATATATTTCCTATGCAATGTCTGAACTTCGAAACATTATCGTCACAATAATCTCTGTTATAAGTAAAATATGATTTATTAATGAACGGCTTGCTCTCAATTGGATAACTTAACATTTGAGCTGTTTCATGATCAGAAAGATTTAAAGAGAGAATCTTTGCAGATGAATTTTTTATATTACTCATTATGTGATCTATACATGAATTTCTCCTAGTAGGCTCATTTATATGAATAATCAAATTGTAATTTTTTGCTCGATCTTCTAAATTTTTAGTTGCTTTTCTCAGTTTCAATGTATTTATATTAAAGTCACCAACTAAAATTATGTTTGTGTTTTTTTTTTAATGTATATTTTATGAAGTATGTGTTCGAGATTATTAAAAAAAATTGTGATATCTGAGGTAGGTGTTCTATATATACAAATTAATACCAAATTTTGTTGCGGAATTTCTACCCCGCAGCATTCAAATGATTCGGTTACTGTATGTTCAGCTAAGAATTGCATTTCACTATACGATAAACCCTTTTTCAAAAGTATACAGACTCCGCCTCTTTGTTTAGTCCTACAGAAACTTGAAACCACCTGATAGCCGCATATATTTAAATTCTTTTCATGACCCAATTTCAAAAATGTTTCAGATAAGCATAGAGCATCGGGATCATTGCCTCTTTCTTGTAATTCCATAATTGTAAGTTCCATTATTTCCTTTTTGGATAATACACCAGCAATATTCTGTTGAAGGACCCTAAAACACCATTGTGCTTTTTCGTCATGTTAAGTGTCGAAAACAACTTTTGCTTTCATGCTTATTAGCAGCTTTGAAGTAAAATGGAATCGCTCGCTTTTGTATTTTTTTGGGTACCACTTCAGAACTAAGAAAGTCGTGCTCATTCCTATTTTCAATCGCTTTAGTACTGATGCGCGGCAATGCACCTCTTCTTATACTGTTTTCTGTGGAATCAGTACGACTGGAATAATTTTTGTCTAAGCACTTTTCGATTTTTTTCATATTCAGATATCGGCGTTCATAGTCACTGGTATTAAGAATGAAATTTATTCGTTTGCATGTGTAATAATGACTCCCTTTATTATTATTATTACATATTATGTTCTTTGCATTTCGAAGAAACTTCTTTCGATAGAACATTAAGAAAATAATTTTATATATGAAGCATTGCCCTCGCAAAGTTTATTGGGAATCAGAGAAAATATTTAGAGTGGTAATTAATTACTTTTTAATTTCTTGACCATGTTTTCCTCTATTGTGAAAAAGTAACAGGAAAATATTAATTGTTTACAGAATGTGACTGAATTTTTATTTGATGTTTCCGGGAGAGAAAAATCTCATAGTTCAAAATATCTGCTTCTGAATGATGTGAATCAAAACCACGGGGAGTTATTTTTGCGACCAATAAGAACTTGTAGTGGTTTTACTAATAATCCAGATGCAGTATAATTTAAAGAATCTTTTAAAAAACTTTAAGAGCAGAAATAAGAGACGAAGGTGTCGGAAACTATTTCATTATTTTCTTGACGTACAAAAAACTACAGCGACATGATGAGTACGATGACTGCTTAAATTCAAATCTCAGTATTCAAAAGTTTCATTCAGAGATTATTTAATAAAAATTATGCTATATAGTTATCTATATTTATTTATATTGTGAATGTGTTATTAAAATTTTTATGTATTAAATATAAATATCATTTTACAAACAATAATGTTAACAAACAGTTCTATTTTTCAAACCCAGTAAAAATATGTTACTATAGGTACATTAGATATGACTAGTCAGACATTGGTCACCCTTTTAGAGCCTAGCAATTTACTATCTTAACTTTTAAAATATTTATTCAAAAGGCAGGTATATTGTGGATTTTCTACCCTAGATAATATTATAAACTATAATATTACTTATTTCTTTACAACGAAAAGAAACAAAATTTGTTTGTTTGTATATACGGGGTAATCTCTGGAAGTACTTAACTGAATTTGAGAATTCTTCGAATAATAGAAGTCCACAATGTTCTATTCCTAATTGAAGTATTATTTCCAATTACTGTGTGATAACTGATAAGACCACTAATTTTTAGTAAAATTAATTATTCTAGTATTTAGTATATCAAATGCTACAGTACGCCATGGCTATAGATTTGGTTGGGCCGTATGTATGTTTCTCATAGCACTTATTTTAATTTCATCATCACCTCTAGAAGAAGTAACGTTATGCATGTAAAGAAAAGAAAAGCATTAAAAGGACTGTACTATTCTTTAACTACTTTGACCTATGTTCATTGATCTTCAACATTTATGAAATCGCTTCATAAAAATATGGGTTTCTTTTAAATATCAATTTTATATCTCTAATAATCATGGACGTACTATTAAGTATTACAAATAGAAGTACCTAGGTAATTTGTTTGTATGTAGGGTTCATTTAAATGGAACAAAAATGATCGAAAGATAGAAAGGGGCTATCCTTGACGGCGCCTGTTGCTATCGTTGCTAATAACACCTTAAAATCGCCTTAAGCGCAGATTCTAATTATATGCCGATAGCATCGAACTACGCTGACTGTTGTTTTCAGTTTGAACAATATTTCAGTACTTTTGTACAAATCTATGACACAAAAAAAAAACCCTCCCTTTTTCTGAAGATATCATACGAAATGATTTTTATTTCAATACTGGTGCGGAAACAATACTTATTTCAACAACTGACAACGACATCTACATAGTAGATATTTGGAACATCACTAATCGGTAGCCATTGTTTGTGACACTTGAAGTTTAGGTGGCACGATTATTTTGTACTTGTTTCATGTCCCTTAGTTTCCTTAGTCATTTGTCAAAACGCTGTCAAAAACTATGGAGCACAGATTAAGTATTTGAAGCAAGCTACAGATGCGACAGTCGCTTTACCGTAATTGTTATGTATTTCGTTTTGGTGCTACTATCGCCTACTTAAATGTTCAGGTATTTTTTTTATCACTTTATTCATATTTAACCAACCTTGATAAAATACAACACCATCTTTGATGTGCTGACAAAAAAATCTCTGTAATTCACACTGGAAGTGCATATATCAAAAAAGGTGTGTTTATTTCTAATTTCGCTTAACTTTGACCTGTTCCTCAAACGGAGTTAATTTTTTTATTAAGTACTTATACTTTACCCATGTTATTTACCAAGATTAATAAAATGGAACTTATTTAATCTGTTGACTTAACATTATATTGCATTTCTCAAAAGAAAAGTTGATTTAGTTGATTTGTTTCCCGACGCGTCAAATATTTCATTTCCTGTTCATTTTTTATACCCTAAACTGCAGTGTGGATATGTTCAAATTGTGAACAGGCCACTGTTAGAGATTTTAAATAGGTTTCAACAGTTAAGACCTGCAATATAATTTGTTACAAAGAGTACTATTAAGTAACTATTGAAAGTGGAATACGTCAAATATGTAATTGACACCATCTTGTTTAGGTAAGGTGTTGCCTATGATATGTGCATATAATACTTTTGTACGAGAGAACTAGGCTAATATTACTTATTTAATATTAAAGTTTCTAAATTATAAGTGTACAAAGTGCAGGCCGGAGCTCAATACATTCGTGGAACGTATCCTTTAGTTTATTAATATTCATCCGGAGTGCACTACATGTTGTTTTGGTCACTCCATTGTATGTTATTAAAAATGCAGATTTAACTGTTTTTATCCGGGCTGGCCTGTTACAACCATTGCAAAAAAACTATTATTCGTTTTCTTCAATATGATATATTTACTGCATTTGTTGATACTGAAAATTTTTTAAACAGTTGAAAGGGCTCTGCGCAAAGCTGTGCGGGAGGTACTTCGGTCCAGTAAATTAATTTCAAAATACTTTGAGTATAAAACGCTGTTAGCATTAGGCTGCCAATTGGGCTTATTTATATTTTTAATGCAGGCATTTTTAACCTGTGAGTCTTCAGGAAATCTGAAAAATATAGTTACAAGCTTTTATATTTTATCCAGTGTGTTTTTGTCTCTGGGTTGTAGACTTCAGGACAGAATAAAATATTTAATTTGTGGAAATCACCCTGAGTTCAGCTTCTGCAAATTTGTCTAGTACCGGAAATGTCAAACAGTGTCAGCTCGTAATTATAAACTATCCTCTCCAAACTAAATCATGATTTGTAATAAAATCATTGTACACAATTTGTATGATTATTTCAATGTAGGAACTTTTTGAAAAGACAACAAAATAAAACACAAACACTTCATAGCAAGAATTCTAGATTAAAAATTTACTTATCGATGAGAAGTTCTTCGTGGTATATTTTTGTATGTGTCACTATCACACATCAAGGCACATCACTTAACCAACGTTTAACAGTTTTTTATCGAAAAGTTAAAACATCAAATTACTAACATAACATAACATAACATAACTTCACGCTGTATCCCCAACGGGGTAGTCAGAGAGGACGGAGCGCCAGGATCAAGCCAGCGTCAAATTACTAAATATTCAAAAAGCTCATTTCGTAACTCGGATCGAGAACGCCATTTTGTCACTTAAAGTTGTTTTGTGTCATGATCATGACGGTTGTCATGGTCGCGTTTTGTTGATGTATGACGACGTTTTACCAACGCAGGCGGGAAACAGTAGGTACTATACGATTTTTCGTTATTGCGAAAGAGGTGTCTCTTTCGCAATATTATGGTGTTTATTGCTACATATTAAATAGATGTGAGTGATGTTTGGTCTGCAAGCTTATAGGATGTCTGTGGTATGTAGATATCTATTACTGAAGGCATCGGCTGGTTTGGACATAGATCCCTTTGCCTCTCTTCTCAAGGGAAAATCGTCTAAAGAAAAAGTAACCTGATTGTCATTGTTCAATCTGAGTTTTTGGCGGGATTTTAAGGTGAGCGATTAGGGACGTTTATTATAATTAGTAAAATTGGCGTAGTTTTGCATCCCAAGTGTCTAAGCTGTCGTGCTGTTTTGTAAAATTATTGAAAAAGTTCTTAGTTAATAGAGTGATGTTGAGATTTTTTTAGTGGCTTAGTCTGCCTCAGCGGATCCTATTAGAAAGACTGTCTTAGCATATTTGTAGCCAGAAACTCCTAGAAACATCTAAAATGTATTACGTCGAAATTTTGATGAACTAATATGAAGAATTTATTTAATAATGAAGTCGTCGGTTGTATGGGCTGAGATCTCTTTACCTTCCCTCTTATGGGAGAATCGTACTTAGGTACTATTTAATTGTTCAATCTTATATATATCCCTATCCTTAGTAGTCTGTGATCATAAGTTTTCAGTTTTTGCTTTTTACTTCATTACTTTCTCTGCTTTTTACTTTTCACAAATTTACTTTAGTTTATTGTATCAATTACCTATTTTCATTTCAATAATTTAGTCAAATTGTCCACAGAATCCATTTTTAACATGTTTTATTTATCCAGATTTCTTAATGTACAAAAAATGGTACCTAACCGTTAATGTAATTAATAGAGTTATCGATACAAATAAGTAGTAGTGCATTTGAATTACATTTCTATAGTTACCTACTTTATTTCATTGCTTTGATTGAAGTATAAGGTATGTAAAAAAAATGTTTATCACTTTTATTAATTTAATAATCAAGGATTTGTTATGTACAATACTCTTTATTCCCAATTGTTTAAAAAACGTCGTCAAAGACATGTTAGACCAAGCTATTCAAACGACATTCCATCATAAGACGCCGTAAACTTCTACGAAAACCAAAATAATCTCTACCAATCCCTATTTAAAAACGAATATTTATCAACTGTAATGTACCATAGTTAAATATAGTTTCATATAGTACCGACATTACCCTCCTTTAGCCTTCGCCATAGTCAGATATCAGTAATCATTTCTGGAATTAGCTTGTTTACTGCTGATATATTTTGCAGTAGCTTTTACCCGCACTTTTACTGGAATAGTACTGAAAAATGGTAGCCTATGCTTCGACTAGAAGTGTAGCCTCTATATTTTGAGATTGATTAAATAAGTACCCAAGTATATCTAAAACAGGAAATTTAATGCGATTACCCTTTTATTCTGGTTTTCAGTTCAAAAATGGATGATGAAATCGATATAGAAGAGCATGACGTTATGGACAATCCAGCATTACGGAATGTTTTTCCTGATCTTTCTGTCTTGAAAAAGGAAATTTTGGCATATGATGAAGGTACATCATTGTATATTTTTGTAGTATTGTAATTAGTTAAGTGTTCCTTATTATATTGCCATGAACTTTACGTAATCAAATGCCAGTGAAGTGTACAAAACGTTTTTTTAGATTCGTACAAGTAGGTGTCAAAAACATGTGAACTCATTTACAGCCGTTCCTAGTCTTTGCAGTTGCCCCTCGAAGTACTCTCATTAACTCACCATAGATGATGTATGCTTCGCTCGCTAACAATGGTTATCAATTGCAGAAGTTTTTCTTCCAGAGTAATCACTGTAATCATTGTAGTAGTCTTCATAATTCACCTCAATATATTGCTATGATTAATAGTCAAAAACTCACTCAATCTATAGTCAAAAATTCACTTGGCTAATATGTTGCCCTATTTAGGCCTGGTAAAATGAGGGTGGAAACTTTAAAGCATTCCCAATCGCTAAGATTCTAATTAATTCTGATCGTTAATAATAATACAACATTGTTCTCCATGCCGCCATTTCGCACGAATAAGCACATTACCCATCATCGCTCCAAAATTTTTGGATTGCAACTTTGTTCGTTTCTTAATTTCACCTATTCATCAATTACTGTTCGATAGACCCTAAAGTTAGCAACGCGATTTTAAGTCATAGCTCTACGAATCCTTGTTTTCGAGGCATAAGCGCTAAAAGTTGCCCATGACGTGCCATTTGATAATCGACCTTATATCTTTGACATAAGGTCCAACTGTAACAAACCTCTTAATCATGGTCATCCCGAGCATGATTCAAACCATGATAGCGAGATAAGCGCTTCACGTGAACAACCTTCAGTTTTTCTCTAGGCTCCTTCTTTATCTAATTAGTGACGTCATTTATCCTCATTGTTACAGTGTAAGGTTATTTCCATTTGCCTTGAAATTTCGAGATTTCTCTTTTCCACCACCATCACAGTAAGGCTTCTTCCTCAAATCCCATTACATTAGCTTTATGGTTATAGTGAGCTTTCATTTTGTCATAGTGAGTTTAATTTTTTCACTGATTTCTCAAACTACTTTTTCTTAAAGTTCGTATATGTCATCTAATTTTTCAGACAGTGGATAAGACAAGTAATTTGTGGTTGGCTTTGGAGCGTCAGGAGGTATTCCGGTTAGAGCATCTACCAGTAGTCTTATCTCTCGTCCAAAATTGATTTTAGATGGTTGGTTCCAGTAAGTAATGTATTGGTTCCAGTCCCTTTGATATTCTCCTACCACTTTGGCCAGGTGAATCTCCAACTTCTAGTTAAATCTCTCGACCATTCCATGGGATTGCGAATGATTCTCCAAAATCTGGTTAAATCTCTCAACTATTCGATCGGATTGTGAATGACCGGCGTCGTACACGTTTTATGTTATTCTAAGTAATTGGCAAACTTCCATACTCTATGATGCATCTGGCTTCACTCTGACTCGACTTTCCATGGGGGACCACAACTTACATGATAATCTCTTGTCCATTGCGCGACTCCCATTTCCTACGAAGAACTCCATTATTACTATTACCAGATTGTCCCACTGAGCCCAGTAACTTTTCGTAATAAGGCTACCACACTTCACTCCAAGCTAGTTTGTGAACACGCTGCTTCCACTCTATTACGCACTTCATATCGCCGTTTTCCTTTTGTGCATTCTCTTTGGCTTCGTTGCTCCATTTGCCATTTACTTATCTTAAAGCATTACTTTTATTACCCTACGTTATCTTTGATTTAACCTTCTGTTTCTAACAATGCCGACAAGATAGCATAGCAGTGACAAAAATATGTAGCTGTACTAGTTTTAATTATTATAGGTAAATAAATGTATATTTGTTTGCCAAAACGGCTGATCACAGATGTTCAAATAGGTTACTTTCAACGTCTGTATTATGCGTACGCTAACCTGTGTATCACTAATAAAACATTTGAGCTCATTTGAAGATTCCTCGCAAGGTCGTTGGAATACGTCATTAGCATTAAAATGCGTTATTCGGAAGTTGAATTCTTGCAATTTCAGACACTTTTTTCTGTCAAGCGAGGCAAAGGATTCGCTACCTCATAGAAATCCTTGACGAATCGGGGGTAATACGCAAAAAGGCTCAGAATAATAATAATAATATTAATGTACTCAGACATTTCACACAGCGCCATCTAGTCCCATACTAAGCAGCACAGCGCTTGTGTTATGGGTACTAGACAACTGATATACTACTCGTATCTTTTCTTTTGTAAATACATACATATTATACATAAACACCCAGACTAAGCACATAGCAGTTAAGAATAAGCACATAGCAGTTAAGAATAAGCACATAGCAGTTTTGTCAGATGAAGTCGACCACTGCTAAACAGTCCGTCCGGATTATTTTTGCCGAAATTATGTGATCTAAGTATCCAACCTCTCTCTTGAATAGAGTCTCTCTTTAGGCTTAGTTTCAGGTTGGCTTCCCGTATTTTTTGGAGAACTTTATATTCCGCAGGTGCTTTGCGAAGCCGCGTCTCATTATGATAATGTCATCGGGATAATCCAAGTACGCATCACCGAGTAAACTCACTGAAACTCAGTCTGCGAGGCGCTTAAATGCGGCCGGAGAATTGCACTGTCCAAATCTCATAACATTTAATTGCCATTACCATTTAACTCCCAGTCAATAACTGTGGAGAACCATTTCAGCCACTTAACTAGTCCAATGTGTAATATATGCGTAGTAAGGGGTAGCTGTCCTTTTATGTAACATTGTTTACCACTTTATAGTTAACACAGAATCTCGTATTGCCATCCTTTTTCTTGACCAGAACAACAGGATATGGCCAAGGGCTAGTCGATGGTTCAATGATGCTATTCTCCTATATTTCTCTTATCGTCTCAACATGCATTCGGTTTGCTCGGCAAAAGAATACTACGCATCCTGTGTCTTATCGACTGTATATCACCCATATCTATACTGTGCTTAACAAGCCCAGTATGTCTTAAGTTGTCGTCGCCTTTAGAAAAGATATCTTGAAAACTTGGCAATTAGTTGCTCGTCCCTGAGAAATTTCAGATTAGTGAAATTTTACCTATGGTTTTGAAGTAACTTATTGTTGTCCGTTTTGTGCAAATATACTCTCCTCAGAGAGTTCGGTATTTCTATTTCTCTTTGTCGTGCTCGAGCAACATACTGTCTTGTGCAGTTATATGGGTGTACTGCTATCCACATCGCATCTTAGGTCTTTAACCTCTGTATCCAGTTGAACTATGAAATCACCTAATACCGTAATCTTACAATCCAAGGAGCCCAATAATATCTCTTCTTTGCTGGCCTTCGTGGCTTCCATTATCTTAGCTTCTGCGGATTCCTTGGCTTTGGTTATGCTAACTTCCGCGATTTCCATGCTTTTTATGTTGCTCGCTTCCTACTAGCCGTAATTTCAGCCAGGCTAGCTATCAACGTTAACGAAAATTTGGGTAGAAACGGGCACTCCTACTGTCGCTGCGGATGTTTTTACGATATCGGGCGTTCGATCGGTGGAGGTGTCAAGTAGAATTTGTTCTCGATGCAACAAAACCGTCGTCGCCTTACGTGTCGTAGAAATAGATAGAAAAGGAAGGAAACTATATAACTCAGGTAACTGAAAGATTAAAACTTGTAGAGCTACGAGTTTTTAGTAAGCAACTTTATTTTACTATACCATTCTTCTATAGTATTTTACTTTTACTTTTTTTTTATTTACTTTATTGAAGTCTGACGGCACATCGCAGTCATAGTACCTCTATAAAGGGAAAGTTCTCATTTAGACTGTGCGTGCTATAGGGCCATCAGCTTGGTCAGTTTAGCAAGTATAATGTAAAGGCCATAGGTCAGAAAGCTTTCTGCGCTTTCATGAATCTAGAAAAAGCATTCGATAGAGTAGTGCGAAAAAAATTGCAGAAATGTGTGGTTACGCTATTAACGCGTGTAGGTAACTAAGCACGTTGTAAATTACTTTTCAATCAGTTTATTTTAATTCACTTTATAATCTCTTAAAATAAATTAGTAGACGAGTACATTATCATTCAACCTCTAACGAATTCAAAAACGCAAATAAACTTTCAACCTAAGTGCAAGCTTGTTATATAGTAAAATATCAGGAGCATGTTTGGACTGGAACTTGATCATGATTTCGTTCGTGTTAAATCGCGTATATGCGTCAAATACAGTCCAAGCGTGCCTGAAAGACTTGTACGCTCTAACTCATTATCTTGCACGAACTTGTCCACGCTTATTGACTTGCCGAGTTTTTCATCTTGTACGAACTTGTGCACGCTTATCGACTTGTTGAGTTTTTTAAAAGTACAACAATGATACTTTCTACTAAAATATTAGTCATTCTTATAACAAGTTGGTACACGTAGCACAACTTATACTGTATCTTGAAAGTTTCAAATAAGTACTTGTGTTAATTAATAGGGCTCGATTTTTAGACCTCGTCGACCGTCAAATTCAGTTTTTGTTTATGTTGACCCCGGGGAAACTGATTTCGACCCCAAGGGGTCGATATCAACCACTTTGAGAATCCCTGTTCTACACGATCTCTTTTTTCTGCTCTCAATTGGAAATTACCATAGTAAATCCGTAGATTGATTTGATCTTTATGTGGCGAATTTGCTAAGTTTTCTTATTTCTCTACCGTATTGAAAATGTCTGTACACGTCACTGGTATACATCAGATTTGTAATACGTGCATACGAGATTGCGAAGTATCCTCGTAAATTTTGATACCCAAATGAGTATTGCAGATGGAAGATATCTGCAATTTTAGTTTTTAAAGGCTTCATACCTTCTGCATCCTTGATAGTTTCTGTGATTGTAAACTGCTTAGGGACACTGTAAAAATATCAGTTGCAAATCTCGCACCTAATAAAATAAGCGTGGCCGGAGAAAGTTATACCTTCATACATATCTCCACGCTATATCCCTAACGGGATAGTCAAAGTGGACGGAGCGCCAAGCGTACCTTCATAATTGATTAAATCCTGAACATCGCAGTCTAATGACAGACAATCTGCTCCGAGAACTGTTAAACGTTTTAGAGTAGTTATTTGAGATACTATGGAAAATTTGTTGTAACATTTGTTTTGTTGTGTGAATTATAAAATCGCAGATTTGACTGAAGGGTTATATACTAACACTAGAATCAACACACAGAACATTGGGCGCTAGAATCATAATAAAATGGTTACGACTCACCGGGCTCTTGTATCAGTAGTTAATGTAATCCTTGCATTCCGCAAGCGTCCACATGTCGATCAGTAGCCGAATTCTCCTTTTACAAAAGACCGTGTATGCGACGAGTAAGGGCGTTAACAATGTGGATAGGCTTAAGCATTTCGTTCACTTGCGATTACACCTCCATCAGGTTCACTGGTCCCGTAATCCCACTTCTGATGTCGGAAAAGACACGGGGCAATTAGTGCTTTTGCAACTCAGCCATGAGAAACAGTTACCTAATCTTAAAAGAGGCGAATTACTCTATAAAATACAACGTTAAGATAAAGTTAATGTGCAAACGACAGTAAACTCTTTGTAACAATTATTACGTAGGTAATTGGAAATTTAATAATGGCAAACGATCCGTCGGAGAAATGTTATCGCACCGGCAGCCGTAGTCTAACAGACTCAGTGCCGGCCCCGACGTTCCGTTAGCGCGTCATCCCTTCCAAACCGGAAGTCGCGCTTTGCCATAGTATAGTCAAATGAGCGCCATTTATTATTTCCACCGATATATATATATAAATACATAGTACGTAATTTATATAATTTTTTTAAAGGATTATTGCTGTATATTATTATAATAAATTAGTTGATCGGTGAAGTAAAACAAAGTCGCTTACTAAAAAAATGCCAATCGGCTATGTACGAGGGCTGCTATTTATGTATCCGGAATATCAAAGTGAAACAAACATATAGGCATTTATTATAATTTTATTGCTTTTCAAAATATTCACTATGATGATCGATGCACTTTTGCATGCGTTGGAACCAATTTTCGTAGCACTTTTTCTATTCGGATTGAGGTATCTCCAAAACGTTTATTTTGAACGCATCAACAGCCTCTTCACGGCTCGAAAAACGTTGACCACGTAATTTATTCTTCACGTTTGGGAATAAATAGTAGTCGTTGGGTGCCAAGTCGGGGCTGTACGGCGGATGACCCGTCAATTCGATCTTTTGATCTTCCAAATACCGAGTTGTTTCGGCCGATGTGTGGCAGCTAGCATTGTCATGATGAAGAAGAATTCTGCGTTGTCGGTTGTTCTTTCTTATTTCTTCAAAGACTTCTGGCAAACAAATGGTCGTGTACCATTCAGAATTAACCGTTTTACGATCCTCTAGTGGCACTGTAGCTACATGTCCATTTATACCAAAAAAACAAGCGACCATTTGCATCAAAGTGCTTTTTGAACGAATGACTTTTGTTGGCTTCGGCTCATCTTGAACACCCAAACCGGTGATTGTTGTTTAGTTTCAGGATCATACTCATATATTCAAGATTCATCACCTGTATAGATATTATAGACAGCTTTTGAGGCACCCTGATTGTACCTTTGTAAAATTTTTTCACACCAATCGACACGAGCCCGTTTTTGGTCAATTCTCAAGTTGTGCGGAATCCAACGTGAACAAATTTTTTTTACAGCCAAATGTTCGTGTAATATTTTATATATACTCGTCATATTTATGCCCAGAGACGCCTCTATCTCGCGATATGTAACATGACGATCTTGCATTATTATCCATTATTGCATTAGTTCCCGCACAGCATATTTTGAGGTACAACAACCGATTTAGGGCGACCTTTTTTAACTTTGTCCGTGAGCACAGACCGCCCACGATTAAACTCACTAAACCAGTGATACACAAATCGTAATAAATCATAGCACGAAAATTTTCACGACTTAAAACCATGGTGATAAAGACTCGCAATTTTCAAAATGACGCCACAAAGGATAAACAAATGACGGCTACATAAAACAAATTGTATTCTTCAGCCAGAGTTCCATTTTTAAATGTTATAATTACTTTTTTAATATTGTTCTGTAACTGGCCAGTTCTGGATACATAAATAGCAGCCCTCGTACGTCAATTATAGTTTCTTAGACTAACAGGCTTAATTTTATTATTAATAAATTTACTTATTTTTAAATTTACTGTTTTGGCGGTTTTATTTTAGCTGATCAATTTGTTACACATGGATTAGATGAGGAAACAGAAATCCAAAAACCAGATAGTACTACAGATGATACCCTTTTAACTTCATGTGCTACAGAAAATCCATCTGACGAACCATCAGAACAGACATTAAATTTTTCGCAAAGTAATCCGTTACAAGAGGATAATATGGTTTATGTTAGTATGAAAAAGAAAACACTGACCATACAGAATGTGGAGTCATCTCTTCAAAGTAACAAAATTATATTAGGTTCTAAACCTAATAAAAATCCTAAACACAATATTTTTCCTAAACTACAAAAACTATCTCATGAAGCTAAAGTCGTACTTGAGAATCTTAGCCCTTTTTTAAACAAAAGTCAGAGATACTGTGAACAGTGTCTTATATTGTTCCCTGGAAAACGTACTTTTGATGCTCATAAAGAAAATTGTCATGCTAAGTTAACAAAAAAAGGAATTATAGAATGTACTAAAAAGCAAAATCAAACCATTGTCCAAGTAGAAAAGAAAGTAAACAGATGTAATGTTTGCGATAAGAACTTTGCAACATTGTGCAATTTAAAAAGACACATTAGAAATGTTCATAAAATATCACAACAAGAAACTCTCAAAGAAAGCAGTACCAGCAACTCATGTTTTCATTGCAAAAAAGTTTTCCCTACACAAAAAACACTAATAGAGCATTTGTATGAAGTTCTTCAGTCTAAAATATTTACATGTGGTAAATGTACGGAAAATTTTGTAACCAGAGACAAATATAACCAACACATGTTGATTCATAACTCTAATAAGTCCACAGATCTAAATCAAGAATTCGAAGGAAAGAGAAAACAAGAAAATATTAAAGAACATATTGAAAGTGATGCACAGAAATCAACAGGTTCTAAACTTAATTTTTTCAAAGATAAATTATATAGGTGCTCAATTTGCTTCTACTACTTTAAACACAATAAGTTTTATTTTTCTCATATGGCTGTTAAACATAAAATTACAAAATACCATACCCCTATAAGGGAGTCATTCAAACCAATGTGTAAATTATGCTTAAATACTTTTACAAATATTGTTTGTTATAATATTCATATACATAAGCGCCACAAAAGCCAATTAAACCAAGTCATTAAAATTAAACCTAGGTCTGATCACAAAATAGTTAAAAATATTGCTATTGATAGTAAAACTACAGAACATCCTAGTGATGCAAATACATTGAAAATTATTTCTACAAAAACACCACAAAACAAAAAGATCACTGAAAATCCAATTGAAATTCTCATTTTAAAATCCACTTTGTTTAAATGCCTTAAGTGCGACATTAACTTCCTATCAGCTAAGACGGCAATGTTACATTCAAATCACATGAATATGTTAATCAACTGGAAATGTACAATTTGTCAACGAATATTCAAAAAGAATGATGAATTATTGCATTTAAAACAACATTCATTTTCACAAACATTCGATGTTTACAATCTAACTGAATCAGCACTTTCTAATGTGTTATATCATTGCCTAAAATGTGCTGTGTATTTTACTGATGACATTTTGTTACGACATTACCCTTTATGTGGTACACAAACTCCAAGTTCTGTCTATTGTAAAGTTTGTGATATTTTGATAGGTCATGAAATATGGAGAAATCACGAACTTAATCATAAATATAAAAAATTGGAGTCCACCGATTTTACTCTTATTGATGCAGATATTATCGTAAGTGATAATCAACAAGAAAATTCTTTCAAAAATAATAAAATTAAAATAAAAAATAGAAGTATCAATAGTCGAGGTCGCAAGGTAAATAAATTAAGTAGTTCAAGCAGTGATAAAGTAAAATTAAAAACCAGAAATTATAAAATTAGAGGAAGTCATTCAGATAAAATATTAAGTAAGGACCTTAAGACTGAATTCTCTGGCAAAGATGCAAGAAAATTAAAAAGAAAATGTTCTATGAAAGATACCACAAAACTAACACTTCCCAAGAAACTTAGACTTACCATTTACAATAATGAACATGCTTATATTTACTGTAACACATGTAAATGCTGTTTAAAGACTTACTGTAAACAAATACATTTACAGTCTCGTTGCGAGAATATGTTGAAGTATGTGTGCAAATACTGTGGCCTAATATTTACTAACAAATCTATAAATACACATAGAAAATTACACGAAAATAACAAGAGACTAACATTGCAAGACTTTAAATTCTATAGTTTGAAGAGCGGAAAGCAGATTTCTCCACCGGTTACTGAATTTCCAGCTTGTGAAGTGTGTGACGTTCAATTTGTTTATAAAGTGGCAAGTCAGCGTCACGTATGTGTTAAAGAAAATTATTTGACATGTCATATTTGTTACGCGAAACTTTCAGAAGCTGCGTTCAAACTACATATGTTATTTCATAATTATTCAATACAAAACATGAAACATAATATGTCCAATTCAAAAACTGAAGAGAATTTAAAAAATGCTACTGTAGCAAATGCTCCTAAGTCAATTGAAAATATTGAACATTTTAGAGATTCAGTATCTTATTTTCAGAACGAGATTTTAAAATTTTGTTACACATGTGCAAACTGTAATGTTACTCTTGAAACATATGATAAAGTAGTGGAACACTGCCATCAACATTATGACAGAAATGGAATGCAGTTATCTACTAAAATATGCACACTTTGCAACCTTAAATTTATCAAGGAATATTATGCACATCATGAAATGTCACACAAAATAGAAAATAAAGAAAGTTTGAACAAAATCATATTAAAATTCGACACATTTTATTTCATGTCCGAAAAAAGTGTTTGGTTGAAACATTTATTTGGATCTTTGGCTCAAGAACATGTGCAGGAAATACTCAGCCAGTCAATATACAAAATTGAAAATAAAATTAAAATGGAAATTATTCAAGAAGGCCCTCCAGATTTAACCTTATATAAATGTAATAAATGTCGATGTTTCATTGATCCTTGGTCACTTAATGCACATATAAACTATATTTGTTCTAACTTAAAAAAATATGCATGTACATTTTGTGGCGTTCCCTTTACTTCTTTTCTATCAAAAACAAACCATGAAAAAATTCATAGTCGTCCTAACATAAGCTTAAATTCATACAGAATTGTAATGTTTAACAAAGAAAAAGACAAGTTATTTAATAAAGACATTCGTAATCGAAATAAATATGTACTATATCAGTGTAGGAACTGCAACGGTATTGTTGATAAATTAAAATTAGATATGCATAAATGTGATAGTAGTCAACTAAAAAAGTGTATACACTGCGGATTGTTGCTATATAATGGAGACTACCATTCACACATTTTGAAACATAAGAATATTGAGAATTTTGATTCAAATAATATAAAACTAGTTTTGACAGGAGAAAAACATATACATGAAAATGAAGACGAAGACGTATTAGTACCTTCTTTTGATGGAACAGTTCATGATTACGTACTTTTGAAATGCATCAAATGCGAAGTTTATTTAAGAAATATGAAAGGTACACCAAAACATGATTGTGGTAATAATTTCACGAAATCTAAGTGTCCTGTATGTCATTTTAGATTTTTTCACACTGATTTAAATAATCATCGCGAATTGCATGATAATGATCCAGAATTTATGAGAGAAAATATAAAAATAATACCGTTTGAAATTACTTCAGAAGATAATGTTGTGGAGAATATAAATGAACAACTGTTACTTAGTAATAGCATATTGATATCTATAGTAAATAAAGAAATATTAGGTGGTGAAAGTTCCTCACTGGCATATAACCGTGAAAAATTTGAAATTGAAAAAATAGGAGATAAGGTTGTAAATGAAGAAACAAATGATTCTATATCAATTCCTGAAGATAGCAACAAATACGTTGTAATAAACGAAGAACACGCTTTCCAAAAACCATTGAAATGCATAAACACTGAAAATTCTCAGAATAATAACGAAATTACATCCACAAGCAAAGGTTTCTTAATAAATAATATACCTGAAGAACTTGAATTGGGAAAACAAAGCAAAAATGACATGTCATTAGTAGAACTACGTACTAATTCTGATCTAATGGAGAATAATAATAAATTTAAGGAAATAAAAAATGTTACAATATATAAATGTAAGTGTTGCGAGCTTCATTTTTTAAATGAGTATAGCGTAATTAGTCATTTGGAGCACCGTACTTCTAAAGTTAAAATTTGTAAACAAAGTTGTCCAAAATGCGATCTCCTTTTTACTCCGAATGTATTATTTAATCATTTAATAATGCACCATGGCGAAAAAAATGATGATTTTAAATTTGTTATAAAAGAAGTATCGAACCCAGAAACGTAGTATAATAATTAACATAGGTAGGAATATAATTTGTCCCTAAGTTATGTAGGTTTTCCTAATTCATATAATATATGATAAGATATTTTTTAACAAAATGTAAAATACTCTACGACAATAGAAATAAAGTTTGAAATAAAATACTAATATAAAATTATGTTAAAACTTCAAAGCATATTATTAGACATTACTGTTTCTTATTTCTTGTAGTTTTATTTTTATATCATTTGCCTATAATATTCAGAAAATGTATTAGAATAATATTTGATCCTTGAACGAATAGCTTCGTCGTATGTTCATAGTTCATATGTTCAAAGTCCAGGTACACCTGGACTTTCCAGTTGCCACTATTTAATGAAATCTATTGTCTAACCGTTACTGTTATAGTGCGTGCGCAAGTACAAGTCAGTCAAATTAATGAGAGCAAATCGTATTTTGTAAAACATACACGAAAATCAGCACTCAAAATTTAAGAAATGTACGTTTTTATATACCTTTCATACTCGTACCTGCGGGGTTATTCACAAACGTCGGAAACTCGACTTTCCGTATCCGACAGGAAACTTTCCGATGATTTTGTCTAAACGCAATTCACAAATCCGAAACCTTTCCGAAACGAAATGATTTGACAGTTCATTTCGGCACGAAACCTTCGGATGCTTCCGACGACTATTTAGTGTCGAAAACGTTTCCGAGACAACTAAATTAATAATTTTGGCAAACAATTATTGTCGATTACTACTTAGATTGCGTTTAAATTATAAGGAAAGGATAACGCTAATAATTTGTACCATGTTGGGGCACTTGCATCACCAAGACGTCGGTACTCTTATATTTATATAGTGTATAATCGATGACGTCTGTCGTCAAAAATCTAAACAAATTGCGTGCGCGTATGTAATCTAGACTTCGAGACAAATTTCGTGCCCTTTTTATACACGTGCCTAAGGATTAATTTGCCTTATATTTTTATAGCATATTTTATTAGCTACGCAATCGATAGCTAAACGTTTTTTGAGGTATTTGAGGTAGTTTTAGAAATAACAACAATCAAAAATAAAAACGCTATTGTACTTTCTATTGTAGTTATTATTAATTTTTACTAAGCGACATCTAGTATAATTTATTTGAACTCGTTGAACGCACAGACGATGAGCACATACAGTATAATTCGTATTTATAAAGCCCGTTTAATTGCTCGAATGTAAGATAAATATTTACAAAAACTGTTTAATCTTAAAAAATACTAAGTAATTTCTGTTTCATAATTATTATTTATGATATATTACCGAATACATTGTGATTGTCAAAATGTGATACGTTTAAACCACACTAATATTTTCTACTAAAACGAAAACGATTTCTACCATTTTGTAACATGCTTCATAAATGCATTTTCTTTCGGATTCGTAAAGTCCTTTCCGATGAGATTCCGATAGAGTTTGTGAATACCATTTTCCAATCCGTCGGATTGAATTTATGCTTTCCGACGATCGGCCCTTTCCGCCACGGAAAGTTTTCGAAGCGTTGTGAATAAGGGTGCTGGTACCTGTAAATTGGCCGTCGGCCCAAACTAGCAGATATGTATACGTTTAAAGAACGTACTAACACTACCCTATTCTACACATTATATCCATTAGAAAATAGGTAAGTTCTGGTACGTAGTAATGTTACATTCTCTTTGAGGTCTGGGCGAACTTAGATGTTGCTCTTGCTCTATAATGACAACAAGGCTATCTATCAAACTATATCATAAGTTTTGGGACTTTATGGCGTGAACATGATAAACGTTTTATTTTGATTTTAAATTTTTTACTATTTTGGGAGTTTTAACGTACAAAAGTGATAGTATATTGTGCGTCGAAGTTCTGTTCAAGTGAAAAAATTCCAAGACAACTAAATAAACATCATGTGCAGGTAAAGTTTTAGCGTTCTTCCAAGAATTCCTTTTTAAATCCGGTAAAAACTATAATCACTTTACTATATGAGTGTTAGCAATTAGTGATGAAGAGAAAGAAACGGGTTTTACACGTCCTTCATAAATTATTACTCAAGACATCTGCTGTACGCGCGTAGATTTCTTTGTCTTTCTTCTCAACGACATTAAAAAAACATCGACATCATGTCGGTAAGTAAATTCCATTTACCTACGTAGTATTCTAACAACTTGCGCTTGAAATGCTTAGCTGAGCAAGATGTTCACTATGGAGGCCTTTTGTCACTATCTAATTAGGTGATCATAATACATTTACTACATTGGATAATTTCATTTCTAATCTTTCATTTGTGTTTGTGAGAATGATGAGATTTGAGGAAGCGAAAGAAGTATGTAAGAACCGCGACGATTGGGGCTTCGTCCTCTCTGACTACCCCGTTCGGGATACAGCGTGAGGATATATGTATGTATTTTTTATTTAAAACGAGGAACAACATTGTAAATAATACGATCTCTTGAACTTCTTGGTTATAATCTGTTTGTTGTTTCTGTATGTCTTACGTTAATATTGTCTGTCATTTCCATGGACATCACTCTTAACAGGACTGCGCACTTGCGGCTGAATTGCGAGCCGAGCAATGTGTTCACCACGGAAGCCTTTCGTCACTGTCTAATTAGGTGACCATAATACATTTATTATATTGAACAACTTTGAAATATCCACAAAACAACTAACAGGTATCGCCTTTCACACGTCACGAATTGTTAGATTGAAAGAAATATAATATGATGTAAGCCTATAATAGAATGAGATGGGAATACACATATTTCGTCTCTATCTGTATCCTCAATGTTTGAATACTAATAAGCTGTTTCTTTTGACAGACAAGAACCAAACAAATCTTTGTTCGTTAGTACTTTTCAGTTTTAAATTATTTTTGAACTTAACTAGTATAAAATTAATATAAAATTATTGTGAGATAAAGAGCAAATGCCGGTTTGAGCGAGAAAGACTTGAGTGAATACATCAACACAACATCTATTTTTAGTAGATCTGTGGAAATTTCAAATATTTTTACCTATTCAAAACAAGGAACAACATTGTAAATAATACTATCTCTAGCTTCTTGGTTAAAGTCTGTTTGTTTTTCTTTTTCTTTCGTATCGTTTTGTTCATTTTTTCTTTCTATTCGTATATTTTATACATGTAAGTAAATGAATGATCTACATATGCAAATTGTGACCTATAGAACCTATAGTTTATATTTCGTGATATTTTAATAAATAAAACGAACTATTTTCATTTAATAAAATTTTATTACAATGGCTTTTAGCAATTATAAAAAAAATCTGGATTTTAGTGAAGGCTACACGTAACAGAGTTAATAGATTTACAGTTACTTTTTGCGACATCGAAACAACGTCCAACCACATTTGCCTTCTTTCTTCATTCTTTGGAGAAAATTGTTATCAAATTAAGACACGGAGGTTTAGATATTTCTCTTTTAATACATATAAGTAAAATTAACTTCTCAATATTAACATCTTAAAGGGGCCATTCACGTTGCAACGGTCGTAAGGACTGTCAATCGAACCGTTGCAATGCCACTTCTATTACCACACATACGTTGCTACTTGGTCGTACAGATTGTCCTACAGAAATGTATCACAGTTGTCAGATGCTTTTAGTGTGAAGTGGGATGCTCTTGCTTAGATAATATAATGAAAGAATATTATGAGTAAAAAGACAAAAGCTGCACATACTGTAGCATTATTTGAGTGCATGAGTGAAAGAAAAAGGAAATGTAAGTGGTCAAAGAAATGGTTGCTTAGTCAAATTGTCTTTGGAACGGTGAGATAATTACTACCAAAGAGCAATATTTCAATCATATGGCAAGTGTTAGAAAGACACAAATGACATCCCTTATAGCTATCCCTCTCGGCTCGTTTTACCTCTATCTGTGTCCGTAGCCTAAATTAAGTCCTAAATCTAAACTCGTAAGTTATATTTTTGCATTTATTATTTTTGATAGTCCGCAGTCCTGTTAGAGTGATACCTCCATGGTCATTTCATGCACATGACACATGAGTAAATGTGTTATCTACGTAAGTTTATGAACTATTGAACCCGTTGCTTGTCTGTTTATTTCTCGACTGCAAAATCGAATGAAAAAGTTTTAAAAATATAAATCAAATAGCCAGTGTGTTAGCAGGCGGAGATGTTAAAAGCACTCGCATACCTAGGCGAAAATGTGTGAGGAGAATGATGAGATTTGAGGAAGCGAAAGAGGTATGTAAGGACGGCGACGGTTGGCGCTCCGTCCTCTCTGACTAGACCCCGTTGGGGATACAGCATGAAGATATGTATGTATGTATAAATCAAAAGTTCGTAAATAAGAATTTTCTCCTTTTCTGAGAATGTAACGTACTTAGCAGCAAATGTAATCACTAAATACATGAAGAATCCACTCCAGGACTATATAAACTATGGAATTACTTGAGCCAAAAGCTCGATAGCAAAAAAGGCTTAAAAGTGTGGATCATATTTAGGTTTTTTCGAAATGATAAACCTACCCCGCAGCGCTCCCACAATATAGCCAAACAAAAACGACGCCTTATTTATTGAAAACCATTTGGTCATTTAATACACCAAAAAGTTGGATACATTAATGTTAATTAAGTACCCATGACAACGAGAAATTTTCATTCTATAACTTTGTCAAAAGTCAGTAGTTCTAGCGTAACACCTCAAAGTTTAAAAAAATTAAAGATGAGGCAACCCGAAATATCAGCATTTTTATATCTCTGGCAAACATTTGGAATGTAGGGCATAACGATAGGGTTGCAAATTTTTTTTATTAAACTTTTTTGTATGGACAACAAAATAAATGTATCCCGTAATTATTATAGCTGCAATATAGCAGCCAACATTGACACGTTGAATCCCTGGCGCATTTATATAGGTACCCCCTTTCACAATAACCTTGTATATATAGTACCTGTAAGTACAAAAAACACTGTATATAATATTGTTGTTGTTACAAACTAGTGCGCGATAGGGCTAGTGCGGCGTTATACTCGTAATTGCAAGCAATAGGTATTTAGTAGGCCGCGCCGTGCTGTTGGCAAGCAGCACAGCTTGCGAGAGCTACCAGACACGCATCTGTACAGTATTTCAACTGTTAGGAATAAAATGTATTATTACGTATTATTGTTCCTGTTGTCTCACGATGCCGGGAAATGGCGCTGAGAATCCATCACATCTGACTATGTTAGTCGCAGAGAAGCTGGGTGTGGAGTTGGGTGAACGTGATATAATCTGCGCTGGACGTGCTGGGTTGCGGCGTGGTGGCGCTGTAGATGTGGCGCGGTGGCTACCGGACCCACTGGTCCGTTTCAATGTTAACAAACGCTTGACTCGTGTGAACCGTCAGCTTTTCTACTTACACGACAGGCGGCCTCCCGGCGCTACTGGAAATACGTCTGAACCAAGGACGGCCGTATTTATACGAGACGGCGACAAGATAGCGAGGGACGACGTGTGCGGGTGGAGGCTGACATTACTAAGATTTTTGGAGTTTCTCCTGTTTGTCCGAATTAGCTTTCACTTTTTCTTTGCTCTTAGCATTGGTTCTAGCTTGTATAACGCTTCTCGCTTTTTGTATTTTGTATGTGTACTCTATATGGTTTATATATATTTACGTAATGTCTTGGTGTAGTGTTTTGCTTATTTACTCAGTTATTAAGATAAATATGATCTATATGTGCGTGTGAAAATCATTATATATCATTATAAATCACATAATCATTATATAAAACCTAATACCCCAAACACTTATAAATATAAAAACTGTTATATTTGTAGTTGTAACTATATTACATAATTATTTATTTTATTTAGCGACTATAGATTATTGGTATAATAGTTATTATACAAAAATGCTTGCAGTGAAATATCGTGGTGGCGATGGCGTGGCGTATTTATTCACTATGCTTATGCTTGCTCTTATTTATTCTGTTTATGTATTATGTGTTTATTTAAGCTTATTCACTGGTTTATTCATGTATATTTATAGGTTTTACTAAGTAATAGTTAAAACGCCTTAATTTAAAATTGGTTTCCTTAACCCAGGATCACTATAGACGGGTAATGAAGAATTTATTGTAGCTATGGAACGGCAAACTGTAGACATTATGGCTATTAATGAAATATGGCTCAGGCATGATGGGGAAAATCGTGCGCTGGTCTAATCCAATTATTTGGAGGTGCGCGGGCGCGGCGGCGGAGTCGGTGTCCACTTGCGGCGTGGACTTACTGCGCGTGCGTTACCCCTTCCGCTCCGCCTGTTGAACAAATGCGGCTCTCTTTTACGATGGCCGGCGGCGTGAAACCTGCTATACAGCTTATCGTCCGCCATGGCTGGACGTGGATATTTTCATTGACGCACTGACTGACACCATCACTTCCTTTTCTGAATATGACCACATTATCCTTATGGGCGACGTTAATATCAATTTATTAGTTACTGATGTCAACTCCAACAAGCTCAGACAGTTTTTAACATACACAAATCTGAAACAAATAAGAACTGAACCTACTCACTTCACTGATCATAGTGAAACTTTAACAGATTTGATATGCACGGATATTGTTGTCAGTAATAGCAAGATTGATTTGATACCTACCTACTCTTAGCCGCCATGCCTTCCTTAGCTGTGTTAATAATAAAAAAAAGAAAGCCTGTTCCTCGTTGGATTTCTTTTCGTTCTGTAAAAAATATAAACACCGCCATGTTTAATGAAACAATGGGTTGTATTGTTTGGATCGAGTTTTAATTCAAAGTAGTAGGTACTGAGTTCTGAGCACAGTTGCTCACTTGCGGATTATTTTTCCATGCTTGGGAGTGGCACAATTTGTCAATTTATTTTTTTGTTAAAAACTTTTACATCGGGAAAAACACGTACTACTCAAACGAATTTGATTTGTATTTCTATTCCAAATTTTTGATTTTTTTGTGTTACTATTTCAAAATGAAACATTTTGTTTTGGTTGTAAAATATATATATTTTATTATTTATATTTTTAAAATAAGCATATGAACATAATTCTTGTACTTATCGATATATACAATATCTACGAGTACATCAATTTTTACCTCGAGTACCTCGTTAGGGATACGGCGTGAATCGTCATTTTTTCGTTTAGTACGTGACGTTACTGTGCCGCCCCCTTACGTCCCATTCCTCTAACCTTGACAGAATAGTTTTAGAAATTCGTAAACATTTCAGTTGTCTAGGGTAGTTTGTCTGTGTGTGTAAGTGAACAGAATGGAGGAGATCTAATTAAACATGTGTAGCTGAACTTTTCGCGCTCTTCCAAGAAGTCCTTTTTAACTTCAGTAAAGCCTACTATCACTTTATTGGAAGTGTTAGGGACTAAATTGTAAAAAGAAAAGACGAATTTACTTTAAACATGTATAATAATAATAATAATTTTTATTGTGATACATAGGTACAGTAAAAGATAACATAATATACATAAGTTCAGCTATGTCCCGCCGCAGAGGCATACAATAAACACAGAAAACAACGAAATACAAAGAAAGTAACGTTATTTATATTTATGTTATGGCATGCGGTCACATTTTATCATTTAAATAATCATGTACATTGTAATAACACTTATCTATGAGTAATTTAAATAATTTCCTTTTAAATAACCTTAGATTTTTGATCTCCTTTACATTTCTAGGAAGTTTGTTATAAATATTGGGTATTTAGCAAAAAACACTTTTATGAAACAAAGCTGTTTTGTGTGGGTTTACTTTCATTTTATCCAAATGACTTGCGCTTTTATGAAATTGGAATAAATCAATGTTGGTTTTGGCGAAAATAGCACATTCATATATATACATACACGGAAGAGGTAATATATTTAGCTTTTTAAAGTAGGGTTTACATGAGTTTATCATTTTCAAATTGCAGATCGATCTAAGACACCTTTTCTGAGCTTTAAAAGCAAGTTCTTTGTCCGTCGAATTGCCCCAGAATATTAGACCATATCTAAGAACACACGCAACATAACCGTGATATGCAGAAAGGACTGCTGATTCATTTACTATTTTATTGAGTCTGTATAAAACATATGCTAATTGATTTAATTTTTTGCAAACGTGATCCACATGATTTTTCCAGTTTAATTTTCGATCTATATACAACCCTAAAAACTTTATTTCCTCTTTCTCTTTAATATGCTTATTTTTAAATGTAATATCGAGATCATTTGTTCGATTAAGCCTTTGCCTAAAATTCATACTTTTTGTTTTGTCAATATTTATTTTTAAATTATGCGACTCAAGCCAATTAATTATTAATGTCAAAGAAGTGTTAATATCAAAAGAAATATTTGAATTTGCATCATCACCTACAAATAAAACGGTACTATCATCAGCAAATAATGTCATTTGATGTTTAGTTATTGATGTCAGATCATTTATATAAATTAAAAATAATAATGGCCCCAGAACACTACCCTGCGGTACTCCGATTTCAACATTTCGATAGTTCGATAAGTGCGCAACCTCATTTTTTATTATTGAACATATTTTATTAATTTGTGTTGCACATTGTCTATTCTTAAGGTAAGATTCCATCAAATTATGTATGTTTCCTCATACACCACATCGAAATAGTTTCTAGAAGAATTTTATGATTTACGTGATCGAATGCTTTTGTCATGTCCATGTACATGGCAACAGTTGGAAGTTGCTTGTCCATATTAGTCATAATAGTGTGTAGAAAATTGTAAATCGCTGTGTTTATTGACTTGTTTTTTCGAAAACCGTATTGCTCAGGCACAAAAACATTATTAATTTCTAAAAATGTATATAATGAGGAATAAATTACTTTTTCAAATATTTTAGAAAATATTGGAATCAACGCTATGGGTCTGTATCACCATTTTTAAACAGCGGTTTTATTAACGTTAATTTTAATTTATCGGGGTAGACGCCATATTCTATACATCTGTTAATTAAGTAACTTAAGATCGGTGAGATTATACAAGAAACATCTTTAATTATCCCTGTTGTTATATCATCATAACCAGCACTTGTTGTATTTTTTAGAGTATTAATAATTTTGGTAATGTTATGTGGTATTGTAGGAGTCATAAAGATTGAATTTGAATGATTATATGTCAATATTGGATTAATGTCAATAGTGTTTTCAGATTTAACTACGTCAACAAAAAAGTCATTAAATATTTCTGTCATGTTTTTAGGATCTGAAAGTATTTTACCATTGGTATTAATTACATCAATGTTTTGTTTGAGACTCATATTTTTTACCTTATTTATTACTTGCCATGTTGCTTTAACCTTACTTTCAGAGATTTTGTGATTTTTTTGTAAGATTTATAATAGATTTATATCTTTTTGAATATGTTTTAAAGATATTTTTATTTTTCAATGTAGTATTTATTCTATATATCCATAAAAGTTCCCTTTTACGCTTGCTACATATTTTAATACCTCGTGTTACCCACTTCGGCCGGTTATTGACAAGTTTGTTCACTTTTTTGAGAGGGAAACATAGGTCATAAAACAGTTTAAAAGTTTCATGAAAACGAGAGAAAGCATCGTTAGGGTCCGTTATCTCATAAACGTCATTTACCTTATTTTCCTTGCAATAATCTCTGTTGAGTGTATCAGTATTTTATAATGCTATGTTTCTTAATCGGACATTTAAGTACTTGAGCGGAATGGTCAGAAAGAGCAAGTTCGCATATTTCGCCTTTACAGTTTCTGATATTATGTGCAATGTTATCTATGCATGTGCCACTAATTACACGTGTTGGTTTATGAAACTGAAGACGTAAGTTGTACAGTGCAAGCAAATTAATAAACTCTGAAGATACTTTAGTCTTCCTTAAAATATCAATATTGAAATCTCCACACAAAATTACATTTTTTCCCTTTAAGGCATAGTTAGTGAAAATTGTATGTAATGTAGAAAAGAAAACATCAAAAGCATCAAGGTTGTTGTTAGGAACCCTATAAATACAAAATACATATATGTCATTGTTCAATATTTCTATTCCTGAGCATTCGACTACACTAGGCACCGATACCTCGATAACATCGTGTAATACTCTGTATTTATAATAATTTTTTACTAAAATACAAGAACCTCCGCTTCTCCTATCCCTACAAAAAGCAGTGGCTAACCTATATGTAGGGACATTAACAAGCGGACCATCACCGGTAATCATATTATGTTCCGTAATACTCAGTACATCAATGGATTCATGCCCAATTTCATTTAAATAAACAGTTAGTGTATCGGATTTATTAATTAAACCGTTAATATTTTGATGTAGAACGTGCATGTAATTATACAAGAAATAAGCAATTACTATTATTATCATCGCTATTATCATTCAATTTGCAAGCATTTAGTATATTCATTTTATTACAGTCATTTTTCACGCATAAATTATTAACATTATCATCTATATTCTTTTCCACTGTCTGGATTACTACTGGTTCTGTTTGAGTGCTTTTCTCAATTAAAATATTTTTTTGTGTGCTTTACATACTTTTATTGCATGATAAAGTTCGAAGGGAGGTCAAATATACTTCCCTTTTCATTTTATAGTCAATGTTCAATATTTCCTTTAGAAGAGATCTGGCCGCATTTAAGGCAAAATTTCGCTTATATGGCAAAAATGTACCATAGTTCATATCCACAAACAAAGCATTTGTATAACGCTCGCAAATATATTTTAATTCGTGGTTTAAAACTGTTTCATTTAAATATTTGTTATAAGGGACTTCGCTTACAATAGTATTGGTATTAGTCGTAGATTCTAACCACATACTGAGTGATAGTTTCATATCAAATGGATTTTTGTCATTTACACCTAACAAAATAACAAAGTCATTTTTCGAGAGTTTCATAATCTCAGTTTTCATAGGTGTTACCACCTCTCTAAGAGTAGCATTAGGTTTTATGAAGCTGATAACATGAAATTTAGAACCCAGCAGCTCTTGTTATATTTTATTTACATATTTTCCTTATTCGTCCGACACTATCAAAACCTTTTTGTCTATACTTGAGTCTTCATTGATTTGTTGAATAGAGGATGTATTTCGTTTACACAATGATTCAGTAAACTTTTTAGAATTGTATGCGCAATCAGTTTCCGTTTGTGTTGTAATATTTGCACAATCATTATATGCTGGCTGAACCAGCAGATCAGTACAGCTATCATTTAATTTGTTATATCCAATTACATTGCAGTCACCTTTATTGATTTTCTTTTCTTTTAATTTCAATTTATTTTTAATTATGGGTGAAGAACATATTTGTATTAATTCTTTTATTTTTCGTTCTTTTAATATTATTGTTTCCAAAAGATTTTTATTCTCTAAGGTTAATTTGTCAATTTCATTATGAGCACTTTTTAACTGTAAATACAAATCTTCATTTTGTTGTCTCAATTCATCAACTTCCCCAAATTGCAATGTCGATAAATCGGGTAAACTAGCCAAATTTGAATCTATAGATAAGAATGAATTATTTTCAAGGCTACTCGAACGTTCCGGGGAACCCTCAATGTAGTTGTTTTTTTTCCTTCTAATGGTTATATTCTCCATTATGTCGATTTTAATCATTAATTGCAAAATTATTTGAAGTTTTGTCAAAAGTCAATATCTTATATTATTTACTTACAGTGAATCTTGAACAAACACTACATAAAAAACACTATAAAAACACCTCTTTCGAATATTAATGTTATTATTTTATCATATTCACGGGCAATGTAATATAACTAAACAAATTTTATTTATAATGGGCTAAATTTTATTACATATTTAATTAAAAGAAATATAAGACACTAGAAGCACCGTTATCACTTGGGTGTACTACCCTCTCTCCAAACTTACTTTCTTGTGTGCTTACTCGTGCATTATTTGTGCTGTACTCTATGTTTTCGTCATGAATTATAACAAACAATACTGTGACGTGTTATAAAAATTTATAACAAGTGTTTCTCCAGACTTACGTGATTAAGGTGATCGTCTTGTTGCCAATGCCTTAAGAAATATATATAAAAAAAAATTATCATGACAGGACAGCTCCTCTTGTTTTTAATCCTTCGAATCATATTTTTGTTTTGATTTATAATGAAAATTAAACGTATTTTAAATTGTGCATAAACATATTTTTGTTTAATATTAATAAAATACGTTTCCTTTTGCTATTTATTTAATCACAGCAGAATGCCGTCTTACCGCCAAGCTTTGTTACTTTCTTCATCAAACTGTCACGGTTATTCCATGTTAGAATTTGCTAAACAAGAAATATGCTCATTTCTAATGAGGTGAGTTAGTACTTCGTACATTTGTCTAGTTAAATAAGTCAGTTTCCCAAAACCCAAATACAAATCTAATGATTGTCGGAACGTTTATTTTTAATTGCCATAGACCTACAAAAGCTGGCAATATAGAACTAAAAATTTGCCCACCTAATTCACCTAAAGAGTAGTCAATTGGTTACAACTCAAGGAACAGATCGTCTGATTTGTGAGCTAATATTTGAACACTTAATTAAAAACGCGTTTATTATTAAATTGCTTATTGAAGTTATATCATGCTTCGTGAAATATTTGTGCTTTATTTCATGTAATTAACTTGTAATGTCTTACGTGGTGATATCTGATAATATGTGACAAAGTTTTCGTTTGCAATTACTTGTCTTGTAGCTCAATGTTAATTAAAGAAAGGACTGAAGCATGAAAAGAAATAGATTGAGGCAACAGTTGCATTAATTGATAACTCAAAAAGAGATAAAAAATGATTGGAAAAATAAGTGCATGCACAGATAGTAGTTTAGCCGAGAAAACAAAAAGTAAATCAAATTTTATTAAATTACAAAGGGAGGAATTATTATTGACTAGTCATTTTCGTATTTTTAAGCATTCAAAAACCGTTTTACTGTACATTTTATGTTCAAATTACACCCACTCAAAAATATACTCAAGATATATTGATTCAATTCAAATTTTATCTCTTGTACTAACTACTGTTATGTGGGATTTAAAAATTTTAAGTCATTTCAATTTTCTGTACAAAAATCTGAATCTTTTTGGTTTAAAAGATTTCATGATCTTTACATTTCAATTAGGTCAAGTCTCCGACCCAAAGTAGGCATTTGCAGTGAGCATACCCCATAGGAGTTTTTCTCCATATTCTAATACTTTAATTTATGGGAGTGTTTGTATTTCATTGGCACACCTACTTACTGTTTACTGAAAATCTTTAGCTGTCTACCTAATTATTTATAGACACTAATAAAATTATTTTTTATTCATGTTTTAGAAATAATGTTAGTGAATTAATTTTCATACCATATGCTCAAAAGGACTATAATAAATATACTGTAAAAGTAAAAGAAGTCATAGATCCATGGGGATTTACTGTTACGGGCATTCATACTTACCCTGACCCAGCTAATGCTGTTTATTCTTCTAAAGCCATTTTTGTGGGTGGCGGAAACACTTTTCTCCTTTTAAAAAGACTGTATGAAAATAATTTGGTTGATTTAATAAAGAAAAGAGTTGATGAGGGTCACTTGATATACATAGGAAGCAGTGCAGGCACAAATGTGGCTACAAAAAGTATTCATACAACAAATGATATGCCAATTATCTATCCACCATCATTTGATGCTATTGGGATAGTTCCTTTTAATATTAATCCACACTATATAGACAGATTAGAAAGTGATACTCACAAAGGTGAAACCAGAGATCAAAGAATTAATGAATATATGGAAATGCCACATGCAACCCCAGTTTTGGGACTGAGAGAAGGTGCCATTTTACTTGTTCTTAGAGATTCTTTGACTATAAAAGGAGTAGCTGGTGCTGTCCTTTTCCAGAAGTAAGTAGTTCCAAAACTATTGTTTAGATATTATTTCTAAGTATAGCATGTATAACTCAGAAGAGAAACCAGGTCTTTTATGGTTTGTAGTAATGATAGCAAAAAATAAAAAAATATTTAGGGAAACAGTGAGAATATGTTTGACATGCATTAGATCTCCTGCAGACAATATTTTTAAATGATTGAGAACCACAATAATTTTGCATATTGAAATGTAGTGATGACCATGTTGATTGTCATGAAAATTCAAAGATTGATATGTATTATTATGTACTTACAGAAGAGAAAAATTAAAAGGCACAGTACAAATTCCAAACTGAAGTAGAATACAGTTTTAGCAAACCAATCTCTATTTCAGATTTCCAGTAATATTTGTACAAAAAGTAGTAAATAGTAGTAATGTAGTAGTTAAAAAAAATTTTTTTTTTGGTATCGAATTACCATATAATGTTCAATTGATGTAAATGTTTACTCACAAGCAGTAATTACTTATCGGCCAATAAACCACTTTGCAAGAAATTCTAATCTTATGATGGTCTTAACATTTATTGGTATTTTATGTAAATGTGAGCAGTATAGTACAGATTAATTATTTACTAATGTAAAGTTATAAAGTACCTTATACATAAATAAATATTAATTGATAAAAAAAAAATTAAAAAAAACAAGTCTGACTACACAGATATAAACATAAGGCATTTTTATAATGAAATTTAAATTAGGACTACTTAGTTTTATGCATTAGAGAGCACCAAGTAGAGATTAATGAAGGCATACAAAAATTCAAGCTATTAAATCTTAAGATGCAGTCAGAGGCTACACCGGCCTCTTTGTGGCCTCCACGGAGTAAAAACAAAACTGATATGGTGACCTATAGAGGTTGTTAATGCTTTTGAAAATTATTTTTCGAATTCACCTACAGAAATAACTAATGGTTTAGGATTGTCTTCGCATAAAGCAGACGTTTTTGAGCAAAAATGTTGGAAAATGATTTCCTAATTTTCAATTTAGGTACAAATTTTCACTTCAGATAGACTACTGAATTCACAACAAACCAAATGTATTAAATTTTCCCTTTCTAATACAATAGAACTGGGTGGGAAACAATTACAATTAGTTAAGTCTGCCAATGTTCTTGGTTTAACTGAAGACAGTAAATTGCCCAGTGGGCACTGCCCACTGGGCAGACCATATCGGGGCATTGGTTAGTAAAATCGGTTCTGCGATATATGCATAGACGCATTAGGCAATTGACAGATGTAGATATTGCTAGGTTGATGTACATACTTTGCATATTTTCATAGACCAATGCCATAGGAATGGCCTTTTGCTGTGGCTTTTGATTTTTATTTTGCAAAAAAGAGCTATACATTCCCTCTACGATGATAATCTACGTATGAATGCATGAGAATCACTAAGAAATCATTTTAAAGAAATCATTTTAAAAATTCATTGATGTACTCACCTTGCCGTCCTTATACATCTTTGAAATTATTATGTATATGAGGAAAGATACAGATCTGTTTATAAAGAAAGGCAATATCACTAAAACAAAGCTGAGTATTCAGGTCTGTGTTAAATGTCTTAAACATGTCTATGACTATTTCTTTGTATTTTAACTGATTCAAAAAGGAGGAGATTCTATGATCACCAATAACTTCATCAATTGTGGACCGATTCTGAAATTTCTTTTTTTGTTTGATAGGGTATACTTCCGATGTGGTCCCATTTAAATTTCATATTAAACTTTTTATTCATGATTTCATACTTAAGGTCATGTTATTTGGTAAATATAATTACGTTTAATAAAAAAAGGCTTTGTAACGTATTATACGAAATAATGAACTCTTCAATAAAATGATTTTAATTATATGCTAAAAATAAAAATCGCCAGCTTTTTTTAGCATTCTAGATGTGTTTTTAAAATTTTTGAAGGAGCAATTACACATGTTTGCTATTTCAAATATTACTAAAACAATGTGCACTCAAATGTTGATTTGAGTGCACATTTGGATCCGACGTTTTTGGATTGTTGATTGTGTATCTACTTTTTTATTTGTGATTGAAGACTCCAGAATTAAAAATAAGTTGATTGTAGACCTGCCTTAGATATTTAAGCCAAGGTCACTCAAAAGGGAGAAATAAAACATTTTTAAGAGCAAACATTAAACCGCCTTCAAAAAGAAACACTGAAAAGTACAAAATAACGATCCTTTATTTACTTTATAAATACGATACACATAATTATATTTGACAGTTATTGACGTCGGTGTCAAGCCTACCCAATGACTAAGAAAACTAAAGGACCTGAAACAAGTACAAAATAATCGTGCCACCTAAACTTCAAGTGTCGCAAACAATGGCTGCCGATTAGTGATGTCCCAAATATCTACTACGTAGACGTCGTTGTTAGTTGTTGAAATAAATATTGTTTCCGCATCAGTATTGAAATAAAAATCATTTTGTACGATATCTTCAGAAAAAGGGAGGGCTTTTTTTTGTGTCATAAATTTGTACAAAGGTACTGAAATATTGTTCAAACTGAAAACAGCAGTCAGCGTAGTTCGATGCTATCACCATATAATTAGAAGCTGCGCTCAAGGCGATTTTAAGGTGTTATTAGCAACGATAGGATAGCTCCTTTCTGTCCTTCGATCATTTTTGTTCCATTGAAAGGAACCCTACATACAAACAAATTACTTAGGTACTTCTATTTGTAATACTTAATAGTACGTCCATGATTATTACAGATATAAAATTGCTTTTTAAAAGAAACCCATATTTTTATGAAGCGATTTCATAAATGTTGAAGATCAATGAACATAGGTCAAAGTAGTTAAAGAACAGCACAGTCCTTTTAATGCTTTTCTTTTCTTTATATGCATAACGTTAGTTCTTCTAGAGGTGATGGTGAAATTAAAATAAGTGCTATGAGAAACATACATACGGACCAACCAAGTCTATAGCCATGGCGTACTGTAGCACTTTGATAAACTAAATACTAGAATAATTAATTTTAATAAAATTAGTGATCTTATACACAGTAATTGGGAATAATATTTCAATTAGAAATAGAACACTGTGGACTTCTATTATTCAAAGAATTCGTACTTCCAGAGGTTAGCCCGTATATACAAACAAACAAATTTTATTTCTTTTCGTTGTAAAGAAATAAGTAATATTATAGTTTATAATATTATCTAGCGAAGAAAATCCACAATATACCGGCCTTTTGAATAAATATTTTAAAAGTTAAGATAGTAAATTGCTAGCACTACAAGGGTGACCTATGTCTGACTAGTCATATCTAATGTACCTATAGTAACATATTTTTACTGGGTTTGAAAAATAGAACTGTTTATAACATTATTGTTTGTAAAATAATATTTATATTAAGTACATAAAATTTTTAATAACATATTCACAATATTAATAAATATAGATAACTAAATAGCACAATTTTTATTAAATAATTTATGAATGAAACTTTTGAATACTGAGATTTGAATTTAAGCAGTCATCGTACTCATCATGTCGCTGTCGTTTTTTTGTACGTCAAGAAAAGAATGAAATAGTTTCCGACACCTTCGTCTCTTATTTCTGCTTTAGTTTTTTAAAAGATTCTTTAAATTGTACTGCATCTAGATTATTAGTAAAACCACTACAAGTTCTTATTGGTCCCAAAAATAACTCGCCGTGGTTTTGATTCACATCATTCAGAAGCAGATATTTAGAACTATGAGATTTTTCTCTCCCGGAAACATCAAATAAAAATTCAACCAGATTCTGTAAACAATTAATATTTTCCTGTTACTTTTTCACAATAATAGAGGATTTACATGGTCAAGAAATTAAAAAGTAATTAATTACCACTCAGAATATTTTCTCTGATTCCCAATAACTTTTGCGAGGGCAATGCTTCATACATAAAATTATTTTCTTAATGTTCTATCGAAAGAAGTTTCTTCGAAATGCAAATAACATAATATATATCATGAATACATCATATGGGTTCAATTTTCTTTTCTGATTATGTCAAGCCACTCTTTTTCTCTATAACACATGATGGTAATCTGAAACGAGATAATTACGACATATAAACAAGATACCTGTACTTATCGATATTTTTTTACTATAGGTACGTGAACAGCCCTAATTGCAATAACATCAAAAATGACATGAAGTAATTTACTATATTATATGAATAAAAACTGCTAATAACTAAAAATATACATGACTTTAATACAGTAAACTAAGAAACACAGTAATTACGATGTAAATATATACGACATCAGACTAAATTAATGAATTTCTGTTACGTACCAGTGCAATTATAGATTTCGTTGATTATTGCTTTTCCTCGATCCACATTCTAACACACTACACTTGGAAATTATTGTGGCATTATGCTAGCTTCTGCTTTAACAAAACAGTTCCAATATCCAGCACGAAATCACAGAAACATTAAAAAATATTAAATCCATTCATATGTTTTGACACTTCATGTACTTGTCAGCTTGTCGCAATAAATGGCGGACCGGCACGTTTTGACATTACAATGATGTCACATAAAAAAATTACTTTTTGAGAAAAGTACTGTTGTTTTCTCTTACACACACAAGAAGCCGTAAGTCAAAAAGAGACAACGCTACGTTTGAATGTTATGCGTTAAAATATATATAACTAAATGTTGCTATATATCAACACGCCATGTCCTTTAGTTTCCTTAGTCATTGAGCCTACCAAACGAAACTTTAAGCTTGGCACCGACTTCAGTAACCGACAAATTTAATTATATACGTAGGTATTTATATCCTATTTATAAAGTTATGAGTTTTGATTAGTAAAAGATAGTTTGTACTTTTCAGTGACTTTTTTTAAAGGCGGTTTAATTTTTTTTATTGACCTACATACAATAAATTATTACTTTTACAGAACCCAAGAAAAGACTGAATATCCAGTAGATGCTGATGTATCATTCTTACAGGATCATGAATAAGTTGCAACATAGTAAAGAAAACGAAACACGATGTTATAATATGGAATATATTATATTTTATTAGTCTTATAAAGACTTTTAAGGAAATGTATTTAAGAATTTCAAGAATTCAGATGTTATTATTCATAATCATTTTAATCCTTATTTTGACTTAATCTACATTGTATAATATGGTATTCTTTATACATTTTTATTACTTAAATCATTTCGTGATTTTATTTCACAACAACACTAATGAGCTGTTGATTTCATGACTTGTACAATGTTATAAGAATGTTTCCAATTTATGTACCACCTTCAATAAAAACATATCTATTACACTTGATTGTTCTTACCCAGGATAATCTGGATATTAAAACCTTTGTCAACCAGTTACAGTCGGAGCTTGCATTAACAATGCGCGTGCAGCGTGAAACAGTGAGGGTTGTGGTGCCACACGTGACTGTCCAGTGCGTTCTCCTGCAGGCAAGTGGCAGAGATATCGACGTAAAGCCAAATCGCGTCTGGCACACAAAGCACGAGTAATCTCACAGCCTGACCCAAATAACACAGCACGTTGTCTTTTTCTCTTTTCCATTGCCACCTATGAAAGTTATATTCATATTAAAAACTACTACCTAGTTATATTTTAAAAATATCCGATTGTTGTGAACAATACATATGTTTCCTATTATTTCAGCTTCATTACTAGTGATGGCAATAACGGTTATTTACCAACAATGAATAACAGTACTGCATTATTTAAAAATAAATGTTATTATAAAGTGGACTGTTACCCTGTTATATTGCTATTACGCAAAATTTTAATGAATGATTTCATTACAATATTATTGCCGCTTTGCCTTTTGTTACTGTTAATATTAAATTGTCATTAGGTCATTACTGACTGCCCAAATTAAAATGGACTTTACTTCAAAGGTAGAAAGTATGAAATCTTAAAATATGATTAGTAACAGTAAAATTTTATTTAAATAAATGGGAACTTTATTCCGCTCTGTGAAAGATTCAATATTAAAATTAGCAAGCAAGTTACCATTTAACCACGCGCGGCGCTTATCCATTCTCAAACAGAAACACACCTATTACGATTATTTATCAACAGACAAGTTTTTATAATGATAATAAAATGGTGTTCAATAATGTTATTCATTGCGTCAAAATAATTGTTATTGTAATAACAACTATTCAGACTTCATATTATGACGAATATTATGATGACTTTACGTCAGGGTAATAAACAATATCTATTAAAATGTGTACATAAATATCACAGTATATCAGTAGGTTGTCTACATAGAAAGCTAGAGTACGCGGTTTACATGTGTGTGCACTAATACGCACGTGCCGTTTTACGCTCACAACGGCAATATATTGGGTGAATATGGATAGATAACTATTCCGCGGTTGCAACGTCATTCGGGGTCGCACCGCAGCCGCAATTAGTCATTTATACATACATACATAACCTCACGCTGTATCTCTAACGGGATAGTCAGAAAGGACAGAGCGCCAAGCGTCGCGGTTCTTACATACTTCTTTCGCTTCCTCAAATCTCATCATTCTCCTCACACATTTTCGCCTACGTATGCGAGAGCTTTTTTTAGTGATTTATAATCGTCGTAATCCGCTTTCGTTCGTCTTTATTTTGTTCCTCACATTGATACAAATACAAAAATGATTAAATCGCATACATGAAAGTACTGTAGTGTCTTTGGATGCCTAAATAACAGCTATTCGAATTCAGTTATCGTTCTTCCATTATAACTAATAAATTCGAAAGGTAAATGGTACCTACAAAACTTTTATAACGTTTATAAAAGTTGGGCTGGTTTAAAAAATTATATAATATATAAAAACTATTATTATAAAAATTAGTGATCTCATCCGATGATTTTGTTATAATTATTGAGAGGATGGAGCAGGTGTTCCATAAAGCGTTCGAAAAGAAACATAAATTGTAAAATGGGTGTGTCTATATATGGACAACTGAAAGATATAGAATTCTAATCACCGTGTCCGTATTTCTCAAAAAATATATGCAAAAGCTATTCATTAGGATGAGGAATTGAGGATATACACTCTGTCAAGAAAGTACCGGGAAAAGATCAATAATACAAGAAATGTTAGTTATTCATCCAAATTCATTTTATCACCTTCAAAGTATGCTCCTTCAGAAACTATACACTTACGCCAACGAATAATCCAATCATCAAAACATTTTTTAAACGCTTTTTCCGGAATTGAGTTCAGTGCTCGTCACGAATTCTCCTTTGTCTTCTACCGAATGAAAACGGGTGCCACAAAGTGGTAATTTGAGTTTAGGAAAAAGAAAGAAGTCGGCTGGAGCCATATCTGGTGAATAAGGTGGTTGCTCGATGGTATTTGTTGAGTTTTTGGTCAAAAATTCGTTCACAATGATGGCCTTGTGCGAAGGCACATTATCGTGGTGCAAAATCCAAGAATTTTCTTTCCACAAATCTGGCTTTTCTTGTCGAATTTGCTCTCTTAAACGCCGCATAACGCCCAAATAATATTCTTTATTTACCGTTTGACCTTCCGGCAAGAATTCCGAGTGTACAACACCGCGATAGTAAAAGAAAACAGTCAACATGACTTTGACTTTTCATCGACTTTGGCGTGGTTTTTTCGGTTTCGCTTCAGTTGGAAGGCGCCGCTCTGAAGCTTGTTGACTAGTTTGCATGTCAAACTCGTAAACCCACGTCTCGTCACTAGTAACATTGCGTTTCATGAATGTTGGATCGGAATTGACTCGTTCTAGCATACCCTCAGCGACTCTTATGCGATTGAGTTTTTGGAGAAAATTCAGGTCTTTTGGGACTAGCCGAGCGGCAACATGTTTCATACCCAAGTGATTATTTAAAATGGTACGGATCGACTCGTGAGACACAGAAAGTTCGGCGGCTATCTCTCTCAAACTTGAATGAGCATTTTCAGTCACTATTTCCTTCACTTTTGCGATGTTAACTTCAGTTGCAGACGTTGATGGCCTACCAGAGCGAGGCAAATCTTCCATCACATCTCGACCGCTTTTGAAAGCTTTGTACCAGTCATAAGCACGTGTTTTTGATAAAGTCGATTCACCGTAAGCCTTCTGTAACATTTTCAGTGACTCCGAACATGAAATTCCATTGGCGATGCAAAATTTAAGACAAACTTTGTTTGATGTTTTTGTCCATTATGAAATTCGCAATATACACTAGAATGATATAACTAAAAACAGCACTGTATTTAATCTAAATAACAGATGCAACTCGAACTCCGCGCCAAGATGGAAAACAGTTGTGCCAATCTAACAACAACAAAAAAAACAAAAAATTGAATTTGGAACCATAAACAAATCATTCATTCCCGATACTTTCTTGACAGAATGTAATTTTACTCTTACCAGAAATAATAAGGCTTTTCGAACATGTAATCGACGAAAGTATTTTTCTGCGACTTTGTGATTTTCGATAATAAATTCACTATTTAAATAAATAATTAATAATAAATAAATTCAATCTTTATTCATTCATTCACAATACGATAGAGCTCTCGTTATAATACGATAGAGATAGTCTATGCATAGAAAACATAACTATACAAGAAATTAAATTTAACGAAATATGTAATCCCTGTGCATTGCTTTTTTTATTATGTACTCATATTTACAACTAAATGAGAACAGGGCAACCCTAGATATCTCACCGAAAGTAGGCAATTCAGTTACGTGCGCGGCGGGAGTCAGCCTTCTTTTTTACATATTTTTTGATAATACAATGGCAAAAGTGTTGCTTGTTTCGATTTCGAAACAGAACACTAGAAAAGAACATACTTGTATATAGGTATGTACATGACATACATAGAATTACCTGAATTGCTGCAACTGGATGTAAAGAATTAATGTCCGGCATTGGTACCAATTTCTCTTCTTCATCCACAACTTTACCGTTTTGTTCTGTATTTTTATTTTCTTCAGAATGTTCCGATTCTTTTTCTTTCTGACTTGCCTTTTCAGATTGTAAACGTTCAGCACTTTTATGCAGTATTTCCTGTACTGTATCTTTTCCCGCCATTTGAATGGAAAGGCCGAGACGTGCTAACACTCTTTCAGGCTTCCAGCGATCTCTGGCACCGCCAGATGGAGCTATTTGTTCACGACGACGAACGTCTGCTACAAGACTCGCCCAATCCACACCAAGGGCGTCGCCTAATCCAGCTGTTTAAAAAGGTTAATAATTAATTTAATAATAGCAACAGTCAAGGGCGTCGCCAGCTTATGACTAAGGGGGGGGGCCAATGGGGCAATATTATGGAGGATAAAAAATATGAACGCCGAGAGCATGAAGCGTTACACTTTGGAAGTCTTTGCCTCGATGACGATTGTAATAAGAACGGTTCTAATATCAATGTATAAAACTTCACAAGCCCTCGACAGCACAATAACTAAATCAAACTTTTAAACACAGTAATAATTATTTATTTTAACAAAAATAATATTTAATTAAAACATAACCTGCGGGGATTTTTTGCAAAACTTTCAACCACTTTATCATTAAAATTATTTAGGTTTTTATTTATTATAGCTCTCGTGTACACTCATCATGGCCAGACCATTAAGGCGATCTTCTGCCATGGTGCTTCTTAGCCATGTTTTTAGTCTTCTGAGGCTGCTAAAGGATCGCTCTACTGTACAGGTTGTGCATGGTAAAGCGATCAAAATTTTCAATGCTTTTTCCGTTTCGGGAAAGAAGGAATTTGTTTCTTTTAGGACATCAACAACTGTTAGATTTGTTAGATTAAGCCTATCGTGCCACAATTGCTGCCAAAGTTCGATTTCATTCTTTATGTTCGGTAAATCATAAAACTGGGCAATAGATTCACAAGTTTGTTTCAGATTTTCAGTTGTCATCTTTTGCATCTGCGCCAGGTGTAACTTAGATAATGCGAATGATGGCGTGTTTTCTTCAGCAAAACGTACTTCAAGGAAGGTGATAATTGAATCCATGTATGGTATTACTAAAGACCTCTTCCAGTATTCTGAAGGGCTTTCTGCTGGATGATTCCTTCTATGAAGTTGTTTCCCCGTAATACGCGGCATTGATGTAATGTCCTCCTCCAGTCCGACTTTCTCCGCAACAGCAGTAGCTTCCTTTATAATTTCGTCTGTCACTTTTTCCGGATTTTCACAGTGGTTTTTAATTAAAAGTAAAATCCTTTTAACGTGTTCCGAGGCTTTGACCACGTCCAAAGCTACACATTGGAGTTGGAGTGGAAAAATATGCCAGATAAAATTAAAAATGATATTCTTAACGATTGTTATACGTCTCTAGCTAGTATATCCGTTACCAAAGCTATTAGCTAAGAGAAATAAAATAAAAATACTAGCTCCAAGTCCAAGATTAAAGCAGTATATAACTCACCAAAAAACTTTCTGATGTCCATTTTGATAAAATGAATGGAGACACACTCAGAAACTTCACAACTCAACACTGAGATCTTATTATTTAATAAATATAAATCAATATTGACTAATACAGGCAAGCCGGTAGTCTTATATTCGCTTTCCAATTCGCTTGTTTAGCTTGTTTCGTTGATCGCTTCCAATTAAAAAGTGACTCGCTCGCAGCGGCTCACGTCTTTATTACCTAAACGAACATCATACTAGAATGTACGGTAACATTCTACCTGGTCTAGTAACTGCTACCAAATTCCAGAGAGTTCATTGAACAAGCGCCATCTAGCGTCGAGTAGCAATACTAGGTTTTACAAGGATTGTAATCGATTTATTCAACTGTAGGTGTTTCTTATGAACACTTACAGATGGATGTTCGTAACAATAACTTCTACTTTATTTAGGTATGCCGCATACAAATTATACAAAACTAACGTGAATGCTGGTGAAAGGCTGTCGTAGAATGAAATGCAATGCGCACACACACCATACCTACCTACATATTTTTACACTGTTTAATGGCCTTGTGTTTTGGCAAATCTGATAGTCGTGATGAAAATGGCGGCGATTTTAAAAACGGATGTCAAAATCTTAATGTTATTCTGAATATTTCAATACTTTCTACAATATACATTAAATTACGTTTTGTCATGCGATGCGGAATTTATTAATAGGTAAGGAAGTCAATTGCTCGCACTTTGGTCGCTTTGCGGCTAACTTCATTTGATCTCTAGGGGGGGGGGGGGGGGGGGGTGCAGTTGCCCACCCTTGGCAACAGTTGAAAATGAAATAATAGTGAAGTTCTGGAAGAAATGGTCGCATAATATTTCGAAATTGTATGTTATTTAAAACAGAAAATTTTAAAAATATAACTTGCCCCTAGTCCTTTCCTCTTCTAATTCACCATCAGAGATTTCTTCAAAATCTAAGTTGGTATCTTCTTCATCTTTAGCATCTTGCGACTCTTTTTCATCTGCAGCGCCACTAGTATCCTGTAATATAATAGTTTAAATGTATCGCAAATACTGCTAAACAAGTATAACAGTAAATATACCATATATCCATGTAATGTAACAAAATATGAATATTCATAAAATTACCTGAGTAGACTCTTTCTCAGAACATTCTGGTTTACAAATATTTTCTTCAATAGTCTGAGCAATTTGGCTATCTTCATCAAGAGTCTGATCTCCCATCTATTAAGTTAAATATTATAAAAGAATAATTTTGATTAGTAGTTTCTTAAATATCAAGAAAAACGAACAAGTTGTAAAATGTTACACTTACATCCTCTCTATTTAATATATCATCAGGATCATCGCTTATTTCACTAAGATCATCAGGTATAGGTTTATCTTCAATTTCAGTTTCTTGTCGTGCTGGTGCAGCGGAATGTGTTGCTATTGGTGGTGAAGACGTTTCTTTTGCCGCAGGCTCTAAGTCGTTTCTAACAGCACGACGTTTATTATCATTCCTATTAAGATCCATTCTCATACCACGACCATAATCATCTGAAAATGAAAATGTTGAAGGAATTTACTTTTTATACGCGGTAATCTATACTAATATTATAAAGCGGAGAAGTAAATTCTGTAAGTTTGTTTATATGTGGAAGGTAATTTCCAGAACTACTGCACCTATTTGAAAGAAGTCCGGACTGGTCGCTAATCTATATATATAAAAGGCGATGTATGTATGTATGTATGTTCCTTATGGACTCCGAAACGGCGGGACCGATTTCAATGAAATATTCAGGGAATCTTCAGATTGGCCCAGCGGGCGATCCTGTAGAGTTTGGTAGCGATCGGATCAGTAAAATGTTTTGTTTTTGTTTTTAACGCCCAGTGAAACGGGCTGGGTTTGCTAGTTATAAATAAAACATAATAAACCCAATGACTTGTCAAGATTATGTTTAATTAACTTATGAAATTTCAAGATCTACCATGGACTCTTCCGCGATGACCCATGGGATGGCCTCGATGATGCCAGCCTTCCAATTCCGTCTCTTTTTCACCCCACTCGTTCATCTGAATACATGAATATTTTAATAATAAACTAGATTTAATGTATAAACAATCGTAACATTGAAATAAATTACACATACCACAATGGAAATAAGGACAGCCAAGGAAAATATGGGATAGGATTAGACAAGGATTTCTTTTATTATAATCAATTGGTTCATTCAAATACTGACTTTTGTAGTATAAGCTCACCTGAGGGCAGAAGTTATGACAAAACAACATTAAATCAGTCAATATTAGCTACACAATTAGGCAAGTAAAATAATTATTACCTGATGGTCGTGCATAGGCCAATGTCGCTCCCTGCCCCAATCTCCTCCTGCACGATAATCATCGTTGTCCCAATCTTTATGAGGATGAATATAGCCACGCTCACGATCCATCGAACCCGATCGACCTTCCCATGAGTGATCACGACGAGAACGTCGTTCCTCATACCCTAAATCAATACATTAATTATAAAACATGTTGTCCCGATTTAATATATACTAATCTCTATTAAAATTGTTATTTACTCTTACCCATATCACCACGATGGTCACCAATGTGTTCACTATATATCCTTTCATCATCATCGGGATAACCTCTAGGTGGTCCAGGTAGGTCATAACCTGCATCGTAATGTCTTTCTCCTCTACCTTGCATGTTATAACCAGGTGATCTATCATCCTCTCTGGGTACATCATCATACCGATCATCGACCCGATCATAATGTTCTATAGCATGTCCATGGTCATATTGGCGATCCATTGGCATATCATAATCACCTGGTTCTCTGTCTACACTATCCAATCTATCTCTTTTACCAGACCTATCTCTTTCGAGCCTGTCCTGCTTACGTCCTCCTCTTTCTGAATGTGTGTCTTGTCTATCTTTTGAATTAGCGGAATTTTTATCAGTTTCAAGAGCTCTATTTGAGATAGCAGCAAGTGCAGCGAGCCGTTCTTCTGGTCTAGGTAGAAGTCTTTCCATGGGTTTATTAGGTTTTTCTAAACCTTTATCTGATCCTCTACTGCCTAAGCCCCGACCTCTTCTTTTTGTATCATCCCTTTTATCCTTATTTCTATCGCGTCCTCTGTCTTTACGTTCATGTCTGTCTTTATCATCATATTTATCTTTTCTTCTCTCCATTGACCTATCTTTATGATCACGAGCCCGTTCACGTTCTCTGCTAACTGATCGCTTTCGATGTCTGTCTGAGCTGAGTTCTCTTCTAACCTGTTTCTTTGGTGACACAGGCCTACTCCGTTCAGAACTATCTTTACGCCTCAGATCTTTTGGATGAGATCCATGTGGACGTGGTGATCTGGATCTCCCTTTTCTAGGCGATCGACTACGACCTCTATTGCGTTCTCTATCTTTGTCGCGATCTTTATCCCTCTCTTTATCTCTATCTTTGTCTTTAGTGCGATCTCTATCTTTATCACGGTCTTTAAGAGAGTGAGGGGAAATACTTCTATTTTTTTCTCTCCTTTGTGGAGATTTGGTATGTTTTGATGCATTTTTGACAAGATTCTTAGATGTAATTGGAGGTGTTCCTCCTGACTTTTTACCTGGTGATAAAGATTTTTTGCCAATCGTTGTTTTTGTGAGAGTTTTTTTCTTTCCGCTGTCATGCTTTTTTATTACTCTTTCATCTTTTTTCAAATTAGATTTTTTTGACACACTTCTATCTCTTTTTAAATCATTTTTTAAAAATTTCTTTTTGGATGGTATATCACCATCTGACGATGAACTGGAATTTCTCTTTAATTTTCCTTTTTTTCCCTTCCTTCTAGCCAACCTATAACAAGGTTAATAATGATCAAAAAACAATTACTTAAATTATTTTCACAGAACACATTATGGTAAGTATTAATTTATGCTTTATTGTATTTTACCAATACAATACCTCTCTGACTACCCCGTTAGGTATACAGCGTGAGGATATATAATGTAATGTAATATGTATTTTACCACATTTTTATTAATTCGCTTTCTTGTCTGTCTCTCCAATTCATATTTTACTATTGATTTTAAATTACCTTTAAGTTGATTTAGGGTGGCTTACACCAACTATTTATATCTCGATTTAAAGAAGTGACATCTCATTTGCATGAACTATTTAATAGTTGAGATGTCAGTTCCTTAAATTGAGATTTAAATAGTTGGTGCAAGCCACCCTTAGCCTTGAAACTTTAAAACATAGCTTAGATCTGGGTGACAATGCAATACACTTGTAAGTTTCGATTTAAATTAATGATTTATGAACGCATCTATAATGTGACAAACACCGAACATTGTAATGGCGACTTGGCTATCGGCTGTCACTGTGACTGGTGGTCTATGAACTGTGATCATTCTCTTATCGATGTCAGAGTGGCTCGTACGTATTACACGTTCGGTAGAACGTAGATTAATTAGGAGGATTATAATATTTAGGGTGGCTTCAAATGGTTAAAAAAAAAAGCAAAATGGCAGGGCAAAATAGTTCGCTTAAATAGTTGGTGCAAGTCACCCTTAGTGTTTTATGACATATAAATGGTCAATTTACGAAATTTATCCCTTTTTTCCCTGATCTATGGATAAATATTAGTAAAATTACTGACAATCCTATTGACTTAACCACAACCATTTTAATTATGTAAATGTTAAATTGTTCGATTAAATAGCTGTAATATATACATTTTATACATATATTCACGCCTAACACGGTAGTCAGAGTACTAATGACTTCGCCTAATTCCTGACACGAGTGTGGCGATTCGTAAGGATCGTTCTTTGTCAGAGACACAGTCGCCACCTCTCATACAGTTCTCTATGATAATCACTCTATCGCTGCAGAACATATTTTTTGTCTGTTAGCAAATGATGTTCTTTCGAACGAACTTTCTTGAACATTCTGCAAGGTGACGGACCACTTCGGCACTTACGTTTCATTCCAAAATTATTTGGAATTTTTCTCGAAGTTGTCCGACATCTTATTTTCATCTAACACCTTACACCTTTCACGCTCTTTCACTAATGCCTTCGTTTTTGCTTTCTGTAGCTTATATTATCTCTCTATCATCAAATCCTTCATACTGCAGCTATTTTTGGTAGTAAGGTAGTCCTCGCCACGCTTTTTCTTGTAAACATACTATCACCTCGCCATCCCACCACACATCACGTATTTTGCCATTCCCAAACATATACGTTCCACACTCTTCTTTTGCAGTCTCGATCATACTATCTCTTAAGGTTCTGCCAACATTCTTCAACATCCTCGTTCGTCACTTTCAACCTATCGTCGAGCTCACGGGTTCCACTCTTTCATATTCATTCCTGGTGGTCGCATCTTGCAGTTTCCAGCTCTTGATGCGACATATCGCTGCATGTTTGGACGCTACGCGACATCGCCATGCTGCAAACAGACCGTTATTCCAGTTACCACTAGAAAGTGGTACGTTCCCAGATCGGCTTCTCTGTGTGCTTTCGTGTCCTGATCTGCTTTTTGAGCCGGCTGTTCACCAGGAATTAATCAATTATTTTCCTTTCATCCTTCCTTTCCCAGGTGTACTGATAATCCTTTTGTGCTTAAATAAGGTATTAGCAGCAAAAATATCCTTTTCCATACACACTAACACAATCCCACCAGCATCATTCACTCTTATCTCCATACTTGCCTAGGACAAACTGAAATCCTGTTCGAGCTGTCCCGACCCCTCCATTCATGTCTCTCATTCTCGTCAACCGTCGTTAGAACTTCCCTAACATTCTCCCAAAACTGCTCTAGCTTTGGTGGCATATATACCACCAAAACAAAAATCCTCGTCAACCCTGTCTTGAGACGCAACCAGAGCAGTCAAGGATTTACACATTTATACTCAGTTACACAATTAACCAAACGAGAAAACAGTAAGACGCCTACCCCTTGGCATACCCTTTCTTGTGGTATCCCTGACCACAAAACGATGCCTCCTCTAGGCAAGTCGCCAAGTTCACTGTCCCTTCGCTTGGATTCGCTCGAACATAACACATCCAATCTTTTTTCTTTCATAATATCAATCACTTCATTAATCTTCTCTTCAATCCTACCTCTCACATTCCACGCAGCTATTCTGCACTTCTCCCTCCACTTCTCGCCGCACAGCGTGTCAGGTGGCGGTCCCCAACGCCGGACTGCACTCACACCAGTGGGGACAAACCGGTGTACGTCGCTATCTGGGGACGCCTACCACTATTGCTAACGTTGTCCCGCATGGTCAGCATAGGGGAGGAATTGCAGCCCTGAAAAGGGCTGGCAGGGGTCGCGACGAGCACGCTTCCTCAATTGACCCGTAAATATACATTTAATAAATAGCTGTAATCTAATAAATAAAACGGAAAACAATATAAAATATTGACAGACAGTGGGTAGTTCCATTAGGTTCTACCCACTGTCTACCTTCATTTTAAAAATACTATAATTAAAAGTATTTTATGTAAATAGGTCACATCTCTGTTCTCTCATGCCATATCTCAGCAGTACTCTGTCGACTAATGCAATGAAAACGATATTATATTGGTTCCTTCGGATCTATAATACCTATGCTCTTAGTTCAAGAGCGCTCCCTACTCCCTGTGAACGACAAATTTTATTGAATGAAGAAGCTATTACCACAGATTAATTAGTTTACTACCGTAAACAGATGGTCAGTGGCATAGAGACAAACTGTCCCACATTAAAACTGGCAACGCAACTGGCTAGAAAGTTTACATTTAAATTGAACTAGATGGCGGCATACTCTGAATACATTGATACTGGTCACAGCTATGACTTTTTTCTGTCCTCTTTACAATAGATGTCTTTAGTCATTACATATTTCTATTACACGAAAGATGGCGATAATAATGAGGCGGTCCAAGCAGATTAGTCGAAAACAAAAATTCAAAGTGACAAAAACTTTTGTGTGCTACGTAAGTGTTCCATGTTTGAATTTCGAGTATGACGCATCGACACGAATTCTACTATGGAACACTTTAAATTAATTCTTCCCGAGTAAGTCGATTATGATTTAGTACATTGGCTTCTTCTATTGCATGAAAAAATTATTTATTCAATTTGACTAACTTTTGTTATCCACATTTTTTCTTCCCATGCAACGAAATGATGCTTAAATAAAACTGAGGCGATGTGCATTAAAAGAAAAATTGCCAATTGTACTCCAATTTTTATGGACATCTCGCACTTGACCAAAAAGTTTCATAATGTCAATCGAGTGAAAGTAAGATAAATACAGTAGAAGTGCGATATCTTAGAAATATGTGCGGTGTCACCCTTGCGGACAAAATAAGCAATGAAGAGATACGCAGTATGACAGGGTTGCACGACAATGTTATTGTAAAAATAAAGAAAGTAATGCTAAGATGGTTCGGGCACATGGAAAGAATGAGTGATGAGACTGACGAAGAAAATCTATAGAGTAAAAGTGAGTGGTAAAATAAGCCAAGGAAGACCAAAGCTGATTTATGAAGATCAAATAGCTAGAGTGTTAGCCGACGGAAGTGTTAAAAGCACTCGCATACCTAGCGAAAATGTGTGAGGAGAATGATGAATGAGGAAGCGAAAGAAGTATGTAAGGACCGCGACGCTTGGCGCTCCGTCCTCTCTGACTACCCCGTTGGGGATGCAGTGCGAAGATATGTATATATGTAATATTGGGTCCTTACATATGAAATTGGCGTTTTGTACGGGAGGAATATAAAGTCAATTTTTTTTTTGTAAAATATATTTAATTAATCAAAGTATGCACCGTTGTTATCTATGCACTTTTGTCATCTTATAGGTAGTTCATTGATCCCTTTACTAAAAAAACCATGGGGACGAGAATCAATAAACTCTTTGAAGGCGGTTTGGACTGCCGCATCGGAGTTGAATTTTTTTCCGTGTAAGAACTTGTCCAAATTCCGGAAAAAATGGTAATCTGTTGGAGCAAGGTCCGGGGAGTACGGTGGATGTCGCAGACATTCCAATTGTAGCTCATCTAATTGTTTGTTGTGCAGTGTGTGGTCTTGCGTTGTCGTGAAGCAGCAGTGGCCTAGAGCGATTGACCAATCTCGGTTGTTTAGCAGCTAGTTCTTCCTTCATGATTTGCAGTTGCTGACAATAGATATCTGCCGTAATCGTTTGGCCAGATTTTAGAAAGCTGTAGTGAACGACACCGGCGCTAGTCCACCAAACACTCACAAGTAACTTTTTCTGAGTCAATTTTCATTTAGGGCAGGATTTGGCTGGGTCTCCAGGGTTCAGCCATTGCGACGAGCGCTTCCGATTATCGTACAGTATCCACTTTTCATCACAAGTAATGATTCGATTTAAAATCCCTTCATTATTGTGTCGGTTGAGTAAAGTAACACAGCAGTCGACGCGTGTTTGCAAGTTCGATTCATTCAATTCATGAGCTACCCATCGTTCAAGTTTTTTTACTTTCCCGATTTGCTTCAAGTGTATTAATACAGTTTTGTCACTTACCCCGAAGCCTGCAGCTATCTCTGAAGTGCTTTGTGATGGATCCGCTTCCACAATAGCCTTTAATTCTTCATTTTCCACTTTGGTCTCCGGCCGTCCACGGGGTTGGTTCTGAAGGTCGAAATTTCCAGAACGAAAACGTTGAAACCAAAAACGTACCGTGCTTTCTTTTGCGACGCCAGCGCCGTACACATCATTAATCCTTCGAGCTGTTTCTGCAGCACTGGTGCCACGGTAGAACTCGTACTCGTAAATATACCGATATTTCATGTTTTCCATTGTGCGGTAATAAGCGCGCCAAAGAAAAAAATAATGAGGAAAAAAACAAATGAATGACTGTTTTCAAAACTCAAATGTACCAGCTAAATGAATTTATAAATTTGAATTTGGAATTCTTAACTAAAGAGGAGATATTTCAGATCAAAGTGGTCAGTACGACAAAACGCTAATTTCATATGTAAGGACCCAATATAATATATGCGTATTTTATTTTTGTCGTCTAGACCAGAGCCAAACGTTCTAGTCCCGAGCGTATTTAAAAAAATTATTTCTTTTTCTCTCTGGCGCGTGACTACTCACGTCGTCGTTATCAGCCAGTAAATTTTTTCAAACTTTATTTTCGTTTGACCTCTTTGATCGCGGAACCAGTACGGAATAATATTCGTGTTCCTTATTCAAACTCATTTCTGCTTCTATGAAAGTTTATTATGGAGACTTTTTGGCGGGAACGGAAATTAGTTTATGGTAATAAATATTATGCTCCTTTATCGATTAGAAAACAAAAATAATCACAATCATAATCGTAGATTATTAAGCTCAATAATCGTAAACATCGTTATCGTTAAGCGATAATAGACTTTTTGGCGAGAACGGGAGAGGTGAGGTTGTCATTTTATTTAAATTTTCTATTTTTTACATTTTTAGGAGTTTTAAAGTATACAACAGTGATAGTATATTGTGTTTTAAAGTTCTGTGTAAGTGACAAGAATGGAGGAGATCTAAATAAACATGTGTAGCTGAAGTATTGGCGCTCTTCCAAGAAGTACTTTATAACTTCAGTAAAGCCTACTATCACTTTACTGGAGGAGTTTTACGATAAGAAAAAACTAATTTACTTGTGATTCTACACTATGGATTACTTATTAATACGTGACATTGGCAAATACGCTAAACTGTGCGCCATGCCATAAAGGAAGAAGAAAAGAAAAAGGGCGGGAAACTTCGTTTCACTAACTTTCGACTCATATTTACTTGGTTAATGGTTAAATGCAATCTGCGAAGCCAAAACAAAGAGAAAAAAAAAGTTTATTATGTGAGAACACCTATTTCGAACTCATTTATCGAAGATCCAATCATTACGTAACGAATAGATGGAATAAAAGGTAAATATTAGTCGTGAAGTATCATAGATAAATAGTTCGTTAGGTAGTTTTTTATTTAGGTGCTTTCAGCACACCCTGATGTATTTCTTATTTCGTTTGTAATTTTACTGAATTAAAATATTTTGATTAACTTATTTACTCTATAATGCGCTACTCTATAGTGTGCTTCCTCTGTATCTTTGCGGCATGAAAAAATATTAATTGGTTTTTTAATTTTAAAGGCTATTATTTCAATAAACTAAAAAACGAAATATTTTATGTAAAGTAGAATTATTTTTAAATAACGTTATTATTTTTTAAAATCGATTTGATACCCCTTTTCACCCCTTTAGGGGTTGATATCTTACATTCTGCTAAATACATGTTTCATTGATTACCCGAATGAATCTGTATACAATATGCAATTTTTTTTGTTTCAATATTCTTTGACACTCCTTTTCACCCCGTTATGAGTTGATTTATCAAAATTTGCTAAATCCGTGTTTCCTAATTTTTTTAATAGATTTTATCTTGATTTTATACAGAAAGTGTGTTTTTTATTTTTATAGTACTTAATTTGACATCCCTTATCATCGCTTCGGCGGTTGATTTTTAAAAATCGACCAAATGCATATTCAATTATTTATTTATAGTTTCTGCATACTTTCAAAGTTTTACCACAGATTAATTAGTATACTAACGTAAAGTTTTACTTTGTTACACGTTTTTAACTTTTTTCATAAAAATGAAAGCTGTTCATAGGTTAATTTTTCTAAATTGAAAAAAATCACATCCAAGTAATTATTGAATATTATAATATGGGTACACAAAGTTTTGGGTTCAGAATTTGGTTTTAAATTATTTTATTTACATACTGTGTAAATAAAATATTTAAAATCCATTTTACATCCTTTTAACCTTTTTAGTGGTTGAACTTGTAATAACCCTTTCTACATCGTATAAGAATCTCATGTGTAATTTGTCTGTCAGCCATCTTTTCCTTTTATACATATAAGAAAATTAGGTACATTTCACTATGGCGTTGTTTTGTTGACGAAAAAAAATTATTTTTTTTCACAAGCTAGGTATTTCTTCTACAATGTTTGCAATAATTCTTGATTAAAAGTACTAAAGGGCTAACAAAAAAAACAAAGGAAGGTCTGACCGCATTGCAGGATCCGAACCCACGATTTCGGCGTGGTAGACCTACGTTCTAGCCATTGTGCTATAGGTAAACTGCTGCAAAAATAAAAAAGTTTCGAAGTTTAGTTTCGAAGTTTTAGCTAAGTCGATTTCTTACCCTCCTCAAACCATATATTGTAAATTTCATCGAAATCGCTAGAGCCGTTTTCGAGAAAGCGATATCAAATATATATAATATACATGGTATTACAAAAGTCCCCCTAATCCGTGAAAGGTATTTATTATAAGCATGTCAAGTAGAGAGTCCACCTATGAGATTACAAGTCCTGTGATATTTTAATTTTGATAAAACTTAAATAATTTTAACGATAAATAAAAATATCGACTAAACTGACAGCATCACTATTTTGAGTTCATGACCCATATACAATCCCACGGAGTAGTGAATTACCTGCTAACTACCTCATTCGCTAGGCTACTAGGAGACCACGCCCACAGCTGTTAGATAGTTGTGTAGATAAGTATCTATTGTTAAATGCTATGTGCCGTTGGCACGCGCCTCGCACCCGCAACATAGTATACGTATACCTATCGTTAGCAATTAAATCGCGCGTTACTTAGTAGATAATAAAAAATAAAAGCTACTTCGTTTAGGTATGCACATACCTAAGCAAAAATGTGTGAGGCGAATGATTTTGAATACGATCTTCACGGTACTTATATAATTTTATAACTGTCATGTTGAAATTGCAAAAAAAGAAATGTAGTGTTTATAAAATAATGCCTGTGTCAAAAGTATGCGTTCGCACGAGAGCTAAAAAAAGCCTTGTGTAAAAAGCGTCGGTGGCATATTTTGTTTAACCGCTTCGATCCTCAATGTTCATATGAGCCTTGTTAAAAAATCACGTCTTAATATTTTGCTAGAGGCGGATGCACGATTTATATAGCTGAAATTCCCGCATTAGCTATTTATATATCCATCCATCATCATATAAGTCCATGGACTTATAATAAAAGTTAAAAAGACATGGCATATATAAGTGCGAAGTGATTTTATGACTTCCATGATAAGTGCGATCGCGCACGGAAAGTCAGAAAGTCTATCTAAATCGTTAAAAACAGCTCACGCTAAAGAGTTGAAAAGGATCCTGTGCGAACTACATTATAAACCTAACATTGATATTATTATTGAATACCGATTATTTTCAAACTGTCAAAAAGTCATGAATGAATCAATAAAGTAGTACATACATGCATATCTTCACGCCGTATCCCTGACGGGGTAGTCAGAGACGACGGAGCAATAAAGTAGTAATTTCTGTAATTAGGTAGGTAGGTAGGTAATAAAAAAATCGGCCAAGTGCGTGTCGGACTACGCAGTGAAGGATTGCGTAGTTGGAATGCACAATATTCATTTAATTGCCAGCAAAATTAAGTTTGTATTTCATAGCATTTCTCAATAATACTGTAAGAAACAAAATATTTTTGCGGCCGCTGAACGTGTAATCGAAAATTGTATTGAAACTAATTTTCGTAGAAAGTGCTTTTTAAGATCTACTCTCTCAAATTTTTTTCAGAATTTTCCACTCCATCCATAATTGAAGTTTGAGAGAAAGGGCACACTTTTAGGGTTCCGTAGCTAAATGGTAAAAAAACGGAACCGTTATAATTTCATTTGGAAAATTGATTTGAATAAGGATATACATACATACATATCTTCACACCGTATCCCTAACGGGGTAGTCAGAGAGGGCGGAGCGCCAAGCGTCGCGTTCCTTACATACTTCTTTCGCTTCCTCGAATCTCATCATTCTCCTTGAATTTAATTGAATTAAATAAGAATGTATCGTGCAGTTTTTGAGATATGGGGTATTTTCGGTTATGCGCTCAGTGACTGCAGAAATAAGTTTGTCTTATAGTTCACTGTGAAACGTTATTAAATGGAAATTCGTTTTTACGGGAGATTAAATTAATATTGCGCATCCCGTGTGGAACCCTTCCCTGCGCGTGGTCCGACACGCACTTAGCCGGTCTTACTACTTTAGAAGTGCGAATATCAGAAACTTAGATAAGTCACTTCGAAACCACTATGTCATTGAACACCTATATATGTATAAATCACACGCTAAGTGTGCTGGGATCTTTTTTTTATACTTCAGTTACATTTTCAAGATTTCGCTACTTGTATAGCGGTTTGTGAAATACACCTATCTTCCAAATTCTATCTATGTAGTGCCAATTATAGTCTCCGAGTAAAATGACTGTCATACGGACAGAATGAAATTATAAGGGTTTCGTTTTTTGCCATTTTGCTATGGAACCCTAAAAAGGGGAATCTGACCAACTATCGAAAATCAAAACTGTCGAGGTTTTAATGTTTAATGTAGATTACAAACAAATAGGAGAAGTGTTGCGCAGGAACTAAATTCAAAAACCCCGAAAGCATCGTTGGTTAAAGTCCAAGTTTTTAGGCTTTGATGATTTGATGTCGTTTGCTTTGTTTGCGAACCTATTGTTTAGATCTGTTAATTTAGATCATAATAATTTCCGAAAATAGCGTTATCGCTTATTTTTTTACGAAAATATTTCTCAAAAGATTTGAATTGTCTTCCAAAATAATTGCAAAAAACCCCAATCTGGCAACGCTGTTTGAAATGTAAAAAGAATAACTTAGGTCTATAACCTACCAAATAAAGAAGTTAGTGGTTTGATTTAATCCTTGATATTAAAGAACATCATCTTTTTTTGTAATGTAATGGCCCTCTGTCGCGAAATAGAATTGTTTTGACATATCTATATATCCCTTTTAGTTTTTAACTTTACCGAATTGAAAAGTCAGTGCGCTTTAGGTATCATCATCTAATTAGAGCATTATCCTAATTTTGTTGTATTATGAGGCCATCTGTCGTTGAGTAGAATAAAACACTTGCGTTCATACTCTCTAAACATTTTACATAAATATAAAAGGTATTACTAGATGCCACTGACATTGAAATTTAATAAAAGGTTTTTCATTTTTATAATTGAAATTAACACATAGAATGTGCGTAAATCTAAAAGTATTCAGTTCTAAATACCAATACAAACTATATTTTTGGATACATTTGCAATTACAAAAGAATTACTTTATGTTCACATTCTACCGATACTGGTAGTGACATCTTTCATTGTTCTTAGTGTACCATGAAATCTAATGTATGTCGCTGATACCACATCTATTACAAAGAACGAGTCGGATCAATTACGCTCTTCGTTCAGGAGAGTGCAACAATGAACTACATTGAACTCGAGGAGCGATATGAATCTTGTTCAGTCGGAGAACTACATTAAACTAACTCGAGGAGCGGAATGGATCTAGTTCAGTTGGTAACTATAAGGAAATGGTTCAGTTAGTTCGTCATTCACGAACAACTCAATTCTAATTGGCACGTAGCTTTGTTTATTGTTAACACCATTAATCTATCTGGTAGCAACCGTAGCAAACCATAGCAACTGGGAAGACAGATTTCTAATCTTTAGTTCATGTCACAGCACAAAGCAGTGGGCCCATTATAATATAATTTTACAACTTTGTTTATAAATATCTATGGGTGTCCTTGGGGACGAACTCCGAGCGATACTGTACTATATTGTGTATTGCTTTAACTTTAGCAAAAGCACCTACATAAACCAAGAGAACCGAAAAGTAAAGCATTTCATAGGTGAATTAATCTACATGTCACATCATTCTAACAATGGCGGTCATATTGGTTTTCGTTTTCGTGTAATTTGTGTATTATTGTGAATCGTGTACATACGTTTATGCTCAAAATGACCGATTTTGGCTTAGAAACATGCAAAAAAAGTTTACAAACTTCAAGTTGGTAACGAAATAAGTTTTTTTAGAATTTTTATCTGTCCAAGGGTGCGAATTTATTTTTAATTAGTAGAGGATGTGACCTTGAGTTTTGTTTAGTAAAGGATAATTATACCCAATAATGATAACATAACTAGTGGTTTCTAGGTCCTAATACTAGTAGTTTTAGACAGGTAAATACTAACCTCTATACAATCTTTAATTTTAAAATAGTATATTAAACATAATAATATGTAACTAAATATTTGTGTTAAGGAATGTCACTGTATTTCCTTTATATGCATTTAACACTTAATATTAATTATAAATATTATATGTATTTATCAAAAACGAAAACAATATAATAAAAAAAATCGAAACTTGATTTGGAAAAGTATCAAAATTATATTTTGTACTGAAGTCGCTTCGTTACTCACACTACAATAAAGCTACGAAAGTCGCACGCATAAATGAGTGTCTGAGCGCACCAATACCTAAATTCAAGTGATGAAACAGATGGCACATACCATCACTCACCCAAACAATTGTAATATTTAGATAAGGTTTTTGAGCAACACTGTATAATTACGAAGTATCTAATATTGATTTAAGTATATTATAATTTAAAATGTTATTGATAAAATGAAGAAAGGAATGCTAAGATGGCAGATTTTCACAGATATTTAAAAAATTCAAACATGTACCTACTTCAATTTACGGATAACAAAAAGTAAAAATAATTTGATTCACAAATATTTCAAGCTTTTGATTTATAAGCACTTTTAAGTTATCCATGAAATACTTAGGATCAAGGCATTTTGTTTTCAATTTCATATTTCTTAGAAAATAAGAGTAGGTAATGTATTCTCTTAAATGATAGAGCTATTCAAGTTTTAAGAGTTCAATTAAATTTAAGTTTTACAGGGCAACAAAAACAACTAAATGTATTAAATTTGGATAAGGACTACAAGAAATAAGTATTTCATGTACTAATGTATTTTTACAATCAATTAATCTGGGGCCCTAGTAAATCAGTTTTAGGGTCCCGTTTTAGCAAATCTATATCATTCTGCAAATGAAGTTTAGGTATTTATGCTTTCTAATTTCATATCTCTGGTCATCAGCACTCTTTTTTTTTAAATGAAGTACTAATAAATAAAATCTTTAAAAAATGATTTTTCATACAAAAATAAGAAAAAGTTGCTGTTTACTAACTGTGAATCTAACAAGATAAGAAAGCTCAAAGAACATTTATTGTTTATACACGGCAACTCATACTGAATTGCAAAGGATTTCAAAGAATTCATTAAAACCAACTTATTGATCTATTGCCAAACAATGTAACCACACCTGAAGTCCGCAATAGGTCTAAAGTTGTCAAAGCCAACACAAACAACATATATCTTACGAAAAGTTTAGTGTATATCCAGGGTATGAATATGTTGTCACTGCAACAGGAAAGTCATTACAATCAAAGTAATAAAAATGAAATCTACTCCAATTTACAATTTGATTTTATCAATCCAGTCCTATCCTGCTATTTTATATAGTTATAAACATTTCTTTTGAGGAAGTTTACACTATGGCCCGTTACTTTCAATACATTGTTATTATTCATTTCTAGGGGATTTAAGAAAAGTTGTGTCTGGCTGGACTCTATCACTAACCCACTTACAATTAATGAAGAATATTTTTTGGCTTTCGCCTCTAGGTATTTAAGAATAATAAAAACTAAGATGCACCTTCCAGAAGATGAAGACGATGTGCTGCCATCAGAAGACGATGAAGAAACACTGGATGAACTAGAGCTCCTCGATGATGAGGAACTCGAAACAGGTTTTTTCTTATCTTTACGCATATCTTTACCAGAGTCCATTTTCATTTGTATTTCTAATTCACGTTGGAGTTGTTGCCTCCTTTTCTCAAGTACGTCTGTATCGGCGTATTCTAGGTCATTTTGGTCCCAATTTTCAATTTCAGCATCGGGACTGCGACCCGACCTCACTACAACAGTTGAATGAAGCCTACTTTTAGGGTCATCCTTCACTAAACGCTTTGTTTCACTATCTTTTTTGGCTGCCCGTTGTTTAGATGGACTGATCAAGGTATGAGTTGAAGCAAATTTACAACTTTTACCGTATCCGCAACTTCCGTGCTGTGCCCACTGTCTGCAGTGTTCACTTGTTTTTTTAGCACTAGAATTTTTCTTAGTACCAAGACGATCAAACACACTAGGTCTATTTGTTAAATCTTTTGTTTTTGGTAATTCAACAGTAATTTTTCTTTTTCCTTGCTTTGACATTATAAAAGAAAAACATTTGTCTCACAAATAATTAAAAACTAGAGTAGAAAAAATTGTAGCACCGGCGAAATCGACGCCATTTTTTATTTTGATATAGTTTTTTAAATAAGCGACGCTAAGGTTTAAACCATACAGCCCATGTTGGATTTATTTAAGCAAAATTGAAAGTAGAAAGGAACAACTTTTTCTAAAATAAGTGGGTAAATCTGAAAAGTTTTAAATGATTTAATCACAAAATTAAAGAAAAATAAAGTGTGTCTAATAATAACACGAATAAATAATTCTTAAAATAAAGTAGATACACAGATAATAAAGTAGATAAATAGAACAGCGAGCTCGAATCCCACAGACGAAGGAAAATCGAATCCATAACGGACAACCATATATAGACTACCCCATAACCCGTAGACATAAGAACAAGTACTAATGGAAGTAGCGTATTTGACGTCACTGCATTGTCAGATCGAGAACAATAATTACGTGATGGCTTAGGAAAAAAAGATGCCAATATGGTTTTTTGTTCTTCGACCATTTTTGACCTTTTTTTGTCATCGTGACCGAAAATTTGCGACTACAATTGTCAATTTTAACAAAAGTATACTTAAATCTTTAATCTGTGGTGGCGAAACAACTATCGTTGATGTTTGTGTTTCTGTGTTTTTATCAATGTTTTTATTGTTAATTTAAATTTTTTGACTTTTATGGGAAGCACTTTATGCTGCTTCCGTCTTAATTTAAAGAAGTTTGAGGAGTTGTAGGATGACAGGAAAATAAGTAATTAACATTCTTTTATCTCCAGGTAAATTTTGTTCAATAACATTATTATTATTATTATTTGAATAAAGAAAATTTTGATTAAACATTTTTTTTGATTTTTTGTTTGTAATATTACTATTACTAGATTGCGTTAGATTATGTGTTTCAAATAAATATGAATAATTACTAATAAATCATAATATCGTTGCGAAAGATGGCTAAGCTTTACATTGCTTCACACTTAGTAAAATTTTGTAAACTTCTTTTGTAAAATTCAATAAAATGATGATATATTCATAGCACAAGACAATAATTATAAGTATTTAAGATTTAACGCGTCACTTTAGACCAGCCATTCCCAAAGTGGGAATATTTCTTGGATATTTCTTGGACGCTAGCCGGCTGTTAGCGGTTAGCATCCAAGAAATGACGGAACTATTTGATTCTCGAATGAAGGAGTATGAAGTTAAGCTGCAAGGTGCAACAACGAGCGCCCCACACATTAATACCAACATTACCTCCTTATCCCGTGAGTTTTCCGAGTTTAAGTCATTTGTTTTGCAAACTCTCTCTAACATGAAGTCACAAATTGAACTCTTGGCCCTTGGCTTGGATCGTCATGAGGCTTTATTAAGACGTAAAGTCCTACTCTTCCATGGAATACCTGAACAGAAAGATGAAAAACCTATAGATGTTATCTCAAGCATATTATCTGACCATTTTAAAGTGTCCAGTACAAATAATAATGACTTACAAGTTTGTCATAGATTAGGTTCTATTAAAACAAAGAATAGGCCTATGTTGGTCAGATTTGCTGATGTGCAGTTGCGCAATATTGTGTGGGATGCTAAAACTGCACTCAAGGGCACTGGCATTACCATCTCCGAGTTTCTGACCAAGCAGACATCAGTTGTTTATGTCAGTTCGTAAACACTTTGGTATTCAGCGCTGTTGGTCAGCGGATGGCAAAATTATATTAAAACTGCCTGATGGATCTCGTAGGAAAATTGAGTTAATATCGGAGCTACAATCTCTTATCACGCTCTACCCAACTCCATCTTCTGAAAACTCTGGAAGCACAACTCATTAACAAGCTGCAGTTAACACTAAGGACACCAGTAAGGCATTGACGTTGTCCAAAAGTCCGAGAAAACTAAGGAAGAAATAGATTATTCGTCATCAGCTTTTCAATTTGTTTTGGTTTGATCATACTTTTACATTTGTACTTTTATTTTTGGAACTTTGAAATTTGTCAGCATTATATATCTTATTTTTGTTGCTAGTAGCAGGTACAATGTATTGTACCCGCTACTAGCAACAAAAATAAGATATATAATGCTGTTTTGTTGCTAGTAGCAGGTACAATGTATTGTACCCGCTACTAGCAACAAAAATAAGATATATAATGCTGTTTTGTTTGTTCATAGTGATGAAGGTATTTATTGTTACAATTACGTACTTTATACAAATAATTGTTTTTTTTTAATTTTTTTTTATGACATGACATTCGTTATGACAGCTGTCGGCTGTCGAGTGATAGCTGTCATTTCATGTTCAGTAATCTTGCCATTTTTGTTTACTTAAAGTTACGATGTGTAGTATTTTCCTTCTAATTTCATTTAGATGTCTTCCAATTTCATTTCATGAACAAAATTATGTTATCAATCTTCACATTTCTGCTTTTGTACTGTTATTAATAGTTTTTATTCAATGTATACTTCTTACCGCTACTATGTTTTTATCCCCTCTTCAAAACTATGATGTCTGATGTCTGATGTGATGTGATTTTTTCCTTTCGCACTGGCGAGTGTTGGACACATATATGCACATAGTTTTTTTTTTTTTAGTTTTATATCTATTTTATATTAATTAACATAAATAACACATATTATATTGCATTATTATTAATAAATTTTTATAATATATATTTACTATAGTCTATATTATTATATCATGGATATTTTTGATAGCTTAGCTGTTAATTATTTTTATTCTTCCTCAAGTGATTTTGATAATGACGGGGATATGTCGACGTCTTCAAATATTGGATATTTACGAGATGAACTTAAATCTGCTTTATCTCTGCATCAACAAAACTTTAGTGCTGTTCATATTAATGCTCAAAGTATTCCCGTGTATTATAACGACCTACTGGTCTCTTTCAGTGAGTCTCACGTTGATGCTATCCTTATTTCGAAATCTTTCCTTAAGCCTTCACTTTCTTCAACACTCTACTCTTTACCAGGGTTCAAGCTCATTCGTTATAAAAAACCTGTAAAGGTGGTGGCGGTGTAGCAATATATTTACGTGGTGATATACCTTTTAAAGTTATCTGTTCCTCTCCTAATTCCTATTCCAAATCAGCAGTTACTTTTTATCGAAATCATCCTTCACTATTCCAAAATGCTTCTAGGTGTATTTTATAGTCCCTCTTTGCATATTAATTACTTCTCTACGTTAGAAAACCTTCTTTCTGATCTTTGTCCCATTTATGACGACTTTTTATTTCTTGGTGATTTCAATACGTCTTATTAAAAATGACTCTCGTTCAAAATCGCTTATATCTCTGCTCTCGTCATTCAATCTGCATATCCTGCCGTCATCGGCGACACACCATTCGCCCAACTCTTCACCCTCCCTTCTTGATCTTATAGTTACAGGTTCTTTAGATAAAATTTCTTCTCACGGCCAACTTACTTCTTCCTTCTCCTACCATGATCTTATATTTGTTTCGTATAAAATCAGATTAACTAAACGCGCACATAAATATCTTTTGTTACGGAGTTTCAACAATATTAATTTGGAGGCGTTGAGGAAGGATGCCATGGCTGTAGATTGGTCGCAGATTATACAATCTAACAGTGTGGACGACAAGGTGCTTACTTTTAACACTTTGTTAATTGATCTGTACGATCGTCATACACCGATTAAAAAAGTCAAAGTGAAATATCCACCGGCGCCTTGGCTTTCTTCTGAAATAAAAAAGATGATGGCATTGCGTGATAGAGCCAAGAGTAAATTTAAAAGAGAATCTTTAGTTAACCATTTGGATCGATACAAAATGCTTCGCAATATCTGTAGCCGTATGTGTAGAGATGCCAAAAGGCGCTTTTTCCATTATTCCATGCAGAATCTTGATTCTGCAAAACTTTGGAAATTTCTTCGTTCCCAAGGTTTTGGTAAGTCTTCTACGTTATCTTCGTATACTTTCAATCTCAATGCTTTTAATCCTCACTTTTCTAAACAACCTGTATTTCTCGACAAATTTGTTAAAGACAAAACTCTTAAAGAGCTATCCCTCCCTCTTGTTTCCTCTTCTTCTCCATTTACATTTAATACTGTGACTGAAGAGGGTGTCAACAAGCATATCCTATCTATTGCTTCTTCAGCTGTAGGATTTGATCAAATATGCTCACGAATGATAAAAATTCTTCTACCTGAATTTTTACCTGTTATAACTCACATTTTTAATCATTCTTTACTCTTTCACACTTTCCCATGTATCTGGAAAAAAGCCCACGTATTACCTCTTCCCAAAATTTCGAATCCTACGTCCCCATCACAGTTCCGTCCGATTTCTATCTTACCTTTTCTATCTAAAATTTTAGAGCACATTGTTCATCAACAATTTGCGTCTTATCTCACTTCCAACAACTTATTCAATCCCTTCCAGTCTGGATTTGCTCTAGAAAATAAACGTCTCACTATTCTCATTCTTCTTGATTTTAGTAACGCCTTTAACTCCGTTGATTTGAATATTCTTCTTGGTATTCTTTGTTCCCTAAATGTCTCTCCTTCAACCTCTTCCTGGTTTGAATCCTATCTTCGTGGTCGTTCGCAGTGTGTTCGTTCGGATGATTCTGCTTCGGATTGGTGCGAGCTTGCTGCGGGTGTACCTCAGGGTGGTGTGCTTTCTCCTCTGTTATTCTCTGTTTTCATTAATACTATCACTAACGTTTTATCTTGTAACTTCCATCTCTATGCAGACGATTTGCAGTTATATTGACATTTCTCTGTAGCAGATGTGGATATGACTGTTGCTGAGATTAATAGGGATCTCGAACGTGTGAAAGCGTGGGCTGCGTCGCATGGGCTTTTAGTTAATCCCAATAAGTCTCAAGCTATTATAATTGGCAGTAGGCATATGTGCAATTTAATTGATTACTCCTCTCTACTTCAAATTACTTATGACGGTACCACTATTCCTTTTGTTGATTCAGTTAAAAATTTAGGTATCACTCTTAACAAAAATCTATCTTGGGCACCACATATTAACGACATTAATAAAAAAGTACATTATACATTTCACTCCCTTAAACGTCTCCAATACTTTTTGCCTTTGCATAGCAAAATATATTTAGTTCAAACTTTAATCATGTCTATCGTCGACTATGCTGACGTTTGTTTCCTCGATGCTACCGAAGAGTTGGTGAACAAATTAGAGAGACTTCAAAATTCATGTATTCGTTATATTTTTGGCTTACGTAAGTTCGACCATATCTCCTAATTTAGGACGCGTTTAAAGTGGCTTCCCATCCATTTACGCAGGAATATGCATATTCTTTCCTCACTTTATAATATTTTGCATTCCCCATCGTCACCATGTTATCTTAAGGAGCGTTTTCAATTTTTAAGGTTACCTGGAACTTCAAGTCGTAGTCATTTATCTACTTCTCTTCAAACACCTTCCCATTCTACAAACTTTTATTCTCATTCCTTCACTGTACTTTCCGTTAAACTATGGAATGATCTTCCTCCCTGCGTTCGGGAGAGTCCATCCCTAGTATCCTTTAAACAAGCAGTTAAAGAGCATTATATGAAGAGTTAGTTCAAAACAAATATTTCACTTGGGTATAATTATCATGTATATAATATATATCGTTATTAAATGTATGTATATTGTATATATATTTGTATTTATATATGTCAAATTTATATATTTATATGTACTGATATATTGATTGCATATGTTTTTGTTACTGTATTTCGTATTCATTATTATTTATATTTAGTTTGATAATATTGTGTTACACACTGTCTACCTTTCTTTCTTTATAAAATTTCTCACTCGTGGGTCCGCTGGGAGAAATTTCTTATAGAAATAAGCGGTACCTTGTGCTCTTTTTTCTATATGTATCTCTCTTTGTATATGACGTTGTGTGTGCAATAAATTGTTAAATAAATAAATTGTTAAATACATAATAGTTGTGATGAAGAATTGATAGCGTGTTCATATTGATCAGTGCTTATGTTACATTTCACATTTAACACTAAATATATTTCCTTAAAAGTTGAATTATAATAATTGTATGACATCACAGGTTGTCAAAGCCAGAGAGACTATAGTGGTCACACCAATGACTAATGAAACTAGAGGACATGGCATGTTGATCTATAGCAACATTTAATTATATAATTATTCTAACGCATAACATTCAAACGTAGCGTTGTCTCTTTTTGACTTACGGCTTCTTGTGTATGTAAAAGAAAACAACAATATTTTTCTCAAAGAGTAATTTTTTTTATGTGACATCATTGTAATGTCAAAACGTGCCGGTTCGCCATTCTTTGCGACACGCTGGCAAGTAGACGATGTGTCAAAACATATCAATGAATTTAATATTTTCTAATGTTTTTGTGATTTTGTGCTGGATATTGGAACTGTTATGTTAAAGGGGAAGCTAGCATAATGCTACAATAATTTATAAGTGTAGTGTGTTAGGATGTGGCTCGAGGAAAAGCAATAATCAACGAAATCTATCATTGCACTGGTACGTAACAGAAATTCAATAATTTAGTCTGATGTCGTATATATTTCCATCGTAATTACTGTGTTTCTTAGTTTACCGTATTATAGTCATGTATTTTTTTTAGTTATTAGCAGTTTTTTTTCATATAATACAGTCAATTATTTCATATCATTTTTTGTTGTTGTTGCAGTTAGGGCTGTCCATGTACCTATATTAAAAACATATCGAAAAGTACAGGTATCGTGTTTGTATGTCGTAATTATCTCGTTTCAGATTACCATCATGTGTTATGATATAATCGGAAAAGAAAATTGAAACCCCTGTAAAAATTACATACATGTATATGTTATATACATGTATGTATATAACATATACATGTATGCATATCTTCACTCTGTTCGAAGAATCTTCTTTCAATAGAATATTACGGAAATAATTTTACGGTATGAAGCATTACCCTCACAAAGATTATTGGGAATCAGAGAAAATATTTACAGCGGTAATTAATTAATTTTTAATTTCATGACCATGTAAAAATCCTCTATTGAAAAAAAGTAGCAGGAAAATGTAAATTGTTAACAGAATGTGGTTGAACTTTGATTTGATGTTTCCGAGAAAGAAAAATCTGCTCATAGTTCTAAATATCTGTTTCTGAATGATGTGAATCAAGGCCAAGCTGAGTTATTTTTGCGACCACACCAGCTTATAGTGGTTTTGTTAATAACCTAGATGCGGTACAATTTAAAGAATCAAAGACTTCTAAGACTTTTAAGAGCAGAAATAAGAGACCAGGGTGTCGGGAAATCTATTCCTATGGAACAAATAACCGTTTTAATTTGCTCTAGTAGGATGGATCCTGCGAAAACAATAAATAATTGCACAGAAAGAAAGAAGTTCTTTTCTTGACGTACAAAAAAACGTCGGCGACATGAGTACAATGACTGCTTAAATTCAAATCTCAGTATTCAAAAGTTTCATTTAGAAATTATTTAATTAAATTGTGCTATTTAGTTAGGTAGATTTATTTATTTTGTAAATATGTTATTAAAAATTGTATGTACTTAAATATAATTATTATTTTACAAACAGTAATATTATCAAACAGTTCTATTTTTCAAACCCAGTGAAAATATGTTACTATAGGTACATACATTAGATATGACTAGTCTGACATTGGTCACCCTTGTAGAGCCCTAGCGCCTAGTAATTTACTATATTAACTTTTAAAAGATTATTCAAAAGGCATGTCTGTTGTGGACTTTCTACGCTAGATAAGTTATTATAAACTGTATAATATTACTTATTTCTTCATAATGTAAAGAAATAAAATTTGTTTGTTTGTATGTACGGGGTAACCTCTGGAAGTACTCAACTGAATTTCTGAATTCTTTGACTAATAGAAGTCCAAAGTGTTCTATTCTTAAATTGAAATGTTATTCCCGATTACTGTCCGGTAAGGCCACTAATTTTTATTAAAATTAATTATTCTAGTATTTAGTTTATCAAAGTGCTACAGTACGCTATGGCTATAGATTTGGTCGGTTCATATGTATGTTTCTCATAGCACTTCTTTTAATTTCACCATCATCACGTCTAGAAGAAGTAACGTTCTGCATGTAAAGAAAAGAAACATTAAAAGGACTGTGTGTTGTTCTTCAACTACTTTGACCTACATTCATTGATCTTCAACAACAATTTTATTTCTGTAATAATCGTGGACGTACTATTAAGTATTACAAAAAGAGGTACTTAAGTAATTTGTTTGTAAGTAGGGTTCATTCTAGATTCCAACAAAAATGATTGAACTCGTTTCTATCCTTGAAGACGCTTGTTGCTATGGTTACTAACACCTTAAAATCGCTTTAAGCACAGATTCTAATTATATGCTGACAGCGTCGAACCATGCTGACTGCTATTTTCAGTTTGAACAGTATTTCAGTACTTTTGTATAAATCTATGACATACAATCGAAAAAGCCCTCCCTTTTCTGAAGATATTATGCAAAATAGTTTTTATTTCAAAACACTTTTCAATACTGATCCTGAAACAAAACTTCTTTTAATAACTGGCTAAACGATATCTACATAGTAGATATTTGGGACATCACTAATCGGTAGCCATTACTTGCGACAGTCGAGGTTTAGGCATGCACGTTTATTTTGTACTTGTTTCATGTCCTTTAGTTTCCTTAGTCATTGGGTCATACCAAGCGAATATCTACTTGTGGTAGATCTGTGCCGTAGACCCTATTATTAACATAGAAAAACTACTCTACGGACTACCCGGTACTAAGGTTAAATTTCGTACTACTTTAAGGTAGTATTTATTAAACGACGCCGCCTCTACGAGGAATTTTACCGTTGTTGAATATTCATCGAAATAAAATGTACTACCTCTTCAGTATCAGTATTGTATTAAAATATTTAGAACAAAGTCAATCTTGTTTTATTGACTCGCCGCAGTAGACGTTTCACGTTAACACTTAGTCATTGACACAGTCCCACACGATTTTTTACAGACGTTTGTGACATTTTGGTACTTACTTTAGGTTATCTGTTATGAAATACCTACTTATGCTGTAAACAGATTATACATCAGACAATTACCATTGGCAAAGAAATTGGAATCTAAATAATGAATACGGAAGACATGTCCGTATATTTAGTTATGTATGGGAATAGTTCTCTTTTGCCTAGCAAGAAATGGAGAATAATATGAAAGAATAAAGGGGATTTTTTGCAGGATTTTATGGGGAGTGGTAGGACGTTTATTTTAATTATTTGCAAATTGTTTCTAGTGAATATTGTGACGTAAAGTTAGCGTAGTTTTGCGTCCTAATTATCTACGCTATTGTGCATTATGTGGAATTGTTGAAATAAGTTCTTATTTAGTAGTGTGATGTCGAAACTTTTTAGTGGCCTGGTCCTCTTCAATGGATACTTCTAGAACACTGCCTCAATATATTTGTCACCAGAAACTACAAGAAACAATAAAATATATTACGTCGTCATTTTAATGAAATGACATGAAGAATTATTTCATTTTGTTACTGAAGATGTTTGCTATTATGGACATAGATCCCTTTGCCTACCCTCTCAAGGAGAATCGTACAAAAAAAAACAAAATAAAATCTATGGTCGAATTTTTTGGCGGGAGCGGAAGAAGTGAAGTTAACATTTTATTTACATTTTCTGTTTTTTACGTTTTTGGGAGTTTTAAAGTTCAAAAGTGATAGTATATTGTGCGTTAAAGTTCTGTGCAAGTATTACGAATTGGAAAGTTTGAATAAATATGTACGACTTAAGTTTTCGCGTTATTCCAATTTGTCATTTTTATTTCTAGTAAACCCTACTAACACTTTACTGAGGACTGTTAGGGACTTAGTAATAAGAATACAGACATTTTGCACAAGGTATACACCACTTTTTACTTGATAATGATATACATGTTTCTGATAAATATGAAACTTATTGCCAATATTTAAAAGAGTAGAAGAATCTATTGCCGTAATTCCGCGACAATCGGCAAACGCGCACTTCATCAAACTGTGTAACCCTCGGATGCAATCACTTTTTAAGCTGTTTAAAATGAATTTACACGACGTACGTCAAAGCCTGATAGACTTGCCGTACCCTGGTTCTTCTCACCTACAGGGTCGTTTGTGTAGTCGAGACGCTAGTATATTAGAAGAGAAGGAGTTCAGAGTAAGAGAGTTAAGAGTATATCAGTATTAAAGAGTAAGAGTAAATATTCATTAGTATTCTGTGGTGCAGAGTCCCTGTCAAAAAGGATATGAAATAAGTACAAAAAATAGGGCTTTTAAATTTATCATGCAAGTTTTTATCGCGCGTTTTTTTGTGGACGGCAAATCGTGGACGTCCGTGGAGAAGAACGCTTTTATAATTTCCACGATATTATATTTCATATAGATATTCTTCAAACGGCTGAACCGATTTTGATAAAACTTGTCTAAGAACCACCGCTAGACAACCTGCTTTCAACCAAAAAAAACCGTATTATAATCGGTCCATTCGTTTAGGAGCTACGATGCCACAGACAGACACACAGACACGTCAAACTTATAACACCCCTTCTTTTGCGTCGGGGGATAAAAAGAAAACACCGAATTCTTCATTCAAAGTTTGTGTGTAAATGTTAATATATTTTACGTCATGTTATTTATTAATCGGAGCTACTATGAAAAATCTTTCAATGGTAGCAAAACAACTTATGATTTTTGTAAAAAGTCTATCTTACAATATTTAACATATAACAAATTTGAAAAGTCATTACTTATATCAATCTTATTTAATAATAATTAAACATAATTTCGTTTAAATCTTAAAGCCGACAAGCGCCATCTGTTATTTTTTATACGTATCTGTTAAATATTCTTTAAATAAGGAAGAGAAAGTCACTAGAAATGGGCACTAATAAAAAAGAAGATCGCTCGCTCGTGTTATTCGTTCAAAGAAGTTAGAATATTTTTTAACGAAGTTAAATGTTACTTTTCTTACATACATACATACCTACATATCCCTAACAGGGTAGTCAGAGAGGACGGAGCGCCAAGCGTCGCGGTTCTTACATACTTCTTTCGCTTCCTCAAATCTCATCATTCTCCTCACACATTTTCGCCTACGTATGCGAGAGCTTTTCACATTTCCATCCGCTAACACTCTGGGTATTTGATCTTCATAGGTCTTACGGGTTTAGAAAAGAGGTTCCACCGTGGAGACCCAAGAAGACACAATATTATTTTATTATGTTTATTAATCACTTTATAATTAGTTTTACAGAACACATTGTACCCGTACCGTGCATGCTTCACAGAGAGAGCGGGAAAAAGCAGTGTTGTCATACACAAAAAATTTAAACTTTATTGCCATCTAATATGTTTACACGCCCCCTCAATAAAGTTATACAATTTTTAACTTCTTATTACTGCACTGTTTACATAATAATTCTTTAACCTTTTTCTAATACTACACGGTTAGCTATACCTGACAAGAAACAAACAATATATTCTTAATATTAAATTTTTTTTTTTTTTTTAAACTAAATGTAACATATCTCTGAACAAAATGAATTTTTCTTTCCCTAATGCCTTTGTAAAAATGTCGGCAATCTGGTCATTTGTCTTTACATACTTAAAAATTACTTTATTATCATCAATACTTTGCTTTATAAAATTGAACTTAATATCCACATGCTTAACGCGTTTATTGTTTTCTGGACTATTGCTGATATTGATAGCAGCTTGGTTGTCAATAAACAAAATCACAGGACTAACTTTCAATATTTTGAAATCATTAATTAGAATTTTACTCAACCAAATTGCTTCCACCACTGCACTACTTAAGGCAAAACACTCAGCCTCTGTGGAAGATAAACTAACTGTTGGTTGTTTTTTTGATGACCAAGCAACTGTACAATTAAAGAGTTGGAACACAAACCCAGAAGTAGATTTTCTATCGTTTACATCATTTCCCCAATCAGAATCTACATAACCTGTCAATATTTCCATACTATTATTACTATTAAATATTAATTTCAAATTGACAGTATTTTGTATATACCTCAAAACTCTCTTAATTGCTGTATACAATGTCTCATTTGCATAATTCTGATATCTACATAAATAATTACTACAAAAAGACAAATCGGGTCGTGTGCCTTGTACTGCATACATAATACATCCTAATATCTGTCTACATTTTTTCTCATAAATAGAATTATTTTCATTAGGTTTTAAATACTGAAATTTATTCTCCATAGGAGTAGATTTAGGCTTAGAATCTATCATGTTAAACTTCTTTAGTACCTGCCCTAAATACACAGATTGTGACAATTCAGTTATTCCTTTATCAAGGTTTTGCTTTACAGATATTCCTAAATAATTTGTCACTAACCCTAAATCTTTCATACAAAAATGTTCACTTAAATACTTCTTCAAATCGGACACTTCTTCCTTATTAGAACCAAATAACAAAATATCATCAACGAATAAAATTAAGAAAAATGTACTTTTAGAATAACATTTTGTATATAAACAAAAATCATTATTAGAACGACAGAAACCTTTCTTTGTTATTACAGAGTCAAACTTTAAATTCCAATATTTTGGAGACTTTTTTAATCCATAAATTGACTTCTTAAGTTTACACACAATATTTTTATTATAATTTAAACCATCAGGTAGTCTCATAAAAACTTCCTCCTCAATTTCTCCATATAAAAATGCACTCCGCACATCCATATGATGTACAGGTAAATTTAGTTTATTTGCTACAGCTAACATTATACGGAATGTAGTTAATTTTGCAACAGGAGCATAAATATCATAAATTTCGAAATCATTATTTTGCTGAAAACCTCGTGCAACTAACCTTGCTTTAAATTCAGATGGATATCCACTTTCATCACATTTAACTTTAAATACCCATTTACTGTCAATGATTTGCTTATTCTTAGGTATAGGTACTTCAGTCCATGTATTATTTTCTCGCAATACTTTAAATTCTTTGTCCATGGCCTCCTTCCACTTACTAGAATATGTACTATTTATTGCCTCCTCATACGATTTTGGTTCATCTAACATACTAATAAAATTTGTTTCGTAATCATCTAATCTTGAAGGTTTTCTTATTTCTCTTTTTCCATCTTGCCTTGCAGTATATTTTGGGTTTTCTACCGCCCCCTTGCTAATAATTTTCTCATCATTTAACAATAACTCTGATCTATCTTTTAATGTATTTTCCATTTCTGTTCTATTATTTGTATCTTTAATTATTTCTCCACATTCACTCGGTTCTTCAAATAAAAATCTATTAAACAAATTACCTTGCTCATTATCTATAAATACTACTTCCCTTTTTACATCAATTTTATTTAAGGATGGTATATAAATTCTATATCCTTTAGTTTCATTAACACTAGTTTCCCCATAGCCAACAAAACTACCCTTTTCACATTTCGGATCCCACTTTTGACGTTTTTGATCTGGGATGTGTACATATACTTGAGAACCAAATATTTTTAATAACTTTACATCATATGATTTATTGTACCAAATTTCAAATGGTGTTTTACCTTCAACCGAACTTCTACCTGTTCTATTCAATATAAAAGTAGCGGTGTTTACAGCCTCTGCCCACAAACTTTTGTCTAAACCTCTTGCTAATAACATGGAACGAGCTGATTCTACTACAGTGCGGTTATCTCTTTCAGCCTTACCGTTTTGTTCAGGTGTATAAACTACAGAGGTCTGGTGACGTATACCCCTTTCATTAAATAAGTTATTTATATATTTATTTATAAATTCCGTACCATTATCTGATCTTACCATTTTCACCTTATTTCCTGTTTCTTGTTCTGCCCTATTTATAAACTGTTGTACCCTTTGTGGCACCTCAAACTTGTTTTTTAAAAAATATACATACATATAACCTGAATAATCATCTTTTATAAGTAAAAAATATTTTGAACCTCCTAATGATGGTACCTCCATTGGACCACAGATGTCCATGTGTACTAATTCACATGTTTGACTGGTAAATGACTTGCTTGTTTGAAATGGAGTTCTATGCATTTTACCCTTTAAACAACCATTACAACTTTTGTTACAGATACTATGTTCAATATTTTTATGCTTTAAATACTCTGCAACATATCTCATATTTTGGTGGCCAAAACGCTCATGCCAAGTATATAAACTATCCTTAGTGTGACTAACAGTACCTACATTAGCATATTCTTTTAAACCAAACCTCATTAAGTATAATTTTTGCTGTCTATATCCTACTGCACACACATTATTATCTTTCATTATTTTACATAGCTTACTATCACAAGACATATTATAACCTTTATCCATTACACTTCTTACAGAAAATAGATTAACAGTCATTTTAGGTACATACAATACATTACTTAACGTTGTATTTATCCACTTCTCACCATTATATGCTAACAGTTCAACAGTTCCTTGACCAACGGCATCTAAAGCACTACCATCACCTATTATTATTTTTCTTGAATTTGGAAGGTCGTTATAATCACTAAAAAGTTCTCTCATGAAACACATGTGTTCACTAGCTCCGCTGTCCACTATCCACTGTCCGAGAGAATTATTATCAGCCACAAATGCATTACTTTTATCACTTACATTATTTTTTGGTTGTGAATTAAATGAATTTTTATTTAAACGAAATCTACACTGGCTTATATAATGTCCAGTTTTTTTACAATAATTACAAGTAATTCTGTTTCGACAATTACTTTTCACATGTCCAGGTTTACCGCACAAAAAACACTTCACAACTTTATTTTTACTGTGGCTTGTAAATGCAACTGTAGATGGTTTACACTGTTCTTTTATACGTTCTTCTTCGATTAATAATCTCGCTGTCAACTCTTCTAATGACTGCTTTTCCACAGGTACAGACTCCCAAGCAGCAATAAAATGCTTGTATTTATCTGGCAGTCCCATTAAAATTTTCGTTATGAACATTCGGTCTGTAATATTTTCACCCAGTTGGTTAATTTTGCATCTTATATCTTCCAATTTTGATATGAATAATGATATCGTTTCGTCATCTGCACATTTCAATAAAAAGAATTTTTGTTGCTCCAAATGCAAACTAGTAGTCGATCTTTTTTCAAACACACTCATCAATTTCGTCCACATCTCAGCAGCTGTTGTGGCACTTAAGATATGTATAATTACCTTTTCGTCTACATTTATTACGATGACGCCTTGAGCTTTCGCATCCTTCTTAAGCCAGTCGTTTTTCTCTTTCTCATTTTCCGGTTTTTGCAATGAACCGTCGACTATACCATATAACTCCATGGCCTGAAGAAGTACTTTTATTTGGAACTTCCATACGTTCCAATTACTGCTCCCTTCGAGTTTCATGCACGTGTTAAACAACACTTTCTCCATGTTGGTTTATCGACTCAACACGTTTTAACAATATACGACTTGTGTTTTCTGGGCAACTTGCGAAACCTGGGCCCATAACCTCTTACGGGTTTAGAAAAGAGGTTCCACGGTGGAACCTCTTTTCTAAACCCGTAAGAATAGGTCAGCCTTGGTCTTCCTTGGCTTCTTTTACCACTCACTTTCGCTCTGTATATTTTCTTCGTCAGTCTTTCATCATTCATTCTTTGTATGTGCCCGAACCATCTAAGCATTCCTTTCTTCATTTTTACAATAACACTGTCGTGCAACCTTGTCATACTGCGTCTCTTCATTGCTTATCCGGTCCGCAAGGGTGACATCTTTTTAAGAGATCGCATTTCTACTGCATTTATCATCATCAAACCATTTTCGAAAATAATGCGTATACCCCAATGGGGGTTTTCAGGCTGTATTTCAGTAACGGATGAAATTATTACAAAATAAAAAAATACGTAAGATTTAAAATCTGTAACTGTACACGATCGACCCAATTTTACGAGAAATGGTGGGGATAACACTTGAAAATTAAAACGGTCATAACTCTTAAACGGATACGTTTTTTTCGATAATTCTTTTTGTAACTACATACTAAAGTTATGCCCTTTCATCCATTAAAGTAACTGTCCCGTTTTCATATACACCCTGTATATATATCTATCTACATAATTATGTGTATAAGTACAGTATGTATGAATGTTTATTACATATGTATATATGTCATATAAATGTAAATCTGCGAATACGGCTACAGATACGGACTTCAAATTTCTTACAGTAGTACAAATTTTATATGGCTTACCGATGTACCTGCGCAGTAGACATAATTTTAAAGGCGCGGGAAATGGATGGACTAATCAGTTAGCTACATCCTGAGGCGACATCAGTGGGCGTTAAAATCTATGCCGTTATTGGTTGATTGATTTGACACCATGTGGGCTGACGACGCCTCTCAGCCTGCCGTTAGACGTCATTGTGACTGGTTTTTTTGAAGCTACGCTTAGTTGCAAATTAAGGTTACTTTTTCATAACGATAATTATGTCATCGTTAAAAAGGAGACGTCCTTTAAAGAGACAATGGAGGGAAATTAAATGATTTACATTTAAATAGTTTCATGCTTTAGCCTTCACGTAAACGTCGTATATTGAAATAAATATTCGTGTTGAACTTTTGATTTTATAAGCTTTTACAGTCAGTTACTGACTAGATAGCTGTAATGTCAAATCATTATTTTGATTCAAACTCGTAGTTCTACTCGTAGTGTTTTGCAATAAAAATTATTATTCAAATTTATTAATGGAGTAATCTTTAATAAAAGTGACACACTTCAATGGCACGTAGTGTATTATTATATTATACTAAGTGCATGAGCGAAATAGAAAACGAACGCACTGCAATATTTATTCCGCCTTATGACTGTTGCATCAGATTGATCGTGAAATGGATTTAGTTAGCGTAGCGTTTCGGATATTTTCGTTGATCGTCTTTTTGTGTTTGCGCGAACGAAGATTAACGACGCGCCGTATCTTTTGTGACTTACTGTACTTCATTTGTTCGTTCGAATACAATTAAATTAGTACTATTTTATATAAATATAGTGAGGTAACTTACTATTATAATGTTAGTCATAATTATTTGTTTGATTTTTCAATAAACAGTGCCAAAACTGTAATTCTAATAAATAAGTAATTTTAAGTTCTTATATTTTACTGCTATTTATTTTTAAAATTCCATTTAATGACTTTCATTAATATAAAAGATCGAACAAATACAGATATTTTTTCCCCCCTCGAATATCCGCGGATAAGGATACGGATATCCGGCACATCACTAATACATATGTGCGTTTATGTATCAGAATAGTTTAGTATAATATGATATAGATATCAAAGTGTGTGTACATGTGGGATAAATTTCATGAACCATTTTGTGAACTCGCTACAACTCTGTGTACAATTTTTAGTATAAATTAGGTACCCCACGATGGCTTGCCTAGTGTGCATGGGGACCGCAGAGAAACAATGTCAAATGTAATATTTTGTTAAAAAAAAATCTGAAGCATAACTAGAAGATTTTTAAAATACTATAGGTACGTAAAGAAAACACTATGTATTATACACTTATTCATAAATTATATTAAGCGTAGATACACTGTACTGTCAACATAAGTTTGCATATAAAAGCTATAGTACATGTACAATATTGCACAAAATCCAAATCAACTGCATACCCTACAGATGGGGATCAAGCTAAAGGAACACCGCAGTTCTAAAAAAGCATGTCACGTGAGTCACTAATGCTGACCCAGTTATAGCTTTATTCTTCCCGTTGTATATCAGTCCCCGAATTCATTTAGTTCAGTCCCCGACAATACTGTCATTATTATTATGTTAAGTTAGACACGCTTTAAAATATTTTTGCTAAGAGGATAGGATGTAAAATCTTTCTTCTCGGGTTTTATCACAGCCTGGGCCGAGGTAACGCCGTCTCAATTCAAGGTCTGGTGGTGCAGAGATGTCGCCTTCTAATACATTGCAGGCTTGTTCTATCGTGCTCTCAATTTCTGACTTCAGCTCCTGTAACGTAAAGCGAACGATGTTAGTTTTCCGTTACAGCACGATTTATGTGAGCGTATGTGCATTCTGTGCATTGGATGGATTTTACAAAAACAGGCTAAAAGCACCGATGAGGTTTTATGTACCGAAAAAGGATTGTTGTGCTATTAATATTTTAATACAAAATACGTCTTTTCATATTAGGTTTTAATGGCGCCCCGGGGAAACACCGTGAGGTTTCAGTGGGTAGATCGTAGATTCGACTAGCGAGTAGACTTGTGTCGTTCGTGATAGATTTGGTCATTTGATTCAAACTATTAATGATTGCAATCACATTTGAAAATTATTTGAACGGACGTATCGATTACATAATCAATACGTAACGAACGAATCGATTACATAATCGATTAGTAACGAACGATTGTCGAACGAAAATATCTGTACTTGTCGATATTTAATTCATTGTCTAGGCCGTTTAATGGTGGTTTAATGTGATAAAAGGTGAAATTCTTAAAAATTTACAAAATAAATTCACACATACACATTATTTTTCAAAACACAAACAATAATATAATTATAAATGCGGCAGCGTTCTAATAAAAACTGAAAAATATCGAAATCGTAGAATATGTAGGGTAAGTTGTCCCACATTGAACCATGTAAAATTTGAAAGCTCATAGCACCATTCCTTATGCTTTGAAACGATTCAAATTTTCTTTAAGACATACGAAATTTATTTAGCTTTAAATGGACTATCATGGATTTCTAAGTTTTCTTTTAGTTTTTGAGAAAAAAAGAACTTGTGAAAAATGAGATTTGGCTCAATGTGTACACCTGGATGTGCACACTTAACCAGGGTATTTTCCACATTGAACCACCTAATTTAGCACAGTTTGAAGGCTTAAAGTATAAGTAAAATAATAGAAGTTATATTTCTTAATACAATCAGTCTTTATTTTTACAGAACAATACTTATTATTACAATTTTCAGTCTATACAATTTGGTTTTTTTCTCTCGAATTTCACATGAGTATACGAACTATAGTGAATCATAAAGATATTACTTTTTGTAAGCTAACAATAAAATCTATAATTAAATGTAAATTTAAATAATCAACAAGTCGTAATGTTAAGGTAACGAAACAAAATTAAACTTCTAAAACAAATGTAACACGAATAATAAAAATAGAGATCATCGTTTTGTCCACTTACTAATAAGAGAAGATGCAAAAATTAGACTTTGGTACCTATCTAAATAATGTCAAATTAAATAACAAACAGAAAACGCTATCCTTCTAGTTGAAACTAAAATTTTTTTAAGTTGTTAAACAAAGTAACTTAACGTAAGTTTATAGTAGGAACAACGCGTACCGGGAAACTAAAAGTTGAGTTTCGGGTTTCTGTTTTCGGCGGCGGTAGAATCATTTTAATTTCTTTTATTTACATATTTGCCAAATCAGGTTCTAAAGGCATCCGGAACTTCATGTTTTCTTTATTTAATAACTGCATGAATGAAACTTCATAATTATCTTCGTCCTCCACTTCAATAATCTTTCCGACATAGTAAACTGCAATATTTTTTGCATTAAATATTACTAGAACGTAATCATTATCAACTGGCCTTCGGGTCAACTTTTCAAAAGTTCCTCTTATTATTGGGACCTCTTCATCATCTTTTGATTCGTCAATCTCACTTCCATCAGTCACACTGAGTTCTGGCACTATTTCAAGCTCTTCTTCGGAGGTAGACTCATTTCTATCAGTCTTCTTTCTTTTGTTATTCTTTTTTATTTTTTTGGGGACATTTCTTTTTTCTTTTTTGTTAACAAGCACAGCACGTTTAATTTTTGTCATTTTCGCTTTATTTTCCATGCGTTTTTGTTTATCTTCCGTAATTTGTTTTTTTTTCAGGAGTGTCCGTTACAATCCTGCTCTTTCCTTTCTTTCTAGATTGTTTATTTCCAGTCCGTGGTTTAGCTTTGAGTGGTGGCATAAATTGCTTCGGTGAAATCACAGAGATATTCGATGGTCCTGCTACTGGTAAGCTTCGATCAATTTGTGCTTGTAGCTTCGAAGTGGTGACCGTAGGTTTATCTAAAGATGAAGTCTCTGTCGCGTTTTCAGTGTCTAATAACGATGGACTCGTTCGCTCGTTTTCACAAAATGTGTCATCAGAGTTTAAAGATTAGATTTTGCGAATCTAAATTTGAAATTATGTTTGGGTCTTCAGTCTCTTGCTCTGGTCTATCAGTCACATCTGACGGTAAATAATCAATGTCAGAAAATACATCTGAGTCGAATGGAAATATTCCGCACTTCTTAAAAGCAGCGGCTATGTTTACCGGCGTCATTGCCCTAGCATAGGCTACTCCTGCGCACTCAGCCACGTTATAAATAGTCATAGATTGAGCTGGATGTCTCATCATCCAAGAGTCAATTGCACTGTTGTAGTAGACTTTAAATGGGCCATTTAGCCCTACGTCTAGGGGCTGCATCTTCGCAGTGGTGTGGGGGTGCAATGTGAGAATAGTCACTCCTGAACTTTTTGCCATATCCAAAGCCTCTATCGACAGATGTGATTCATGATTATCTAAAAGCAACAGTGCTGGGTTTTCTAGATTAGCAGAGGTGTGCTTGATAAAATGCTTCATCACTTGAATGAATAAATCAGATGTCATCCATCCAGAAGGATGCGCTAAACCTAGAGAACCCGCCGGAGCACCTGTTAACATCACATCCTTGAAATTTTTTCTTGGGAACACAAACACGGGCGACAATGCTTGACCAGAAGCGCATACTATTGCGCAAGTTGTGACTAAAATTCCTTTTTCGCCACTGGTGACCTTTGCAATATTATGCTTTCCTTTAGGCCCTACAACTTTTTGAGGACGTTGGACAGTTGTGGTGGCTGTTCGTCTAAATTATACAAACGGCAACCGTTACCGAATGACGGGTAACGACCCATCGCTATTTGCAAATTATCAAAAAATAATTCGACTGTTTCCCGGATAAAAGATGTCGCGCATGCTAAACTGCAAGCTTCCGGTTTTTTTACTGAAATATCACGATGGCGTTTTTTTAATGACCGAAACCATTCTTTTCCTGCCATGCCGTCTCGCTTCCAACTATGTGGGATTTTGATGTCGTTTACTTTGGCCATTTGGTATGCGACTTTACGGCAATCCTTTGTAGTCAGTCCATAAAATTTTAAAGCGCAATCTTTTATATATTCTTTTAAAACTTCTTCTAGTTCTTCACTAAAAACCAAATGATTTTCATAATTCGGTAACAGTCTCTTGTTAACAAGGTCCTCTTCAGCGACATGCAAATTCTGTGCTACATAGCGACGCAAGGTTGGATAAGCAATACCGCATGTTTTTGCAACTTTTCTTATGCTTTCACCTGCCCTATGCAATTTCAGCGCTTTAAGCATTTTGGAAGATGTATGTCCCCCTCTTTTCCGTTCAGTCACTCTATTCCGTGCCATTCTGTAAAAAATAGTTACTAATACGATAAAATATGTAACTATTGTTTCATTGAGTAGGTAGGTATGAAATGAAATGAAATGAAATAATAAATTTATTCCTAGAAATACACAATAATTGAGCTGTTATGCATAAATATAGCATGGCGTTCTCGGCCTGCTACGAGACTCACAAATATTTTACTTGCTTTATATGTCTAAATTATATCCTGCATGCAGCGGTTAATTAGTGAAGTGCCATAAAAAATCCAGTGGCGTTCACATTGAACCGCGGTTAATTGAATACCACCTTCAAGTGGCTCAATGTGAGGCACCCCACGTTTTATAACTAACCTCAAAATTTGAGCAAAAAAACAATTACAACTCGAAACGACATATAGTCAGTATGAAAGCTAAATAACCATGTAACTCAATGTAAAAATAAAATAATTAATATTCATTACAGAAAAAATGTAAAAAAATAATGAAAATTGTATTAAATACTTACTATTATGTTCGATTTTCAAAAAAATGCTCCGCGCTCAACCACCTCACATGCGATCGCCACGCAAACTACTACGCAAAAAGGGAATGCATATACGTCTCTTTTATTGGAATGAACACAATTTGGCAACGTCATATTTAGGAAATATAGCGGTGGCTCAATGTAGCTGGCTGGCTCAATGTGAGACACTCGACCTTATACGTACGTATACGTAATCACGTATTCATGTAATCGTATAGATCGACGTACAATCAATGATTGATTAGATCAATTGACCGAATCTGTTTTCACTTTTCCTATCAATACTTGAACTATAACTTTTTTCCTATTAAAACTGGAACTTGAAAATAAAATATTGACACAGGTCTACTAGCGACGTACACGTCTAGTGAGGAGACCGCATACCCCCTCTATCGCTCCCGAGCTGAACAGGGATGCATATATAGCATTTCCTCACGTTAAAAAAAAGGTGGTCTGGAGCGTTTCTGATTTTTGTCCAAGAAATTATAATAGAGTTATTCATGTTCTATGTTTTTATTATAAAAAACTTACTGATATCAGTTATTTAAATAAAGACTAGCCGTACCCCGCAGTTTCACACGCGTTAAATTTGAACATTTTCTTTTTTTATCCTCTAAAAAGTCTTCTACCTGCTAATAAAAGTCTTGTGAAAATCAGTTCAGCTGTTAAAGAGATTAGCCCCGAGAAACAAACAGACAAACAGACAAAAAACTATATGAGATTAAGTAGTCTTTATCTCGAAATCATACAAGGACCAATACTTTTAATTTTATTTATATGTATAGATTTATATGTATAGACGTATAGATTTAGGTTCACACAATTTAAGTACACAGGTACTTAAATAGTGTATTTTTGATGTCGCTATCTTTTGTATTACTAAGTAGGTATTTTGTATTCTAACGTAGGTATCCTCTTATTTTAAAATAGCGGCCCGTCCCGACTTCGCCCGAGTTGAATACATAATAATAAATAGCCTACGTCCATCTCAAATATTGTAGGTACCTTTCAAATAGTGAAATAATTATTCAAATAGGCGCAGTGGTTCCGGAGATTACTTTCCACATCTATACTAATATTATAAAGAAGTAAGCTTTGTTTGTTTGTATGTAATGGATAAATTCAAGAACTATTCAACCAATTTCAAAAATTCTTTCATCTATGGAAAGCTACATATCGGCGAGTAACATGGGCTGTATTTTATTAAAAAAAAAATTCTACCGGTGCGAAGCCGTGGGGGGTCGCTATACATAATAAAGAAACTTTAAAAAACTGAAGTACAATAAAAATAACTTTATAAATACGGTACCTATGTAATTTAATTTGTCAGTTACTGAAGTCGGTACAAGCCGACCAAACTAATAAAATAACTTTTGGGATATAATATATAATGGAGATATAGAATTAGTAATTTTATCTACAAATCACAATATTTAAAATTGATGATTATCTCTATAAATTTCCAACTTTTGATATAAATCACATCTTTAAAATTAAGGGTTTTGCTATAAAAAAATGGTAAACTTCAAAATTAACAGTTTTCACGGTAAAATTTTGGTTACAACTACAATCACTAAAACTTCAATGTGTTAATAAATGCTTGGGAGGATATCGTGAGGACGAATGTAGGCTAAGGTTTACATTGTTTCACATTGGGTAAAATTTTGGAAGTTTTTTGTAACTTTATACAAATACGACGACATATTTATAACATTTTGTTTTGGTTAGGTTAGGTTAGGTATTTTTACCACTACGCGCAAGCTAGCGTGCCGCGGAAGCGGCCGGCGAAGCGCCAGGTCGGAATCCGCTTTATACATGGAGCAGTATGGAAACAGGAGTCCGCGCTCTAAAGAGATAGTCGAAGTCGAGAAATTTAATCTCGAAACATCTCTACAATCCTCCTCTTTTCCTCTTTTGTTGTTGGTATATTTATATAGTATAGGAATTATATAAACTAGTAGGTGTGTTTCCGAGTTATTTCCAGGAGCAGTATTGAAATAGGAGTCCGCACTTAAGGAGATAGTTGAAGTCGAGAACTTTAATCGTGAAACATCTCTATATCCTTCAAGGTCTTTTCATCTTTTGCTGTTGGTATATGTATATATAGCAATCTTATTATACTAGTAGGGTAGTAGGTGCATTTCCGAATTATTTCTAGTGGTATACCTCCAGACTCTCGACGAGTCACTTGGCGAGGCGCTCGCACGAGCGTTGCCGAGGCAAGCGTTAACGAGCGTCGTCGTCGAGTTACCACAGGGTAGGATTTCGTACTACTATAGTAGTATTTATTCATCCTTATTCTATCCTTTATACAACATACTACTCAGTTCTTTGGGTAGTACGCTAAAATACTATTATTTTACTACCACCGCAATTTCTCACACAACTTGAAAGCAATCATGTCAGCATGAGTATAGCGTATTTTACTCAACCTGAAAATTGATTAATTTCATCACCGACACAGATAAAAGTTACTATTTTATGGTATTTTCGAGCAGGTATCTGTGAATGAGAGAGGTATGAATGCCGTAATCTTAACGTAAGGGTTGATTTTTGTGGAGGCATCTTGGAAAAGAGTGAGAGAGGAACACATGCTCGCAATAAATAGTATCCCGTTGAGGATTTCAAATTTCGACCGATTCGACCACCTTACTACTATAGTAGTAAAATTATACATTTCGAATAAAACATTTTTGTGTTTATAATTCAATATTTTTTGCCATTTAGATCCACACTCTCGTGCTCGCTTCGACTCGCGTCGACTCGGCAAGTGTGGTGCCGGGGTAAAAGGCCTTACTCACGGTGCAATCTGTTATCTGACTAGCAATTTGTTGCTGCAATCTGTTGCAAGGCAACAAATTGCGTTGTGAGATAAGTTGCATGAGACATGCAACCTGCCTATTTACGATGCAATTAGTTGCCTTGCAACAGATTGCAGCAACAAATTGCTAGTCAGATAACAGATTGCACCGTGAGTAAGGCCTTTAACTCTCAAAGGCAATTGCATCGTAAGTAGGGAAGTTGCAGGTCGCATGCAGCTTATCGCAAATCGCATTTCCCGCGCCCACAACCAACTAATTGGTGCAACAAGTTGCAATGTGTATAGTACGGTTGCATGCAATTTGAGCCGTACCCTTCACGGAATAGTACCTATACAGACTACTACTTATCTATTTCACTGTTAGAGCTACAAAAATGAACAGCAAAGAGTAATTTGGACATAAATAGTATGGATATCAATTTTAGAATTCTCCAGATTTACCCAAAAAAGATACTCAAAGTATTTTTTTCTCTTTTTAGGTGGTTCAATTGATGTAACAACGGCAATCACAAGACTCGCTTTTTGGAATTTAGGCAACATTGGTTCATTGGTGCCATTATTACACATAGGTAGCCGCGTGTACACGATGTGGCGCTTGTTCGCAGAATGAAATTGCAATCGCGGTTGCTAAAGTAAGTAGATACCATATTACCATAAAATAACTGCGACTGCAACAAATTGCAGCAACAAATCGCTAGTCAGATTGTACCGTGAGTAAGGTCTTTTAGGAAGAGACGCGCAATTGCACCAATTCCATTCACTGCGCCGGATATGTCGGCATTGTCAGGATGACAGCTTGTCAAGTTTATTTATTTAGTTTATAGAAAATGTTATTTTTTCATAGTACGATCTATTATTAAAAATGATTGCTTTTTTTTTTATTGGCGATAATTATTTTATATCGTCTTAAAATGTTTTAAAGCTAATATATTTTTATTGAAGGAGTAACATTTGATTGCATAACATTATATTTTTAAAAAGCAATTCATAGCAATTTTGTCTACATTTTCATCAATTTTAAAGTGCCATTAAATGCATTCTATAAACTTTCTGTTGTTGCACTTGCACCGACTGATTTGGCACCGCCCGATTTGGCACCGACTTTATTAACTGTCGAATTTAATTATATAGGTAAGTGTATCGTATTTATAAAGCTATTTTTAATGTACTTGAGTTTTGATTAGCAAAGGATAGTTATTTTGTACTTTACAGTGTGTTTTTTTTGAAAGCAGTTTAATTTTTTTCTTAATTTTTTTTTATTTCTCCTTTTTGAGTGACCTTGGCCTAAATAAATATCTAAGGCAGATCTACAATTAACTTCTTTCTAATTCTAGAGCGTAACGATATACAAGAGAATTATCAATATAAAGAAAGGTTATAAGGCACGAAATAACGCGATCAGGTGCGTTATTTCTTTTCGTGTTATTTAGTGTATCTTCAAAATCCAAGCTCCAATACCGATGAAATTTAAATGGGACCTCGGAAGTATACCCTTTCACACAAAAAAAATCCGAAATCGGTCCACAATTGACGAAGTTATCGGTGAACATACAAAAAAACATACATACAGACGAACATAGAACCTCCTCCTTTTTGTGAAGTCGGTTAAAAATCCTCTCTCTCTCTCTTTATAGTATTAGTATAAATAAGTATGTAAATACCTAGTTCTATTTCATGTAAATCTAAGGAGTATGTTTACCTCATACAGGTCTGGGCAGCGGCGCGCGCGCTCTGCCAACGCGGCGTGCAAGTGGTACAGCAGCAGGCCGCGCAGATGAGCGTCGGCTACGCCCAGCGCCGCCGCCGTACGCAGCGTGCCGCGGCACAGGCTCTCCTTCAGCGCCAGCCGGGACTCCGACAGCTCTGCAATGGTATTAATGAACATATTTAGAACTCTATATATTAAATCTTCATACTATAGGCACAGTACAAGTACTATAGAGGACCCGTGCTGCTCCGCAGCATTGTGTTGATAATATAATTCAAAAATAACGCTCTTATGCGATAGTAATTGTAACGTAACCTACCTAATTTAAAACGCATATTATAATGTTGTCAAGTTGAATCTTTACACCTAGCTTCCCTCCAACTCAACCAATGGAAGTGGACAAACGCTCAAATGAAAGAGCTCGTTCCAGCGAGTGTTCTTAGACCAAAATGAACCGCATACCTCGCAATTAGAAACGGAGATATAGAGAAAGAATGCTTATAAATATTATAACTCGAGAAGGGTAAACGTTAGATGATTTCCAATGCTTAATGACAAATCTGTGCATTAACACCTTTCATTAAAAAAAAAATTAAGCAAATCGGTTGGATAGAACGGCCGGACGGACTCGTAACAGGGTTGGTAAGTTTTTTTTAATAAATGGATTATGTCTTCTTCTATACTATCTACCTATGTTAACTTATTATACTTATGTACTTTTCTAAAAAGATAAAATAAAAGACTACGCGAATGAAATCGCGGGCAAAAGCCAGTACTAATAAAACTCTCTGATTGATTGACAGATAACGCGCAGCCTAAACCACTGAAGAAATAAACGTGTTTGTAGGATATGTTCCTTAGGAGGTGTATAGGTGCACTAAGAAGGGATTTTTGGAAATTCAGCCCCTAAGGGGGTGAAATAGGGGACATGAGTTTGTAATAAAATTGATTTTTTAAGATAAATCTATGAAAATTGTTATTTTTTGCGGTTAGAAATTAAGAAAGAAGTAAGTACACTTATTTCAAAATTATGTATCCTTCAGGGGGTATCCTTTAGGGGGTAATGGGATGAAAGTTTGTATGGGAATTCAATTGTTGTTGTAGTTAATACTGTATTTGGTGCTCTAAAAATCGTCCTATAAGGGATGCAAAATAGTGGCTGTTTGTATAAGGGTTTAAAGGAGAATATCGCAAATAATAGATTACTATAGAATTAAGAAGATGATCCTACTTCTATGTAGATCGCAAGAAGTGTTAAGCTAAAGTTATCAGTTCATTCATTTCTAATTTTCTTTATACGTTGTAATTTTTGTTTGTTTCAAGGACGAAGTTGCGGGCGGAAAGATAAACTACTTATGAACAAACTTTTTTCATAAATTCGGACTTATCAGTAATACCTAACGGTATTAACGGTACCTTTTGCTCTTTTTCTGTATGTATCTCTCTTTGTATATGACGTTGTGTGTGCAATAAATTGTTAAATAAATAAATAAATAAATATATTATTCAAATTCTCGTTTTGACAGCAGATATCGCGCGATATTTAGCTGTGGCATGCTGATTGCAAGTTAGGTAATAAGCGTGCTGGTTAGTAAATTTTAACCTTAACCTTTATGGCAAATTGGTTTGAAACAGATCGTACCCACTTGTGCACATTTCTAGAAAAAAATACACATGTTTAAGTATAATATGCTGATACGATGTTACGGGCGATTTTTTTATTTACATATTGTTACATATCTAGATTTATGTAAGCAAATAACCCAAAGAATCTCAAAAAGTATATAATATCGTCGACATTACATTACTTGACATGTAAATTCCAAATACTTACAACTGTTTCCGTTTCTTCGATGTCTCGTTTCATCATTGCTTGGAGCATTGGAAATAGAAATAGTTGGCAGTATCGATAGTTTAGTCACAGTTAGACCTTCATGGTTCAATCTGCGAGGCACTACGCCAAAGCGACAAACTTAATTCCAATAGACTATGCGTTATTAATAGAACAAGGATGTGCAATTTATAAACAATTATAAATTGTTCACTTATTCTCTACATACTACTACCACAAATGCTACTGTATTATCGAAGCTAAAATTGTTCGCGACTTCACTATGTCTGCCAATGGTTGGCTAATTTCAATAATTGATTGTTGGTAATTTATTATGTTGGTAAGTATACTAACAGCACAGGTAGACAGATCCACCTGCTGACAACGTGTGGTCGTGCGTTCCTCGCTGCGGCGCCCATGTCAGCCGCGGTCAATCGAACAACTGCCCTCACAATATCAACGCCCCCGATTTTATTGACTTGTTGCGTAGTCACACGCGGGACACGCTATTCTAAACTCACTGCAATACTGACTATATTTAATATTTTACAACACTTTAAATGCTAGTGTTTTACGCATTAACATCTTTGTGAAATTGCGCAGTTATTTCGTTCACGACGTTAGGATAAAACTGGAATGGTACCTATTACTATTTTAGAACAAAGAAATGTTACTTTCAAATTCAAGGGCTTTGTTCCATCCTCGCAATGAATGAAGTACCTACAATAACGAGTTTCAGTATACAAATAAATTGTAATTTTATGAGTAAAGTAATAAATAATAGGTCAGTAATAATTGTATACAAGTAATGTATCAATTGCTACAATTATGTCATACCATTACTTATGATGGTTAATCGGTTACAGTTAAAATGTGCGTAATAAAGTATTTATAAATTCACGGTATAGGATAAATGTATGTATGTGTCTATTGAACCGAACATCAAGTGTAAGTCCATTCCATTGTGCTTATAGGGTCATTGTTTGACAACACTTTCATTCGCACACACCGATTTGCTATTTCATCAAAGTAAGTACAGCTAAAGTTTAGAACACGCTTTCGGCGCCTGTTTCCTGACTTTCCTAATATTTATAACTTGGCCATTTTCAAGGCAATAGTGAATAGGTACCTTCTCGGCAAAAGTGATTGACTTTCGGTGTCGTCATTACTTTCCATCAGGCAAGATTGTGACCAAACATAAGCCCGTTTAACATAAGATAACGTTGACTGTTTGTAGTAGGTAATTGACTGGATGAGGTGCCGTTTAGTACGTCGCGTCGGTACGTCCCACATGTGCATTACCGTGCAATATATTATGTAACAATTCAATCCGCTCGTGCCAAACGTGTTGCGTGTTTTCATTATCACAACATTGATAAATATATTTCCGTTAAACGTTTTATAATTAAGAATACAGAATTCTGTCAGAAACCTAAATGTTGCTCAAGTCAATCTCACAAAATAACTCTTTTTAAAGAAAGTAAAGATTCTAAAAAATGACCGTTTTGGGTAAATTGAGGTTAGAAGAAGAGAGTATTTTTAAATCAAAAGAAGAGAAAGTTCTCGCACAATTATTTTCATTACAATGGAGGAAATAGAAAAGAAAGTGTTATCTTCTTCTTCTCTTATACATAAAAATGAATGTTTACCATTTAGACGTCATTTTATTTACAATATCGCATAAAACAGCACATGCATACCGTCTTGTTGCCGATCACTTATACACTGTACTAAATTTGACCGTTAACACTACACCAAGTTGCGAATCAAGAACCATGCGGGAGAAAACCTGTCCGAAAAAAAGTGCAAAGGAAATAAACGCACAGAAAAAAGCGCCCTCCATGTAATGATTCCATCTCTTGTGCGAAAATGAAGATATTCAAAACCACTGTAAACGAGAACTCGCTTGCCTTTCTGGCTCGTCGAAAACTCCATTGGGTATCAAATAAAAATAAATTTAAAGTACAAAAAACGAATTAGTTTTAATAAAAATAGACACTTTATACGTTTGACAATTTAATTTGACATAACCTAATTTTATTCTCTGAAAAAGCACACATCATTATGCTTTTTTCTATATGCGCATTTATACATGAGAGGTTTTTTCCTTGTGCGATTTAATCCATGTGTGCAATTTTCCACGTATGGATATTTCTTGTGGGCTTATATAACATTGCGCTTTTTTCTGTGCGTTTATTTCCTTTGCGTTTTTTTTAATGTGCTTTTTTCCTAGATTCGGGAGAAAAGCACGCGCGCGAGTCTTACCCAAAAATTAAAAAGCGATTCTATTTGGATCCATTTGCAAAGCAGATTGCAAGCAAAGTTGACTAGCTAGTTTACACTACTGTATCTACGTGCTGTACTTATCTACATCGCTAAACACTTGACCAATATAAATGGGGTATTATACCCAATTTACATTTTTCCAATATAAATCCGGTATTAAACCGGTTTACATTGCTTAAATGTTAAGTGAAGTAGATAAGTACAGTACATAACTACAGTGGTATAAACCGATCGAAAGTAGCGAGTCAACTCGGCTTGCAAGCAGCCATGCAAGTAGATTCAAATAGAATCGCTTTCTATTTTTCGGGTAAGTGACAATCCTCGCGCGCGCGCCTTTTTCCCGCACGGTTCTTGACTCGCCATTTGGCGTAGTGTAAATGGTCAAATTGCGAACTGCTTTAATCCACCGTAATCACCGAAGCTCATTTTTGGTAAAACTCAAAGAATAAATTTATAAAATCCAATTTAAAAAAGAGAATTCCCATAATCAATATAAAAACACAATAAAAGTAACTTACGTACTAGAAACTGGCTGGCTACTAGTGGCATAATACAGATCGCAAATTTTTATTTAACTTCTTGTAGATGTAAAATTATTTTATATATATCATCTTTCTGTTTTCTACGCCACTTAACCACTCAGGAGGTCATTTTTAATTTATATTTCGCCTAGTTTTCACGTCAACAAATCAATTTTATTTGTGACGACTGACTGTCACTGAGAGCACGGTAGACTAAGTAGCATGTTGATTGTAGTTTTTTAGTCCTGCCCACTTGATTGTAGTTTGCGTTGTGTCATATTGTAAAATGAATGCGAGTTCCATAGTATTTCCGAATTCGTTGTGCGTGTATATATTTTCATAACGTATTTTTGATTGTTTTCATTTTACACATTTAATTTTACAAAAATAATTTGAAAGAAATTATATAAATGTGTTCTAATGGAAACAGATTAACAATTTAACGTAATTTTTGATTCACTAATTAAGTAACATTTTTTTCCATATGCTTAACGTAATTGAATTTTTAGATTGTGTAGTTACACACATTATATTTATTTTTAGGTCATACTCACTTCTCATGCTGTCTTACTTATGTATTATTTACTGAGGTTCGAGTAGGTACGTACGTATGTTTAGCTAACATATATTTGTTTGTCACCTTGATACAATATAAACCGCAGCACGTCTCAGTAATATTATACAAGTGTTTTTAAACTGGTTACCTATATAAAGGGCAGTTTAATAATGTTAATGAGTTACAATTAAAATTTTTGTTTCAATTTAAAAAAAATGTTCATTTTAAAAGAAAATAAACATATACAATATGAAATTAAATACTCGTAAATCCTGCAAAGAAAAACCTCGCCCCTATACCTGCTTATAGCTGTAAAACATAAACAAATATTTAACAACCAGCTTAGAAATGTATCTATACAGATATTTAGGAAACCTATGTAGAAAACCACATAAGAGTCCGTTCATCCGCTACAAATGAATATAAAGACGTATGCACTTCTCCAACTTCTGACGCATAGACTATTCTATTCAACATTCTGTTATTGGTAATTAAATATACTAAAATGAAATATAACTTATGTACGTACTGTACATAAGTCATATTTCATTTAACGTTATATTTAGTATATAGATATATTTCATCATTCCGTACGTAAATATAAAATATTACAAATTAAGTACTAATTAACCATGACTGGTGGACAAGAAGAAAAAAAAGAGATGGGTCCCTGCGTTATCTTTCAATAACAATTTTTATAATATTTAGCTACGAGTATTAAAAATGTACAGGCGTAAATAGTTTATCAGTTCTTAACATATGAATGTGTCCTAATTCGTTGTTTATCCAAATTACTAAAAGAATCACTGTATTCATGTGTTTTTGTAAATTCAGTCTTTTATGGCGCCAGTAGTTTTTTAATCGGCATAACTAGAACAATTCTAAATATTTACGTCATTTGAATAAAATATACAGCACTAATACTTGTAATAATAACCGGAAACCGGGAAAACAAACAAAAATCTAATCAGTTTCGTAAACTGATAAAATTGAACTTAGTTAAATAGTTTTCTACACAGATTCATTGTCTTTTATGCAATTTATTAGTCGAATAATACACAATTCAGGCGTAGATTATAAGTATAACGAAACAATTCGTTGTTTTTTCTTTGCAAAGTTCAAAGATTTTACATTTTCAATGTCGATTAAAACTTGTATACACTTCAAGTCCTCTCAACGAACAACATATTGAATTTTTTATTACAAATTAACACATTTATGATGGAAATTAAAAAAATACTTATCACTCGTCCACCAGCTCAAATAGATAAATATTAGGTAAAAACAATGACGTTGAATCACGTGTAATTGTATTCGTATTCGTATCGTATCTCTCAACCTGTACAAAGTTCAGAATGAAAGCCGGGCTTTTCGCTTTATACTAATTGCTGTATAAATCCCAGTAAACAGGATATACGACGAATTTAGGGCTACAGCAGGGACTTAAAATTGTCTAACAAGCGGTCAGTACACACTGTTCCCCACGTTAGATTCAGCCGATATTTTTTTTATAGGTGTCTTGTGACAAGAGCATGACATTAGAATAAATTTCGGTTTGTTATAAAATATCAAGTTTCAGGTGGCATGCTAAATTCAACCTACAGCCTCAGCCACACTTTCAAACCGGCCGAAACTTGCACCTTCAGAACAAAACTTTTTGATATCTTTACGAATATCGCATTTTCGGCTTGTTAGCAAAAATTACGTTTTGTGTTATCATATAACACACTTTTCAACTCTCCCCCCTTAAACGGCGTACAAACGGTTTTGAAAAATCACGCGATCCGGAGTGTCGGCTTGTTATTTTTCATTCAACCAAAAAAGTCCATGGGCTCCTCGTCTATTTATTATAGTACGTATACTAAAGTCGCGAGTGTCGAACTCGAACGGTCGTCACGTGTTAGTCACGTGTTCGTTGACATGGTTGCGTGCAGTCATTTTCATTTCGAAAATTTTGAAATTTTAAAACCGATGCGCTTTCTAATTAGTTTTTATTTTATTATTTTATGCTTGACTGAGCATTTTAGTGAGGCTTTTGGTCTTGTATGAAGGTACTCGCGTAATCTGCGTTCATATCGTTCAAATGCGGTTCTCTCGTTTGCTAAATATATCAGCGATCAGCGATACACTAACTATTGTAAACAATCTTGAATAAATAGGTCTACTTTTCAACAAGTCGTCCAGAAAATTAGCTGTGCGATATTTTCGTGACATAGTTTGACAACATATTGAAAAGCGCGTGCGAAGATATTACGTGAATGCGTTTGATGTTAGGTTACAAACAGTGCATAGATGGATATTTAACTATTTACATAAGATTACAATTTTTATATCGTAATTTTTAAAATTATATTGTTATTGTATGTTATTGTATTGTATTGAAGCTATTTGTAGAATTTTAATATAATTTTATGTCGATTCATAGTTTATTAGGTATTAAACATTTTAAACATGGCATGTGTTTAACGTAACTAAATGACATGGATGTAACTTCTAGCAATACATTATTTGAGCAATGTGGCAGTTGGCAAAGTGGATCTAGACAGAAATATTTTGCTAGCCGATCGCCCATATTTTTTTACCGTATACTATAATAAGTTAAGAGCAAAACGGCCCTAATGATTTTGATGAAATTTACAATACAGGGGATTATGGGGGCGAAAAATCGATCTAGCTAGGTCACAATTCTAGGATATTTCGTTTTCTCTGTATTTTCACAAACTTTAAATTTGAAAAAGTTTCCTGCGAAATATAATTGGTAAGTTTGCAACAGAGGTCATCTTCTCAAGAGCACAGTGGCTAGAGTGAAGGTCTATCTCGTTGAAATAAGCGAAGTGGTCAGACCTTTTTTAAAATTTTTTTTTTTGATAAGTATAGAGTTAACATGCGAAGCTCTGTCGCCCAGACATTTCTCTTAATAAGTCCTGTTATTTAGTTTTTACGCATAAATTAATACTTTTACGAATTGCTTTGTGAGAATAAAAATCTGTTATCATAGTGATATTCTAAAATTTTTCTTCATCTTTGAAATGAGCTAGAAAGATTTCAATCCATACAGATACATAATTTATTTAACACGATTCTATGTACACCAAGTCTTCTGGAAAATTCAGTGCACACTATTAGTAGGAATACAAGCGCAAGGTAACTTAAAATCTTAAAGAAATAAGCATCGTTAATTTATTAGTGAAAAGCTAAACTCAATAACAATGAAGAGATGGATGGTGTACCAGTAAGTTTTAAGCTGTCAGAGAATCCCAATTTTATCGCTAATCTCAACCGCAAATCAACAAATATATGACTGGAATATGGAATAAAATTAGCTAGTTTTTCTAACACGAAAGTTTCTAGCCGCAATTGGTTATCTAGGTCTAGGGTCCCCACGAGGCTGCCCAAAATACCCTGCACATTGCTCACATGTGAGGGCGGCACTAAAGCATCACATTTGTCACACTGCCACTCTGATTGAGGGTCTAGGGGGGTAATAGGCAATATAACTCCTGCACATACTTTATTAAAACACTTGAGTGCTGACAGTTTGGTTCCCATCTCTGTTGTGTCTCTACATCTATCACATTTACACCAAAAATGTTTTGTTTTGTAAAGCTGACAGCGGCGAGCAGGGGTACACCACAATAAACCAGTATAGCACGTCAAGATCTCTTCCCCCGCTTCAATGTCTTTTGTTGCATAAATAGCCATTGTGTAATCGTTTCTAAACACATTCCTCGTATTAGGTACGCAACTGTGATTGATAAATGAGGGTAAAGGATATAAACCGCGTAACGGTATCATCTTCTTCAGACGGTTATCCACTATTCTGAATGCATTAATTTTCATAATAGAACTGACCATTTTCATAAGTTTTAAATGTTCATTAGGTACGACGTATTTAGAGCACAAAGTTTCTAAAACAGTGACACTAGCTCTTGTTTCATCTCTCTGAAATATGTGTAACAATAACATTTGCTCATTTGATAATAATAAAAAGCGTAAATAGATCAATACTTGAGTGAGGATCTCCGGGTCTCTCTCGCAGTTATCTTTTAGCTTCCAATTAGCACAAATAAATTCACATTCTTTTATGTGTTCTCGAGATTCTTCACATTGTTTAGAACAGACTAATAAAAAACACTTGTCACAATTGTAATAAGAGTCACTTTTCTGATGACAAGTAGAACAGTAATTTTCTCCAGCCTGATCAGCTCGAGGTCCAAATACAAGAGGCTTATTCACAAAAATAAGACTTCCTTTTTTAATTAATTCAGTTGCAAATAGGCCTCTCCCGCCTAGTTTAGATTCACTAATGTTCCATGAAAGACCTGATGGAGTATCAGAGTTATATCGAAGATATTTTTTGAGAACCTCCATGACATTTGATATGTGTGCCATATCGCGACCCGCGAGAGACTAACACTGTTTGTGACATGGTTAGAGATGCTGTAGGTACGGATTACAGGCGCCGCTCATCCCTTGTGCATGACTCGTTTTGAAAATAGCTACTGGAATAAATCTTATCTCATTCTTAGATTCGTTTTACATGTCAAATCTGACGTATTATAAAATATATACCTATATCAGTCTCGTGTGACTGATACGAGTATAGGTATATATTTTATTTTACATCTACTAAAAACCAAAAGGTTATGAATTGTAAGGAAAAAAGATGCATTTAGAACTTAGTGTTAGAGTATAATATGGTGCTTGTTATGTACTTAAGTATAAGTTTTACCCTAAGAAGGTACATTACATTATTTGTGATTTACTTATGGGTTCTGTGTAGATTTATATTAGTACATAATATTTTTTAACGTTTTTGAATTTGGAAATGAAATCGTATTTACTCTTCTAAGACCACTATAGTGCGAAGAATTACGTTGAAAAGTTTATAAAAGTACGAAGAAATCTTTTAGTCCGTTCAAATTATTTTACAGATTTAATGGTCATATTTATGTTTGTTAATTTGATTTATTAGTACATTTTTAAATTCAAAGATTAACTAACTACCTATTAAGTAGTAGGTAGGTGTTATTACTAAAATATGATTTTTTCCTCGTTAAATTGTTAATGTCTTAGTGATGATAATCCAGCGAACAGTCAATCTATCGGTCAGTGGATTGAGGTCCATGGACATTTAAAATATCCAGGCTAAGAAAGCCCTTCAGACTACATATAGTTGCGTTGGAAACCTAGAAAATTGAGATAATGTGTCATGGCGGCTTACCATCATCTCTAATAGCATTAGTATTTTAATGTGACTTCAATTCAATTTTTTCAGTGATGGCTTCTAATGTGACAAGCACATTAATTCAGCCAACGTCACGTATTGCAAAAGACACTATAAAGGGGTTGGCATAATACGGAAAAAAATAATAATTTTGATTTGCTGTTTTTCAGACATATGTAGGTACCTAAAACAAATAAGATTATGTAAGGACAGATGACACACAAACACAACTGGTTATAATATAATAGTATTAGTTATATATAGTATAATGTATAGCTAGTAATAATATAGTGGTATATAAATTATAATACAAACAAACTTCACATTATAACTTGATTAAATTATTAAAACTTTCGTGAGACATTATTAACGCACTAATTATTTAATACGGCTTTACTCACGTGTAATCTCTCAGTGCGAGACGGGGCGCGGCCGCGAACTCATCCCACTCACCCTGATGATGGACCTCCAATAGGTCCGAAACTAGTCGGTACCTATACCGATTACACGTGAGTAAAGCCGTATTAAATAATTAGTGCGTTATAACTTGATGTCATTATCACATAAAAATTTATCCAACACCTTAACAAAAGGAGTATTTACCAAAGACAAAACAAATTTACAATTTACAGGACGAGGAATAGAGGGGGAAGAATATCATACAGAGAATTTAGTTTCGGGCAGCAGAAAAATAAATGATCCAGGGTACCTTCATCGATACCACACTCACATAAAGAGTTATCTCTAACGTGTATTTTAGTCAAATGTACAGGAGTACACACATGACCCAATCTCACACGACAGAGTATAGAGGTATTTCGTTTATATTACTGAGACTACGGTGGGCGAAAAACCAAGGCCTACGAGGGACTTCTGGTTGGATGGAGGCATAGTGTTTACCCTTATCGATCTAGATATCTGCCAGGCGTCACTCCAAGACTCATGAAGCTTATGTTTAGCCATAGAACATAAATCGTGGGAATGAATTACATAATGTGAAGGAATTCCTGAATTTACAGCATTTTTAGCCCAAGAGTCAACAATTTCATTATCTAAAATCCCACTATGTCTAGGAATCCAAGCTAATACAATATTGAAATTTAATTGATGAAATTGATATAACTCCTCTCTAATGGAAAGGATGACAGGAAATTTGTTTTTAGATTTGAAAGGGTTTTCTTTAATGGCGTGTAAGCAACTAAGAGCATCAGTAAAGATTATAGTGCCATTCAAATTATGAGATTTAGCATAACGAATAGCTTCTAACAATGCTATAGCTTCGCCTGTGAATACGGAAGAATAAGATTGACATTTGAAACTAATGACAATATTAAATTTAGGGATCCAAATTGTAGCTCCTACATCTTCAAAATATGAAAATTTGGACGCGTCAGTAAAAACGGTGACCCAGTTATTCCAATATTTATTAAGAATACTACGAAATAATGCATTGGACAATATGGAGTTCTTTTTAATGCCAAAATTCAAAAGTATTTAGGGCTCGAAAATTAGAGCATTGTAATAAATAGTGAAAAGAGGATGAGAAGGTTACTGAAAAATAGGATGAGGGAGTTGGCAGAATTGAATATAACTTCTTAAAAGGCAAGGTAGTTCAAAAACAGAATCATATCCCGAAGAGTTAACTATAACATGAAGTTGGTGAAGCTTATCTAAAAGGGAGTGGGAAGAACGTTGTAATAGTTTATAAAGGAATTTATCACAAAAAAATTGGCTGCACAAACGAAGAGAAGGATCGGCACACTCTACTTGAAGAGCGTTAATGGGGGAAGATTTCATTGCACCATTGATTACTCGGAAGCATCTTGATTGGTTGCTTTTCAATTTATCGAAGGCATTTTTATTGCAAGGATCTAAAATGAAACATCCATAATCGAAATGGCTTCGAACGATTGCATTGTAGACTAATTTTTGTGTGTAGGGGTGAGATCCCTCACCAAACTCCTGACAAAGACCTAAGAATGTTAACACCTTTCTCACATTTTTGATGTATGTAATTGTAATGAGTGATACCGGATAGTCTAGAGTCTAGATCACTGGTTCCCAAACTTATTTTGTCTACTGAGTCGAGAGCTCATGCAGTCGTTGTCTAAGATGCCTCCTAGCTATATGAAATTACAAATCACCTCCCAGGCCTCTACACAACGCCCCCATTTTTTTTCTGGGTCTCTTACCGCCCCCCTTTAGGCCTGCAGCGCCCACAAGGGGGCGTTATCGCCCACTTTGGGAATGGCTGGTCTAGATAAATACCCAAAAACTTAACATTACTAACAACAAATATTAATTTATCTTCAAAGATTTAATTTAGATTTGAAATGTTGCGTTTTCTGGTAAAAATTACAGATTTACTTTTAGAAATTGAGAGAGTTAAGCCATGGTCTGTAAGCCAATCTCCCAAGTAATAAAGAGCTGAATTAAGTCGACGGTTAATTTCTGTTATAGACTTAGATGAAACATACAGAGCAATATCATCAGTATTTTGCAATATATTGCAAAAACAACCTACGTCCTTCCAAGTCGTAAGTGTAAATACTGTATAATAAGGGGCTGAGCACTGATCCTTGAGGTAGTCCATGCCAGATAGATCTTGGAGAAGTTTGTGAATTAGGGCAGCGAATTATAACAGTTCTTTCCATAAAGAGATTGCATATGAAGCGAGTCATCTTGGCAGGAATACTCAGATGTCTAAGAAGACACCGGCAAGGAACTCTTTATTTTGGAAAGCTATATGGATGTCCGTAGTTAAAATGGATAAGCTGTCGATCGTGCTTTTTTAAAACCGAATTGAGTTTTGGCTAGTAAATTATTTTTTTCTAAGTGCCATTCTAATCGATTTTTTACAAGATGATCCATATAGCCTTAGAAAGAGTGGAAGAGAGTGCGATGAGTCTACGTGGTTTAGGATCAGAGGGGTCCTTACCAGGTTTTAAAAGAGGAATAATAATTTGTGAGTGCCAAGACTTAGGTGTAACACCATAATCAAAGAAAAAATTTAATCGATTCAAGAAAAATATTTTAGATTTATTATTTGCGTGAACTAGAAAAGAATAAGGGATCCCATCGATTCCTGGGGAAGTGTCCCTTAAGTGTGATAAAACATAATTCAATTCTGACAAAGAGAAAGCAGAATCGAGATCATTTAAAGAGGGAAGGAAGGCGGATGGCGTAGAGAATGAGTCACAATTAGGGGCGGAACTGGGTGCTATTATATTAGCTAATGATTCTATCCATGTGGACGGGTCTTTAGAATAAAGATTTTCATAATTCAAAGCACAGCGATATCCTTTAATATTTTTCCACATTTCAGAAGGAGGGGTTCTGGGGGAGAGTGCTTCACAAAACTCAATCCAACCTTGTTTTTTCTTTTTGGACAAGGTCCTTCTAGTACGAGCTGCAATTTGTTGGTAAGCCAAATAATTTTCCAATGTAATGGAATTATTGTAGGTGTCTTCTGCTTTTTCCCTCTGCTTGATAAGAATAGTGCATTCAGAGTCCCACCAAGGAGGGGACTCTTTGCGAATAAAGGGTTGTTTTTTTGACAAATGACAATCTGCAGAAGAGGTTAGAGCTTCAACAAATGAAGAGTAATTATTAAGAAGGTTGTCAGGAGTTGTCTGTGGGATGGAATCAATTTTCAGATCAAGGGTGGATGAAAAATCAGACCAGTTTGCTTAATATTTAATTTGTATATTAAGAGAGGGGTGCCATTATTAGGAGTAGGGGAGTTGTAAGAGATAGAAAGGATGATAGGAAAGAGATCGCTGCTATAAGAGTGAGGAAGGGTTTTCCAAGAAAGAAGACATGCTAAGGATGGAGAACATAAACTCAAGTCAATTACAGATTTTGGATTTTGATGAGGAAGGACACGCCTTCTTGGGGAACCGTCATTTAGTACACATAAATTTACATCGTCCAATATCTCTATGAGGTTGCAAGCGAAAGAATCGTTGTAGTGGCTTCCCCACGACTGATGGTGAGCATTAAAATCCCCCATGATGATGACTGGAGGAGGAAGAGAGGAAATAATGGACTTTATGCTAGCAATAATAGAATTGTTAGGATGAGGAATATAAATTGAGAGGATAGAAGTATTAAGAACTCTGACAGCCACTTCATTATAATTATGATGAGAAGAAAAAGGAATATGATGGTATGGAAGGGAGTGTTTAATAAGTATAGCACAACCTGCATAACCGTCATCTCTATCATCTCGAAGACACAATAACCTGCAATCCGAAAATGGGAATTACGGGTCAACCACGTCTCCGAAACGGCAATGACGGCAGGAGAAAATTTATTGATTAAAATAGTAAGTTCGTGTTTTTTCTGCGGATACTTTTACTGTTCCATTGTAACAGGTGAATCGGGGAGAGATTTGGGAACTGATCCATTATTAGTTAATAAGGAAATTTCATTGATAGTTTGAGCAAAGTTGGACGATATACAATCACTATATTTAGAAATGACATTGAAGAATAAAGAAGTAAGGAGTTCCAGGAAGTTCTCGTTAGGAGTAATATCCAAGTCTTTGTTTGAGAGAGCACAACCATTGTAAAGAGAGGAAGGAACATTACTAATAATAGATTGGTGAGCCTGTTTGCCTTTGCCTACAGACATTCTTGATTGAGGTTTAAGTAGTACCGACTTTCTATATGAAATACTTTGCGGGGATAATGAAACTTGAGAATTGAGATTTTGGTGAGAAGAAGAGGAGGGATGATTAGTTGTTTCTACATAGGATCTACGCACATTTGGGAATCTGGTTGAAGCTTCGGCATACGAGACACTCTCTTGAGACATCACATCTTTATTGATTTTTGCCTAGATTGCTCCGGGCAGACTGTGTCTGAAGCAAAGTGTCTACCGGAACAATAAAGGCAAGTGGCCCTATTCACAGGAGTTACCTGTGTGCGACTGAGCACACTTATAACAGCGTGGCTGAGAACGACATTGAGCGCTAATATGTCCAAATCTACAACAATTGAGACATTGAATAGTAGGGAATTGGTAGGGTTCTACAGGCAGCGAAGTGTAAAAAGAGTAAACATGTTTAGTTAGGACTTAACCACGAAACGTCAAGACTATAGTCTGGGTAGCGACCCAAAAGGTTTTCCCTTCAATTATCTTCTTACGATTAAGCCTCTTGGCTTTTAATACAATGCCACATCCATTAGGAATAATTAGAGAATCAGCTAATTCATCCATTGACCAATCGACTGGGATGCCCCTAATACATCCCATGCGTGTAATACCATATGTAGGAATGGAGGCACTGTATTTACGTGTTGTCAAAAGATTATTTTTTAAGAAATTCTTAGCTTCTGTAACACAGCTAAATTTGACAGATATTCTATTCCTACCTACATGTTTGATACCATCTGTGACTATGTTTTTGATATTGTTCTTAAACAAAAATTGACCAAACTTTATAGGCCTAATGGTTAGACCAGCTGCAGGATCTGGCTCAATTCGGCACACATGTATGATGAATGGACCCGGATCAGAAATAGTGTAGGCATTCGTTTCTTGTAAAAGACTAGGATGCGTATACAATGATTGTACGGAAGCAGAGGCGAGTGATAAATCAGTGATAACCTTCTTTGAAGAGTCATCAACAGAGCTACTTGATAATACGCGTTTCCTATTGTTCAAAGATTGTGAGAACAATGGAGGGAAAGTATCTATGTTAATCCCATCGGGAGGTTCTGATCCGGAGGATCATTCATTGTTATACCGACAAAAAACTAAATAAACTCTATTTTAATGACATAAATACATGCATGCAATGATATAATAAAATATACCTATTACAGTTACCCGGAATAAACCAACAACACAAACATATGATAGTACTTATCTAGAAAACAGATAGATGGAAAAATAAACCAGAATAAGAGAAAATAAAGTATAAAGAGGACGAAGCGCCAAGAGTCGCATTTCTTTCTTTGAAAAAAAAACACATATCCCAACTCGGGGTGCAATTTTCATTGTGCACTGAGTGTTTTCTTAGTATACCACGTGTCCCAACTCGAGGCGCAATTTTCATTGCGCACCGAGTGTTTCTTTGAAATAAACGACGTCAGTTAGAAAAACACAACTTTAGTGATCGGCCGAGGATACCCAGCGGTGTTAACGAATCGGTCAGGGCTCCGACCCAGTAAGCCCGCGGTTCCCTTTCAGGGAAACGCAAATACCCGGAAGGAGCCGTCGATCCCGGTGTGGTTAGGGGAGTAAGTCGTGGGTTCTCCCGTGTCTTCCAGCCGGACGTCGGTGCTTCTAGCTGAAAGTTAGATAAGTTTACATAAGATTTAGGGTCTAGGTACACATGTCTGCACAATAAAATTGGCAGATTACGACTAGCATTACATAGCAGGCACTCTCTCCCCCCTGCCTATCCCCGGCATGGAGGTCTCCTCACTCACCTTGGCGGCAACACCAGCGCCACGTTGACGGACACCGACTTCCGCGCGTTCGTGATGGCTCACACGATGGATGACGTTGCTCTTCCCTTCTCTTTGGAGGACGAGGCCACTGAGAGCGTCGAATAGCGTTTAGTGAATGAAAAGAGGAAACAGGCGAATTCTCCGAGGGAAGGTAACACTCCCAGCCCTTCCCCAAAAACGACGAAGTCCCTCTAGACTCCGAAGCTCCCGCGGCCTTTCAGGCCTATCGACAAGCGCCTCACAACACGGGCCTCGTAACCGGGCACCCACGAGACAACTCCGTCCACGCGCATCAAACCGCGCGGGCTCTCAATTTCTTTCTTTAACGCGGACGGACTTCGCAGCAACGCGACCTCATTCAGAAGTTTACGCGGGACCACCAAATAGATATAACGCTAGTGCAGGAAACCTTTTTGAAACCTAAAGGGTGCGACCCCGGCCTCTTCGGGCTTAATGTCGTGCGCAACGATAGGGTGCCGCCTCCAAAGGCTCACTCTTATCTACTACAGAAGGTTCCTGCACTGCATTCCAATAGATATGCCCACCCTCACTAATATAGAGGCGTCAGTGTGCCGGGTGGCATTCACGGGGCACGTGCCTGTCTGATGTCTGATGGCGAAAATGACTTTTTTTGATAAATCGATATGGGTGTACATTATAAGTTTCTCGGGGTGCTGATTACGAAAATGATGTTCATTTTCAAATCCAAGATGGCGATATTATTTTTTTTGGATAAATCGATGTGACTGTCAAATTCTAAGTACATCGATGTGCTGATTATGAAAATGACTTTCATTTTATAATCCAAGATGGCGAATATTATTTTTTGTGATAGATCTACATGGGTGTCATGTTCTAGGTTTTTCGGGGTACTGATTACGAAAATGACGTTCATTTTAAAATCGAAGATGGCAAATGCTACTTTTTTTATATGTATTAATATTGATATTTAATATTATTGTATACAGTGAAGTGAATAAAAGTATATAAAATATGGAAAAACCAGTAAACTCCAGTCGTGCGTCGGAGCTGACACACTTACTTTTTTTGTAAGATACTATGTTATTTAAAAAGAGTAGTATTATACAAGCTATATTTGTATATTTATAAACGCGTTCTGGAAAACGGCTCTAACAATTTCGATGTAATTTACCATATAGAGCTTTACGGTGGTCAAAAATCGATTTAGCTAGAGTCCAATTCTGAGAAAATTTGTTTCCTTTATGTTTTCACACACTTAAAACTTCTAAACTCTAAAATCGGATTTCATAACAGAGCTTATCTAATAAGTAGTACAGTGGCTACCAAGTGGCTATCTACTAAGCTGAAATACGTGAGTTAAAATTCTGCAATGTGGTCAGATTTTTTTTGTTAATTTTTTTAAAACACCGAGTAAGGTTTGGTCGTCCAGGTACTTTTGTTATAAAAAAGCAATAAAGCCATTACATTAAAAACAAGCAATCAGTACATTGACTATCTTTTTAAAATGATTGAATTAGGCATTTTAGGCTTTTCTGACTCCAAAATAAATACTTATAGAATTATTGTTTGTGTGTTTGTATGTTTATTTCTTCAAAGCTAAGAAACTGCCATTGAATTTCTATACGAATCTCTCTATTAGAAAAATTGGAGTCTCACTTACTTATAAAGTGCATAATATCATCATATTCATCTTTATTATAACGGTGCGAAGTTATTTTTAATTAGTCAAGGATGTGAACTTGAGTTTTGATTAGTAAAAGATAGTATATCTTTTCATGACTACGTAACTAGTGGTTTCTTGGTAACTTATTTTAATACTAGTATAGGTATAATAGGTACTTAACTGTATTCAATCTTTACCTACTTTTAAAATAGTACCTATCTTAAATATATGTAAGTAAATACAATATTTGTGTTAAGGAATGTTATTGTATTTCCTTTAAATGCATTTGACGCGTCGAGAACACTTAATTTTATTAAAATTTAATAATAAAAATCGAAATTCTAGATTCGGAAAATTAACATAATTATATTTTATACTGAAGTCGCTTCGTTACCGACACTATAACAAAGCTACGAAAGTCTCACGCATACATGAATGTCCGAGCGCGCCAATTCTTAAATTCAAGTGCTTACGATTTGTCATAGGGCTCTTAAATCTCTTACAACCATAATAATTTTGCTAATATAATGTGATATCGCTAATCATATGTACATAGTAAGTACCGAAGTGGTCCGAAGAGTGAATAAAGTGCATTCGAAAGAACATCATCTGCTAATAGATAAAAAAGATGTTCTGCAGCGATGAAGTGATTATTATAGAAAACGGTATGAAAGTGGAGACTGTCTCTGACGCAGAGCGATCCTACCGAATCGCCACACTCGGGTCAGGAACTAGAGGAAGTCATTAGTATGAAAGAGATTTAGAAACCGACAAGAAGTCTGAAATGTGGAAAGGCTGCGGGAAATGATCAGATTACTGCTGAGATGATCAAGTATGGTTATCCAAGGGTCTGGAATACATTTTATAAACTGTGCAATCTTAACGCACCGCAGTCATAGTGCTTCTCTATAAAGGAAAAGGCTCATATATAGACTGCGCGTGCTATAGGGCAATCAGTTTGGCCAGCTTAGCACGTAAAGTCTATAGCAAAGTATTGACTGAACGTATGAAAAGGCATTTCTGAAAGATATTTGTGAGAGACACAAGGCGGTCAAGGTAACGTTTCTGGCTATGGCCAGAAAGCTGCACTTAGCACTTAGAAACAGCATTAGACAAAGTGGTGCGAAAGAAATTATGGAGCCTGCCTGCCTGGATACAGCGTAGAAGGCCCCTTACTGCGGCTGTGAGGTCATTATATCGAGGCCACAAAGCCAAGCAAAAATGTACATACGAGTCATGTTTCTTAAATCATAAAATAAATTCATATTAATTAACGTGTATTTTTATGTTTTGACGTTTGTTTCTAGGTACATTACTGTGCAATCATTCCTTTTTATTTTACTTCACAAATACTGCGTAAATCAGATAAGTAAAAGATGACATTTATACAACAAATTGTAAGTAATTCTTGTACTGAAATTTGCGTAAAAATGAAATAGTTGTTACAAAAGAAATTTTTGAGAAATTAAAATTGTATGAAAGTAATGTACCATAATTTTGGAAACTACAGAAATAATTTTTGACGTCATTTTCTCTTCACTTATTTTATACCGTAGGAAGAAAAATGGTATTAAAAAGCTGGTAGTCCCAATACGACGAGATTATTTAGCTTTACACTGTGTTGTTTAGCACAATCATTGTACCGACCTTGAAAAAATCGGCACGCGCCGATGGATATAAAATCTTATCGCTTTGTTACTTTCTTCTACGTTACATTAGCATAAAGTTACTCTCTTTCTCATGTGAAAGAGATGGAACGTATGGCGTAATCTATAGGCGTCTCTGTCTATGACATTTTTTTTTCTTATGTGGCCACGGCCCTACGTACTCCAGTACATACTCGCTCTACGAAAATTATGTACAATGTGTGTACGATGTAATGTGTGTATGATGTGTGTGTAGATTAAATTGTATTCGAGTAAACTTACCGTGCCAACGCAAACCCTCGGTTTCTCCAAGCTCCCATATCAACCTACATTGCAAGTCAATTATTATTTGATTGGTCTTTGGGATATATTTAGTCAATCGATTTAATAGGAAATTTTCTAATTCATATACATTTTCGAAGTTTAATGTGCCCATTAGGCTGCCGATAGCGCTCTGTACTGCACCAATATTTTTGCTGGGAACTCGTAAACCACACTCCAAGCATCGCCATGGTGTTGACATCTTTAATGGCTCTGAAGGAAGAAGCGAGCCTGGACATTGCAGTGAAAAGCATTTGAGAGCGGCTAAAAGAGTTCCGCGTTCAGTAGGGTCAGCACATCTCTCACATTCGCACCAAAAATGTTTTGTTTTATAAAGATGGGTTCGACGAGCTGGCGTACCCCATAGGAGTCCGGAGTAACAAGTAAATATTTCCATTCCAGCACTTATTGGTTTTACTGCTTTAACTGACATTTGATAATCGCTGTTGTAACTCAATTTTGTATTTGGCACACAATTATGATTCATTAAAGCAGAAACAGGATATAGACCCCTCAAACTCATTTCCTTCTTCCCATATGGAGTAGCTATTTGAAATGCGTTTGCATCGAGCACGTAGCAGGCTAGCATAATTAATTGTTCGTCCTTTTCTGGTATATCAAAATACTGTTTGAGCTCTTTCATTTCAGTGTCACGTCGAGGCAATGCGTATGCTTGCAGATTTGCTAGGAACTGTTTTTGATGTTCATTCAACAACAACGCCCTTATCGCCGTCAATGCTCGCGATAGTAATATGTCGTCGACGTCTTCAATAGGCACTTTGTTTCTCCAATTAGATATTATTTCGCAGTCGTTAAAATGCGTATCACTGTTTTGACACTTCTTAGAACAAAGTAACAAAGCACATTTACGGCACTTAACAAAATTATTGCTATCGAGTTTACAGCACACGATGCAACCTCGTTGTACGATAGTTCCGGAACGCGGTCCTTTAATGAGGGGATGATCGACGAATAATACTTCCCCGGACATAATATCTTCTGTGGCAATGAGGCCACGTCCTCCTAGAGGTGATTCGGCCACTGTCCATTTATTAAAATATAGGATACCGTCATCGTCGTTGTAGATTCCAAGATGTTCCTTTACTATTTGTGACAATTGCTCCAACGACAACATCCTGCCGTGACTCACTGGGTGGCGGTACTGAACTGTGCGCTCGATGCGAATGTACGCATCACTGTGTTTGATAACATAGGGCAGACTAGTAGTCGAACGTATTATTACATCGCCAAAACATATACATACATCTTCTCCACAATTAACTGAACCGATTAACGTGCGCTAACCGAAGGAAGTAGATAATTGCACGTGTTGATGTGCTAATCTACATGTTACTAAGCCGGTGTTGTATAGGTTAAATTGACTAAATAATTTCAAATTGTTTTCATATTATGCTTATTAAGCTGATACCTGAGTCCGCCGTGTCGAGTATGTGGAAACATTGCTTTAATTTTTTGGTAAATTGAAAGTCATCGCCGTTACATAAGCCCGGTGAATAGTTATTATTAATACAGTAAGTAAATATTTTAGCTGTTCAAATTTCAGAGTGAAACACATTTAATAAATATATGTATATACGTGGGAATGTAATACCTACTTAGGTATTACATAATATTATTTAAAAACCCATTGAATCAATTGACTGGATGTATTAAAAAGCACCTAATATTAAAATGAAAACTGTTAAATCTTAATTGTTTTATCGCAGTTAACACTTGTAAATGCAAAATTATGTCATCGCGATGTAAATAGTATAGGTATAATAATGTAATAGTACCTACAGTTAGCATTGTTTAGATATTGATATGTATCTATTTAGAACTAAATAGATAAATTCCTGCAATTCGTCTAATAATGTAGGAATTACAATCCGTGAATAGAAATAGAAATGGCATAAATTATTAAAAATTTTTCATATCTGTCTTCGGTTTGTCGTTAGTTAATTTAGTTCAATGTTCCACCTACGATCATTCCCATTAACAGCTTCCGTGTTTATTTTGCTGCACAATGGTTTAGTCAATATAAACAATTGTCTTTCTAACTCCTCTATGTGCTGACTTTTTTTAAAAACAAGCTTAATTTCTGTTTTCTAAACTTATTTTTAAAAGTAAGTGACACAAGAAAAGTCAAAAAATCGTGAACTTTAATTAGATATAAGAAATATGATCAAAATTGCATGCTGTGAGATTATGTTTAAGGTTCCGTAAGCAAAAATCCTCATATTTTCGTCTTGTCTGTCTATTGGTTTGTCTGTCCAAATGCCATAGCCATTTTACTCGACTAGAAACTAATGGCACTATATGTTAGGTTGTTCCATGAACTGTTGTACAATGGTGTAGTGTAAAATTGCGAAATGAAAATTAGGTGTTAGGACTCCATATACGTAGGTAATTGAGGGGTGAAAAAAAACTCCATTGCACTTAAAAGCTTGTGCGTCTTAAGATGTGATATACAGGTTTCAAAATGACTTTTTATACAAGTAATAGTCGGTGAATACGCACTTCGAAAGAAACAAAAAGTGTGCCCCATCGTTTACTTTTCAACTACGGCGTGGAAAATTCTTGAAAAAATAAAGGTAAATAGATCTTAAAAACACTCAACCAAAATTGTTTAGAAAAAAATATGTTTTGCAGTTTTTGAGATAGGTATGCGATATTTTCTGTTACACGCTAACGAACTCGGAAATAACTTTGTTTTTCAGTGTATTTGGGAAACTTGTTTTTACTGCCGATTTGATTAATAATGCACATCCCGATTACGAGCTCCTTCAATGTGCATGGTCCGACACGTACTTGGCCGATTTTAATGTATAAAAAAAGAAAGTTATGTGTCAGATTTCGTTCTGCAGTTGGTGAGAATCGTAACAAGTGATAGTCAGGGTTTAACAAGCAAATTGTACCTAGATACGATACTACATAATATATTAATTTAAACGGTTAAAGTATGCAATTGCCGTCTCGTACTGAAAGATTAAAACAGTTTCTTTGTAGGATGAAATATAATTATTTAATCAAAGGACTTACTTCGATGTCTTATACATTTTTTATGCTATCTAATCGCAAGATCTTTTAAACCTTTATGATAGAACTTTTGGGGAGCTCAGCCCCACAAACTGCGCGTGAATGCATTTTGTATTGCTTCCTGTGAACAAAATTTTTTCCATGCAAAAATTTGTTCAAATCGCGGAAAAAACGGTAGTCGGTTGGGGCGAGGTCCGGTGAGTATGGAGGATAACAGATGGTCTTGTGTTAAAATGATTTCACGAGCAGTGTGAGGTCTTGAGTTATCATGGACCAATAAAGGTGAAGATCGATTTACGAGTCGGGGCTGTTTTGCTGCGAGTTTCGCTATCATTGTTCGGAGTTCTGCACAATAGCGTGTGATTGTGCACTTATTTTTTAGAAAGTCTACCCCTAAAGGGGTGAAAAGGGGAATGAAACTTTGTATGGGAAATGCTAAACCGCTTAACCAATTATGATGAAATTTGGCATGAAGATTTTCACTCCTTCTCCCTTTTTCATCTCCTAAATTTCACATTCTTAGAGGTAGACATTTACTTTGAATGGGAAATGCTAAAACGCTGAACCAATTGTAATGAAATTTTTTCAAAAACAATCTTTATACGCATATACATGTGATACATGTGATATAATCTAATCCGGGAAAGCCATGAAAAAAATTCGCAGATGCAGACGAAGTCGCGGGTACCTATAGCTAGTTTTTTAAAAATGATATAACTAGGCATTTTAGGTTTTTCTGATTGCAAAATAAATACTTATAGAAATGTTGTATGTGTTTTGTATGTTTATTTCTACAAAGATAAGCAACTGCCATTGAATTTCTATACAAATCTCTGTTTAAAGAACCGGAGTCTCACTTACTTAGTAAAGTGCATATCATCACGTTCGTTTTTATTAAAACGGTGCGAAGTTATTTTTAATTAGTACAAGATGTGAACTTGAGTTTTGATTAGTAAAAGATAATTATATCTAATCATGACTACGTAACTTGTGGTTTCTAGGAAACTTATTTTAATATTTGTAGGTAATGCTAGACAGGTAAATACTTTACTCTATTCAGTCTTTATTATTAAAATAGTAGCTACTTATGTTCAACATAATAATATGTAGCTAAATATTTGTGTTAAGGAATGTTATTGTATTTCCTTTACATGCATTTAACGCGTCGAGAACACTTAATACTAAAAAAATATTATATGTATTTATCTAGAAAGAAAAATAAATAGCTACAAAAATCGAAACTTTTGATTCGGAAAAGTATCGAAATTATACTTTATATTGAAGCCGTTTCGTTACTCACACTGCAATAAAGCTACGGAAATCGCACCCATACATGAGTGTCTGAGCTATGTCCGAGCGCGCCAATATCTAAATTCAAGTGCTTACGAGTTACGAGTGCGTTCGTTAGCCGTATCACAGTACAAGTAAGCAAGCAATATTCTATCTCGGCAGTGTCCTAGCCTAGTTTACGTAGCCTACATTTACGAAGTTACGTAGCCTAGTTTACGTACCGAGCGATCTACGGTCGCTCGGAACGTAAACACGCAATAGGGCTACCGACTTGGACTGAATGTTTTTCTTGGGTTACGTATTTGATAATAGGTACTATATTCAATTGTCATATTATCTTTTCATTTTATATTGCAAATTTAATAAGTTTTTATTTATATAATTCTACTAGTATTTTATTTCTAGTTTCAAAAGTTTGTGAGTAAGTATGGTGGAAATGTACAATAAAATGCATTTTGTGTGCCGTATAATTAAAAATGAGCAATAAATTAACTAGATCATTATGATAATATATTTCCTACAAATTAGCACCAGAGAAATATTTCCGATTTCGATATAGATGTATTCAAACATCCATACACTGAACATTAAGCTCGAAACTTGATTGACATTTTGACATAATATTTCGTCAGTAAATGCGCGGGAGCGTCTCACACCGTACGGCAACCGCGGCGCACTCGCGACTGTTGTATTCCGAAAAATGCCGAGATTTCGAGGCGCGTCGTTTGGGAGCGTTTGTATAAAGATAGAATACTGTATGCTTACTTGTACTGTGGCCGTATCTCCAAATACAGCATTGACATTATTACAAGCATTACGAGCAGTTTTTGCTGGGTTAGTCCCACATCGGAACTCGTATTCGAAAATTACTCTGATTTTCGCTGTATTCATCTTCACGTTAAAAACTTAATGTAAAAACAATTGAAAATCGAACAATTAAATGTCAAGATTTTAGGAGTTTACTACTTAAGAATCGATTTTCATAAAAGGCCCCCGGTATGAAAAAAATATGAGGAGTAAAATCTATTCATCGAATGACAGCGTTACGTTTTTTGTGCTCAACCTATCGTGCGCACCTTTTACTTTTCAGTCGTGAGTATTAAGACGTACATAGGGTATGCTGCGGACGGCAGCTTACGCATGTAAATATTGTGTATATAATATACCTATATGTTATTTCTATATAAAATATATAGGTATATAATATACACTACAGCGTCTTCAAATGATGAATATATATATAAATGAACATCATTTCGTAATCAGCACCCCGAGAATATATATATATATATATTTCTCAGGCTATAGATTTAGTCGGTCCGTATGTATGTTTCTCATAGCACTTATTTTAATTTAACTATCATCACCTCTAGAAGAAGTGACGTTCTGCATGTAAAGAAAAGAAAAGCATTAAAAAGACTGTGCTGTTCTTCAACTACTTAGACCTATGTTCATTGATCTTCAACATTTATCAAAGCGCTTCATAAAAATATGGATTTCCTTTAAAAAGCAATTTTCTTTCTGTAATAAACATGGACGTACTATTAAGTATTACAAAAAGAGGAAGGTACCTAAGTAATTAGTTTGTATGTAGGGTTCATTTAAAGTTCCATACAAAAATGACTGAAGGACGGAAAAGAGCTATCCTCGAAGGTGCCTGTTGCTATTGTTGCTAATAACACCTTAAAATCGCCTAAGCGCAGATTCTAATTATGTGCCGACAGCATCGAACTACGCTGACTGCTATTTTCAGTTTTAACTATATTTCGGTACTTTTGTATAAATCTATGACATACAAAAAAAAGCCCTCCCTTGTTCTGAAGAGATCATGCAAAATGATTTTTATTTCAATATTGATGCAGAAAAAAATTTCTTTCAACAACTGATTTAACGACATCTACATAGTAGATATTTGGAACATCACTAATCGACAGCCATTGTTTGCGACAGTCGAAGTTTAAGCGGCACGTTTATTTTGTACTTGCTTCATGTCCTTTATTTTCCTTAGTCATTGGTATTAAGACGTACATAGGGTATGCTGCGGGGCAGCTTACGCATGTAAGTATTATGTGTATATAATATACCTATGTTATGTCTATACAAAATATATAGGTATATAATATATACTCTACAGCGTCTTCAAATGATGAATATATATATAGAAACCTAGATATACGATCGATACGGGTATCAATTTCTAGGTTTCTCAGGGTGCTGATTACGAAAATTATGTTTATTTTCGAATCCAAGATGGCGATTTTAATTTTTTTGGATAAATCGACATAAGTATCATATTCTAGGTTTCTCAGGGTGCTAATTACGAAAATGATGTTCATTTTCAAATCCAAAATGGCGAATATTACTTTTTTTTGGATAAATCGATATAGCTGTGAAATTTTATGTACCTCGGGGTGCTGATTACGAAAATGACGTTCATTTCGTAATCCAAGAAGGCGAATATTATTTTTTTTGATACATCTACATGGGTGTCATGATCTAGGTTTCTCGGGGTACTGATTACGAAAATGACGTTCATTTTGTAATCCAAGAAGGCGAATATTATTTTTTTTGATACATCTACATGGGTGTCATGATCTAGGTTTCTCGGGGTACTGATTACGAAAATGACGTTCATTTTCAAATCGAAGATGGCAAATGCTACTTTTTTTATATCTATTAGTATTGATATTTAATATTATTGTATACAATGAAGTGAATAAAAATATATAAATCATGGAAAAAACCAGTAAACTCCAGTCGTGCGTCGGAGCTGACACACACACTTTTTTTTTAATATTAAATTTTTGCATATAATTGTAATTTTCAAGTAAACTATGTTACCAATTAAAAACTGGTTTTAGGAATTTGAGAAATTATAATTATCTATCTATTTTAGAGAAATTCATTTCGAAACTCTGTAGAATTTTGGAGATACAACTGGTTCTTTGTGCAAAACAGGGAATTTTCTAGAATTTTCTTATCAAGATTTCATTATCCGATCATGTTTCCACGTTTAGGGTTTTCAAGATAAAAAGTTGAAGTTCTATGTGTCTCAATTATATAACTCAATCTTCTTAGATATCGAGATCCAGATCAGCGAGGTTATTCACAAACATTGGAAACTCAACTTTCCGTATCCGACAGAAACGTTTTCGATTATTTTGTCTACACGTAATTTACAAATCCGTAATCGTATTATATTTATATATATCATATTAAATATTGTCGTATACACAAATCCAAGCCCTCGAATTGAATGTATGCTTTTCGACGATCGGCCTTTCTGCCACGGAAAGTTTCCGACGTATGTGAATAAACCCACAGGACTGCGTAAACGAACTCTTAATTAAAGTGGCCATTTTGCGTTAAAACGGCAATTTCATACTTTAACATCTATTACCCAATCTAATACGTAGATAACTAAATATTATTATATGAATAACTAACAATTATAATATGATCCGATGTAGGAAAATATCCAGTTTAGCGAGTTATTAAAATGCTAGACATTTTTTGTTGATAAAAAAAAAAATTATATATTGATAAAAAAATAATAGTTGTAAGAAGTGCACATTCTTCATAGCTTTCGCCCACTAATAGAATTTGCATTGAAGTTCATATGTGGAATTAGGTTTAATTCATAAATGTATTCATTTTATAACTTTCATTGTTTAATTGATACTAACGATTACAGATTCATATAGGTATTTGTGATTGATATTTAATAGTGTGTTATTATCTGGTAACTCAATACATATATGTATGAAATAATAAGTATGATGTTTGTGGTGTGCAGATAGTGCATACCTATACCATGTTAATATGGCAGAAAAGACAGCGTGCTTTGTATAAATGATATTATGTGCTCGCTAGCGACTCCAGTAAATTAATTTGTATGACTAAGGTACTACGCCAGTATTTTATTACTGTTTGATTGACAATTGCCTTCTATGAAATTATGAATTATTTAATCCTTTTTTACTAAACGTAGGTACTGCTGCAGCTAGGTACGTTATGTTCACGCCCTCGATATCACACACAAAGTGCCTACAAGAGGAGTAATATGATGCTATTCTTTTGTGAAAGAGTCCCTGTCAGTTCGACAACCTGACCAGTCTTTGTGACCACTTATCCTATGTGGACGTGGACGTTCGTAATACAGTGATAATTGTATCTAAATGCGTATTAATATTGAGAATACTATTATATTTATATTTGGTGCTTAAAAGTATTGTAAGCATGCGAACATTGTTGGAATACCAAGAAGACGAGTGTCCTTGGTACTATTTCGAAAGCTCATACAAAACATTACTGGGATCGTGTCTTATTGTATTCGGTAAGAGTAAATACATGTATACTGTATAGTGATGCTTTATTCTATAGGTATATTAGGTAGTAGAAATATTTAAGTTGGCAGATATTTTAAAATAAGGGTTCAGTACCACGAAAGGATATGCGGAACCCTTATTATTATTACTCACGTGTAAATACCGTTTTTCGAACTCAATTTTTTCGGGAACTAATGGTAACACATCTCGTCAGTACATATTATACTCAAAACTACTAAATAATAGCTTTCAGATTAAAATATTCGTATCCGAATTAAAGAAGGGAAGAATTGGGTAATCGAATTCGTCTATCTTTGAAACTAGTAGTATAAATATGTAGATAATATGAAGCCTTGAAGTTTAGACGAATTATTTACAGGATTGAAGTTTATAGCAGCATTATGTAGATCTCATTGATTTGAAGAAAATAATTTTATAATCTTAACATTTTACTAACATTTTATATGTCACCACCATGTTACTCGCTAATCCTGCCGTCAAACAGCAGTGCTTGCGCTGTGGTGTTCCGATGTGGAGGGTAAGACAGCCGGTGAAAGTTCTGCACAACAGGCACAACATCTTAGTCCTCAGGGTTGCCAAAGCATTTGTAATCATAAGTGCTTTCTAGTCTTGATGCTGAAAATGTCTATGGGCTTCGGGCTTACTTCCCCATGATATAAAAAAAAATGTAATAACAATACATACCTAAGTGATATGATAATACATAAATGATATGCGTACATACACACTTTTTTTTAATGGTGTGGCGCATATACACACTTATAGACATTTATACACATTCACACACACACATATACACATTATTACACATACAACACATTATTACACATACACTTGCATACATTCACGTATATCCATTTTTATATGTTTTGTATTCGTTGTTTGTATGTTTTTATTGTAATAGCAGTATTTCCTTTTATAAAATGCATTTTTACTATTTAGAATTGTAAAAAATGTAACTGGGGGAGGGCGTTGCCAATTGCAACACGGTTTTCAACTACACACATCAAGTGTCTAGGGATCAAGTACATTTTTAACTATAAAAAATTATCCAATTAATATTTATCAAATCTAATCTTCCAGACTGGCTTCTTACTTTAATTTCTATGTTTAAGTTAACAACTTATTCCTATATTTTGTAAAAATTAAGAAAAATTACAATTTTTGCAATTTGTGAGAAATTAACCTAAGTTAATGTCGTAAATTAAATGGCAAAAAAAAAGGCAAAAATGAGGATTTTTTAAATTTTTATTGTAAAGATAAAAAAATTAATAATCTGTGTTTCCACCATTGACACGAATTACACAATCACAGCAATTTGGCATGCTTAAAATCAGTTCATCAAAATCACTTTGAGGAATGGCCGCCCATATTCTTTCTAACAAGTCAAAAAGTTGTTGTGGGGTATGCACGGCATCCATACTCGGCAAAACTCTTCTTTGAAGCATATCTTATGCGTGGTCAATTGGGTTGAGGTCTGGCAATTGAGCAGGCCACGGTAGAACGTTGATGCGAGCGTCGGCAAGAGCGCTTGTTACGACGTGTGTGAACGTGCATTGTCGTGCATTAGTCGAAACGAATCATCCAACCGGCTTCGCAGAGGGATGATCACGTCTGAAACAATCCTCTCCGCATAAATCTGAGCATTGAGGTTGCCCCTGATCCAAATGAGATCGGTTCTTCCACCGATCCAAATACCGGCCCAAACCATTATTGTTTCCCCTCCATATGAATGAACTTCCTGACAAAATTTCAAACGTTCTTGACGTCCAGAGGTCCTCCAAACTCGAGTACGTCTTGTATCCGGCCTCATACCGAAACGAGATTCATCGGAAAAGCAAACACAACGCCAGTCTTCTTCCTTCCAATTTCTGTGTTCGCGAGCCCATGGTAAACGGGCCCTACGATTGCAGGGTGCTATATGCAGAACTCTCAGCGGCCTTCGGGAACGCAGACTAACTTCACGTAAACGATTTCGGATGGTTATCATGGCGGTCATAGTACGATTCCGTTGAGCAATAATTTGGATGTACCGATCCTGTCTGCGAGTGGTGATGCGAGATCGTCCTCTATGTCGCTCGGCCATGCTGCCCATGATACGATAGCGTGTCCAGATAAGGCTTATGACGCTCTGTGTAGTGCCAAGAGCGACAGCCACAGTACGTTGCCTGGAGCTAGCTTGCAACATTCCGACGGCTCTCATGATCTCTTCTCGTGTCAAATGATGTCGTCGCTCCATATTGATGCAATTTTTTTCAGTTCCGATGCAGAAATTGTAATGGTTTTGTAAAAACGCTATTACTCACTTTTATAGGAATCCTGATTGACAGTTCATTTTCTATTTTTAATCAAAATTGAAAGAAAATTCTTTATTCAAATAGTAAAAATCGCTGAAAAGAATCAATAACGATCCAAAAAAGTCAAAATAATAATCCTCAATTGCGGCGATACTCTAAAACGTACTTGATCCCTAGACAGCTTGATGAGTGTATATGCAATTGCCATCGTTTCTAATATGTTTTTCTTATACTCTTGTTCTCATATGAAATAAATAAATAAGTTACAGAACCCCTTACCTGCGAGTTGAACTCTACATTTAATACATATATGTAATTTCTAATATTTTTATTTTTATATTATTATTTGTATTTCTATTTCTAATATTAATAATTTAATTTTTAATTATTAAATAATAATTCTAATATTAATTTTATTTCTAATATTAACGGTAGGTTTTTGATGTGATTAAACTACAACGTAGTAGAAATTGCAAATCTCATTTATTTTTTTAGAAAATTAATAACTTTATTATGTTCCTTACTTATAATTATGTATGTATATTTTATTTTCACGTAATTATACAGGCTCATGGTTTACAGGTGTTTTTGGGGTGCTGCTAAATGGTTGGCTGTTCGCTACATTCGTTCATAGTCACCTGCTCACATTCAAGAGTCACATACTAGTCCTCAATCTTTGCTCAGCTTCTCTTGGCAGGAACTTATTTGGGTTTCCATTTGCGGGATCTTCAGCGATAGCAAAAAGGTGTGAAATTATTAATACATGATTAATCATGATGATATAATTATTGAGAACAGCTACTTAATGTTCGCGAGTTATATTTTCAGATGGCTGTTCAGTCCAGCGTGCTGTCAATTATTGGCATCTATGAATCAATTTCTTGGTGTTTTTCAAATGGCTGCGTTGTCTGTAATTGTTTTGGAAAGATATTTAGTAGCCAAATACTTCAGACATGGTACGTAATCTGTTAATATACTTATTATGTTTATGATATTTTATTATTGTTATTTTTGATGCTGGTATTATATTAAATTATTAATAGACGTACTTGTCTAAGTAGCGAATAATAATTGTTCCAGGAAGAATACTCAGCTTTAAACTGTACTGGTTGCTTATTGGCGTATGTTGGCTGAGTGCAGTAATATTTGCCATTCCTCCATTATTCGGATACGGATTATATTCGTGTGATTCCACTGGTACATATTGCACCTTTCTTTGGCCATCACTCGCTTCAGGCGCGAAGCAGTTGGGCTTCAGCGTGCCTTATGTCATTATATGTGGTATATTGCCGGTAGTTTCAATGTAGGTTTGTTTTTAAACCGATAAAAAAATTATAGTACCTACGTAGCTACTATTGTTTAACTTTAAAAAAAAAATTTTTTTTTCAGATTTTATTATACGGGAAAGACTGTCAGACTAGAAAAGATATATTATAAAAGTGAACAACAAAAAGAACAGAAGCGTTTGACAAAGGTAAGAAATATTCAAGAATTGTTTTCCATTGGTATTTAATGTACGTACCCTAAGTAAATAAATGTTTTTCTTGTTACAGAGTGTACATATGTTAGTCATTGCTACATTAGGTCTATGGATTCCTGCAGCTGTTTTCGCTGGATGGCAATGGTTTCCATTGTTACTTTTCGGTTTTAGACCTCATGTCCCCTTTGTGTTGAGTTTGTTCGCTCCCATAGCATCTGAAGTTAGTATGATAATATGTTTACATTTTTACACATTAACTAAGGTACATATGCGCACTGACAACTTTAACTGGAATAAAAAAGTTAAAGGTAATTTTTAGCTTCTTTTAAACATAAAAGTCAAAAAATTGTTTATAAAAAAATTAAACCGACTTCAAAAAAGAACACTGAAAAGTATAAAATAACTATCCTTTACTAATCAAAACTTAAGTACAAAAATAACTTTATAAATACGATACAAATACCCATGTAATTAAATTTGACAGTCACTGAAGTCGGTGCCAAGCCTACTAAACTAATATACTTTCTGTTGTTGCATATTGATTTGGCACCGACTTCAATAACTGTCAAATTTAATTATGTAGGTATGTGTATCGTATTTATAAAGTTATTTTAATTGTACTTGAGTTTTGATTAGTAAAGGATAGTTATTATATATTTTTCAGTGTTTTTTTTGAAAGCGGTTTAATTTGTTTAATAATTTTTTTTTATTTTTCCCTTTTTATTTCTCCCTAAATAAATATCTAGGGCAGGTCTGCAATTAACTTCTTTCTAATTCCGGAGCGCAACGATATACAAGAGAATCATCAATATAAATAAAGGTTATAACCAGGTCGCGTTATTTAGTGTATCTTCGAAGTCCAAGCTTCAATATCGGTGATATTTAAATGGGACCACCTCTGAAGTATTACCTACCAAACAAAAAAAGAATTTTCGAATTCGGTTCATAAATGACGGAGTTATGAGGTAACAAACATACATAAAAAAACATACAGACGAATTGAGAACCTCCTCCTTTTTTTGAAGTCGGTTAAAAAGCGAAATCACGCCTGAAGAAAAAACATCTAGAAAAAATCGTTCCATCTAAAGTCTAATGTGTGTTATCAAGATATTCAGTTTCAGAATATGTATAATATGTGTAAATAATTGCGTAAATAGACGGTGCCCACCTTAATATTTTTTAAACAAAAGTTTTCTAAATATTTTATACTAGCGACTTGCCCCGGCTTCGCACGAGTAGAATTTTTTTTGAAAATAATATACAGCCCATGTTACTTGCTGATAATGTAGCTTTCTATAGGTGAAAGAATTTTTGAAATCTTTTGCGTAGTTTTTGAGTTTATCCATTACATACAAACCAACAAAGTACCTCTTTATAATATTAATATAGACAACTACAGTACCTTGTACGATAATGACGATTTGTGGTTAATAAAAAATATTTCACTCATTATTATTATTAATGTACTCAAAATTCTACTTAGTACTTATTACTGAGAAAGCTGTGTACTTACTATGGAGGTATAATGGTACAATGAAGTGCTTATACTTATTTCATCTGCACATTTTGAATATTGTTAATTAAATTGAATAAAATTGTAATTATCTTTTCAGGCAGCGACTTGCATACCAGTTTTATGTTACCTGACTGAAGACGAAAGACTACGAGCTGCGCTATTAGGTCGTATGCGTAAAAATTATGCGCTACTACATCCTGCACGACGCAAGCGTTATAATAAAGATTAGACTAATATTTTCATTTCTGAAGACGATCTTCTATTGTAGCAGTTTGTCTGCTAAAATTACTTCAAACATTAGAAGCGTAGAAATATTTTCGGGAATGGGGAACTTGAATGTACCTATTTATTTTTTGTCTATCAGAAAGATTAAGGTTTTATACATACAAAGAAATAAAGTTAAAATATGCATAAATAATTTGAAAAACAGGAAATTAAAACTCACCAAAAAAAAACGGATGGACGCGACGTCACTGCTTATTTCATATACAGCGCGAGAGTATTTTCCATAAAAAATGACACTTGTCTTGTCCAGATAAACCTTATTAGGGTTTCACAAATCAGCTTCAATAAAGCTTTTTCCATTTTTAATTAATATGTGCGTATTTACACCGCTAAAGTACGTAACTGTGAACGGCTGAGCGATGACGTGACGTCACTACTGATTGTTTAGTGTTTGGACATATTTTGATAAGTTACATATTTAAAAACTTATAATTTTTTTATAGACGCAACTTTAAATTAAGCACTTTTTCAGTTTTTATTAATAAACTATGAACACAATATTATTATAATTTTGATGCAAGTTCCCCAAGATTGGGTTTAAGAATACTACCTATCTAGAAAAGGTAAATAAGGAGAAAAGCTCTTTTTGAAATAAATAAATTATTATAATATTTCTTGTATTTTAAACCTTGTGTTTAATTTAGTATTTGATTTATAATGTTATATTTATTTATAGTGTTATGCGCCATTAATATAAATAAATATTACATTACGAGAGTAAGTACCTATATCATTTTCATTCCTGTGTTTTTAATTTCAAACTTATTCCTTAAATTTAATTGACAGATACATACATACATACCTTCACGCTGTATCTCTGACGGGGTAGTCTGAGAGCATGGTTGATAGATGTATAAAACATATTATACGTATAAGAGCTACGACGCTTGGTGCTCCGTCCCCTCTGACTACCCCGTTAGGGATACGGCGTGAAGATATGTATGTATGCATGTATAAGACCTAAAAGTTGTTGGGGATTCACGTAATAATTTACACCTAAAGAATCTAGATATAATCTAGATAGATTAAGAACTCTAGAATAGAAAATAAAATCGTCTACCTTTGTAAAATGAGGATCATGGAACATTTAAAGGCACTTCAAATTGGTAAATATGTCGACAAACTTGATATTTATTTGACTTTTACTTCTAACCTAATCGCCAAAAATTGTTTTTGGGTAAAATATTTTACTTACCCTAACAGCACAGCAGCCACCATTTGCCGCCAAGCAAGCAGCATTACAGCAGCCACGTTAACTATTACGAGCGAGACGCTCGCTCGCTTTGTTAAAAACAAATTTTATTGAGAAAATGGTTAATTTTAAAGTTAGCCATATTCAGTGGATAAAAGAAATACATTTATTTTTGAAACTAATAATATACGGTGGCCGGTGGGCATGTGACCGGCCGAATTATTCTGACTATTTATAAAAAATTATCGATAAAAAACAAAAAATTGTGTATATTTATAGATTTTGTGTTATTGAATTAGAATTTCAAGAAAATTTTAGAAAATTGGATACAAAATATTTTTTTCAAAAAGAAATCCTATACCTATTTATTAAAAAAAATGTCCTATTAACATGGTTTTTTTATTCATTATTAATAATTTACTACATCACAGCTACAAATTTACAGAAGATTGTTAATAATACTCAACTATTAAGGTTTTGAAGAAAAAACCCTACAAAGAAAGAAGTGAATTAAATTAAAAAGTCTTATTTTCAGCAGTAAGGACAAAAAGGTTAAATTGATGGTAATGAATAAAAAAAGTTAATAAAAAAGGATTGACATAGGCTATATTTTAAAAGGTAATCTTGAAATTCTAAAAACTAAAAGTTTTGAAATGTAATGGTTAATCAAAAAATCAAAAAACCCGACTGCAAAAACTGTAAAGTAACTAAAAAAAAATGATGTTAGGAAGACAGGATTATAATAGAATTTTTCAAGGAGTGACTTGTAGAAAAATCTACGTAGGCTTTCAAAAGTTCATCATATTAAAACCTAACATGCAGTCGGAGGCTACAAATATATTTAGTCACTTTATAAATTAGGTAGCTACATGTACCTAGATAGCTGGTGTAGCCTCCGAATAGCATAATTTTTGAAAGGCTACGTAGATTTGTCTTCTGAGCACCCCTTGAAAAATTTTGTTATAAACCCGTCTTGTTAACATCATTTTTAATATTTTTTAGTTCTTTTTCCAGTCGAGTTTTTAGAATTTGAAGATTACATTTTAAAATATAGCCTATGCCAATCTTTGGATTAAGACCAAGCCAACGATACTTTAAAATCCATTAAACCGTTTAGCCTGCAGGACGTTACAAAAACAGACATACACATATCCGGAAAACATTACCCTCCTTCTTGGCCATCAGGTAAAAATTGATAAAAAATAATAACTGTGACGGTGATGAGATGTACCTATTTGATATTTTTTAAATCAACTCTATATCACAGAATATTTAAAAAAGAAGGTTGACTCCCGCCTCGTGCGTAACAGAATTGTTTACTCTCGGCCGGATACGTAGGATTGTTGTGTTGTAAGTGCGATGCGGAGAGCATCTCGTTTAGTTATATATTTAGTATATAATAATTAAAAAAAACACACACGGATATGTTTTTTATGTTTGTTAAATTTCATTTCTTGTAGTTATGTTGAAGAATGATAAATCTGAGTTCGAAAAACTACAATTATTTAGGCATCTAAGGATATTATAATGCGTGCGTTTATGTGGTTTAGATATTTTCGTATACGCAACGATGTGAAGAACGAATTAAAGACAAATGAAAATGGTTGCATGTTCGTGTCACGTGCGACCTCGCAATAATTATCTATATTCACCCAGAATATTGTCGTTGTGTGCGTGCCACGGCGCGACTATATTAGCGCGCACACATACAAACAGCGTACGCTAATTTTCTATGAAGACATCCTACTGTTATGTTCCCGAGAATAAGGTAATAGTGATCCTCGCCTGTCATTAGGGACAAGTAAATGAAACAATCGAAGTAGAGCTCCGGTCGTCTAGCCATGCAACCCCACGGAGAAAGACTGATGCGCGTGCGATTCGCGCTGTCGCGGCACTGCTAGGGTGCAGGGGTCTCTGTCACTGAGCCCTGAGAACTGCTTCTGCACAGCGCGTTAGGGGCTGTGGTGCGTTCCGTATTTATAAGTTCCTTGACAAAGCGCCAAAGGCGATCACTGCAGAAGTTTTGGTCGGTAAAAGTCCCACATATCGAGGTCTTACTTCCAGGGACTGGGTACTTGTGTTCAAGTTTCTCCTCTTTTGCCAAAAGGTAGTATTTACATAATATACTTTGTTTTTAGGTATTATAGTGTGTAAGTACATTTAGAGACAGGATACAGGTGTACGTAGATATATAGTTGTTATATGTTTGAAAACGAGTTCTCAATTGTGTTAAAGGGAACAAGATCATATTAAAACCAGTATCATGATTTTTAAGTAACACGAGAAACGTGCTCAATTCACGGAGCCTGACGCACATTTACTAGTTGTGTAAGAAAATGTTTGAATTTTTATTGTTCATGTAACGCGCAGACTCCGCTGCTAGCTTTTCCCGGGGGAGTAACAAGTGCTTTCCCAATTTGATCTCTCAAATAGTCGCAAATGAGCTTATTTGTGCCGCAGTTTGCATACTTCTTTAAGTAACAATGTTTCAGCTTTCAAGTAATATGCAAGAAGACACTTGTGCTTGGAAAAATTTGTTCAAAAATGATGACAAATCTAGTTTAGAGAATGGATTTTTTTGGACAGGTTAGTATATAGCCTATTACCTTGTTGTTTTAATAATAATAACATTTGTACATAAAATTTCTGTGCACGTGTATTCGTAATTCGTCTCCTAAACGGCTTGACCGATTTAGATGATTTTTTTTGTACTTATAGGGTCGCTTGGATGGTTCTTAGCTATATTTGGACCCGGTAATAGGTGGTGCTGTTATCGAGATCCAGAATTAACCCGACTATGGTGTAAACCAATTAATATACCTAATTTATTCAATATAGCAATCTGCCCAGGCTTCGCCCGGGTGGGATATTGATACTACATTTTTGCCATTTTTTTTAAATTGAGATTTTATACAAAAATACTAGCCGAATTTCCGACTTTACCGTGGATTTTCCAAAAATTTTCTTACAAACCAACCTTATCCTGACAATTATGAACACAACAATAAAGAAATCAACCAAATTGGTCGACCCATTTCCAAGTGATACTCTATTACATGTGGCAATTGATTTTTATTTATATATACTAGCAACCCTCCCCGGTTTCGGCCGGGTGGGATGTTAAATGTTTGCAATACACCAAATTTTTTTTATTGAGATTTCATTCGAAAATATCATCCAAATTTCCGATTTCTGCGGTGGATTTTCCTAAAAATTTCTTTCATGCAAACATTGTCCTGACAATTTCGAACACGACAAAAAAATCAGCTAAATCGATAGAACCGTTGTCAAGTGATGCTCCGTCATACATGTGGCAATTGATTTTTATTTATATAGATATAGATAGACGTAGATTAGTTTGACGTCACTTACGAGTACTTTAAGACACTAAAGAGCTGCCAACGCCCTATTTGTTTAAATCAGTTGAAGCAATATATTAATAAATTATTAAAGTAATCTATATCTATCTATATAAATAGAAATCAGTATTTTTATTTATATAGACATATAGATATATTTAGATTAGTTTGACGTCACTTACGCATACTTTAAGACACTAAAGATCTGCCAACACCCTATTTGTTTAAATCACTTGAGGCAATATATTAATAAGTGGCAAAAAAAAATTAAACCGCCTTCAAATAAAAAACACCGAGAAGTACAAAATAACTTTCCTTTACTAATCAAAACTCAAGTACCTACAATAAAAATAACTTTATAAGTACGATACACATAAACTAATACATTTTCTGTTGTTGCACATTGATTTGGCACCGACTCCAATAAGTGCAAATTTGATTATATAGGTATGTGTATCGTACTCATAAAGTTATTTTTTTGTTGTACTTGAGTTTTGATTAGTAAAGGAAAAATATTTTGTACTTTTCAGTGTTTTTTTTTGAAGGCGGTTAAATATTTTTTATAATTTTTTATTTCTCCCTTTTGAGTGACCCTCGCCTAAATAAATATCTAGGGGAGGTCTACAATTAACTTCTTTCTAATTCTGGAGCGTAACGATGCATAAGAGAATCATCAATATAAATAAAGGTTATTACCAGGTCGAGTTATTTGGTGTATCTTCGAAGTTCAAACTTCAATACCAGTGAAATTTAAATGGTATCATCTCGAATATACACCCTTTCAAACAAAAAAGAATTTTCGAAATCGGTTCACAATTGACGAGGTTATAGGTGAATATATATAAAAAAAAACAAAAAAAACATCCATATAGATTATAGTCGAACATAGAACCTCCTCCTATTTTTGAAAAATATAATAGTTATCTCTGTTTGTTTTGTCCTCCATTTTGTTTTTTTGTGTTTGTTTATTTGTTTTGCTATGTTCTTCATTTTCAATATTTCGAACATATTCGTGAATAATATTATATTTCTTTTGCCTTTATTATAGTTAGGTTCAAATTTAAAGACATTATTTATTACGGAAGTTAAAAACAGATACAAAGTATTTTTGAACGTCAAATCTACCACCATAACTTGAAAGGAGCTTTACCGATATAAGTAAATAAACTTTTACTAATTTACTAAGATCGCATTCGCATCGCAACGCATTTCTTAAAACCTTGAAGACATCTTACATTTATGAAGTAAAAAGTGAACAGAAAATTATTTACACTTGTAACAATTTTGATTAATTATAATTCTAGTAATAACAAACATTCATCGTCCTCTCGTCTAACTAGTAGATGAAAAATTGTAAAGCGCGTTTTACATTTTCAGGATTAATATCTGCGCTTCTCGGCTTATGGCTGAACATAACTATTATATCAACGAGTTTGTGGAACGATTTTAGTTATCGAAATTTGATAAATTACACTTCGATAAGTTTCATGCGTCGTGCAGTGTCTGTAATATATCGTTTGCCGCTTGTCATACATTATATAGAAAGGTAGTATTCTACTAGCTATAAATACTACTAGCTGTAATATGCTGTATTAGATTTCATTATATGTTTCTGTTTTCTATTTATTAATTCTGTCTTTTTTTATTATATCTTCTTCAAGTCAGTTTGTCTATACATCTAGATCTGTTGACTAACCGGGTAGTTCGAGAGGACAGAGGCTAAATACCACGGTCTTTACATACTTCTTTCGCCTCCTCGAATCTCATTATTCTCCTTATAGGTATATCTATCATGTTTCAAATAATTTGAAAACCACTGATTTAATTTGGTGATGATTTCGTTATTATCGTAGTTTCGAAGGCTCCTTATAACATAAGTATTTGATCACTTTTCTCAGATAATGTTACTTACTAATATTTAAAAAATTTATTACAAAATTTTTGACTGCTGTGAGCTATGGCAGTTAGGTACTTAGTTGAATTTATTGTGTTTTAACCCCTTAAAAACTAGGTCTTCGTTTCCAATAATATTTACATACTTACATATCCTCGTCCTGTGTCCCACAAGTCACAAAGAATATTTGTTTCCGATTATTGTCAATTGCACTGGCTAAAAGATTAGAACAATAGCTTATATTACAAAACTGAAGCTTTTCATATTTTTCTATAGCGTCTTGACTATATGTCTTTTGGTCAGGGGTGACTACTTCAGCCCCTCTAATTACGTCTATGTTAGGCTTGTCCACTGACCTATCGTCCTACCCGAGGACCCTATACTGTATACGTATAAAATTTTTATTAAGTTTAGGTGTCGAGGGTACCTCGATTGTGACTTATGTTTTGAATAGGTTTAGTCCTTAGAGTTTATAATAAACAAGTTTGTATGATGTTTCAGTTACGACCATTTTCAAAACGTGAGTTGCGAACTTTTTGCTTATTCTGACACATTTTTCGCAGTATTTGAAATCGAAAGTCTCACTCATGCTTGTATTGAAAGATACGTTGTCGCCAAATATAATACTAACGGTAATTATGAACATCTTTACTATTAGATAATGTTCCAGAATCATTAATTTCATTTTATTAAAAAAAATTGTTTTCAGGTTGGCCAATACCACGTTGGCACTACTTTTTATATATCTGGCTAACAGTACTGTTCGCCTTTCTCTATTCTCATGTGGCGCTGTTTGGATTAGGCCAATATGGACATGATTTTTCATGTAATTATTGTACTTATGACATGGTATTGCCAGGTAGTTGGCAGCGAAATGTAGTAGTTGGTGTATTCTGTCTTAGGAGTATTAAGCCTGCTATTTTCATGTAAGTATAGAAGTAGAAAATAAATGTAGATACATGTTTTATTCATGAAAAGGCAGGGAAAACTGAAATAAATTTTTAAAAACCTTCGTAAGGCCGAGCCGTACTGAACGTGGATGCAGCACAGTGTATAGTGGGTAGTAATAGTAACGGCTAAGTTCGACTTTTTGAAAGGCTAAGGTGGGCTAAGATTTAAGATAAGATTATTTAAATATATTTAGTAGGTACGTAAAATCTGATATAATTCAAAGGTTATTGATTATCTCAGAGTATAATCGTGTTACGCTTTTATTCGCGCATATTCCATTCCACTCTGCTGGTCAAAGAACGCTTGCTAAAGGAGATGTGTCCGATTTGATTTGAATGGAAATACGTACAACCATCAGCACCGCGAGCAATAGCAATGAGTTTTTTTTGGTACCCGGCGCTCTAGCACTCCTAGGTTTATGAAACGCTTTTGCCCGCTAAAACTCCTGCGATGGTTGTCCTAAGTGCGATATTCAGGTACTCCAGGCTTTCCTACGGAATACATCAGGCCTTCCTCACATTGGCACCGAAGAACTTTTTAGGGGGCAGTGACAGAGTCCCTTTGCATCCTTGCAGTGTCATGACAACGCGGACCACACGCGCTGTCATCCTCCTGAAAGTCGCGTGAATAGATGACTGGAGCCCCCACTCCGATCGAATACGAAAAAGCCCCACATAACCCAGGCTCTCCTTCGGGGGCTGGATACCTGTGTTCAGTTTTCTCCTGATTCAATAAAAAACGACAGTTTCATCATGTATATCATCATCATGTACAGTATCATGCAACTTACTGGTAATGACAGAACTTGATGGGGTTTGCCTTATTATTGGCTGCATTTTTACAGGGTAACTATGCTTATTTGGGCTAGAATTTTAGAAAGGAAATACAATAACAAGTTTGTGGAATTGCAAGGCGAAAGAAACATTACAAAGGTATTGTACAGTATTTGTTTTACAAAAAAATCGTACCCATATAAATGATTTTTAAATGAATTTTGAATGTAGCAATGTTTTCTGGGTGATCGGAAAATAAACTTTAATGTATGTTAATGTTATAATGTTCTAGGGTGTAACTGCGTTAACTGTCACAAACCTGCTGTGCTGGACACCTATATTTTTAATCAGAGGATGGGTAGTATTTACTCAGATGTTGTATAACGATTTTATTGTGGTACCTTCACTTGTTTATGTGAAAGGGGCAATGTGGTTACATTGGGTAAGCAGGAAGTTTCTTATAACATTATTTAAGTATTTGCATATATATAATTATTGAAAAATACAAATTATTACGACTTTTAACAAAATACTTTTAGCAAAAAAACTAACATTTGCATATTATTCTATAAATAAATTGTGTTACATGCGTTCTTTTTTCTAATATTTCATCTGAATAGTTATAAAATATAAATAATTGTATGTTGATATTAGATACCATCTTTATCTTATTTGTTTCTTTTGTGTAGACAGTGTATTTCAATTTGTAACTCGTATATAATTTATCCTGTTCGATAAGTTCTTTATTTAGTTCAATGTATTCTTTTAATTAGCAGATTGTGTAACATTTTGTGTAAATATATGTTTTTGTTATTGTCCTAGAGTGCCCCTGCAATGTCTACATTAACATTGTTTATATTCGACGGTAGGATCAGAGAAAACATGATTAATCTCGGTTCTGTTGATAATGAGAGAGAAGAAGAAATCAAGAAAAAAGAAGAGTGATGTGTAATATAAAACTAAAAACCTAATTTAATTAATTTCAATTTATTTTAGAATCTTAGTGGTAATTACAGAAATTTACATTAAACTCGTATTATACAGTCAACAATATATGTACAGAGACATAAAATTTGTACGAAGAATATTTAAACTACAGTTCAGTTGTATACCTAAATCATTTTAGTGTTTTTATGCTAATTCAGTCAAAAATATACATTTTTTTGTATTAGAAACAGAAGGAAGTTCAGGAAAATACGTCTCTACAAAAAAAATTACTCTACTGAACACAAATGGAAGATTTAATCTAGTTATTTATGTTATGAAAACAACATTATGTTCCGTGTAATTACATACTTTCTAAAATTACAAAAAACGTTGATGTATATTTGGACCTCGCCCAATTCTAAACACGATTGGTCCATAATAAGGCCATTTTTTTTAAGAAATACATATATTATATCATGACACATTTTCATGTTTTGTATTACATATTGACTATGTATATTATAATATAATATGCGTGATATATGTGTCACTATTAAATATCTTAAATAGGTATCTACTATTTTATCATTGTATTGCAGTTCTTAATATTACGTGTAAACTAAATTTGTTTCTGAATATAGTTAAAATGTTTAAATTACCTAAAAATGAATTACAAGTATACGTATATTACGTACAATCAACAGCACTGTCTCTGGAATGAGCTTGTTGCTTGCAATCACTCTGTCTATCACATTCGTCGTCAATATTTACAAGTTCATAACTATTTTTATTTCTATAAAAAGTATTATTTTCTTCTATTATTGTAGTTATATATACCCTGTTGCTGTAAGTCTCCTCTGTGGAGTCGATAGACGATGGTGTCGAGGGACTGTTCAGCACAATCACTGGGAAATTACGCCGAGTCCCTCCAAAGGCATCCTGCTATATTTGCTCCATAACAATTTCTTGATCCCATCTGTTCTTGTTGTTTCGCCTTTCTATTACTGGAATCAGGAACAATATCACTCCACTGAGGAAAATCGTGCCTCCTGCGACGTAGAATCCTGGTGCGTAGGATTGTAATTCGTCAAATAACCATCCTGAAAAATTAATATTTTTGTTTTTAAAATCCATAATTATTAAGTCGTAAAAATTTGGGAGTTAATATTTCATTTCATTACTTATTTTAACTAAATACAAATGTATGACAAAACTAGCAGTTGCGCGCAAGTTATAGCGCGACGAATTTAAAAAAAAGTAGACCCCTTCTCCAAGGTTCGAGCTGTCTCTATATCAAATTTAATCAAAATCAGATTAACACTTTAGCTGCGTAATCGTAAAAAACGGACACTTTCGCGTTTATAATATTAAGTGTGCGTTTCTGTATATGTGCATAAAACAAATTGTGTAGGTTTTAGGTAACACATTCAAAAAAATACATTCTTTATAATAATATTCTTTGTAATTTTCTTTAAACTATTCACATTATTCATATTTTATTAACCCAATAGTATTAAGTAATTCTCCACACAAATGTGGAGAGGAGCTATTTTCAAATATTTTATACAGTATTAATATTATTACATTGGTAAATAATTCATAATTATAACGAGTGTCCCAAAATTCACGCAATATTGGGCCATTTGGGCCACAAATTTTGCGCCATCTGATAAAGTGTTGCCAATGAAAAAAAAAGACATGTGACAGCTGACTGTTCAGGCCTTATTATTTCATTTTTGAACAATATTTTAAAAATAATGAAGATTTGGTATCAACCGTTCACAATTTTCGTACAAAATATGATCGGAATATAGTTAGCTTCATCAACTGTGAAGAAATTATTTCACAAATTCAGAGATAGTTTTTAGATTTTTTTCTGAAATGTTTTGAAGATTAAGGTTTATGCCAATAAGTCTACGTTCACTCTAGCCTTGAAGGGAATAATTGAGCTGAGAGAATAAATAATTGAATTAAAAAGTCATACAATTTCGGCAAAAGGGTGCGGAAGTCCGGCAAAGCCGTGGAGACTACTTATTCGATATGCTATTAAGTATAATATAATCACTATAACAGTGTACTTAATGAAACAAAAAAAAAACACAATTTTTAATAAAAATATGTATTTTCCATTAAAATAACTTTTTGGGTGAATATTGAACACCCATTATAATATTTAACTGATAACGTACCGGTGAAAAGAAGCTCAATAAGACACGCAATTTCTTGAAATAACAAAAGCAGACCAAAAGTATTAGTTTAACATTACCATATAAAATATTTAAAAATATTTGAAATAATTTCTTGCGTGAGTTTTGGACACCCATTATAATATTTAATAGATAACGTACCGGCGAACGGAGGCCCAATAAGAGACGCAATTCCTTGGAATAACAAAAGCAGACCAAAAGCATTAGTGAGTTTTTCAATTCCTAATAAGTCGACAAGCACCACTGAAGTCAGTCCAACGTAAGCACCAATCGTGAAACCAAATGTTGTTGCATAAAGAGCGAGTCCCCAGAACTCCCAACAGACCGTAGCTAATGCTGTACCTGAAATAAAAATGAAAATAGCATAAACGAACGGTTTATATATACTCAAAAATACTTGTGCAAGTTATTTTTGGCGATGTTATACTTACTTATGCCAGCGATCGTGAGACATATATTGTAAGCTAATAATCTATTAACCCAAGGTTTATCACTAATGTATCCCAGAATTATTCTTCCTATTAAATTAGATCCTCCGATTATGGAAATCAAATAAGCAGGGTTTTCTACTCCCAACTTGTCACTCATAGGTACTGTGTATACGTATGGTATATAGAAACCAACACTGGTTAAAAAATTTGAAAGGGAAAATAATACGAAGATTGGATCTACTAAAATAGACATATCAAGCATTTCTGATAAAGCTGCCTTGGACTCTTGTGAGCAAGGTAACCATCCACAGCTTAGCTCACGGTCTTCTCTTTTTGCTATTTGTATTCTTTCTGGCGATGGTGCTCTGAATTTTGCTAAACTGGTCATGCTACCTTGATATAGTACATCTGGTCTGTTCATAATCCCACTGTTACTACGTGAACGTGATTTATGAGCTTGTTCTTGTGGTTTATTGAGTGCAGGTTGAGAGAGAGTCAGTCTCCCTACGTCACCATCTTCTACTTTTCCGTTAGCACGTACAATGTGTTCCGTACTTTGGGACCTTATTAATACTGATTTGTTTGGTTTAGGCAACATAGGTTCAGTGACTGGCGTTCTTGGGGGTTCAGGGACTGGTCGGAACATCATTCCCAATGGTATACAATTTAAAATTAAGGCACCGATAATGGCCATCGCTCCACGCCACCCATAATTCGTTATTAATGTAGATGTTATCGGCGCAAATAGAAATGTTCCAAGGCCTGAACCGCAAACTGCAATGCCTGTAATAAAAATATTTATTATCAGTACCTATTTACAGACAAATAAAAAAAAAATGAGGAAAATAATCTGTAGATGAAATGTATATTTTGGAGACAATACTAAGGATGATAAAAGTTAAAACTCTTGTAACTGATAAATGTAAAAATTACCGGTAGCAAGACTTCTGTAACGCTCAAACCACACGGTGACGCTGACGATAGCCGGGAGGTAGATGAGTCCAAAACCAAAGCCAGCACCCACACCGATCGTGAAGATAAGAGTGAGTACGTTTTGTGCAAAGGCTGATGCGACCACACATACAGCTGAGAGTAATGCTCCCGCAACAGTGACCGTCTGGCAACCCCATCGGTTTACGAATGAACTAGATATGGGACCTGCAAATACATGATGATACATTATGATCAGTATGTTTTAGTAATTTCTATAATAGTGCCGTAGTTAATCCGCTGATTAAAAAAGGTTTTGTTTTATTGACAAAATAAATAAAGTATGATTTTGTAAATTGTTTAAGTATTTGTCTTTACAAAAACATTACAAATAAGTATTTATATCCGTATATGAATCGTTTCCTTTATTAATCAAATAAGATTATTAATATTGTGATAATAATATGATGTAGATAGCTATCTACCGATGAACCTCAGGAAGGGATTTTATCAACAATGACGATCTAATAAAAACTTAAGAAAAAATTAATAATTGTTATAATCAGCGACACCGGTTCGGTAATTCGGTATATGAATGACTTTACCTGAACTGAGTGTGACCCCGACAAGGATTGATACGATCCAAGCTGTCTTGCCTTTGCCCTCTTCAAAGTAGGTCAGGAATTCTGCATAGAATACGCCAAACGAATAGGTCATTCCATCAGCTGTAACAGAACAACATAATTTATGTACAGAAAACTTTAGTAAATATTCACGACTTTTTTCTGTCATTGTGCCTGTTACGACAATAAAAACATTTTTATGTAATACATATTATGTGATATCTATCTATTTTTGTGCCTTTTTTTTAAACACTACATAAGAATTATATATAGGTATGGCGTAATCTTAAAATGTCTGTGTGTGCGTGTGTCTATCTATCCAGATGTATATATGTACATCTATATCCGTATCCGTATCCATGTACATCCGTACATATGTGCCTATATAATAATGACACAACAAAAGGTAGATGCAATTTAAATGTGGTTTATTTATTGTTATTTTGTAGGAACCTTATCGTTATGAAATATTGATACCTTTAAGGCCAAAATATAGTTTCTTATAAGTTTTTGGAATAATTAAATGAATTTTAATTTTAATTTTACTTATTTATATTTTAAATTTAACAAAACTTTAATTTCCGATTGTCATAGCTTAGTAACTTCCCAAATAGTTTGTTTAAAGAAATAAAATGTAAAAGATCGTGTACATACAAAGTATAAACGATAGATCACGTGCAACAAAAATCCTGACGTTCCTTTTAGCAATAACTGTTCGGATTTAAAGGCTGTCAATGAAATCGATTATCGATGTGCTAACAATTATTACATTATAGTTACATATATTAATTTTTCTTATTTATTTATTTAATTTAATGCAGACAGTGTCCATAAAAGTCAGTACAATGACTATGATTAGTAATAGAAATTAGCAATTAAATTAAATTAAATCAAATTTAAATTACAATTGAAATCATTTATGATACTAAAAACATATTTTGGGATTAATTGTATAACCACTTATAAATAAACAGTACTTTATAGATATTTTATAGAATATATACATATATATATATATATATATATATATACACATGTATATATAAATAATTACACGTGTACAATATATAGTATATAATATAAAGAAATACGTATAAAGAATATAAGTAGAGTGAATGAAATCATGAATACTGTATATTATCACGTATTATGGGGTAGTTCTCACGAAATCTCAAAAGAAATGAATTTAATTTGTATTATTTTTTGTGAGTTTTATAATATCTATGTTACTAATATTTGATAAAATAGTGGTCCCCAGAATGAATGTGTTTCAAAAATACGAAAAATATCAAAAATCCATTTCACTGAATAGGCAATACTCAATTAAACGTAATTACCTTCTTATTCCACGACATAAGATAATGAAGATGAAATATGCAACTTAAAGAATATCAATTAAATCATTTTTTTAAAAAAGCTCTTACAAACTTAAAATGAATCTACTAATATTTCTGAAAGTGAAAGTGTTTATATCTGGAGTTTGGGATATAGTGAGGAAATGATTTTCAGAAATTTAGCCTTTTAAAAAAAATTACTTACACGTATGATTCGAAATTATAGCTGATACTAGTAGCTACAGTAATGGAGCTTAAGAGGAAATAATAGTTACCGATAAAAGTTGGATATATTTTTGTTAAATCTAAAAGGACAGGAATTTCGAAATTTCTTGAGAATTACCTAGGCGGAGAAATTAATAGATAATTCTGTTAGGTTTTAAAAAAGATCTTGTCAGGGTTCCGTAGTAAAACAAGGAATCATTTTAGTTTCGTCAAGCTCGTCTGTCTGTCCGCAGTTTAGCTTAGACTCTTGGTACTAAAAAGTGAATTTGGCATGGTTATATATATGAATTACGCTTAAAAAGTTGTTTTTGGGTTTTTGGGTAAAATTTTTTTTTGGGTACCCATAGCTACGAAAAATGGATATGATTTTTATAATCCTACATTCCGATGTGTGGGGTGTCATCGGATAGGTCTTTAAATAATATTACGGGTATGTGATGAACATTTTTCGATTCAGGGATCCGCTTGCAAAATATTAAACTTTTGAATGGCAATTTTTGTTAGTCACGTGTTCCTCTCCATCAGCTAAACCGTTGTGTGTGGAAAATTTAATATGTGAAAAATATTCACAATAGTAGTACATAAAATTAAATTGAAAGGAAAACTAACACAGCTAAGTAGGTTCTACAACAACGAATTCGGAAATACTATGGAACTCGCATTCATTTAAAAATATGACACAACGCAAACCACAATACAGTGGGCCGGGCTAAAAAACCACAACAACGCGCTACTTAGTCTACCGCGCGCTCAGTGACAGTCAACCGTCGCAAATAATATTGGTTTGTAGACGTGAAAACTGGCGAAATGTAAATTAAAAATGACCTTTTGTGTAGTTTAGTGGTGTAGAAGATAGAAAGAAGTCATGATATGACAACTTTTAACATCTATTTAAAATAATTTTACGTTTATAAGAAATTAAATAAAAATATTGTGATCTGTATTATGCAACTAGTAGCCAGCCAGTTTTAGTACGTAAGTTATTTTTATTGTATTTTACGCTAAGTATGGGTATTCTCTTTACTGAATTCGATCTTATAAATTTATTCCTTTAATTTTACCAAAAATGAGTTTCGGTGATTATGGTGGATTAAAGTAGTTCGCTTAGAAAGAAGAGAAGATGACTAGATACCAACTAATGCCCATAGGATGTGCTCTATACATTCTGGAAATGAAGCAATGTGTTCTTGTTGTATAGGCATCGTATGTTATTAAATTGAAGACTGAAATCTTGCAGTGATTCTAAATCGATATTTTTCAAAAACTGTAGAACGAATAGACATAATTTGAGTTTTTAAAAACAAACAAGCAGCTAGGCCAGATCGCGACACTGTTTCAATAAAAAGCATTTTAAAAGAGTAATAATCACGAGTTCCTCTGTGCTGTTTGATAAAAAAAAAGATTCTTTATTAAATTCTACAAGACACAGACTAAATAAATAAATTACAATAACGTAACCATAACACATCAAATACTTGTAAATGAAATGCAGAAAAATTCGTAAAAATGCTTTTTTACGTTTTAAAATAATTTTTAAATATTTTGTCATATGAGAGAAGCAAAATAAAAAACTATTTAACTTCACGTAAATAAGGTAAATAAATGTTACCAATAAGTGGCGTTGCGATGCGTAGTCCTACTAATATTATCCTACTTCCTACTAATATTATAAATGCGAAAGTTTGTGAGGATGGATGCATAGATATTTGTTACTCTTTCGCGCAAAAATTACCGAATGGATTTTGATGAAACTTTACAGTAATATAGCTTATACATCAGAATAACACATAGGCTACAATTTATAAGCGAACGAAATTGCGGGCCAAAATTAGTGATGCATAAAAACATTCTCGCTTGCTAGCACTTTCCCGTGCGATCACGTGATCAGTGATCACGTGTGCCGGCCATCCAGTCACCGTTGACTTTGGAATGTAATACGAAAAGTTTTAAACGCCAGGCTACAGTTGAATAAAGACTGTAAAAATGTTTATACGGGCAACTACGAAACTCTACACTGCACGTGGCCCAACACGCGCTATGCTGTTTTTTTTAACGTTCTCTTATTGTTGTCAAACTGCATAAACTAGGTTAACATGATATGACAGGCATATTTATGTGACGTTAGAGTATCAGCTTAGTACGACATAGGCTTGAAAATGGGAGATTACAACACCACCTGTCACAAACAACTACCTGAACTATCCATGCAGATAATATGTGACGTAATGGAACTGCGACTCAGTGTGAACAAAAAACTTGTAATCTACATTTATCGATTAGTTTTGTTATTATCTACAACTACGAGTATATACATATGTTTATTTCATGAGTTTAAAGAAAGTTATTGACAAATAATGTGATTAGTTTAATCTATCACTTTATTTGACTGACCCCTCATTGGTGCAATGGTTACATTATAGTCCTCCATGTCATTTCGTTGTACAATATCCATGTAGTAGGTACCAAGACTATTGAGAATTATTTTTTATTCTTTAAGACTTACTATTTTCACAAAAATGAGAATCAGAAATAAATAGTAATAACATTTTTATTACGTTTAAATATGTTTTCTGCGTAGATACATCGAATTCGTTAATTTATATTTTGATTTTGATTTCAGTTAAAGTTGATTCTTTTTAAAATTTCAAATATTATGATTAATATTTTAATTCATATCTTTATACATCTAATTCTCCTGTGCGTATGTATGTACTGAACTCTTCCTAAACGGCTGGACCGATTTTAATGAAATTTTTTCTGTGCGTATGAGAGGTTTGATGGTTTAGATTCATAATAATTGGAGCTGGTAGATGGCTCTGCAACCGGATCTAGGAACTTTTTTCAATTTCTAACAAGACAAATTCAGTCGGGTCTGCTAGTTATCTATAAAAGTTTATGATTCAATGTCTCAATGCGTGTTCATTATTATTATTGAAATCAAAGTAAAAGTTTATTTTCAGAAGTGCATACAGACAATTTCTGTAGATCCACAAGTATTGCGCAGTACGTTGTCTCTACTTATAAAACTGTATGTATTTCGACGACGCCCACTTTTGTATATCTGTGTAGTTATAAATACAACCAAGGATAAAAATATTCGTGTTTGTTTCAATGTTTAGCATGTGATAATTTTTACTGTAACTACTTATTACTTCTATGCTGGTTTATAAGAGAAAAGAAATATTGAAACTACGAGTTGTTTAGTTTCCGCGAAACGTAAAGAATCGGCCAAGGGATACTGAGAATTGGTATAAACGATCTGTCACTACGTGGTTTCGCTTTGCCATCTATAAGGCCAAATATTTTTTGTAAGAAGTAACGCCAATGCCGGATGTTGTTAAAATACGCTGTTGATAAAATATGAGGAATCTATGATCCTTGCAAAAATTGGTTGCAAGTAACAGAACGGTAATAATCCACGGGCTTCTTTTCTCTATTTATAGAAAAATCCCTCCCTGATCCACCAATCTGACCCGGTTTTTCTTTGTGATAGAGTTAGAAGGCACTCTTGAAGAGAATTTATAAAAATATACGTACGGGAAATAGGTTTCTTATAATATTCTCTATATTTTAGGTAAATGTAACGTTATCAAATAAACACAATGTCTTTTTTAAAATGTGGGCGAGTAAATATCGTTACCGGGAGGACAGCGTTCTAAATACGCATTGCGAAAAAAGAAGCAATTCATTTCAAAGGGAATAAGCTATTGAAAAAGAAACCCATCTAATAAACGAAAAGTCAATCAAACTATTTTTTTGCACTTGTTGTTGGGATGTACAATGTATATATATATATATATATATACATATCTGTGTAGAGTTCTTAATGAAGTTGTTGGTTTTGTATTGGTCAATATTGTTCTATTGCAGTTTCAAATACAATTCGTAAATTAAAAAATCAAATTACGGGATTATGTATTTAGTAACATGAAAAGCATAATATATAAAATAAGATCATACTTTTACATTCAACATTTCGAACATTGATTTTTTAAACAGAGATGATTAAAAATCATCTCGACGACAGTTGACCGTAAACGCATAAGTTTATTTTACTTATTATAGATACTTTTGAGGGCAGGTTTTTTATATAGAGGATATCTCTATATAAAAAAATTACGATATCTCTATATAAAAACATGAGTTTTTTATTAGAGAGATACGATTTTCCATATTAAAATAATATTCCCGACAGTTGAACGTAAGAACATATATAAATTTATTTTATTTATGCCCTTATTTTATTTTTCATATAACTTGAACACTTCAGTTATGAAGATACGTATACATATGTATAACAACTCTCTAAAAAACAGACCATTCAATATGCTGTGCAACAATTATATTGAATTGAAGGATAATGAAATGACTTTATATATTTGATAATGTAAATTGAAGTAAAATAAAATCTTTGTCAATATAAATTAAATAACTGATATTCCCTAAGCGAAGAAATAATTATATTAACATAGTACAGAAAATTATTCTATGAAATATAACCTACTAATTATTAAATACGGCTTTACTCACGTATAATCGGTATAGGTACCAACTAGTTTCGGACCTATTGGAGGTCCATCATCAGGGTGAGTGGGATGAGTTCGCGGCCGCGCCCGCGAGTGCGAGACGGGGCGCGGCCGCGAACTCATCCCACTCACCCTGATGATGGACCTCCAATAGGTCCGAAACTAGTTGGTACCTATACCGATTATACGTGAGTAAAGCCGTATTTAATAATTAGTGCGTTAATAATGTCTCACGAAAGTTTTAATAATTTAATTGAAATATAACCTACTTAACAAATAAAGAGTAAAAATAAAAATTCTCTTATTCTAAAGTATGATTAAATTCTGTGGCGATAGTTAATTATGTATAGAAAACTACTACGCTTGTGAGTAGTCACATTTTCTTATGAAGTAATAAGTAGGTGTTTTCCCGAGTTCCTTTCGCGATACCCAAGCTAATACAATAACAATCTCATAAGAAGTTTCAGATAATATTAAGCTGGAAAAATCTTGTTAATGTAACTTGGCTATCAGTTATGTTTGCTGTAACTTATGTTTTTATTTCATAATAACAATTATACATGAGGGTTATATGTACATGGACACAAAAAAAACATGTAATTATGTACTCCTACATTAAATATCAATCTGCTTTTCATAGTCAACGTTGATAGATGATAATTACAATACGAACTTAAATTACTGCGTTCACGTAGTATAGCGTAATACTTATACCATATCAATTTGAGTCATTCTTAAGATATGTTTCGCGTAAATAATAACATCACACTATATATAATTTCTTTTTGGAGTGGAAAGAGTATCAAGGTGCAATAAAACCTCGACGCCATTTTTAGCAATAAGTACCTATTTCGGGTTACTGATTTGTTTTATTGTAGAACATTTTTAAAATTTAGGGTATTAAACATATCTCATGATAGCTTTGATACCGTGTGTCGATTTAGCGGATGATATTAAGGGTGGCTTGCGCCAACTATTTAAACTCGATTTAAGGATTTGACATCTCGCTTGCACTAACTATCTAATAGTTGATGTAAGCGAGATGTCAGTTTTACATCTCGCTTGCACTAACTATCGAATAGTTGATGTAAGCGAGATGTCAGTTCCTTAAATAGTTTAATAAATAAAGTTTAAATAGTTGGTGCAAGCCACCCATAATATACAAAATCGCTGTTTAATTTTTGTTATTACACGTTTTATGTTAAACGAGGTATTACAAGTTATAGATTACGTGCAGTTTTCTAAAATTGATAAAAAATGTACCCTGCCATTGCTGTCGTAAAATCTTCGAGTAAATATGATACAAATAATGTTAGTTGTTTGAGTGCTTGGTACACTATGTGGGATCCCGTGATGAGGTTCTGATATGGTTTTTCTTTCAAATGTTTGCGTGGTCAGTAGAAATTCAGAAACAGTCACTAGCGTGTGCACAATTCACCAAAGTTTCGTCGCGATCGAATTAACGATGAGCAAACACATCTATAAAATTAAATGACGATCAAGCAACATTATTAATTTTTTAATATACCTACTTTCAAGATTCATGCAGCGTTTTTTTCATCGGTGCTAGTTTCATAAAATGCATGTTATTAGCTCGGATTAAAAAAATGTTTACATATTATTTAAAAATAACTTCCAAGACTCATAACGGCATAGTAATATTAATTTTATTGTATCTAATTAATAAGCAAAATAATAACAGTGACACGTGTGCGGATAAAAATAGCTTTTTTGGCACTTTATCATATCCAAACAAAATATTAGTGGGTCATTAACTAAACCTATTGCCAATTCTATTTCAGTAATTTATGAATCTTTTTGATACATTTCGTTATAGAATACTTAATTTTCAATTACACGATTGTGTAGTCTTGTTGAAATACAGATGTCCTTTTATAAACAACACTGAAGGCTCATTCCAAAGCATTCGATTCCGATGTAACCTGTAATTGTGATATGTAATCACAATTAGTACGGTTACAAATAGTGTAAATTGCAATCAGCGCAGCGCGTTATTAATTAACTTGTCATCTGATATTTTGAACAATGAATATAACGAGTATGCTTCTTTTTAACTCATCAAATTCATCAGCTATGGTAAGCTCCTTCTTATATCTTCTTATATCCTGATGAATTTGACTTCTCTATAATGTACATATTTCTAAAGACTTTCATTGGGTAAACATATTCAATATATTAACTGACGTCGTTAGTAAATACCACTTTATTTATATTCTCTGAAATCCGCGAAGTTCGTTGTATCAAAGAATCCATCAATTCTGTTTTTATTCACTCTCCGTTCGCTATATTGTCTTAGTGAAGAGTATATATTTTGCAGACACGCCTACAATATGTAAAAGATGGATATCTCTACGCGTGTATTTATAAAACGTTTAGGTATCTACAAGTGTAAAATCACGTTACTCAGCTGTATCACACTGGGATGTTTTTACACAGTAACGACAACGATCGATCAATATATTTCTATCACCGCGACACATTATTGATTTGACTGTTTCGACAATCGCTCTTATCTGTCGATATGTAAATTACATACCTATTGTTTTTCAGTAGGCACCATGGAAATTAATAGTGTCTATGCACTTAGGTATACTTATATCTAGGTACAGCACCAATTTATAAAAACAAAACATTTTCCGTTTGTTTTCTTTCATGCGACCGCTTGTAAAGTACGTACACGTATTGGATACTCATGTCTCTGATCAAACATACTGTATATTTGATAAAACCATGCGAATGAAGCCATGAATTAAAAACTGTTATATTGTTAACTGTTATATAGACTCAGGTGTTACTTTGCGGAAATCCATTACATGTGAGAAATTCCTAAAATCTTTAGCTGTTTTCCGCTCAAACACCAAAAACCACCAATCGACATGTGTTTCGCTTCTCAACGAAGCATCCTGAGGATGAGGATCCTGAGGAGGAACGAAACACGTGTCGATTGGTGGTTTTTGGAGTTTGAGAGGAAAATAGAGATTTTAAGAATTTATCACATTAAATTAAAAACTGGTTTAGGAGTATAACTAGCTTTCCGTCACGGCTTTGCTCGTGTGGCACTGGCAAAAATGATAGCGTATATACATGTAAGAAAAAAAATATGGTAATTATATTTATGGTACATAGGTTAAAGAAATAGGGTTTTTTTTCTATTTAATCACTAATGCATCCGTCCGTCTGTGTGTCTCAGTCAATTTTCTTGGAAATTACATAAGCAACGTACAAATTCGAAATTTGTCATAGTGTTATATCTTGTTAACGCACATACAACATAACGTATGTAAATACTACTATACTAGTTAACATTTTAAAATAATATCCTTAAGAGAATTAAAGAAGACGAAAAAGTACTCAAAATGGATTTGACGATTCCCACCCTGTCCTCCCCTGTCTTTCCGAGAGTACTGAACGAAGGCTCGTATTTCAGAACGATACTCAATACTCAAGTGTAAATATCAGATTGAGAACACTTAGAAAGGGGTGCCACAACATGTGATAATAGCGGCATTTCACTGTAAATATTTTTTACAGAGATTCACAATTGGTATCATTCTGGAATACGAGTCTTAGAATATTTAAAATTTCAGGGAATATAAAGCCTTATCTAAAGTTCACTGGAAAAATGTAACGAAAGTCCTAGGTAGGTTCGTGTTCATAATTTCGTACGAGAACAGTATATTTGTAATGTTAATTGCAAATAAAAAAAGCTCTTCATTTGATAAAATTTTAAGAAACAGTTAATCGGTTTTGTGGTAATCTCTTTGTGTACCTAAGTATTTTAGCTTTCTTAATATTATCTAATTATGAAAGTAAACTATATTTTGATGTTAATGAAGTTAAGCATAAAAATATAATCCTACATATGAAATAATTTTAACAGCTTCAGCAACCTTTAGGCGCCACTCAGACTGAAGAGACGCAATAACAAGGACGCGTCGCGGATGTGGCTTTTTAAACTATACAAAGGAGACTGGCATCACACAACCGGAATATCTTTTTAAATTCATAATCTGAATTCTGGCTGTTTACCTGTCTTAAAAATTCAAACTGATTAGTAGTATCTTGTTAACAAAATTTAAATAGCCAAAATACTGTCAAAATTATTTAACAGCAATAAAAAATATACAAAAGTAAACGTTAAATAAATATATACATATATCTGATATGCCTGTGATTACAGTAGGTACACTTACGTCATATCATATTATTATATTAATAATTACATGTGCATATATAAAATGCATGATGCATGTACAATTGTACATATCTAGTAAAGAATAGGAAATAAATGTTACGTGTACTACATATAATCACAGATTAATTAGTTACTAACGTAAACTATAATGTAATTATTTGTGACGTTTGGTAATACTGGAGATGATTCATTCATTGGAAATTCTGTTGTTTTCTCGCTCATATGAAATACTAGCGACCCGTCTCGGCTTCGCACGGGTAGCAAAACCATTTTGGACAGGACTTTCGTCAAATCCGTTCTTAGTGTCTACACCGCGAAGAGAGTAACTATGCTATATTTCAAGTCAATCGGATCTATAGTTTCGGAGATCTCATGATGAGTCAGTCAGTCAGTCAGTAAGTGGTATTTCGCTTATATAGATATGGTAAGACGAGCGTTATGAATTTATAACTTTAAATTCTCTGTTCCGGAATTCATTAGGCTGGTCAGTATGATTCTGATAGATAGATAATCTAAAAAAACCCGAATGTGTGTGTGGAGTAGTATTATATTATTATATTGGATGCAATTCCAAGTATTATGAACTAGAACCTAAAAGGCATACCGGCTGCGTGCGACCAGACTTAAGTGCTACCTAAGGCTTAACCGCAGGTGCAACAGACAATTTAGTGATTAAATAATAGATGTTAGCGTATAGAATAGGACCTCGGCGGACGTCTCGAGATAGTCCGCTGCTAATAATTTACTACTGAATGCCTTCGATCACAATTAAAGAACATCATCTCCTGTAAAATCTAAACAAATTATTGTCCGAATTGACGTATATATTTTTAATACCTTATAGTATTATGGGTAACATTGTGTTAATCTAAAGTAGACCTTACTGCCACATCATAAGGTTTTAAAAGCTCGTAAAAGATTATTCCATGACGTTGAAACGATGTTTGTTAAAAAATATTTAAAATGCAATCTTACGTCTCGTGCGTAAAGTCTAATTCACATAATCTGTGACTCACTCAATGTGCACTCAAATACTTATTTGAGTGCACGTTTGGTTTGGACATTTTTGGAGTGCTGATTGTGTATCTCGTTTTTTATTTGTGATCGAAGCTGAATGCACAAAAAAATATCCGTAGTCTTTATTTTGATAAAAATATGCAAGTGCTGAATTTTATTTAAATTTTATTTTATTTTATATATTTTAAATTGTGTATCGCTTTAACTATTGCTTTAATCTTAAATTAAAACTATCAGATTAAATCATTTTAAATTAAAATTATTTATACATATTTCAACCTGACAAATTAAATTGAAATTATCCGAATTCCTTATTTTCATTAAAGACATAATTTACTTACGTGCCGAATTTTATTAAAATATTTAACGATGAGAACAGGTTTTTTGCTTAAAAATTGCATAAACGTAGGGGAGACTTAGGAGGATTGCGAACTTGTGGTAGAGGTGAGTTCATACATAGTTGATTTTTTGAAACCTGCAACCGTTAGCAAACTGGCATCATCGTGCTTTTTTTAATTTTTCTATGCGCTATTTTGTATAGTTAACGCCGGCGACTCGGGAAGCGGTTTATGACTATGGTAAACCGAAAAATAAATTTTTGATCAATATTATAATATCATTTTATACTATATTAATTAATGCTTGCATCATATTACATTATTGGATTCGCCTTGTACTTGGAGGTTAGGAGAAGGAGGTGTGCACCTAGGAGAATTATGAACGTTTGTCACAACTCTTTCATTATTCATTTTTCTAGCTATTATAAACTCACGACATGTCAAATTTTTAATTTATTGTTTCAGAATGCCGAACGAATATGTGCGAGAATTTAATGTCAAAATGTGCAAACTTAATACCTTATGACGAGGTTAAATTAAGGCGTGCGTCTTTAGAGTGGCATATCCTCTTATTATCTTAACTATATGTCAAGTTACTCTCAAGATTTATTGAATAAAAAGATGCGTATCTGGATAACATAGATAGATAAGCTACCATCTGTCGGCTACGGAAGTTCGAAGGTTTTTACAGATGACGAAGAAAATATATTATGTAGGTAAGTATTTATTACCTAGGTACTGTATTCGATTATGGGCTGACAACAAAAGAGACGAGTAAGTTGGCTTTGTTGGCAAAAAATTTACGATAAAAAATTGCGCTGTCCTGAAAAGAAAACGAAATGGAAGGAGAAGTGTGGCTCAAGTTATATTTGGAACGGCATTCAATTTTGCCACTTTTTGTTCATTTTATTCATTTGTTCAAATATTAATTTTTCTATTAGTTATTTATTTATCAATAGTTGCGTTTCGATTCAATTTCTTACTTATAAATAACGGAATACACATGCCATAATATCAGAACTTACATCATCATAATGAAAATTGCGACACGAGTTGTAGCAATTATCGCCAATATCTCATGGACTCTTGGAATTTTTAATTATTTTTTAATTTGTTTTGCATAGTGTAAAAAACCAGTTATGTTCATAGATGTAGAACGTTCAGTGACGGAGATATTTTAGTTTAAATAAAAATTGTCACGACTGTTTTTCCGTCTCCTCTACGGTTAATAAAAGTAATGCTATTATCAAAACAATGTTCTTGAAATTAATTTGCGACGTCTCCAATCGGAACCATGCCTTTCCAACATCGTGTCGACCTTTCCAAAGAGAGATATTAGCAGTAAATTGTCCTGAGACACGCGAATTTACGATTTTGCGAAATTATTGTGGTTGATTTTTAGCATTACATACTTACATAAGTCCAGGTACTTTGAATGCAAGTCGATTACAATTCTTTACTAAGATCTGCGATTATTTATTATTTACATAAATTTAAGGCATTACAAAATCTGGTAATTTAAATACTAACATCGATTACAAACGTATACGGTCGACGATGATGAATTCGAAATAGTTCAATAATTAGAAACATGTATAAATTCTCTCACGATATAATATAAACATTATTACTGTATAGCATATAAATTTTTAATAATAGAAACATTAAAATCACAGCATCACGTTTAGAATTTATTTTTGATAAAACAATGTATAATTATTAGACAGATCAATTTTTTTTTATTTTTATGGCGTAGGGGCAAACGAGTAGGCGAATCACTTGATGAAAAGTGATCACAGCCGTCCACGGACACCCGCAACGTGCGGGGAATCGCGGGCGCGTCGCCGGTCTTTAAGGAAAGAGTAGGCTCGTTTCTTAAGGGCCCTTAAGTCATAACGGTCCGGGAATACCGCCGCTATAAGCTGATTCTATAAATTTTCTGTACGTGGTAGGAAATCAGAAATTAGACTCTTCAACGGGATCTCTCTATCAATGTTTACGCTACTACCATACCTAATTCTGCAAAGCCGAATGGCGGCAAATTATTTATTTTCACTTTGACGTCTTTGATTGCCTTAGCGCCGTGTGAAAATTAATCTATGGATGTTTATCAAAAATATACTAGAAATATAGATGTTGGATAAACGTTTACAATATCAACCTGTATATTTCACATTGCAGAATGATTGATCTATTTTTACTGTAAACAACATTGTTATTGTGATTGGAAACCTCTCTCGGGGTCATCGTCATGTGTATATTTGTGTTTGTTGATAAAACAACAGGCGGTCATGTTCTTAGTAATGCTTTGTCATAAATATACTTAAATAACGGTTTATTTATTGGATGTGAAATATATATTGAATGTATCTAATATACGTGTAACGTATACTGACGAAAGGCGGGGCGAAGGGAAGGGTATCTGCATCCGGTTTTCTTCGCTTTATACTATAGCGTGTTTTTCTAATAATTATTTTATAGATTTATAAAACATAAAGCTTTCTACTTATTATTATTGCAAATGAACTAAATGGCAATTAGAAATAGGTTAACTTCAGAAGTTACTACTACAGACACAGTATTTTTAGTAAAAACTTTGTAATATAAATAAAATATATAAATAAATAAAAAAAAAAAATTGAAGTATGACTTACAAGATCATTGTAATTACAGGGGTGGGTAGATGAAATGGGAATAGCGGAATCCTTACAGTTTGATTACGTACGTCTGTCGCTATTTCACAGCCTATTAGATTAATGAGCTGAAATTTGTCATAAAAATGTAAACTGGTAATCTAACCCGTCATAAAAATGTAATAAAAATGTAATCTGGTAATATAATCTACACCAGTATTGAGAATAAAAAATAAGCAGATTTTGCTCCAGTTTTTCGAATTCAACATTGAAGCCCTGAATTACTTTGCCCGAATTGCTACTGAACTCTAAGTTAATGCATGTCTAACAAGTTCTTGACCGGTTTTTTAAATTTAAAACGATAACATCAGAATGTACCTCTACAAGTATACTTGATACACAATACGTTACATAGATAATCAGATGCCTTTTTATTAATAGAGTTTGATTACCTTAACTGGTACTTTTCATAAATACGGTTTTTATTTTTTGTATTGATTATTTATGTTTTACAGTCACTGATGTGTATGAGATCCTGAAAGAGGTTACTATAATTGATCTTAATGATTGCTTGTGAAATACGAAAGCGAAAACATGTGTTACGCATGTCAAGTACAGTTTAAATTACAATCTAATAAAATAGAACCAGCAGAAGGACGACTTCAAGATGTTAATATTTTTATTGTGTTTAATAATAATTCCAATTACTATAATGTACCTATTAGATGTACTGTATCTGTATAAAATATTATATAATAATGGTGGCAAAACAATTTTTTACTTAAATATTGATCTTAAGGTAGATATAAAGATATTAAAATATATATTAACTGGTTTACGTGTTGGAAGAACATTTTAAAGTGTAGTTAACTTTTCACTTACAAAGAGACTTGGTACTCCAGTTCAGCAATCAATTATTCAAGAATCAAATGAGTGGTCGTCTAGTGGTCGTAGAGTTCTATTTCAAGTAATTCTATTATTTACATATATTTTCAAAATACCATTTCATTAAACAAAATTAGTAAAGTTCGAAGCCGCGTTGTTCGTTTTGTTACGATTTGTTCAACCACTAGCTTTAGAACTCGATAGAGGGATAAATAGAAGGGAACAAGCGATTAAGTTTTTATGAAAATTGTTGAAGTTTACTTCCAAATGTTTACGCGATTTCCAGCGATGCCGGTGAAAATTAATGAAGTTATTATTTTTAATTGCTTTCTAATCCATATTTTCCAATGACGTTCTTCGCAATTTAACCTAATTTCCCCTTTAAAATCCTCAATGGCGAATAAATTCTTGGTTTGTAATGACACCGCGTTTTGCAGTTTTGAGTAGAATTCTTTTAATTTTCCTATTTTCTTCCTTATTTGGTTCTGCTGGCAAGTATGCTTTTATGATGGTCCAAGATTCAAGGCAAGTTCAAAGTTCAAGACTAAGTCCTATTAGGGAGGATAAATGTCTCTTTACCGAAAAACCTGCACTATACAATCCTGGAGTATCGCCGTTATAATAATTATAAAATATAATCTTTGCAGACAAGTTTTAAAAAGTCGAGTAAGTATCGTCATATGTACCTATGTATGTTAAATTTAAAATGTTTTTAGTACATGCACTAAGTACATTTATCTTTGTTTGTTCTACTCCTTCGCCAAATCACCTCATTTCGCTTACTGCTTTTATGTTCCATTTTATATTTGCCAATGCTGTATCCAATTGCAGGAAGAAACGGATGCCAAATTACAACAAATCTCATCCTAAGCAATAAAATATTTTTTTGGAAAACCAAATTTTTATTTATCTTTTCCTATAAAATGTTTTAGAACCTTTGAGAAATAAGTTTGTAACACATAGGCAGATATTGGAGTGACTTTTCTGCACCGTTTACTGATTGTAGTATAAAAGACAATATTATAGTCTTTAAAACTTAGACGTAATAATTGTTATGAGTTGAGTCGCTCTGTAGATTTTCTTCATTAGTATTTCATCACTCATTCTTTCTATGTGCCCGAATCATCTAAGCATTTCTTACATTTTCACAATAACACTGTCGTGCAACCCTGTAATACTGCGTATCTCTTTTCTCTTCTTTGCTTATCCTGACCGCAAGGGTGACATCTGGTGACACCGCACATATTTCTAAGAGTACTTACGAATTTCTACTGAATTTATCTTACTTTCAGACAATTTCGGGCATATATAGGACTCTAATTTTATTTTCGAAAAGAGTGTTTATAAGATCTAACTGATTTTTTATATATATGGTATTTAAATATTTCGTTGATATATGTTTCAAATGTTCTTAGAGAAGTAATAAGAAAATATAATCATAATAATCACGGTTAGTACTAGCGGAAATTTCAATATTGCTATTAAGTCTACGGCAAATAAAATACTGTCTATCTAAAAAGCTTCATTTAAAATAATGTAGCTAGATGAAAAGATCAGTGCAAAGTTAATTGACATCTGAATATTTGGATAGGTACATTAATTTGTATATTAATTTGTCTGTATATTAATTTCATAATGAGAGTTTAATTATTGGTGGATTTTATGCATAACATCATGAGGAACAATGCACGAGTAATAAATGTACTAATATTTAAGGTACGTATAACATAGTGATTGTTTCCCCTAGAAGGGAAAGAATAACGATGTATTATATCTTGTCCTAGCTACTTATTTTCCTGCATAGGTAGTAAAATATACGACCAACAGGTCAGACAGGCACTTCGTCCGGAATTGAATAATATAACACTATTTCACAAACATTCTGATTTTTTCAGATTATTATTACCCTTTTTTATTTTTTATATCAACTGTCCAGAAAGACATTCCGGTTGTGTGAGTCCAGGCTGTATCTATAAATAGTTTTGGTGTTTTTTTGTCGAGCCTTGACGCTCTCCGCCTCTAATGGAAATAACATGACATTACAATGTTTTTGCATAGGGCGATGTGACAGTATTTTACGAGACAATTTGAGAGTATATGCATTTTATGTAGATATATCCATAACTAATAAAACACTGACTGACAGGTGACGGACAATACACAGTCTAATCTTAAGGTCTTGAAGTATGCAATAGACTTTCTTATATAACGTAAGTGAGCGCTATGAAAGGATTTTAGAAAAAGCATTTCCTAAGGGGGTTATGTAGGTGATAAAAATTTGTAAGTCATTTTTGGAACTAGAAATATAGAAATTGGTGTTTAGACCTCTGTTTATAAATAACAGTCAGTTATATAAGCTTTTTTCAGTTTAGTTTCAGATAATATGTTAGTATTTATAATTTCTTTTGTAGGGCAGTACACAGGCAATTTTAACAGACAAATGGGAAGAGAAGATCCCATGTGTATGTATACGATGATGCATATGTATTCTATTAACAGCAATTGCTAAGACAAAGGACAGACCACATTCTTATTACATTTAATAGAAAATGTAATTGGAGATAAATGCTTGAATGTTAGAATGTAAGATCATTACAATGCTATTGAAACGTAATTATTTAGACATTACGGAACTACTTCGTCGTGATAATTGTACTTGTTTGGATACATTTAAATGTTCTAAAGTATTCTAAACGAATAAAATAAAAATAAATCTATTTGTTTTATTATTTAATGGTAGAAGTATAGTACGAACATAGTAAGTATAGCATGTAATGATTAAAGCAATATTTCTTCAATGGTTCAATTTCTTTAAATTATATGTATAGCATGTATGTATGTATAAAATATAAAATTATTAATACATAATAATTATTATACAAGAAAATAATTGTTAAATAAATCTTTACACTGCCATATCGTATCTTTTAAAGTAATATCTAATATTACTTTAAAAGATAGGAATACATACTCATCCGGGCGCATTTCTTCCGCCGCTCTCGGACTACGCGCAATTAACAGATATGCGATGCGGCATATCTGTCAATTGCGCGTCCTTCGGGGCATATCGTATGCTCCGAAGGTCTCAGACTTTGGCCGATATAATTTTTGTTTTATAAATATATATTATAGTTCGTGAATCTGAACACAGTACACATACTCTGACTGTTCAACAAACCCCCCTCTTAATCTAAACCAACGTGTGTATTTATACGCTCATGAAAACTGCGTTTGTAAAAAGTGATATTATTGTGTACCCAATGATAGGATGTTGATGAAATGATGAAAAAACACTTCGAGATTACTTGCGCGCACGCACGTCCGGCCGTCCGCCTCTTCAGAGCTGATTTGATTAGAAATTACTCGATGTAGGTACACACTTGTTTGGCATAAACGTTTTAATCTTAGCTTGTAATAATAATATTAAATACTTATAAATAAATGTGCCAGACAATACACACCAATCATATGGTTTTAAACTAGGACTCAGACGACGACTACTAGGGATGCGCTCCTTCCAGTACACGCAGGCATGAGACAATTTAGAAAAGTTCGTTTCTCAAATTGATTCGATCGGCATTCGAACCCGGAACCTTTACACTTAGATACAGCGCAATCGAAATCGTCTATGTTATATTTTATAGGCAAGTTGGGCTCCTACTTGAGCCCGTCTTGAAGTTCATTCCCACCTCCGAAATTTCCGGATCTAGACTATTAAAAATATTAGAGAATTAAGCTTTACTTGAAGTTTATAGGAAAAATATGAAATGAGATACGAGAATCATAAATCTTACGAATCTTTAGAAATGTATTTATGAGCTTGTATCTATATAATATGTAAAAATTAATGTTTCTTTGTATGTTTGTTTTCTATGCGTTCCTAAACCGTTCGTCCGATTGTAATGAAACTTTACTGAGTTCTGCATACGCCCGCGAAGGTTTGCGAGTTGTTTAATTAATAAATTGAAGTCGCGGGCAACAGCTAGACATTTTATAAATATGGTATACGGAAGTCTTTAAGCACGAATTGAACTCATATTTGACCAAATAATAAGTAACATGCATCAAATGAAATGTAATGTGGAAAATATTCAAAAAAGAATAAGGGAAGACTGTTTTCCTTTACACACGATCATAGAAGTCGAGACTTTCAAGTGTCGAAGTAAAATTATTGTGAATGTTTACGTAAACTTTCGTATCTAAGAATAATTTAAATACTTAAAAATAGATACAAGATGCTCAGAAATATAATCTTCTGTATTTAATAAGTTATTGTTTGAGTTAAAAGGGTATCGTTTAGAATAAACTGCTATTATCGACAAGAGTTTTGTTTTGAACAGACTTCAAAAAAAGGAGGAAGTTCTATGAAAAAAAACATGCAACTGAATTGTCGGTTGTATGTTTTTTTTTCATGTTTGTTACCTGAAAACTCCGTCATTTATAAACCGATTTGGAAAATCCTTTTTTTATTTGACAGAATAATCTTCCAGATTGATTCCATTTACATTTCACTGGTATTGAAGTTTGGAATTCATAATACCAAATAACGCGAACTACTTATAAGTTTTATTTATATTGATGATTCTCTTGTGTATGTCATTGCCCAAAGGAAAGGATAATTGTACACCTACCCTAGATATTTATTTAGGCCAAGGTCACTCAAAAAAAAATGTAATAAAAAAAGTTAAACGGACTTCAAAAAAAACACAGAAAAGTATGAAATAACTATTGTTAGTTCCACATTAATTTTAATCACATAAACTACCCATATGTAACGTTTTAGCAACAAGAAAAAGGGTAGAATGGATTTCCGGCGTGTAGTGGGGCTGCATAAAAGCCTAATTTTGGTTTTGTAAGAAGTCAGATGTTGAGCAGCCGTCGAATAGTCAAGTACATAATAGTTGTGATGAAGAATTGAAAGTGTGTTCATAGTGATCAGTACTTCCATTAGATTTCATTTTTAACACTATCCTTTACTCATCAAAACTCAAGTACAAAAATAATTTTATAAATACGATACAAATTTTACAGTTATTGTAGTCAGTGCCAAATCAATGTGCAAAGAAGAAAGTCTATTAGTTTAGTGGGCTTGGCATTGACTTCGGTAACTGTCAAATTTAATTACATAGGTGTTTGAATCCTATTTATAAAGTTATTTTTGTATTTGAGTTTTGATTAGTGAAGGTTAGTTATTTTTAATTTGTACTTTTCAGTGTGTTTTTTTAGGTCGGTTTAATTTTTTTATTAATATTTTAATTACAGTTTTCAGTCTTAACTTATGGAGCAACAGTGTATTATATGTAAATAGATATTTTATTTAAAAAAGTAATATGCAAAATGTCATTTTTACATATTTATGTTCTTTAAAAATTTGCGTTCGTAGATGTCTTATAAACTGTCTATAGCTGGCGGCCGTCCAGACTTTATGGGTTACATTTTCATATAACAAGCCAAATATTGCTGTCAGTGTTCTGTATATGTTTAAACTATATCGGAAATTAGGACTTTCTTTTGAAATGGCTAACATGAAGCAATACTTGTACAGGTACATTTTTATAAGTTTTGGATATATTATGTATGAAGCCTTTTTTAAGCATTTTTATACGTTTTTTAAATGTATAATATTTGTAAAGAATAAGTAGGTATTTGTTGCATTTTAAAGAGGTAGATAGTTGTAACTTAATACTGTAAAAGTATTACTTTTTCTTTTGACGTATTCCAATATTATACGAGTACATTATACATGTATGTATTTATTTACATGTATAATGTACATTGTTCGATATGGAATAAGTCCAGTTTCTTCTGGTAAAATCTAACCCTGATCATGTGATCACTTACCCCTTATTGGACAGATTATCACATCATCCTACCGTTGACGTCGCTAGCCGTATATTATAGCCGACAAAAGTGCCCGTCACGCAAGTTTCATCTAGGGTAACGACTCTTATTACGTTCACAAGCCATCCTTTATATTAGATGATTAATTCATTCCTTTTATTAAGTATATCTCAGACGTAATAACAAGCATGAACGTATCCTGTAATGGATTTGAGAACATTTTTAATTTCTTGACCATTTGCTTAATCCTCTATAATTTTTACCTAATAGTCAGTTCAAAAAGACTATTCTTCTTCTTTATTGAAATGGCAGAGTCGCGATTGCTAATTTTGACAATGTCACGTATTAATAAGTAGACCACCGCGAAAATTTGACAGTTTTAATGATTACATCTGTCTTAATTATGACTCCAACAATTGATGTTGGAAAATACACGACGGGGAGCAATAAAACTATCCTTTTGAAACAAAAAAACTATAACATGTGTAATAGAATAAATAAAGAGGTAATTTCAACTTATTCGGTATCAAATGTCTATTACATTTTGAAGCTTAATAATACGACAATACTAAATACGTTCCCATACTCGATGCCATTCATGTGAGAATAAGTTTCCGTTTCCGTATATATTACGTTTTCTGTAATAAAATATCTTTCTGTATATTAGTACAAGATACGTTATATACGATACGATCTTAGAAAAATGCTACATAATGTGTGATGTCTTAAATTTATTCCTTAATTGAAACATTATCAACGGTAAGTAATAACTGAAACACAAATAATTATTTAAATATGCATAAACATTAAAACAAAGAAACGACGAAGAAATAATTATCTAAAATTTCTATGTATGTGCAATAAAACAAAAATTATTCTATTTAATAAGTAAAGCTTTTTCTTTAACACCCACAAATTAAACAAAAGAAACACATTCCAGTTTCGATTATTAGAAAACTTTGAACAAGGTGTCATTAGAATCATAATAAAGCTAGTAATAACGCCAATAATTAAAAAATATTCGATTTTTAAGACGGCGTAACAATTTTTTTAGTAATTTTGTTTTTTAAATGAAAAGTTTTCCCGTTAAAAGTTTTAAGTTATAAAGTTTGGTATTGCATAATTTAAGAATAAATAGTTTGAATTTTGAAGCGAAGTTCATTCTACTTCAGAATTCAGAAGACAAAGAAGATTGCAGTTTTGAAGGTTAGTTGGACCAAACATTTAGGATCGAATGGTAGACGCTTATTTTAGTACCATTTCATTTTCTAAATGCCGATGTTTGAATATTATTGTTGTAAGTGTTACCTGATTCGGGGACAATGTGTATAAACTATCAAATTATTGACAAAGTGTAACAGTCACGCCTTGAAATATTTTCCATAAAGGTAGCAAGCAACATGACAAACGGTGCACATTCATTAGATTGCTCCCTCAATGTTCACGTCTTTTACGGCACGGTTTATGTGATATACCTACCACTTTATCTCGTTACGATGTATGGCGAAAACTTACATTTAGTTAATATAATTTATGTAATTGTGTAAAAGAAAACGATTTACATACATACAACAAATATACGTCATACATACATAACTTACATATATCTTCACGCTGTATCCCTAACTGGGGAGTCGGAGAGGACGGATCGCCAAGCTTCGCGGTCCTTATATACTTCTTTTGTCTCTTCGAATCTCATTATTCTTCTCACGCATTTTCGGCTAGGTATGCGGGTGCTTATGACATTTCCGTCAGCTAAGGCTCTGGGTATTTGATCTTTACAAGTCAGCCTTGGTCTTCCTCTGCTTCTGCTACCACACACTTTCACTCTGTAGATTTTCTTTGTCAGTCTTTCATCACTCATTCTTTCCATATGCTCGAACCATCTAAGCGGTCCTTTCTTCATTTTTACAATAACGCTGTCGTGCCATCCTGTCATACTGCGTATCTCTTCATTGCTTATTTTATTCTTGAAGTTAACACCGCACATATTTCTAAGAGATCACATTTCTACTGCATTTATCTTTAATTTTAATTTGATTTTTAATTTGATTTCGGGCATATCCAGGTCTCTCTACCGTGCAATAAAGTTGGCACCAACAACGCCTTGTGGAGGGCCATTTTGGCTTAGTTAGATATATTCAAACTGCCCACTAATGCGGCCCAAGTGCCGCTTATTTTATTACCACCCGATACCCGTCTCTCCACATTCAAATCACGTCTTCCGTCCCTAAAAAACGACCACCTCAGATTTTCAGAATTCGTTGCCCCATTTCATAATTCATTTGCTCTAGACATTTTCTATGTACCCATATCTCACACTTCGTCTGTACATCTTCCCTTTTAAACATTAGAACCATAGTTTTGTTCACATTCACACACAAATGCACGTGACTAATGTCTGCAACTCTGCTTTCGATGCTGCTATCAGCATAGCATCGTCAGCATGCAAAAGGTAGTTTACCACACTGTATCATCACATCATACAACTCATATTACCTTTCAATGTCTGTAGGAAACTGTCCAATTACAGCACTAATAGCTAGGCAGACATCAAGCAGCCTTGTGTGACGCCTGAACAGACTTCGAACCAGGGTGACATGTTACCATCTTTCCTTACGTAGGCTCTGTGGCCTCGATATAATGAAGTCACATCCTGCAGTAAGGGGCCCTTCATGCCATATCCAGGCAGAAAACTCCACAATTTCTTTCTCACTACTCTATCTAATGCCTTTTCTAGATCCACGAAAGCGCAGAAAACTTTCTGGACATATGCCCAGAAACTTCCACACGATATTGCGAAGCGAGAAAATCTGATTACAACAACCATTACCGTTCTTAAGACCACCTTGAGCCTCCCACAAATATCTTTCAGAAACGCCTTTCATACGTACAGTCAATACCTTGATATAGACTTTACTTGCTAAGCTGACCGAGCTAATGGCCTTATAGCACGCAGTCTACATGAGAACCTTTTCCTTTATAGAGAGGTACCATAACTGCATTGCGCCAGTTCTCCGGAACCTCTCTTCTGCCAGGAAAGATTTTGACAGAGATTTAACAGAGAAAGATTTTGATTGACAGTTTCCAGAATGTATACCAGACCCTAGGACCACCATACTTGCTCATCTCAGCAGTAATCTCATCATTTTACGCAGCCTTTCTACATTTCAGACTTCTTATCGCTTTCTCAATCTCTTTCATACTAACGACTTCCTCTAGTCCCTGACCAGTGTAGCGATTTGTTGGGATCGCTCTCAGTGTCAGATAATAAGATCCTTTCCATACATAACTTCGGTTCCGATTTTCCATTTCCGTTTCAATATTCAGTAATAGCTTAACGATACTTCAATATACTACTAAGTATTTGGACTTACAGCTGACGAAGTCAAATCGAATCCAACAGTGATACGTTGCTATTTATCACCTACACATGTCCAAATACATTAGATTCTAACACTTGACGTAAATTAGAGAAGTATTTTATGCCCTTGGCTGAATTTTACGACTTGCGCGGGAAGATAAGCAGCTGGCACATTCTGTTTTTTTCCAGACCAAAAAAGAAGAAAAGTGATGGAAGTAGCTAAGGATACTGAAATAAGACTAATGTTTGAATTATCGAATGTTTATAAATCGATTAGTAAGTACTAAGTTAGGGTAAGAATTACATTGAAATTTAAATTGATATAAGTACATGATATAAAGAAGTTTTGAATGTAAGTATATATGGTATATCTTGTGTTCTCGTCCAAATAAAACTGATATAGTATTTATGTTGAAATACAGTAAACACATATAAAAAAGTACTTAGCATTCAAAAACTCATTATTTATTAGTTCATTAACTAACTGTGCAAATATAAATTGTGCTCATGTTTTTACATCGTTATCATTGATCCTTTTGTGTACAGAAATCTTTAAACAGGCATATCAATTATTTATATTTAAATGAACCTACCTACCAAATCGTTTTATATACATACGAAAACAATTATAAATAACTATTACAGTGATATAGATATATATATATATATATATATATAGGAATTAAAAATATTAATAGTTATGAACAGAATATAAGAAATTCTTATATTACAGTTACTAAGAGTAATTGTGAGAATTGTAAGACAGGTCTATTTCAATAACAGGTACTGGTTCATAAACGTTCAAAATTTGCAGCAGAGCCTTAAACATACAGGTAGACAACAAATCAACTCTAAGTGAACTCATTTACGGTCAGTTCTATAGTGAACTTGTAATAATTCACTTTATTACAGGAGCTTAACAAGTTTGTGGGAGAGCGTATGCTGTACCTCTGCCCTTTGCTATTTCAGTAATTATTATTATTAAGAATTTGTTAATAACTTCATTACAGTGCCTCCTATCGGACTCAAGGATAGCTATGTACCATGCTCTCGACTAAAAAATATTCTGTGTGAATATTACGTCAATCAGTCAAGTCGTTCAAAAGTTACACAAACAAACAAACACACACAAGATTTTTATATGTATATAAACAGACAAAAATTCTACAGAAACATGTTACCGCCACAAATATGTACCTAAGTATTTTATTTATCAGTTCACGATGACATTAAAGACTAAGTTTCGTGTTAAAATGTAAATACTTATGTGCATTAAATATTAACAATAGTAACATTGTCACAAAGTGTAATTTATTTTTAGTAAAAGTATACTAATTACGTTTGTGATAAAATTAACTTCTCATTATTTCTTGAATGTTATATAGGTAGGTAAATAATATAGATATAACAGAGTATAGTAAAACACTGAGAATGATGCTCTCTCGGTTTATATGTTCATTACAGCCGATGAAAAATAGTTTGCGTGGCTAATATATTCTTAAATAGATATATTACAACTATGATTATGAACATGAATGTTCATAATTTGTTATGGTTAGTTCTTATTTCAGTAAAACACGAATCAGGACTGGTGATATACAACTTCACTTAAATGTTTAATTGGCCAAAATTCCGCAGACGGTTAGGAGTAAAAAAGAAACCGCTATTTGGTTAGGATTGATGTCTGTAACTAAAGCCTCACTCTCAAGCTGTTTCATGCAGTTTACCATACTGTAGGCATAGGATTAAACATAATATACGTACTACCCTAAGACTTTTATTTTATGTGTGCCTACATTAAATTCAAAAGTGTTTAACCGTTACAAAAATTGTGATAAGCACCAAAAGTATGCTATATAAAATTATATACAGTTGCATACAATATTTAAATGAAATTGTCATTTTTGATTTAGACATTAAAAATACCAGTACCCTACGTAAACAAAGCTTTTGGTAAACAAAGTAATAAAATTATATAAAATTGTGTCTTTTATATAAACAAATGAATATTTTCGTTTCTTCATAAAAAGACTGATTTTGCTTTATTATATTGTATTGTGCACGTATTCGTAATATGGTTACAATCATTTACATTCATCAACACGTATTATTTTGATAGTGTCCGTAATATATTCCGAGTGTAATAACAGTGTAAGGATTTTTCTTAGTGTTAATTTTTTTCATTTAGTATACATCCAAATAAATAACACGTCTGTGTCATCTTTTATTTCTTTTTATACACACACAACAAATATGAAGTGACTTGGCAGGGCGATGGTATATAAGCGACTGGCGAGCCACGCTTTCAAATCGCTTTATAATCTCCTGAAATGCAATTTTCACTAAAATATTAATTCTACTAAAATACTGAAAAATCACGTCGGGGTCACCAATTTAGGGATTTTTCTTAGTGTTCATTTTATTCATTAATATAAATCCAAATAAATAACACGTCGGTGCCACCGTTTATTTCTTTTTACACAATTATAAACAAATACGAAGCGACATGGCAGGGTATGTAAGCAACTGGCGAGCCACGCGTTCAAATTGCTTGATATTCTACTAAAATGCAAATCAGCACTTTTAGCATCGCCAGGTCGCTACAATAGTGTTATAATATAAACAATAATAAATTGTGAAAAACAATAATGACGCCAGTGTGCGCTTACAGTTCATCAAATTCTTATTAAATATCCCATTTTCAATCTGTTTCTAGTCTTCGACAGCAGTACAAAACAACTAGTAGTTATTTAAATGGAAAGCAACACAGAAACCACGTATTATTTTTTTCTGACAAAGCAGTTACATTTTTTCTAGTAGGCGTCCGTAACCTACTAACAATACGCTTTATTGCTTGGAAAATTATCATTCTGCCAACTAATAAGCTTACAATAAATCACAGACAGATGTGATGACCTCATTTCTGTACCCCTGACGATAAACGCGTACTTCGCTCAGTCATTAACATTATCATTTGCAAACTTGAAATGTGACCAATTTAAGGCACTTTATTTATTATAACGTGGCATTAATCTTTAAAACTTTTCATATTTGTTATTAATCACAATGGAGAAATATGTGATTTGGGATTCAATGACCTCAATATAACTGTTAGAATATAACGTTTCGATAATGAAAAAACCGTAAAGTTATTTCGAATTGTCGATTATTTATTTTGTAATTTTGATCATTTACATCAATATTTAGATCATATAATAATGAGATTTCTTCACTTTATGTGTAATAAGAAATTAGTCATTTAATAAATAATGAAAAATAGCATTAGTAATTAGAAATTGTCCTGCTATAATCATAAATATTTCTTTTGTATGTTTTTTTATTTGATCTAGGTACGTTATGATTGTCTATAATTAGGTCACTCCATTCTGCAGTGACGAATTTAAACCCTTCGTGTCAAATTTAAGATTTCGAAAGTATTTCAGTAGGTACCCAGTTTACCCGGTTTGGTACAATTTAAAAACATGAACGCAAATTGCTTAAAATTTAAAATATGCTAAAATTATAAATTCACAAAGCAGGTAATACACGGTGTCATTCATGCTCTGTTGAAATAGCCGGATTAACACTAAATTATGAAAGTGGGGATTTAGTATCATAGAGTAAATATTTAAAAAATTACGCATTATCGAAGAATTAATAATTTATTGTATAGACTCAGGTGTTACTTTGCGGAAATCCATTTCATGTGATAAATTCCTGAAATCTTTATCTATTTTCCGCTCAAACTCCAAAAACCACCAATCGACATGTGTTTCGATTCTCAACGAAGCATTCTCAGGATATACCAGAGATAGGATTCGGTCAGCTAACCAGCACAGAATTTAACACGATTATTTATTTTTCGTATTATGCTGCAGACAGCAAAATATCTAATAAATGCAACTAACATAGGTGTTATAATTTAATGTGTTCACCAAACGAAAGTTCCTGTCATTCATATCTGTACCTTTCTGTATAAAGAAAAATAGATGTTATCATTTTCATATAATTTAACAAGTAAAAACAATTGTTTATGAATGAGCAGAACGTATATCGGTTGTTTAGTTTGTTATAAATTCGGTAACCCTTATCGGCATTGTTTTTTATTATGCAACCAATAGTTACTGACGACATAGGTACATGGATATACCTCTTGAAATTGCGCAAGACTCTAAAATATAATAGAAATTAGTCTTCAAAGGCAAAAGTATGTACGTCTTATATGTATATGCAGTCATACATATGTACCAAGGATGTTGCGGATACAGAATTCTTGACATCCGCGGATGCGGATATTTTTATGCGGATATAGAAGTGCGGATATGAAATTTTTTAAGAGATCTTAATTCAGGTACATGAACAACTGAACAAGACGGTAATTTTTTAATAATTTTTATTTTATAATCAATTGGTAGGAAAATATAAAAATTGGTGCATTTTGTTTATTAAACAGGTTATTGCTTGTTTTGTAAAGATTCATAATTTAAACCAGAATGAATCCAAATTACAAAAAAAAAAAGTAATAAGGTGGCATTGTAAATTCACTTGTCAAATAGATTATTCCATGGTGAAACGTTGAAGAAATAATGAAAATTGTGAAATAAATAAAAAAGGTCTGTATGATAAGTGCGTTCACACAAAAGTGTCAGCCCTTGTCACTTGCGAGTGAGTCGAGTGCCCGCAATCAAAATTCCTATTGGTTAATCAGCGAAAGTACCAATCGTGCACGCAGTACGTCATAGCACGTGCAACTCGCTGACCTCGTTCACAATTTCTTGTCGCGACTTACATAACATTCACATCCAGAAAAGCTCTGGTTTGATAGTAAAATATATTGCAGATGCGGAAGCGTATGCAACAACCTGCAACATCCCTCATGCATACACACAAAGAGATATAGTGTCTCTCATTTCTTTAAGAAAAAGAATTGGATCACCCACAATTAAATATCGTGTTCGCATTTTTATATTGTGAGATTTTATTAAAAAGTTTATGTAAATGATAATAGAGCAAAAGAACGAAGCTTAGCCACGTCAATATTACACAGGTTAAGATTAATTAGTCGAATTTAAAAACAAAATACAAATATTATATTAGTTCTTAAAGTAATATAGCTGGGGAGAAAATTACTCACTGACTATATGGATCATAAAAGACGCGAAGACCACTATCCAGCCCCATCCTCCGTCTGGCGGCGGCGGAGGACTCTCGGAGCTTTCCCTCGACGAGTCCGACACATGCGCCCCCTTTCCATTCTTAGCACTCTTTACCGCACCGTGCGACATTTTCAAATTGCGATTGGATATTGAAAACGAAAAGCCACTTTGGCACTAACTTTTGATAAGGCAGAAGTTGATATGATTTTATGTGAATATAATAGAAGCACAGCTTATAAATGCAAAACGTATGATTAACTGTACCTTCGATATGTTTGTATGTACAGTACTTTGTTCTATATTTACAATATTTATATTACCTTATTTTTAGAGGCACTGTTTATGTAACATTAATAGATACTTAGCGCTATAAATGCTTTGTTTGGATTGGAGCTGGGAAGAACTACGATAATCGCGGAAGGGATTAGAAACGATTTCTATTAGATTTAAACGTTGCCTAGTATTATCTATTGATGAGAACCATTATATTTGACCTATCTAAGGTTTAATGCGGCTTTTATATCTAATAACGGTGTTCTGCGATAACAAAGTGTAAGCATGGTCTTTTCTATAACTCCACACCTGAAACAAGTACAATAAAAATTGTTTAATTAAATCCTTCCATTAGTTATTTCTACGTCAATATGGGAGAAAGTTGCAGAATGTGTCAGTTTTTTATCTTTTACCGTAAGCGAAGGATAGGCGTTGGGGGCTGGGCTAGGAATCTATTACTATCTGGTTGCGCTTTGCCATCTGTATCCCAAATACGTGTAACTGAAGTGGCATCAATATGTGGTTTTATTTCCCATTGACAATCTGTCATCCCTCGACGAGAAATGGTCAGAAGATATGTACGTATTTATTATTTGCTAGTGCATTCTGAAACCAAGTAACAATATTACCTACTCGTAAAATTTTTATTTTCGCATTGTTCTAATATAAAGTTTGTTTGTTAAATTATGCCCATTTCTTTCGTATAAGCATTGGAAAGGGACTAAGTGACGTCAGACACAGAAGGCTTATTGTATATAACGTATGAACGGTCATTCGGTGAAATAGATCCTCAGGGATTCCTTTTGAGAATGTGTAATGTTGTCATACGTCTGCGACAAAATTTATATTGTCAAGGTTTCATTGGATTTGCATAAATAAATAAAATATTACGTGCAGTAACTAATTTTTAAGTAATAGAACCCAATTTTTAAGTGAACCGGTTACCCATTTTGCCTGAATTAATACGTCAAACGGCGAATTACAAACGTTAAATATATACATACATACATATCCTCACGCTGTGTCCCTAACGGGGTAGTCAGAGATGACGGGCGTCAAGCGTCGCGGTTCTTACATACTTCTTTCGCTTCCTCAAATCTCATCATTCTCCTCACACATTTGCGCCTAGGTATGCGAGAGCTTTTTACATTTCCATCCGCTAACACTCTGGCTATTTGGATCTTCATAAGTCAGCCTTGGTCTTCCTCGGCTTCTTTTACCACTCACTTTCACTCTGTACATTTTCTTCGTCAGTCTTTCATCACTCATTCTTTCTATGTGCCTGAACCATCTAAGCATTCCTTTCTTCATTTTTAAAATAACACTGTCGTGCAACCCTGTCATACTGCGTCTCTCTTCATTGCTTATCCTGTCCGCAAGGGTGACACCGCACATCTTTTTAAGAGATCGCATTTCTACTGCATCTATCATACTCTCACTCGATTTCGGGCATATCCAGGCCTCACTACCGTACAACAAAGTTGGCACCAACACCGCATTGTGGATGGCCATTTTAGCAGTGTTAGATATATTCACACTACCCACTAATGCGGACAGAGCACCGTTCACTTTATTGCCAGCTGCTACCCGTCTCTCTACATCCAACTCACATCTTCCATCCCTCGAAAACGCACTCCCCAGATACACAATTTTATTCACTTGTTTTAGACATTTTCCATTTACCCAAACCTAAATATATAAATATATACATATATGATATTGTTATTGGGTTTATCCAGGTTTATCTGTCACAGAATTTTTTTATCTGCACTAGCTTTTACGCGTCGCTTTTGAAGAACGCCTTTTATCCTTCCTTTATTGACCTCCTTGTTATTGACCATAACAACGACGTTCATAATATTATTTTTAATGATATAAAGTTATCTAAAGCTTCATTGATAATGTAATATGTATTTAATAAAATGTGAGGAGTTGTGACACTTCAACCTGGTGCCCTCGAGGTGACTGCAAAAACGTTGATAACAAATTTTATATAACTTTAATCCACATTTATTACAACTTCGCATAATTCCGTTTTTGTATTAATTTCGAAATAGATTCGAATGAAGACTAGATATTGAAAACCTCGAAGATATCGAACATTAAAATGGACCACTATTGTTAGAACGGAATAGCAAAAACGTTCTCAATGTTCATGATTGATAGAAAATACGATATCCACCTCTCAACCTTATTACAAATAACTAATAGCACTTTCAATATTTTTGTTTATATATACATATAAATAAAGTAAATACAAATATATGTATGCATAAACAAATGTAAAATAGGGTAAAAACTTGGCAAAAATGAATTTAATATAATTTGTTGAGATTGAGATACTTTGCAGTTTCACAGTTTATTAAAAGTTATAACTGCGATAACACTAATGAAAAGAATTGTCGCAATAATATTACGTTTTATAATGCAATATTTACCTACTTGGCGTAACCGCTCTAATACAATATTTTTGTCGATAAACCTTTAACACAATGAAATAATAATATAATGAAATAATAATATACCTACGTAAGTGTTCCTATTTCAATACATTGTATACCTAGATAGGCGTTACTTTACAAAAGGTGTGCAAGTGATTCATTCTTAGATTCGGTGCCGTGTGGCTGACGGAATCTGACCTCTGGCATTTCTAGAGGACACTTCATTAAAAAGCAAAATATCATGGGTCGATTAATGGATTTGAAACTTTTGGTGGAAAATAGTTAAAAAGATACGAATTCATCAGTTATTAAGTGTAACTATTTCAACTCAAAATCTCCGACAGATGCTACACATTTATTTATTTACGCTACATATTTCTATTTATATAAAAAACTAACGCCCTGCCCCGGCTTCGCACGGGTAGAAATTTTTTGAAAATAAAGTACAGCCCATGTTACTCGTTGATAATGTAGCTTTTCTGTTGGTGTAAGAATGTTTGAAATCGGTTAAATAGTTTTTGGGTTTATCGATTACATACAAACAAAGTTTACCTCTTTTAATATTAGTATAGATTGGTATAGATGAATGTTTCTTTGTATTTGTCCTCTATGCGTTACTAAACCATCATCCGACTGCGATGACACTTTGGTGAGGTGTTCTCCGAACGCCCGCGAAGTTTTCTGAATTATTTGAACTACACGAACGATGTCGCCAGCAACAGGTTTTCGCAAATAAATTATAACGATTTTCATAGAAAGTTTTATTAAGTCAATAACTCGGTAGGAATATTTCCTAAAATTAGATATTTTGAGATAATTTAGACAAGACAGAAAAAACTGAGATAACATGTTGAGAAGATTTCTTCGCAAAGCTACGATGTGTTATCGTACATTCTTATCTCAGAGTGATATGTGGTGTTTAATAATTTACGAGTAATCGACTTCGAAGCATGATACCTATATTTCATCAGATTGTTTAATAACTCCATTTTCTAAAGTTCATAAGATAACAAGTTTTAATGTCTCTTGAGTGACTCGTCTCAGTAGTTATAACCTTATATAGGTTACATAAATTTATTCTGATAATAAAGTTATGAATATGTGAGCTAATATAATATGCAATTGCTATTACGTTAAATGATCTAAAAAATCGCTAAAAGGTTTTCGGTTATTATTATTTTGTTATTGATATATATTCCTCAGTAGGAACATATTTCATACTTACGGGTACATACGTACCTACTTTATTCGTTCATTATTATATTCTGACATTACTTTTGGGGTTCTAGGGATTTAAAAAGAAAACAGAACCTACTCACTAATGCCTTCGTTTGTGTCTGCCTACCATAGTCTATTTTCTCAGTAACTACGTTACAACGTAGAAAATTTTAGCATAGTGATAACACATCTTGATGAAATGTAAACTACTATATAAAATATAACTAATTTGCACTATTTAACATTTTGACATCATACTAAATTTACAAAAGAAACAAATAATTAACGTTGGTATTCAAATTAAATTTGACTTTTTCTTAACCTTACTTCGAAATAACTGGATCTAGAATTTAGAAAAATTCAAAGAATATAAAGGGTTACTGTTCATAAATCATACTTTTTTGAAAACATAAATATTTATTTTTTGATAACATCAACTTAGAAACTTTGAATGCCATTTTTTTGTTTTTTTTTTTTGTGAAAATAAAAATAGCAAAGAACAACACGCAAATATTATTTTATAAAATTAATATTAAAAAAAACAATAAAATGATTACAACAACACAGAGGTACCTTTCAGTTGCCAAAAACATACATGAAGACTTTTTGGCGGAAACGGGAGAAATGAGCTCGTCATTTTAGTTAGATTTTCTATTTTTTACATTTTAGGGAGTTTTAAAGTATAAAAGTGATAGTATATTGTGTTTTAAAGTTCTGTCTAAGTGAAAAGAATGGAGTAGGTCTTAATCAACATGTGTAGCTGAAGATCTCGTGCTCTTCCAAGAAGTCCTATAAAACTTCAGTAAAGTCTATTATCACTTCACTGGAGGAGTTTTAAGGAGGAATCTGTGCGCCATGCCATGAAGAAAGAAACTTATATGAAAAATACAACGGAAGTTCAAGTTCAATTATTTTTTAACTTATATTCACCCATGTTATTAGGTACGTACTGCGTTGGTACTATATTATAAGTGCTGTCATAAATATAACTACATACATTTTTTTTTTTTTTTCATTTTTGACTTTAATGTAAACAAACAAGAAACTAACCTAAATTTCGCTAAATTTTTACCGTTCACTGGTCCTGCGTATTACACGTAACACTCTAATAACACTGCTTTCCTGTTATATACACGAAACTATGAAATATGCATATGATATATAGCACTAATATTATCCAATATAGGAACAGCATGAAGAAATTGAAGTTATTTCGTTTTGTTTTTAATTTGTAGTGTTACCTGAGGTTAGGTGTTAGGTTGCCTAAGTTCCTAGATCACATTAGTTTCACAAATCAGTTCACTCTGAGTGACACAATTCATTCGAAATGTAAGACAGAATAATAACAGAAGATGTTTGCGATGTGCAAACAATAATAATCTTATATTCTACATTTTTAAGTGTTTTTAAAAATACAATTTTTTACACTAATCGTGATGTTTATTATTCTTTGAATTCTTGGTGGTTTTTATTGAAGCATAAAAGCCCTCAAACGGACAAAAAATCTAAAAATGTTTGTTTTACTAATAACTAATAAGTATGACAACTGAATCAATCATTTGCGAACTAGCTCATCTCCAGTTATGTTATAAACGTCATAGTCACCATATTTCTTTACATTAACGACTAAAATGAAAATAAATAGGATATATACGTATATTTTGCATATAGCATATAAGTCAAGATCGTAGTGTGTTACCTAATGGATAAGTCGTTAGTGTATCATAAATACATATAAACTTAAATGAAATAAAAAATTAAATATTAATACTTACATATATTATGTATGTATATTGTATATTTTATTCATAATGTCAACAGTGTTACAAGAACAGCACAAATTTTAAACAACGGTTGTAATATTATTTTGAATAAAATAATTATTTTAAAAAGCTTTTTTCTTGTTTTGTTATAAATTTATCGCCACACTAGTGTTTGAAAAAATGATCCATAGTCGACGACTGAAAGTAAAACCTTTCTCATGCTAAAGATTAAAATTGAATGTTCGAAAATCCTAAAAATTGATATTCTCGATTAAAATAACCATAACTTATTATTATAATTAATGAAAATAAAACCAGTGATACTGATGTCATTAGAAACTGCGAAACTGCAAATTTTGTTCTTCTTGATCACAAAAGATTTTTATGATGTGTATTCATTCTCCATAGTAGATTCTATTTTTGGTCAGAATTGTGCAACAATCGAGTAACATTTTTTTAAAATCGAGTAACATCTTTTTATAAATCGAGTAACATTTTTTTAAAATCGAATAACATTTTTTTACAATCGAGTAACATTTTAACTCCAGTATTTGTATTAAACCTTTTTCATTACTTGATACATATTCGCCAGTTATATAGAGGTAGTACTAATAATAAAGACACATTATAACCTAATGGATAAAAAATTAAGCTTCGTTAATCAATCATAGATAGAAATCTATGATTGATTTCGTTTGACAAATATGCAGTAAATTGTAGTGGTTACATTCTCTCTGTATGCAGCTTTATTAAAACATGTGATCAGAAATTCGTAGTAACTTTTGAACAGTCAATAAACGGGACCGGTATTGATAGAGATAAAATGTTTGGAAATCCCTCCTCTATGCCTCTGTTCGATGCGATCCATATTTTTATGGACATCCGGTATATAGTGTGTTGCAATTTGTAAATGTATATTTGCATAGAACGAGTTTTACTAAAATATTTACTTTTACTTTGTATTTCGATTGTGGAAGAATAAATTAACAATTTTTAAAAGTATCTTTGTTCAACTTCAATAATAACACTCGTTAGGCCGATGCATAATTAAACAATAATTTAATCTAAAATACAAATTCTGCTCTATGTAAACATGTGCGCGCTAGCTCACAAAAATACGAAAAAACAGTTATTTTCGTTTATTTAAAAACCATTATTAATTTTAAAATATCCAACTGGCATTTTGAGGGATATTTTTAGATTAAACTGTACAAAAATTTTGAAATATAAATCGATTCTGTTACTCCTTACAAAAATGTAAATCTCCGTTTTAAAAGAGGTCTCTTTAATATTTTTTTTATGTTACAAAAGTTAACCAATCGTGTATCGCAACTGGAAAAATGAAGTCAATGAAATGAAGAATAAGGTTACCAAATATCATTTTCGTACATTTTGTAGTTGCTTGGAAAAATTGAGATCCTAGTCGTCAAAATTTCCAATGCGTCGCCGTACTATTACTAATAACGATTTGATTGGCTCGATGAAATGAACTCAAATATTTCAATTTTGACAAATACTATTAATAAAATAATTAGGGTAGGTACATGTTGAGTATATGGTATGTGGCACTTACAGGATATTGTCTTAAACGTGTATGATAAAACTATTTTTAGGGTCTCATAGCCCTAAAAATACGATTATAGTTTCCCTTAAACATCAACCTGCTGATCTGAAATTTAGTACAGAGACGTAAATTACCTAAGTAATTAAGCAATAATAAATAAATAGTTGTTAATTATGTAATTATATAAATTAAGCAATAATTAAAAATATATTATACACTTTTCCTAGGTAATTAAATAATAAAATGAAATGAAATTAATGAAATTAAATTTTATGTTTAACTTTTCTTTAAATTTAACTTCTACTTTGTTCGAATTGCTATGAAATCCTAAGCTAAGTTGATGCGTATTTCGGTCGCTATTAGCAAGTTTTAATTTGTTTATCTCAGCATATGTCTATTGGAACAGAGTGTAGGTAATTAGTATATGGTAATTTGAAACATTATTTTCTTTAGCTATTGAACAAATATTGTGAGGACCTATATAATTGTTTATCGAACGCAGTTTAACGACTTGAATGACTCAGCCACCATGTCATTGATACTTTTATGTAACAAATGTTAATGTTATGTACGCATGTACGTATCATGTCTGTATGCATTACTCATGTTTGTGTACATGTTTGTGTATGCCATGTTTTATCGAGAACTAACTAATGTTATGCATCAAACAATGCCTTTATTGTTTCCAATTACAACCGGTTTGTATTATAGGAAATTTTTCTGATGGTTGTCACGGTTGTTGGATACTTGATTGCTTGTGGTAACAGTAAGGTTTAAGTATAATTAACGAATTTAACCATGAAATAGGGGTTTTTAGGTACATATATTAGTAAAGTATGCATAAGTAACATAACTAAATCGAAGAGTTTTATCAAATCCAGCTACAATTAATATAATGATTATTAACACGATTAAAAAACTAAAAGCAAATACTCACTGAGGTGTCTTTAAGCGCTGTAACTTTATACGTAAATATGACTTATCAACACTACAGAACAACAAAGTACTGAAACGAGAAATGTTCTTTGTTTTAAAAATGCATCTATGTCAAAGATGTGGCGCCAAAAATAAGTTTTGGCCGCGGTCGCGTCGCGTGGCCGCGTGTAAAATGTGGATGTCCGACTGCGGACGGGTATAACATAGAACGGCGTACGCGGCAACAGTCGCAGACTCACTGACAACAAAAATAGCAGTTTACAACGAGGAAACACTCATGAGCTCATGACTGAAAGATGTTATCGGTATCAGCCACGTATCAGCACAACGCACAGTTGCTCAAATACTACTGTTCTGCATGGTAGGTATAGTAAGTAGTAACTCTCACATGAAAGATTTTAGTACTAAATGATAACGCCACTGTATCGTAAATTAACAAAATAATGGTAGGAGAGTATCTTAAACGAAACGAACGAAAAACTTACTGCTATTCGGTTTTGTCGTATATAAGTACATGTTCTCTCCTCTCTCATGAGGCGCTCCGTCCCCTCTGACTACCCCGTTAGGGATACAGCGTGAGAATGTATGTATATATGTATGTAAGTACATGTTACGTATTATTTTATTATTTAGCGCTTATTAAGAGTTTTTTTTATGTAATGCAATATTAATATTTAACGACTTAAAATAGCAGTTAGTACAAAGATACTTAAAATAACTTCCATTAATGCTGTAATATATCCAACATTGCAATCTTAAAAAAGACGACAATAAATTAAGTGTACTTAAACGACAAGGAAATTAAAATATTGCTTTTTGAGTGTAAGAATCGCATTATCAGTAAATAGTTCCATTATAACCCTTTGTCAACAGTTTGTTGTATGTAAATAGCAAATGTATTTAGTTGCCTTCGTTTTATTCTAGCGGTTGCGAAATAATTGTGTTCAATGCGTAAACATTTTTTAACCGATTTATTGACCCTCAAATAGATTTCTAATAAAGTTTGCCCCTTTTGCCCAATTATTCTGGTCTGTTGAACTTTATTTAAAATATTTAAACATTGAAAATTAGTCTTCAAATGTTTTTGCTATTATAACAGACATTTTTATTTTCTTATTGACATTATATTTGGTAATATCCGCAAGTCAATGTACAAGGTACACAATATGGTTTCTTGTTAAAATCATCAAAATGCCATGCCCTATTATATATTGTTCAGTTTTTAAAAAATATATGAAAATTGTTGATAGAGACGTAGGTATTTTCAGGAAGCGGTAGCCTAAATAAATACACAAACGAATTTCGACATTTTGGTTTGGATAGTTTCGAGACCTTAAACGAGAAAGTTAAAATATTTTTTTCGGAGTATCTGTTTCATTTATCTGATCATTGTTTTATTTTTAAATTTAAGGTCTAGTAAACTAAAAACGCATTGTTTTGTTTCTCATAATAAGCCTTTTTATATAATATAGGAAATTGATATAAGACTGGTTCGCTCGTGTGGTGGCAAAGCATTTGCTTTCCAAGCCTGAGCAGGGGTTGGATCACCGGTTAAATCTTAGGAACTTAAGGAGCGAAATTTTCTAAATTGGCTTGGATTCTGGATGTTACTAGATCTCCCCCAGCTGGTTTTGTACTCATGTTACAAACCTACGAGCTTAGTTTTTACAAGTTATATTTAATATTTATGTTATGCTACGGTTGGACAGACACTTATCGAATGAAATAACCGTTCAAGCGCAAGTCCGACGTCACTGAGAGTTTTCCATAATAAAAACTTATTTTAGTTTGGAGTAGCAATTATTATATTCCAAATAGTACATAGGTACACAAAAAAAAAGAATTCCCAATTTCTGTTTCATTTTTAAAATATTTCATTCTTTTACTAGAAATACATTCAGTCAAAAAAGTATCGGGAATGGATGATTTGTTTATGGTTCCAAATTCAATTTTTTGTTTTTTTTTTGTAGTTGTAAGATTGGCACAACTGTTCTCCATTTTGGCGCGGAGTTTGAGTATGCACCTGTTATTTAGATTAAATACAGTGCTGTTTTTAGTTATATCATTCTAGTGTGTATTGCGAATTTCATAATGGACAAAAACGCCGATGGAATTTCGTGTTTGGAGTCACTGAAAATGTTACAGAAGGCTTACGGTGAATCAACTTTATCAAAAACACGTGCTTATGAGTGGTACAAAGCGTTGAAAAGCGGTCGAGATGTGATGGAAGATTTGCTTCGCTCTGGTAGGCCATCAACGTCTGCAACTGAAGTTAACATCGCAAAAGTGAAGGAAATAGTGACTGAAAATTCTCATTCAAGTTTGAGAGAGATAGCCGTCGAACTTTCTGTGTCATTCTAAATAATCACTTGGGTATGAAACATGTTGCCGCTCGGCTAGTCCCAAAAGACCTGAATTTTCTCCAAAAACTTAATCGCATAAGAGTCGCTGAGGACATGCTAGAACGAGTCAATTCCGATCCAACATTCATGAAACGCATTGTTACTGGTGACCAGACGTGGGTTTACGAGTTTGACATGCAAACTAGTCAACAAGCTTTGGAGTGGCGCCTTCCAACTGAACCGAAACCGAGAAAACCACGCCAAAGTCGATCAAAAGTCAACGTCATGTTGACTGTTTTCTTTTACTATCGCGGTGTTGCGCACTCCGAATTCTTGCCGGAAGGTCAAGGTAAGTAAAGAATATTATTTGAGCGTTATGCGGCGTTTAAGAGAACAAATTCGACAAAAAAGGCCAGATTTGTGGAAAGAAAAATCTTGGATTTTGCAGCACGATAATGCGCCTTCGCACAAGGCCTTTATCGTGAACGAATTTTTGACCAAAATCTCAACAAATACCATCGAGCATCGAGCATTGACCACCTTATTCACCAGATATGGCTCCAGCCGACTTCTTTCTTTTTCCTAAACTTAAATTACCACTTTGCAGCACCCGTATTCATTCGGTAGAAGACATAAAGGAGAATTCGCGGCGAGAACTAAACTCAATTCCGGAAAAAGCGTTTAAAAATGTTATAATGATTGGATTATTCGTTGGCGTAAGTGTATCATTTCTGAAGGAGTATATTTTGAAGGTGATAAAATAAATTTGGATGAATAACTAACATTTTGTGTATTATTCATCTTTCTTGACAGAGTAGTATATTAACTTATCGGGCAAATGACCCCAACAACGATGCCAAGCAAGTTGATAGCAATAACAGTTACTGAGACTAACGACACGTACAGATACTGTAGTCTTACCAGAAGGGTTTCTTTTTACTTTTTAGATGCGGAATCCTGATAAATTTTAAAACACATTCTTAATATTAGCAATAAATAATTAAAAAGCAATCTGACTGATTTCTTACATACATACATGTCTTCACGCTGTATCCCTAACGGGGTAGTCAGTGAGGATGCAGCGCCAAGCGTCGCGGTCCTTACGTACTTCTTTCGCTTCCTCAAATCTCATTATTCTCCTCACACATTTTCGCCTAGATATGCAAGTGCTTTTGACATTTCCGTCGGCTAATACTCTGGCTATTTCATCTTCGTAAGTCAGCCAAGGAAGACCACTACCTTGGCTTCTTTTATCACTCGCTTTCGCTCTGTAGATTTTCTTCGTCAGTCTTTCATCACCCATTCTTTCTACGTGCCCGAACCATATAAGCATTTCTTTTTTCATTTTTACAATGATACTGTCACGCAACGCATATGTATCTCTTCATTGCTGATTTTGTCCGCAAGGGTGACACCGCACGAATTTCTAAGAGATCGCTTTTCTACTGCATTTATCTTACTTTCACTCGATTTCCGACATATCCGGGCCTCACTACCATACAATAAAGTTGGAACCATCACCGCAATATGTATGGCCATTTTAGCTGAGTTAGATATATTCACACTGCCTACTAATGCGGACAGAGCACCGTTCACTTTATTGCCAGCTGCTATCCGTCTCTCCACATCCAACTCACATTTTCCATCCCACGAAAACGCGCTCCCCAGATATACAATTTCGTTCGCTTGTTTTAGACATTTTCCATTTACCCATATTTCACACTTTGTCAGTACATCTTCCCTTTCAAACACCAAAAGCTTAGTTTTTTTTATATTCATATTAAATCCTTTCGCTTCGCAGTCTTCTTTCATGCACGTAACTGTAGTGTCTGCATCACCGCTTCTGATGGCGCTATAAGCAAAGCATCGTAAGCGTACAGTAGGCAGTTTACTACTGTACTATCACATATCATACCACTTATACCTGTCAATGTCTGTAAGCAACTGTCCAAATACAGCACAAACAACCAGACAGACATCACGGAGCCCTGTCCGACGCCTAAACAGACTTCGAATCAGGGAACTGATTTCTTATACCTACATATTATGGTATATGTGTGGTTACATCATATATACTACGTACAATAAATATAGGTTTTACATACATACACATATATATCTTCATGATGTATCCCTAACGGGGTAGTCAGAGAGGTTTTTAAATATAGTTTTTGATATTTCTGAGAAATATCATCCAAAATGACCTGGGAAAAAAGAAAATTATATAATGTGGTAACTGCTTATCTTTTCGCGCAGAATTTAATAGCCTGCCAAGGGCCAAGGGATGGGCATATAAGGAACTCCTATAGGCGATCCGTTTATTACATATGTATATGCTGCCATTTTACCCCAATACTTCCTGCACTAAAAGTGGAGTCACAGGGTAATTTTGTTGTATCTTGATGCTCTATCCACTTCGAGTCATTAGAAACGCGTCCATACATACGGATGTATATCTAAACTGCCAATGCGTAATTTCCGTTATATTAAGGCTACAAAAAAAACTAAATAATGGGTATTTCAGTAAAATTATTGTTATTTAATAGGTACTTCAGAGAGGTACTTACAGACCTCTTTCCCAATCTATCAAAATTATTATCATTATATTCAAACATATCATTGTTTTTTTTTGTAGTAATGCGACGTAAAGATATCGAAGAAATATGTGACAGGTGCTTTGTGGAATGATTGCGTTACCAGCTAAGATAAAATATTTCAACTACATCTATCTATAAATATAACTGTGCATGTAAGATGTTGTACATAGTATTATGTTAACATATTATTTAACCTTTGAGAAATTTATCATTGTTATGAAATTTAAGAAAGAAGAACAAGTAGTGCCTTTCTGGGTTTTTAACTGTCATATGCCTAGATTATTTGTTATTGTCAATATTCAGTAAAATAATCTTTTCAATCATACGAGCACTAAAGAGAGTGTGAAGAATAGCATGTTTTTAAGTGCATTTTGTTTAAAAACTTTTCATGTAAAGAATGGTTTTGTTTTGTGTTAATTCATTACTAACAAGTATAATTAGCGACGGTCCTGGGGGCCAAAATATTCAAGTTTAGATTTTTATTTCTGTTTGTGTTTGTTATCTTTGACAAAAAATAATTTAAATTATTAGGCGACTGTACAAGCGGAAGAGGGCGATTTTTTGGATCATTTAGTATCCGAAGTCGAGATGATAAAAAGCCTAGGCAGTTCACTTTCCAGTATTACGGTAAGTTTCACTTCAACTTCATTCTTGGCTGGACTGATACTCATAGTAAATCAATATCTAACCTGGGATGTGTACGAAACTCTCGACTTTGAGTCCTGTCCGAAATCTTTACGATCTCCTGGATCAGTATGTAACTAATCTGCTTCATTTGTGCCTCGCTTATAGGAGTCGCGTACCAAACTCCCACTCGTGAGGAGCCAGCGACTTCTTTGTGACTATAATAGGTTGTGGTTTTTTGACAATGTCAAAGTTGAGTCCTTGTTAACGCTGTCCATCTTTACCTTGGGCAAACTAGGGCACCTTAATGGCACTTTTCGCTTTTTTTTTCGATCGACCTTCATCGATTTGAGTGAGTGCTTCTCTTGGCACTTACACTTGCATCTTGTAGCCTCCTAAATCGCTGTGGTTTATTGGTATCCGTAAATCGGTGTGGTGTGAGTATATAACTATGCTTTCTACGTATTAGCTATTTTATTAAAATAAAGATAATGTGGAAAAGAATAAAACCGAAATAGAAAAACTTTTGCGATAAAACGCTATTAATTAAAATATAGTAACATTAGTTCGAGAATTATCTTTGCATGTGCATATATACATTGTATGTGTAAGGTAGTACGTCCTCATTCTAACATTCGTTTGCCGTTCGCATTGCAGCGACCGCTTGGATCGGAGGTCGCCCAGTCGGCTAAAGATCACACAGTGCGCACGAGCAAGGTTATATCCAATCGTTTGTAAATAAACCACATCGATTTGTTATTCAATTTTATAGGTAATTGTAGACGTATAAATTTAAGCTTGCTACAAAACTGTACCTAAACAAACATATTAACATAAGTATTTACGTCATAGCAATTTTCAGTGTTTTGCATTATTGGATTGTTGTTTATTAACAAATCGGAATGGTGTATCAATACGTGAGTATATATTATGTAAGCAGAAAATGTATACAACAGCATTTTAATGTAATAAGTACATATTTATTTTAAATACAAGAATTGTAATTCTTTTATGTGTTGTGTTTGTAATATTTATTAATACATAATGTTTTATTACTTTTCAATAACGAGGATTGGAGTACCAATTGTGGCTTGTATTCTATAAGTGGAAGAATATCTTAACATCGACTCATGTTTATTCAAGACAATATAATTAGTAATATTTTTATATATTTACGTAAGTCTAGGTAGTCTATGCTACTATGTAAATCTGTAGGTGCTGTCTGTACTTACGTACAATTTTCTTGTGACAAATATTCGCTTTACGACTCACTGACTTGAATTCTACCATTTTTTAAATTTACGTCTATCTGTCTGTCTTTACATTTTCACGGGTAAACTGTCAGACCGATTTTGATGAAATTTGGCAAAAATATAGTTTACAACAGGAGGCGGACCTAGACTACTACTACTTTGTTTCATGAAAAATTGCCCTTTAGAGGTTAAGAAGGGGATGAAACTTTGTATGGGAAATGCTAAACCGCTGAACTGATGAAATTTAGTACAGAGATAGACTATTTTATCAGAAAGACATAAGATACATTTTTCAACAAAAATATATGTAGCATTAGTAATCTATAAGATATTATTAGTAGTAATCTATAAGGGGGTGAGAACGGGGATGAAACTTTGAACTACGCTAAACTACGCTGAAATTATATTCAGTCAAGAAAGTATCGGGAATGGATGATTTGTTTATGGTTCCAAATTCAATTTTTTGTTTTTTTTTTTGTTGTTGTTAGATTGGCACAACTGTTTTCCATTTTGGCGCGGAGTTTGAGTTGCAGCTGTTATTTAGATTAAATACAGTGCTGTTTTTAGTTATATCATTCTAGTGTGTATTACGAATTTCATAATGGACAAAAATCGAACAAAGAGTGTCTTAAATTTTGCATCGCCAATGGAATTTCGTGTTCGGAGTCACTGAAAATGTTACAGAAGGCTTACGGTGAATTGACTTTATCAAAAACACGTGCTTATGAGTGGTACAAAGCGTTCAAAAGCGGTCGAGATGTGATGGAAGATTTGCCTCGCTCTGGTAGGCCATCAACGTCTGCAACTGAAGTTAACATCGCAGAAATGAAAGAAATAGTGACTGAAAATGCTCATTCAAATTTGAGAGAGATAGCCGCCGAACTTTCTGTGTCTCACGAGTCGATCGGTACCATTTTAAATAATCACGTGGATATGAAACATGTTGCCGCTCGGCTAGTCCCAAAAGACCTGAATTTTCTTCAAAAACACAATCGCATAAGAGTCGCTGAGGACATGCTAGAACGAGTCAATTCCGACCCAACATTCATGAAACGCATTGTTACTAGTGACGAGACGTGGGTTTGCGAGTTTGACATCCAAACTAGTCAACAAGCTTCGGAGTGGCGCCTTCCAACTGAACCGAAACCGAAAAAACCACGCCAAAGTCGATCAAAAGTCAAAGTCATGTTGACTGTTTTCTTTAACTATCGCGGTGTTGTGCACTCGGAATTCTTGCCGGAAGGTCAAACGGTAAATGAAGAATATTATTTGGGCATTATGGGGCGTTTAAGAGAGTAATTCGACGAACGAGGCCAGATTTGTGGAAAGAAAATTCTTGGATTTTGCAGCATGATAATGCACCTTCACACAAGGCCATCATTGTGAACGAATTTTTGACCAAAATCTCAACAAATACCATCGAGCATCGAGCATCGACCACCTTATTCACCAGATATGGCTCCAGCTGACTTCTTTCTTTTTCCTAAACTCATTACCTAAACAAATTACCACTTCGTGGCACCCGTTTTCATTCGGTGGAAGACATAAGGGAGAATTCGCGGCGAGCACTGAACTCAATTCTGGAAAAAGCGTTTAAAAATGTTTTGATGATTGGATTATTCATTGGCGTAAGTGTATCGTTTCTGAAGGAGCATACTTTGAAGGTGATAAAATAAATTTGGATGAATAACTAACATTTCGTGTATTTATTGATCTTTTCCCGGCACTTTCTTGACAGAGTAGTACAATGAAATTTGTTATAAACGTAGTAATTTTGTATCCAAGTTTTGTTTTTCAAAAATTCGAAAATTCTGTCTGTTTGTTTGTTCATGAGTTAATGGTATCTTTGTAGATTTGTTCTCTACGCGTTCCTGTACTATTTATCCAATTGTGACGAAACTTTGGTGAGTTATCGCGTGTATATCGGATAAGTTTCTGTACATGCGAAAAATTTTCCAAGCGGAAAAAATTGCGGGTACAGATAGTCATTATTATTAATGCTTTAGAAGTCAAACGTATAGAAGATGGTTGAGATTTGGGAGATGTGTTGTAGTAGTCAGCAATAAAGTAAGCCACTGATGTTCTATGCTTATTAACAGTGTATAAATGGGTGAACATCGAAGCTAACTTTTTAAACCCCGACAATAGGGTTAAAAAGAGTAGTGTTACAACTTTGACGCTTATGTCTGTTTGTGTGTGGCATTGTAGTTCCCAAACGGAGGGATCGATTTTTTAATAGAAAGTTAGTTGAACCGGGTCGGTTCTTAGCTATGCGTGATGAAGATCAGGTCGGCAAAGAATGGCAGCACTTTTCCCTTTTGGTGAAAAGATCTCAGCTGAAAAATGACTTTAAATTAGGTACGCTGCAATAATGTGGTAATCATGACTTGATGCTGCAGACATGCTGCATGCCGGCTCCTGAACAACATACTGCAGGTACTTGTGTTTAGGGGACATTCAAAAAAACATTTAGAACAAATAGATGACGGTGATAAATCTCTGTTTATACCTAATATGTTTATGACTAATATGTTTGTTTGTTTGAGGGTCAACTGCGTTGCGGAAGCCTTGCTTCCTTCTCAGGACTGCAATTACTCTCCTGTGCATACCATGCCTGACAACGATGGCGCTACATTTAAGGCGTCCCCCGAAAGCGACGTATACAGGTCTGTCCCCGCTGGTGTGTGCAGAGTGCAGTTCGGCGTTGGGGTCCGCCGCCCAACACGCTGTATACCTCGTGGCGGTAAGTGGAGGAAGGAGTGCAGAATAGATGCGTGGAATCTGAGAGGTGGGATTGAAGAGAAGATGAATAAAGTGATTGATATTATGGAAGAGAAAAGATTGGATGTGTTATGTTTGGTTGTACTTACCGCTTTGCCCGGAGGGCACATCATTTTGTGGTCAGGGGTACCACATGGACACAGGGGATGCTAAGGGGTGGCGTTTTACTATCGTCTCGTTTGGTTCATTGTATGACTGAGTATAAATGTGTAAATCCCAGACTGCTCCGAGGTGTGGTTCAAGATGGGGTTGACGAAAATTTTTATTTTGGCGGTGTATACCCCACTGTTCTCTGTCGGTTTGGGTGAACTAGTTTGGAAGTAACAGTTTTGGAAGAACGTTAGAGAAGTTCTAGGGACGGTTGAAGAGCATAAGAGAATTGTTGTGTGTGTGGAGACATGGATAGATGGGTCGGGACAGCTCGAACAGGATTTGAGACTGTCTTAGGCAAATATGGAGATAAGAGAGTGAATGATGCTGGTATGATTGTGTTAGGAGTATGTGAAAAAGGATATTTTTATATTTAATATAATATTTAACCACAAAAAGATTCATCAGTACACGTGGGAAAGAAAGATCGAGAGAAATGTGGTTAATTTATTCCTGGTGGATAGCAGGTTCAAGAAGCAGGTTATGAACACAAGAACACATAAAGGAGCCGATCTGGGAACGGACCACTTTCTGGTGATAACCAGAATAAAGGGGTCTGTTTGCAGCATGGCGACATGGCGTAGTGTCCAAACCTGCAGCGGTTCGTCGCATTAAAAGCTGGAAGCTGCAAGATGCCACTATCAGGAATGAAGATGACAGGGTAGTATCCGCTAAGCTTGATGCTAGATTTAAAGTGATGAGCGAGGATGTTGAAGAATGTTGGCAGAACCTTAGAGATAGTATGATCTAGGCTGCGAAAGAAGTGTGTGGAATGAATAAGATTGGAAACGGTAAAAAGCATGATATGTGGTGGGATGATGAGGTGAAAGAGTCTGTGTATAAGAAGAATAAGAAAGCATGGCGATACTACTTTGCTACTAAAAATGACTGTGGTATGAAGAATTTGATGAAATACATATATAAGCTGCAGAAAACAGAAAAAGCACTAGTGAAAGAGAAACGTGAAAAGTGTAGGGTGTTAGACGAAAACAAGATATCGAACAACTTAATAATAATAAATACTCCAAACAGACTTCGTGGAAAAGTGCAAATTATTTTGGAAAGAAGTACGTAAGTACTGAAGTGGTCCGGCACCTTACAGAATAAATAAAGTACGTTTGAAAGAAAACAATCTAACAAATAAAAAAGATGTTCTGCAGCGATGGAGTGAAATGTATGAGAATGGCAACTCCGTCTCTGATACTGAAAGCGATTCTAATGAATTGCCACACTCGCGTCAGGGACTGGAGGATGCCATTAGTATAGAAGAGATTGAGAAAGTGATAAGAAGTTTGAAATGTGGAATTGATGAGATGACTGCTCAGATGATCAAATATGGTGATCCTAGGGTCTGAGATACCTTCTGTGCACCGTGCAACCTTTGTTGGCAGAAGGGGGAGGTTCCAGAGGACTGGCACACTGCAGTCATAGTACCTCTCTATAAAGGGAAAGATTTCTATTTAGAATGTGCGTGCTATAGGGCCATCAGCTTGGTCAGCTTAGCAAGTAAAGTCTACACTAAGGTATCGACTGAACGTATGAAAGGCGTTTCAGAAAGATATTTGTGGGAGGCGCAAGGGGTTTTAGGAACGGTAGGGGTTGTATGGATCAGACTTTCTTGCTTCACGCTAGCGTGGGGAAGTTTCTGGCTATAGGTCAGAAAGTTTTCTGCGCCTTCGTAGATTTAGAAAAAGCATTCGATAGAGTAGTGCGAAAGAAAATGTGGAGTCTTCTGCCTAAATATGACGTGGAGGACCCCTTACTGCAGGCTGTTAGGTAAATATATCGAGGCCACAGAGTCTGTGTAAGGATAGAAGGTGACATGTCGCCCTGGTTCGAAGTCTGTTCAGGTGTCAGACAGGGCTGCCTGATGTCTGCCTGGCTGTATTTGGACAGTTGCCTCCAGAGATTGAAAGGTAGTATGAGTGGTATGGGATGTGATGACACAGTGGTAAACTGCCTATTGTACGCTGGCGATGCTTTGCTTATAGCACCATCAGAAGCAGAGTTGCAGACACTACATCGTTACGTGCATGAACGAACACTGCGAAGTGAAAGGATAGAATGTGAATGTGATTAAAACTAAGGTTCTGGTGGTTGAAAGGGAAGATGTCTTTGTCTGTACAAAGTGTGAAATATGGCTAAATGGAAAATGTATACCTAGAGCAAGTGCATGAAATTGTGTATCTGAGAAGTGCGTTTTCGAGGGATAGAAGATGTGAGTTTGATGTAGAGAGACGGGTACCAGTTGGCAATAAAGTGAACGGTGCTCTGTCCGCATTAATAGGCAGCGTAAATATATCTAACACTGCCAAAATGGCCATTAACAATGCGGTGTCGGTGCCAACTTAATGTACGGTAGCGAGGCCTAAATATGTCCGAAATCGAGTGAAAGTATGATAAATGCAGTAGAAATGCGATCTTCAACTTCATGTCATCCTTGCGGATAGGATAAGCAATGAAGAAATACGTAGTATGACAGGGTTGCACGACAGTGCTATTGTAAAAATGAAGAAAGGAACGCTTAGATGGTTAGGGCATTGAGTAAGAATGAGTGATGAAAGACTGACGAAGAAAATCTACAGCGCGAAAGTGAGTGGTAAAATAACCCAAGGAATACCAAGGTTGACTATATGAAGATCAAATAGCCCGAGTGTTAGCATACAGAAATGTCAACAACACTCGCATACCTAGACGAAAATGTATGAAGACAATGATGAGATTTGAGGAAGCGAAAGAGCTATGTAAGGACTGCGACGCTTGGAACTCCGTCCTCTCTAACTACCCCGTTACATACAGCGTGAAGATATGTATGCATGTATGTATGTATTTATGTATGTATGTTTGTTATCCATGACAAAGATACATTAAGATTCTCATTCATTAAAAAGATATGGGAAGCTCAAAAGGGCTGAAAGTTGCTTCGTGAAAAGGGTGTCGTGAGGCTGAGCTTGTTTAAGTTGGCGGGAACACTACCGTGCCGTTGAAAATAGTTTCAATTTCAAGGTGTGATTATACTTTGATCTATCCAATCCGAATTAGAAATGGCGTGATAATATGTATATGCGTATGTACTGTGTTACTGAATTATGAAAATCGAAGAGTGCTAGCAGATTGGAATGTCGAAAGGATGAATGTCGAATTTACGTTTATCATGGCGAAATGCGTGAGTCTTATGAAGAATAATGAATTTAATAGCGAAATACGTACTTGTACATAGGAACCAAAAGAATAATAGACTTAATACTATTCGAATTTATCAAGAAAAGTACCGGGTATAAAAGTAAAAGTGATACAAAGTGTAATTAATAGAAGCATTTATTTTATATTGTATTCAATATTGTACATTATATTTCAAATAAGCTATTAGATTAGATTCTTAGTTAATGTCTGATTACATTAATAAATGATGTGAAGTTTCACAGTATGCTATGTTTCAAACGACCGAGTTAGAATATACAGAAGGTTTCCGTTTCTTTGCGCATTGACTGTCTGACAGCGACGACATACGACGAACAATGCACTAATGTATAGTAGCCAGTTGTGGTGAGGCGTAAAAGAAAGGAGTTCTTTGTCTTGATTTTTTCAAAGACTTGATAATGTCATTCTTTGTTTCATGTTGTTTATTTCTCTCGTATGTAATACACATTCTGAAACTGGATTGAATCCAATGTTAAGACATATCTACATATATATTATATAGGTAGGTAAAATGCAAATTTAGACACTTGGATAAAGTTGTATTACACTCAATGATTTTGCTTAAAAAAGCTTAATATGAATATATGTTTGTGAAGTTCACTGCTTGTTTTGATATCTCTTAATTTAAATAATTAATTAAATGGAATTCTCTCTGAATATCTCGTTAGGGATACGTCGTGTGGATATGTGTGTTTTGTATGTAAATGGAAAAAAGCACCTTTTTGAAGTACATATATTTATACATTTAAAATATTTATGCATTTTATAGTTACCAAAGCTGTATTATTTTTTTTTTCTATTAGAATATATTGTTTTAAGAAATTCCTTTTGGTAAACCTTTTTAAGAAAGTATAAATTCATATTTAATGTTTTTATTTATTTCTTAATTAAATTAACAAATTGCTTAAATATTACTCATTACATATATAAGCCTACCTACCTACCTACCCACTATACCTACATATATCTCATAATTAAAAGACATAAAAACCTGATCAAACGTCAGTCAGTCGGATTCGTAGATGATACGAGTTCCGTAGCTTACTCACAGATTCGTGAGTATGGCTAACTGGTCGAGCTAACTTTAATTAATTTCCAGAAATAGAGATTTCAAAAATTTTCGGGAATCACTGTATAGGTTATATAAGTTAGCTCTTAGCTGCATACTTTACACATTTCTTGCATCCATAGCGTAGAAATTAGAAGATCATTGACTTCGAAATTGAATATGCTTACTTTAATCTTCACTTTTCTGCTAACTTTTTTAGCAAGTTTTTTTTCTTTAAAAAAGGGATCATTACATAAATATAAATATGTATTTACACAATTCAAATGTAAATATCTATGTATTTACACACTCGACATTTTCCTTTCTTTTATAGCTAGAGATACAATTTAGTGCATAACTTTAAGTACCTATTTAATAGGAAATAATTACTTTAAACGTTGGTTTGTTGTTATCCGGAAATATCTTTCGAAAAAATATTTGCATCCAAGATCATAGAAAGCATACTTAAGTTAAAGCATATCCGTAAAGTTCTGGCGACTGCCTTTCGTAAAAAACCGCAGCTTGAAAACAGTTTTCACACAATTGAGTCGTCTCATTGATATGTCGTTTCGATTTCATAGGGTTATGTATATATATTACGAAAGTAGACTTAAAAATTTTATTTTAAAAGTTATTCTTGTGATTTTTGTCCGATCCGTTAATATTTCTTTCTGCTTTTTCTGAATTATAATGTAAAATTTAATTTTCATAAAATGTAGCAAAAAAGTAAAATAGTAGGTATACCATACGAAAATTAGAGGTCTATTTTCCTAGGAAATATTTACTAACTTCTTGTTTTTTTTATTATACGAGTGTCATTATTTTTCACGTGATGAATTCCTAAAAATCTCCAAAAACCACCAATTGACACGTGTTTCACCTTTCATCGAAGCATCCTCGGGATATTCACATTTTCGATTGATAACGTTATAAAAACACAATTGATGAGAAAAAGTAAATTATGTTCAACCCTAGGGAATATAAAGGCAAAGAGGCGACTAACGCGATTACAGCGCCTGATTGGCCCCGTTCGCTTGCTGTGAAGTCTGTTCACTGAATTTACAACTCATTTGCGGGTGTGTCATCGCCTTATCACTAACAATAATGAAACAATCAATGTTGTAACTATTATTTTGCATTATACTTAATTGAGAATGGAAGTAAATCAAAATTCATTTCAGGATTTTTTAAATTTTATTGAATAAGGTGATCGAGGTTATTGTCAGTAGAAATTAAGAGTCATTAAGTCATTGTGATAAAATTGATAAAACACAAACATGATTGTGTGATAAAATCAAAAGTAATTTATTTTAGCTGCGATTAATAAAAGCTGGTAAGACTTTTTAATGATAGCACTTTAATAAAATTATTCAATAACGTCGCAAAACCATTTTTTTGGTTACGCAGGAGAAATCTGCACACGGATATCCCACCAGGGTTTGTGAGATTTTTTAACTCCTCCTGCCTTGCGGTGGTCGTCTTCGGCGCGTTTTTAAGGAGTTCCGGGATCTCCTGAGGAACCCTCTCGCGCTGTGCTGAGGTACTTCTCCGGGAGAGTCCTATGTAGCCTCGCAGTGCCACGACAGCGACACGACAGTCCTTCTCGGGGTCGCATGGATAGAAGACTAGAGCCCCCACTCCGATCAGCCACAATTTCTTCTACGACTAAAGAAGGTCTTCGCCTTTGGTTGCCTCTTGCGACAGGCGAGGAATACTGTAGCTACAGTAGCCTTATTCTCTGGCCCAACTCCACGGCTGATGATCCCACAACCAGACCAGGAGCCTGTCCTGACTAGATCGCGAATATATGACCCCCCTGACTTGAAAGCTGGATCCGCCCTTGTGTATAAACGAGTATATTTAATTATGTAGAAAAACTGTATATTTTTTTCCTACTAGTAACATATTTGAACTTCTAAATACCAAGTAAGCATGTTGGAATGTGGAACGTAAGTATTTATCCATCATATTTTAATATACTTACATTTTGTCATGTTGCTGTTTCTATTTAAGACCCGGCTACCAAAATTTTGAGCGGTTTTAATTAAGTCTGCTGAGGCGGGTACACGTTTAATGAAAGTGAAATTTAAATGTACATTCGGCTATAGAACTTTATGGTTTGGAACAAAATGATAAAGATAAAATTTCCTTAACTCTTCAGTTTCGAGCATTAATGTTTGGCCCATTTATAAAACTTTCAATTCTAATAGTATTCCAAAAATAGAAACAAAAATTAGCGACGGCAATCTAAGAAGAGCCGCCCGCTTACTATTTTCCAGCGATGTTATGGCACCGAATACTCCTGAGACTCTTTCTGCTCTAAGATCAAAGCATCCTTCTTCCTCTGTGGCTTGTTGTCTGCGAGATCCCCCACATCCAAACGATGTGTCGACTCGACCTGCAGAGGAAGATGTGCTTGCCGCAATAAAGTCTTTTAAAAGCGGTTCCGCGGGAGGTCTCGATGGCTTAACGCCACAACATTTTATAGAGTTGATTATAGGTTCTGTCGGTGATGCCAGTAAGACATTCTTATCTAGCTTAACAGCTCTAATAAACATTACACTGGTCTTAGAGCCTGTAGGTATTGCGCGCAGAGACAGTAGGAGACCGGATCTTTTGACGCTCATTCCTTGGAAACTTGGAAGATCACTTGTGTGGGACGCCACTTATGTCGATACACTTGCTGTTTTCCATGTACCGGCGACTTCCAAGTCAGCAGGTTCCGCGGCTAACACTGCCGAGAACTTGAAGGGGCGTAAGTATGCGACTCTCTCTCAGAGTTTCATATTTACGCTTTTTGCAGTCGAAACTTTGGGTCCCTGGAGTTCGAAGCCCATCGACTGGTTTCTGATATTTGTAAGACACTGGACTAGGCTTCGGGAGACCGCCGGGCTGTCAGCTTCTTCCGCCGACGAATCAGTTTGGCTATTCAAAGAGGTAATGCTGCCTTAGTCTGCTGGGCACCTTAAGCAACGACAGCTTTCTAAGCGGCAACTTTGAGAAAGTCTATTATTTAAGACAATGTGTAGTTTTGAGTTTGTAAATATTGACGTATGTATGTACTTTTTGTTATTAATAAAGTTACTTATTATAAAAAAAATTATATTTCTTTATACATTTTTCTATCGACTACCTAAAACCATAACGCAATTTATATTTATATCGATGTTTTTTTTTCCAAAAATACTATTTTTTTTTTTTTTGAAATGCAAACCATTGTCCATTTTTTTAAGCTTTTAAAGCTTTCAGCATTTAATACTTACTTGAGAAACAATAGATCCATCGAGCGATTTCCAAATATGTTGAAGCATTCAGACTACGTAGATACTATCAAGTTCCTGACAACGCTTGTTATGAGACTAAATAAGAGAGATGCTTTATGTTGTTTACAAATAGGTATTATATATTGTATATAGATAATATTATAGGTATAATATATTTGGAGATTCTTTGCTGCTAAATTATTAAAGCTTACTATAATATTATTTTATATAAGGATAATTGTTTTTATTACATTGATCACAAATAATATTTAATTTTCGAAGAGATGAAATATATGTAGGGGCCGCGATGTTGGGGATTCCATACTCTCCGACTACCCCATTGGGAATAAAGCGTGAGGATATGTATGTATGTACGTGTTAAATTTAAAAAAAAAATTTAAAAAAAAATTATACTCTTTAAAATGTTTTCATTACATATTGTAATATTATGTTTAAAATATTTAATAGAAGATTCAAACAGGTGTCAGAAAATTTCGATTACCAACATTATATCAAAAATCTTAATTAAGACATGTCACTATAAATATCGACTTACCTTGTTCTATTGTGGTTTAAAGATACATGTACATTATCGATTAAATAGTAATTGCTTCATAATAGCTGCAACATGCGAATCGATATGTACATACCTTTGTTTTGATTTCAGGAGTTGACCAGGTTTGTTAAAGTTTCGAATTATTAATCACTTAAAAATCTATAATTTTAAATTCTATTGTTTCTTTATAACATTCTCATTAATGGTTAATATATTAAGGAGTTGTGGTAGACACTTTTATTGTATGTTAATGCAATTAGGCCGTGTTAGGTTATATTTAGTGCTTGAGACAGCCACGCACGGCGCTGTCGGCGACCGGCGTTGGGCGACTGAACAGTGAAATGCGCGAAGGCGGGCGGTTCATGACACCGTTTCCGTATCGTCACGATTCCTGAAATAAACATGCTTTCTCATTTAAACGCCGCTAAATCTATATGTTTAAGGAAGATAGCAACACAAATTCGTGCAGTTACAACATGTTTTCGAATATTTTAAGGTATTCATTACGATGTTATAAATGTACATGCGACATTGATTTTCTTTGTTCTGTAAATAATAATAATTAGAATTATTATTTTCAATAGTGTACAATAAAAAATATAAAGCGAGCAGTCTACATAACTTTTAGTTAAAATACTTATTATATTATTGATGTAAATTTCAAATTACTGAAAATTACGTAAGTTTATTATTTTTGGTTAAACTTATTATAAATATATAATATATACTATAATATACTCAGACATTTCACACAGCGTCATCTAGTCCCAAAGTAAGCAGCACCGCGCTTGTGTTATGGGTACTAGACAACTGATATACTACTTATGTATTTTTATTTTGTAAATAAATACATATTATACATAAACACCCAGACTCGGAGCGGGAATCGAACCCGCTACCCTCGTTTACTTTCCGGCGCGCTAAGCCGTTGCACCACGAGGACGTCAAACTTGTTATAAATAGTCAAAAGTTCAGAGAGTTCAATGTAAGAAGAAAGTAGATAATAACGAAGGAAGAAATCAAATTTACCTACTCATATCAAGTCTATACGTTACTTTGCGCTTTTACCTAATTACGATATATTCCACCCACTACTTAAGTTACCTAGCTATTTCGAAGAAATAAAATGAAATAACGATCGTGTGAACTTGAAAAACAAAAAAAAAGCATTGCTCCTTAATACTGAACCTTAAATTTTGGAATAGTATTCTCAAGAAATGTCCGAAACTCTAACAATATCTACCTATTTGAGATGTATCGTTAGCGTAAGAATAGAGATGAAATTGTAAAGTAAGATATGGAATATTAATTTAGGATAGATGTTATATATGTGAAGTGAGTAATGTAACGGATAGATATAAGAAGATAGATAAGAAAGATGTAATGTAGTATAATATTAAATAACAAAGTCGTGGATAGTAAGAACAAGATAAATAAAGAAATAGTAGTACTGGCCCTGACTTAAGTTAGGGGAACGAGATTAAATAAATTAAAAAAATAATATTGGGATTGGAATATACAACACGTATTATAATAGCTTTGTGTAATTTTTTTAGTGGTTATTTGACAGAAACAGTTGAAAGGAATACATATTTAGTTATAGTTAGTGGGGGTCCAAACACAGATGTGAACATTAAAATGTGAGTTTTCACTTGTAGAGGTTAGTTTTTGGAGATTTTTTGGGGTTATCATGTGAAGTATCAAATGAAATTTCATTAAAAGTATTTATTATTTTATTTTACAATTTAAAACTTCGTATTAGCTATTTTTGTAACGCTTTCGAAAAAAATACTTAAAGATTGCTGTCTCTCTATCTACCCATACACAGTTTTTAAGGAATGGGCTACATCAGCCTAGTCAATTATTATTATACACTGTACTGTTATAATCAACATGGAGAAGCACATGTCTGACGTAAGATGCCCATTATTCCCAGAACTAAATCCCTAACATTCGTAGAATGAGATTTCTCTGTCTATGCCGACGCTCCTCCAGTAAAGCAATAGTAGAGGCTTTCCTGAAGTTAAAAAGGACTTTTTGGCAAAACGCGGAAACTTCAGCGGCACATGTTTATTTAGACCTCCTCCATTCTTTTCTTTTGCACAGAACTTTAAGTCTTTAACACACAATATACTTTTCTACTTTAAAATTCTCAAAAATTTTAAAATAGCAAATTTATACAAAATGACAATTTCGTTTCTCTCGCGGGAGAAAATTATGTTCCTCTGTCTTGTCTACAAAAGTATTGTTTAAAAAAAGCTGAAAGGAATAGTAAAAATAAACAATGAGGTGTTCATTGCAGAAAAAATATCAGAATTGTGTTACATCCGAAATTTTTTTACACATAAATAAAGCTCAACCTCTACAATATACTCCGTTTTGCGATTGGGCTTTGGTAAAACTGGCAGTACAGAAGTGGCAATGTGCAAGAATATGCAACTTGCACTTGATGAGTTTATGTATAATTCTGTACTATAAAAACTGATATACTCTATTCCTCTAAACTCTGTGGCATCACTTTCAGTTAAGATTTAACTCTTTTTATAACAAAGTAAGATAAATAAAGTAGAAATGCGATCTCTTAGAAATATGTGCGTTGTACGACAGTGATGTCGAGTGATGAAAGACTGACGAAGAAAATCTACAGAGCGTAAGGAAGTGGTAAAAGTAGCCAAGGAAGATCAAGGCTGACTTATGAAGATTTAATAGCCAAAGTGTTAGCTGACGGAAATGTCAAAGGCACTCTCATATCTAGGTGAAAATGTGTGAGGGGAATGATGAAATTTGAGAAGGTGAAAGAAGTAAGTAACTGACGTTTAGCGCTTCGTTCTCCATCTCCCTGACTACCCCAATTACCCCCCAACATATCCTAACGTCAATATTTACAACTTATATTAAGTTTGAGGAAGTCTGTTTTATAAGATAACTTATAAAATAGACTTCCTCAAAGTTGCCGCTTAGAAAGCTGTCATTGCTCAGGGTGTTCAGCAGACTGGCAGCTTTACCTCTTTGAATAGTCAGACTGATTCGTTGGCGGAAGAAGCTGTGAGCCTGGCATTTTCCCGTAGTCTCGACCAGTCTCTTACAAATATCAGAGACCAGTCGATGGGGTTTGGAGCCCCAGGGACTCAAAGTTTCGACTGCAAAGGCTGTAAATATGAAACACTCCCTCTCTATGAAACTCTCTGAAGTTCCCGGCAGTGCTGGCCGTGGCACCTGCTGACTTGGAAGTCACCAGTATATGGAAACAGAAAGAGTATCGATACAAGTGGCATCCTACACCAGCGATCTTCCAAGTTTCCAAGGAATGAGCGTCAAACCATCCGGTCAACTGTCGTTGCTGCGCGCAATACAAGAGCCTGTCGAAGGACGTCTTTCAAGGCCACAGACAAACTACCCTACTTCAAGACAGTATGTCATGATATGCAGCCAGCACTACGTAAACAGGATAAACCTTGGTGATCTAGTACATTCACGAGATCACCACAGCGGCAACAGTGAGGAAGGTTAGTCCTGGCCCCCAGACGAAGGGATACTATGAGAGAAAGTGTGGAATTGTCAATTGAGGTTCCTAAGTTTATTAAGGCATTACCTGCAACCAATGTCCTAACTCCTCAGAAACAGCCAGGAGGCGAGACCGATCAGTTTCAGTAATACGAGATCAACTACTATATTTTGTTATTTTACGTACACACACACACACATCTACACATCTGTACACATCTGGTGCTCGTTACGCAGGTAATGTTTTGGGATAATACAAAGCTAATGACTAAAGTCGTTACAATTGACATAAAAACCTAATTGCATAACGTTTAATTAGAGGTTCGCTTCGTTCGCGTTCGTCCGTAATCAAGTATTCGTTTTACATGGCTTGGTAGATTATATTAAATTGATGTACATTTTAAAATTTCAATATGCAATGTCGAATGCATATTATACTTAATTTTATAATTTTTCATATTTATTTGATAACAATAACATGTAACAGATCGCTTCGTAAAGACAATTTCCCTGTTCCTGAAGAACATATGGAATCTAAAATAGTTGGAGGGATACCAGTAGATATTGAAAAATTTCCGTCATCTGTTCAGTTGTTAAATTTTGGTTCTCTTTGTTCCGGGACTATAATAAGTAGTTGGGCAGTCGTCACCGCCGCTCATTGCTTCGATCTCAATAAAAATGTTAATGACATGGTCATAGATGTAGGTAAGCTTGAATACTTTAATTAACATCCCTATTTCATGTTTTAATATTTAAATTACAAGATATATGTGTTTTATCATTAATTTTTTAGTTCAGGAATAAGTAGGTAGGTACAGACTAGTTGAACTAGATTTTGAGTTTCGATATAAAACAATTCGTCGACGAATCTTAAAATTAATACATTATTAAGGTTCTATGTATATTCTATGCAGTTCTATATATATGTATGTATTGATTGTACTTAAGTATTTCTAAGAAAAATACATACAATATGAACCTACTACTTAAGGTTTGATTATGATTGTGTATGAGATTAGCATTTTAATTTATGTGAACGTAAGTACATGAATAACAAGTAGGTATTGTATGTACGTACAATACAGTACCTACAACCTACATACATATTACACTGATCCTGCTGTGGTAAATTTTAATATGAGGCTGATAATATAGTGTAAATGGAAGGTGAAAATAACGATGATCGGTTCCTCGATAAGTGCAACCAAAATAGGACATTCTGTTAAAGACTTTCACAGAGGGTAGAAATGAATTTGAATGAGGAACACGAGAGGTCAAATGAAAATATATGACAAATATTACTGGCTGATGATTACCTAGGCGAGGGTAACTGCACACCCGAAATAATATATTGTGCAACAAGTGCGGTAAATTGACGATTGCCCACTCGAACGAAGTTGAGCGCACGAGCGAAGCGAATGCGCTCATTCGCTCGAATGGGCAATCGACAACACCGCACGAGTTGCAGATACTATTTTTTATTACTAATGCGGAGATCATTTCGGTACAAAGAAAAATTATAGAAAGTAATAACTTTATTATTATTTATTATTATATTAATCTAAAACGTCGAAATCAATATTTTCTTTATCTTTCACACTCATGTCAATGGGAACTAAAATTGATTGTGTTTTTATTAGATATTCATTTTACATTATTTGTTTAAATCGTGAATTTGCGTGTGCCAAGCAAAATTTGCGTGCGACAACTAAACTTAAAAAAAAAAATGTAAAACTTCTTTGTACTTCGAATAGCGTCTCTCATTTATTTTTCTCAAAGAGGGGAATGAAATATAGAGTGTATCACTCGGTAGTAAAATTATTTTTTTAACTCGGGCGACGTACACTAAATCCTTCGCTGCGCTCAGGATTCTACTTCTGAATCTCTCGCTACGCTCGGGATTCTGCTGTAGAATCCTTCGCTCCGTTCGGGACTCAAAATAGCGCCTCGCCGTAAAAATATTATTTTTCTTTCTAGTTATACAATCTACTATTATTTTAATCTTATTATGGATAAGGCATCTTTTAAGTATATTATGGACTGATGTGTCATCTTGTAGAAATTCATCTCCAGTAATCAATTCGTAAATATTTTTAGCAATATTCTGTTCAAAGCTTCGAACTTGGGCTCTGTTGACACGTTTTTTGATTCTCAATGAAGCATACTCAGGAAACTGCTTAGATAAATACTCGGTCAGCTATTGTCAGCACATTTAGCACCGACTGATTCGGTGCTATGTAACTTACCGAATTCGATGTACAACAACTTTGGGCGGAAAATAACTAACACATAAATATATACAAATTAATCCTTTTAAGTGTTTTATCTTTCATGGAACACTAACACTTAGTGTTAAAATTTAATAATAAATAAAATTGTAAATATTTTAATTATATTCTAACACTTAGAAGATAATCAAAATATTTTAGACCACAATTTCAAACGGTATCAAGTATCGCACGTTTAAGCGCGAATTGAATATCTTTAAAAGGTTTTATTTAGTTACACGTCATATATATCAGTAATAGAGTGTTAACTAACGGAAATGTGAAAAGCACATGCATATCTAGACGAATATGTGAGGAGGGTGATGAGATTTGAGGAAGCGAAAAAAGTATATAAGAACCACGAAGCTCGGCGCCCCGTCTTCTCTGACTACCCCGACAGGGATACAGCGTGAAGATATGTATGTATGTACACACATACATATCTTCACGCTTCTTATTATTGGTATATACACATATACCAATAATAAAAACTTTATATAGTTAAACGTTTTCTTCATAGTTGACTTGAACTTTTGCATACACAGATGTTTTTGAGTTTTGACAATTTCATGTTATGCTTTCAGACCAAATAAAAAAAAAATCCATTCGATAATGGAGTCAGATATAGGTACTCGGGATCATAGATTTTTAGCTGAGCTCGATTTAAAATGGAACTCTTTACTTTTTGCAGGATCGAGGTATGTCTTTGACTATAACGCCGACAGTTATGACGTGTGGTACTTCGTCGTGCACCATGCCTATAACAAAAGCGTACCTTTCGCATGCGATATTGCTTTGGTTTTTGTTGACGGGCCCATTACTTTTGGCAAGAAATCGAAAAAGGCTCCACTTGTGAACAGTAACAAATGGATGAATGTCAATGAGGAAAGATTTGTTGCTACTGGATGGGGTTGGATCGAGGTACGAACTATGAAACGTTACGCGTAGTACCTTCTATAGAGCTGGATTTATACGAGTTTGAGATTTGTTATCTTATTTTTACGTAAAAGTTTTAGTAGGTGCGTCATTTAAAGTCTATAATTTATGTATTGGTATACAAGCTTTCAAAAGTATTTTTATATTTAGTGGATATCAGTCCAGATTATTTTTGTGTTGGAGGTTTTTAAATTTTTAATCGTAGTCATAATACATTTGCCTACATACCTTTTGTAAATATGTTTTTTTTGTATTGGCATAATTAAGATGTGTAAAGCTTTACTGACCAGCTTTTGAATTTATAAAGAGAACATAACGATAAGATATACAATATACATGCATACCTATAATTGTGTTATCAAATTATCGTTAAGGGATTGGTATCGAAACGAGTTTCTGGAATTCATATTATTTACTTCAATTATATACATATATATTTAGTACGTGTTGTAGGCATAAAATTCCGCTTCGCTGATTCGCTGTGGGTATCCTAAGGACTTGTAAAATCTAATATTATATTGAAAGGAATTATGTATAGCTAGGCGAAAATGTGTGAGGAGAATGATGAGACTACCCCGTTAGGGATACGGCGTGAAGATATGTATGTATTGTAAGTATATATGACTGGCTCGTTGACTTGGTGGCAGAGCATCTGCTTTCCAAGTAGGAGACCAGGGTTTGATCCCCAGTCAGATCAATTTAGGAAAATAACTTTTCTAAATTGGCTAGGAGTCTGGGTAGTACTAAGTAGTGGTAGTAGTAGTGGGAGCTCCCCCAGAGTTCGTTGTGTGGTACCCACAGTACAAGATTACTGCTTAGTTTGCGGTCGCAGGATTTGTGTGATTTGTGTGTGATTGCATATATGAACAAACATAATGTATAGGGTTTTTCAATAGGCGCGCTCGAACTTTGACAGCGTATAGCGGCCAATTTGGTGAAATTACAGCTGTCAAATTTGGAAATTTGGAATTTGGGAGAATTATAATGTTGAGCAACGCGTGCAAATAATTAAACTTTAGTATAAAATGAGTGCTCAGTTCGAGTTACTTCCGAATACACGCCACCCAGCAAATCCACGGTAGTCATTTGGCTGATATTATTTTCCATAAGTAATATAATGAAATACTTTTTTAAATAAAATATAACAATATATTGTATCTTATACATAACCAACCTGTTTTATTTAAATTTAAAGTTTAAGCGCCCTTATACCTATATAGCGACAAACCTATATATACTGCCCTATTGATATAAAGTTAGTGTAGTGTGTATAACTTTCAAACTGAAAAATTGGGTGCCCTTCCAGGTTTATTTACTGCTAGGTTACCCAGGCAGGTGCAGTCAAGGGTAACCTTGACTGCACCTGCCTGGGTCGAGTTCCACGATAATATACCGCCTATGTCCATCCTGAAGGTCCATTCTTAATATTAGTGAAAGAATTATTGCCTCCAACATCCAAACTTACAAACTTTACATCTTTATAATATTATTTTAGAAATTTAGATTAAGTAATACCTATATAAGAAGTAAGTGTATTAATTACCTACATTATATATGATCACGTACACTGCAGGTTAAGCGCTTCATAATGGACACTGTTTCCTTGCCTTTTGCATTGCAATTTTGTCGTAGATATTTCATGTTTCATTTAACAAAAGTTATCGATTATTTATTAGCCATCTATTATTTATTTCTATATATTATGTATTATACACCATGTGTTAATGATGAATATTATTAATCAAATGTAATGGCTGTTGCTTAGTTGAATAAAGAAAAGAAAATAAACGAAAGACAGTTAATTTTTATTCGACTATGCCGAAGCGAAAAGTAGGGTAATGATTTTGACCGGTATGTACAATGTAGGTACGTATGTGGATATGTATGTATGTTCATCTATTCCCTCATAATTTCTGAACTATTTATCATAATTTGACAAATGAGGTATGTTGGAAGCGTCTTGATCGCCCGTTGGTTACAGGCTGTGCAACGTCACTTTAAATTGTATATGGCGGCCTCTAGAGGACATAAAGTCTTGAACTAAAATTTTTTGTGTATATTAGAACAAAAATACCTGAACAAAAAATGTAAAGCGGCTCTGCAAATACTTTATGAAGAAATTATAAACCCAAAAAATAATTTAAATAAAAAGTTAAGTTCAAAACTAAAATCCGACTACTGAAAAATCACGCTCTAAAAAGTATGAAACAAGAAAATATTCTCATCTGAAATTGTTTCATATACATATATGTTTATAGTCTTAAAAAAACAACTTACACGGCAAAACAACAATGGCGATTTCTAGTCGCGACTACACGGAATTTTTTCCTGACGCGCGCCATCTAGCGAGCCGAAGGCTAACGTACGACACTTATTGCAAAAAACTAAACACACTTAATATATTTTAATAACTTACCTTAACAATACATTTTTACAGTAGTAAGCAATCATGAGCTTTAGGGCGAGTGGCATACGACCACGGTTATCCTCTGAACATCACTATGAATATATATATTAAATAAATTAAAATATATTACATGTAAGTTGTTTATTTAATAGACTACAAAAATTGAGTAGTTTAAACGTAACAATTTCAGATGATAATATTTTCTTGTTTTATACTTTTTAAACCGTGATTTTTCAGTAGTCGTGTTTTAGTTTTTTTTATTTCTAAATTTTTAGTTCTAATCTTTTCAGTACGGTGGTCCAATATCAGAACATGGTTTGATGATGACGCATCTTCGTTTTGTAACGTTATTAGAATGTTCTAGACTACATCAAATAAAAATGACAGAAGACATGTTTTGTTTGTATGGCGATGGAAAGAAAGATACCTGTAAAGGTGACTCGGGCGGAGGAGTTTTATGGAAAGGGTAAGAAGAACATTTGTTATGTGGAATAAAAGAGTGGTAAAATGTAATATAATATCATGCTATTTTCCATTCTATAGCTTTATCATACTGGCGATTAGCTAGTGTGTTTCTAGCGAGGCGATTCATAAACGTGCTCATAACCGAACTCGTAACGTGTGACCCTACACGCGGTATACGATCGTGTCGATGCAAGATAGAATACAGCGTCCACGTCCAGAGAATATGTAGAAAAGAAATCAGACCCTCTTCATGCGTAACGGAATTGTGTACTCTCGGCAGGATACGTAGAGTTGATGCGTTGGGTGTGAGATGCGGAGAGCATCTCGTTCAGTTATACCCTTAGTATTATATTACAATAAAAAACAATGCACGCGAATAAGTTTTTCATGTTAGCTAAACTTAATTTCTTGTAGTTGAAGAACTCTGGATTCGAATAACTAAAATTATTTAGGCTTCTAAGGACATCAAAAATGTTCGTTTATCCGATTTAGACATTTTTGTATTTGCTACGATGTGAATAACGTATTAAAGATAACCGGTGGGGCTATTGCCTAAAAATTTGCAGACAGTGACAGCCACGCTATTACTGCGCGACCGGTGACTAATTGTAATAACAAATTGGTATGACACGATTGCATATCTATTAGTCTATGACCGTAAAATGCACTTTTCGCGGTAGATTTAGCGCCACTATACAAATTACATTACACAAATTCTCGTTTTGACAGCAGATATCGCGCGATATTGACTGTTGCATGCTGTGCAAGTTACGTAATAAGAGTGCGGAAGTGGTCGCATGTTTGCGTCGCGTGCGATCCCGACTGGCGCTACTATAATATGCCCATATCCTGCCAAAATATTGCTGTTTTGGGCGTGCCACGGCGTGTGCGTATTAGTCCCTACAAATACAAACCACGTACATTAGCTTTCCATGAAGACATCCTAGTTCACTATACTTGCATCGTTCGATACATGCTTGCTAATCGTTAGTGTGATAAGGCTATAAATTAGTAGTGTTTTATTATTAAGGCTATAAATTAGTAACATTTTTATGAATTATTTTGTATTCGTCATCCATTTTCATTTCCTTTCTCTACTATTCATCGTGATTCCATTTCAAACATCAATTTTTCACTTTCTGTTTTGTTTGAAAAATTGTTTGAAGAAGGAATTAACTCTATTTCTTGTCTGTTTGTTTGTCTCTTACGTACGACTTTTGCAATCGAATCTAAATTAACTTCCCGATAAGGTTTTTTACAGACTTGAAACACTAAACATATGAAAATGTCTCTGTTTGTTTATGTATTCGGTGCCAATTTTGAACTAACTTACCAATAAGCTCTAGATTTGAAACTTTTATTTTAACGTAGTCCAAAACTGGATGACAATAATTGTAATAAAACTCTCCTTATACTTCTTGCAAGCAATGATTTAATTCATTAGGAACACGACAATAGGCTTATCTCATAAATAGTAATCATATATAAAACCTCGTATCTTTTTTGACGCGCTGACATCAGCCACTGTCCATTCGAATTCCAAAAATCAGACTGCCTCCTCTGGTCGTCTGGCTTAGAGCAGTCTCTTTCTTTTTTTTAATAATTCGTAACTGGCAACCTTTACAATATCTATAGATATTGTATTGTACCTGTAGTTTTCTGATATGTCTTACTTAGATTCTACTCTAATTTGCCTACCTTGTCATTCCAATCCCTTTCATTATAACTAAGATTTGGAGCGGTGAGAAAACTGAGAATAGTTCGGTTATACGGCTCCATTTGCTCATTTGAATGTGGACTAGATACCTACTACGTTTAGAATAACATGATTTATGCTTTTTTTAAACAGAAACTTCTAAAAGCGTGCGAAGTGCGACGTAAAAAAAGTACCGCGATCACCGACTATGCGGTTAAGACATCCGAAGGTGTAGAAAATATCTTCCAAAATCCGTATAGCATTCTGGGTGTTAGTGCTCTTAACTGGCTTAATAAAAATGAAATTGTTAAAAGCCCCGTTAATACTGAAGTATAAATATATAAAGGGTCCACTTTAGTGATAGTGTGTAATCGCCCTTCATTGGAGGGAGAGCTCTTTTCGGCATATACATACTCTACAGAAGCATTTTCATATGTTTTTAAACTTGGACATTATAAAGAAACATTATGACTCTCATATTCGTTTTCCAGCCTTTTCTATGCCAAAATAACCAATGTCTTCATGGTTCATACAACACAATTCCAATCTTGCACCCTTCAAATCACCCAACGTATATTAGTTTTATCGCCATTTATAAAGTTTATTATTGTTAGCTTCACAAGAATCTTAGTTACATCGATTAGCTATCTGTGATAATTTTGTAACATTTCAATGACAAGAATTGGATAAAATGGGTTGCCTACTTACTAACGAAGCTGTTTATGGGAGTCTAACTTTAGTAATGTAACTTAAATAATTTTTATTTGTCAATGAAAATACTGTCATTACTGTGTATTTTGCTCTTACTCTCCAATGTAGAATTAAACTAATCGAGAAAATGTATATGTAATATATGTGTACGTAGCGTAATGAGATTGCTTGTTATTTTTATGACGGGTTTTAAATAAATAACGTTATTAAAAACTGCTTTTATCAAAGGTTCCAAAATGTTAATTACGTATAATATTTTACAGGATGCTTGTAGGTGTAGTGTCCCACGGCGATGGATGCGCTAAAAAGAACAAGCCAAGTGTCTATACCAACGTCTATTACTTCAGGAATTGGATAAAACACAATATTATAAAATTTTACTATCGATACTGTCAAAAGAGATCTAATTTGACTGAAATTGAAAAGTTGAAACATCATAGAAGTAAAAAAAGGAATGTCTTAATTACTGAATAAATGTCAAAAGAATAAAGGTTTCCATTTTATTTAATACTAGCAAACCCGGCCCGTTTCACTGGGCGTTAGTTGAAGTTAAAATAAATTAAACAGTTTTTATAATTATTTTGATACTGCAAAAAAAAACAAAAAAAAAATTCTACTGATCCGATCGCTACCAATCTTTACAGGATCACCCGCTTGGCCAATCTGAAGATTCCCTGAAAATTTCATCGAAATCGATCCAGCCGTTTCGGAGTCCATAAGGAACATACATACATTGCCTTTTTATATATATATAGAAGATAGATGTGCTGGTACTTAGTACTTTTATACGCGTACTAATCAACAAACGTAACTAATTAGCAGCCAAATAAGAAATCAATTTATAAAAATAACATTGTTTTTAATGGTAATGACGTCTTGTCACTCCACCTGTACCTATATAGCTTTGTTAGCAATCAAGAATAATTTGTAAATTGTTTTAGCTATCTATAACAGAGAATATTCATTTGACAATACCTAAGTATAGTATATCTAGCGTTCTTTTTGTTTTTAACCCGCAATTTCGTTTGCGTGGATTTAAATAAGCTACATCAATATCAAATATCATTAAAATAAGTGCAGCGTTAAGCCGTGAAAACACAACAGACAGACAACAGAGATTCGCATTCACATATTAATAAGTATTAATGTGGTATTGCAGGGAAATGAATTGCAGCGGGTTATTCACAAACGTCGGAAACTCGAATTTCCGTATCCGACAAGAAACTTTTCGATGATTTTGTCTATACGCAATTAACAAATCCGAAATCGTATTATATTTATATTATAAAAAATGCCAGTCTGCTGGGTACCTTAAGCAATGACAGCTTTCTAAGCAGCAACTTTGAGGAAGTTTATTATTTAAGGCGCTTCCCCTATTCAAATATTGTTTTTTTGCTAGTTTTAGACGCTATCTTCTCGTTATTTGAAAATATATAAAATGTAATAAAAATATTGTAATAATCTTCGACATTTTAACAACACTTTTGCCGTCTCATATTTTTCAGTTATATATAAAATACATATAAAATCTGTATTCAAAAGAAAGCCTAAAAATTAGATATACATGCATCTACTCCATAAATAGAAGTTATATTTAGTTGCGATATACACTAATATATAGATAATTTTATGATATAAAACTTGACCATTTTAATTTTTTCAAAAGACCCTTTTTTCATAAGTAAAATCAATAATTACTAGATTACATGAAGACTTTTTCGAATTTTAGTATGAGTTGCTCTATACGTGTGCCTGCTTGCCTGGGGGAGCGCCTTAAGATAATGTGTAGTTTTAAGTTTGTAAATATTAACATATGTATGTGCTTTTTTGTTATTAATAAACGTAGTATTGTCTCTTTTGATTTATATTATATATATATCATATTATTTATAGTCGTATTCACAAATCCAAGCCGTCGGATTGAATTTATGCTTTTCGACGATCAGCCTTTCCGCCACGGAAAGTTTCCGACGTTTGTGAATAAGCCTCCAGGTATAGGCCGTATATAATAATAATTAGTACCTTTTTTAGTTTTGTTTAAAATTATAGTTATTATTTTTATGTATTTAAATTAAATTTAAATATCATTTTGTACATTTCCAAATTAAAAATTACACGTGAAAAATATATTATAATACACAATGTAGTAACAATATTAATTTCATAATTGTACTGCAAGAAAATTGCTAATTTAATTTCTTTAAACTCGGTACAATAGTATGCATAGTATCGATATGAAATACCCCCATGATTTCATGAAGTCGAATGGTCGAATGATATTGATATTTTATATTTCTATAAAATACCTTAACGCCGAACTGTTTACTTAGTGTTTAATTAAACGCCATCATGGTAGTACTCGTAGGTATCATTATACGAAATTTCTTTGTCAGTGATAGTACAATATTTTTTCAAGAATCGCATTGTGTTTAAACGTAGCCATCTGTTAAAGAACAAAATTATATAATATGTTATTAATAAATATCATGACATCAAATATCGTCGCAAACTCAAACAAAAATTAGATATTTGGATATTAGATTCAAAGCAATCGGTTTTCCATATAGAAATGGGTCACTGAGACATAAACGTTAAGGGAGAGCTCTTTTCGGCATATACATACTCTACAGAAGCATTTTCATATGTTTTTAAACTTGGACATTATAAAGAAACATTATGACTCTCATATTCGTTTTCCAGCCTTTTCTATGCCAAAATAACCAATGTCTTCATGGTTCATACAACACAATTCCAATCTTGCACCCTTCAAATCACCCAACGTATATTAGTTTTATCGCCATTTATAAAGTTTATTATTGTTAGCTTCACAAGAATCTTAGTTACATCGATTAGCTATCTGTGATAATTTTGTAACATTTCAATGACAAGAATTGGATAAAATGGGTTGCCTACTTACTAACGAAGCTGTTTATGGGAGTCTAACTTTAGTAATGTAACTTAAATAATTTTTATTTGTCAATGAAAATACTGTCATTACTGTGTATTTTGCTCTTACTCTCCAATGTAGAATTAAACTAATCGAGAAAATGTATATGTAATATATGTGTACGTAGCGTAATGAGATTGCTTGTTATTTTTATGACGGGTTTTAAATAAATAACGTTATTAAAAACTGCTTTTATCAAAGGTTCCAAAATGTTAATTACGTATAATATTTTACAGGATGCTTGTAGGTGTAGTGTCCCACGGCGATGGATGCGCTAAAAAGAACAAGCCAAGTGTCTATACCAACGTCTATTACTTCAGGAATTGGATAAAACACAATATTATAAAATTTTACTATCGATACTGTCAAAAGAGATCTAATTTGACTGAAATTGAAAAGTTGAAACATCATAGAAGTAAAAAAAGGAATGTCTTAATTACTGAATAAATGTCAAAAGAATAAAGGTTTCCATTTTATTTAATACTAGCAAACCCGGCCCGTTTCACTGGGCGTTAGTTGAAGTTAAAATAAATTAAACAGTTTTTATAATTATTTTGATACTGCAAAAAAAAACAAAAAAAAAATTCTACTGATCCGATCGCTACCAATCTTTACAGGATCACCCGCTTGGCCAATCTGAAGATTCCCTGAAAATTTCATCGAAATCGATCCAGCCGTTTCGGAGTCCATAAGGAACATACATACATTGCCTTTTTATATATATATAGAAGATAGATGTGCTGGTACTTAGTACTTTTATACGCGTACTAATCAACAAACGTAACTAATTAGCAGCCAAATAAGAAATCAATTTATAAAAATAACATTGTTTTTAATGGTAATGACGTCTTGTCACTCCACCTGTACCTATATAGCTTTGTTAGCAATCAAGAATAATTTGTAAATTGTTTTAGCTATCTATAACAGAGAATATTCATTTGACAATACCTAAGTATAGTATATCTAGCGTTCTTTTTGTTTTTAACCCGCAATTTCGTTTGCGTGGATTTAAATAAGCTACATCAATATCAAATATCATTAAAATAAGTGCAGCGTTAAGCCGTGAAAACACAACAGACAGACAACAGAGATTCGCATTCACATATTAATAAGTATTAATGTGGTATTGCAGGGAAATGAATTGCAGCGGGTTATTCACAAACGTCGGAAACTCGAATTTCCGTATCCGACAAGAAACTTTTCGATGATTTTGTCTATACGCAATTAACAAATCCGAAATCGTATTATATTTATATTATAAAAAATGCCAGTCTGCTGGGTACCTTAAGCAATGACAGCTTTCTAAGCAGCAACTTTGAGGAAGTTTATTATTTAAGGCGCTTCCCCTATTCAAATATTGTTTTTTTGCTAGTTTTAGACGCTATCTTCTCGTTATTTGAAAATATATAAAATGTAATAAAAATATTGTAATAATCTTCGACATTTTAACAACACTTTTGCCGTCTCATATTTTTCAGTTATATATAAAATACATATAAAATCTGTATTCAAAAGAAAGCCTAAAAATTAGATATACATGCATCTACTCCATAAATAGAAGTTATATTTAGTTGCGATATACACTAATATATAGATAATTTTATGATATAAAACTTGACCATTTTAATTTTTTCAAAAGACCCTTTTTTCATAAGTAAAATCAATAATTACTAGATTACATGAAGACTTTTTCGAATTTTAGTATGAGTTGCTCTATACGTGTGCCTGCTTGCCTGGGGGAGCGCCTTAAGATAATGTGTAGTTTTAAGTTTGTAAATATTAACATATGTATGTGCTTTTTTGTTATTAATAAACGTAGTATTGTCTCTTTTGATTTATATTATATATATATCATATTATTTATAGTCGTATTCACAAATCCAAGCCGTCGGATTGAATTTATGCTTTTCGACGATCAGCCTTTCCGCCACGGAAAGTTTCCGACGTTTGTGAATAAGCCTCCAGGTATAGGCCGTATATAATAATAATTAGTACCTTTTTTAGTTTTGTTTAAAATTATAGTTATTATTTTTATGTATTTAAATTAAATTTAAATATCATTTTGTACATTTCCAAATTAAAAATTACACGTGAAAAATATATTATAATACACAATGTAGTAACAATATTAATTTCATAATTGTACTGCAAGAAAATTGCTAATTTAATTTCTTTAAACTCGGTACAATAGTATGCATAGTATCGATATGAAATACCCCCATGATTTCATGAAGTCGAATGGTCGAATGATATTGATATTTTATATTTCTATAAAATACCTTAACGCCGAACTGTTTACTTAGTGTTTAATTAAACGCCATCATGGTAGTACTCGTAGGTATCATTATACGAAATTTCTTTGTCAGTGATAGTACAATATTTTTTCAAGAATCGCATTGTGTTTAAACGTAGCCATCTGTTAAAGAACAAAATTATATAATATGTTATTAATAAATATCATGACATCAAATATCGTCGCAAACTCAAACAAAAATTAGATATTTGGATATTAGATTCAAAGCAATCGGTTTTCCATATAGAAATGGGTCACTGAGACATAAACGTTCTTCAATTTATCGATTTTAGATCGTCATCTATAGTCACATAAATTCTCTAGCAGAATTGCAGACTCTAGTCACACGCATGAAAGAAGAATGCGAAGTGAAAAGATTGAATATGAATGTGAACAAAACGATAGTTTTGATGTTTGAAAGAGACAACGTATGACGAAGTGTGAAATACGGATAAATGGAAAATATCTAGAACACCTGAATGTAGCAGTATAAGTATCTGGGGAGTGAGTTTTTGAGGGTCGGAACATGTGAGTTGAATGTGGAGCGACTGGTAGCAGCTAGCAATAAAGTTAACGGTGCTCTGTCTGCTTTAGTAGGCACTGTGAATATATCTAAATCCGCCAAAATGGCCGTCCACAGTGCGGTGTTGGTGCAGTTTGTTGTACGGTAGTGAGGCCTGGATATGCCAAAATTCAGATGAAAGTAAGATAAATGCATAAGAAATGCGATCTCTTAGAAATATTTGGTATCACCCTCGTGGACAAATTAAGCAATGAGAAGATACGCATTATGACAACTTTGGACGACAGTGTTATTGTAAACATGAAGAAGTAAATGCTTTGATGGTTCGGGCCCATATAAAGAATGAATGATAAAAAATCCACGAAGGAAATCTATGGATGTGTCTTTTTTTTTCTGTTTCTTTTGGTTCACTTGATTTTGCGGGAGGTTGGTAAGGAAGTTAAGGAAGACCAAGGCCGACATGAAGATCAAATAGATAGAAGATACGTTTCTATATATCTCTAGTCAAGATTAGATGTTTACTTTATTAATTTACCTATGAAAGTATGAGATATTTGTAAAAACAGCGACGTGAGGTGCCTCTTTATTGTTAGCTCCAAACGAAATAATTCCAACGAGAAAAATGTCGTATACGGCGGGACCGCCATTGTCGCTTAAACGACGTTCCTGAAAATAGAAATGTACGTAAAAATTATTGTGATATGATTAATATAATATATTCATAAGTGTTCGTATGCGTTTATGTTTCCATACCGATATTTCAGTGAAATAATCTCTACGTTAAACATTCGCTTTGCATAAAAGGTAAATGCATACATATTATGTCAGAGCCTTCATGGATATAAGTATAATATTATATGCATATTTATTTATAGTAAAAGTCTGTACATACATATCTTAACGGTAATATTAACAAACTTAAAACTAAACAATATCTTAAATAATAGACTAGAAGTTGCCATTGCTTAGGGTATGGGCATGCCCAGCAGACTGGCAGCGTTATTTTAACAATCAACAATTTATTAGATCTACAAATAAATAAATAAATCTAAATACTCTCACAGGATTTATGGGATTTTTCATTTGTGTATGACATTAATTCTTACTAAGCATTGACGGTTCAATCAATATTACAGCTAGGAATTAAAATTAGGCCGTACTTCATTCGATCGTTCGTGGCAACGCACCGTTTCGTTGCTTGAACCACGCAGCCAAATATCATAATGGTGGCTAATTAATATGATTAATTACATTGAAGAGCCAATATACGTATATAACATCAACGACATCTCGGAATAGCGTGTATTTTAACCTACGGACGGACTACGGACTACGGACTTTAGAGTCCAAATTCGCAACTCACTAAATTGGGCTCTAAAGTCTTATTTTATTTGATTCGCGTTGGCAATAAAAATCGTCCCGCGTGTCGACTAGACGTCCCGCGCAATATATCTATGTACATACTTACGATCCAGACACATTGGGTGGTGGAAAGTCTGGACGTGTTTATAAATGGGTACTATATCTAGAAGGTGATGCTTTATCACACGAAGTCATTGGACTCCACTTGCCAGCATGAATGAATGAAGGCAAACTTTTGCCACGAGGAAATGTTGCTCTACGTTTTCCAGTCCTAAGTAATTACTGTAATAAATCGGAAGTATGTTCTTTATTTTTCTAATCCCATTACAATTAAGTAATTTTTATTCAATTAAACCACATTTCGAGGTATTTTTTAATGGCAGAACTACACCGTATATTATTTAAGAAAAGAATGAGAAGAACCACCAAGGTCAGGCGAAACTCAGTCTTATTAATCGATACAATGTACTAAATAAAAATTATTGATCCTTTTCTTGCTTTCTTATGGATTCAGAATCATTAAAACACCATCCAACTTAGAATAAAGAGTAATTGAATTCTTTAAACTTGTCCTTTGAATTTAATCCTTTGATTGATGGGATCAAAGCATTCAGAGGGTCTTTAAAGCAGAAGGGTATGTACATACCTACAGATAAACATAAACCAATAACAGTTTCAAAGTATTTCTACTTTCGAGTATTATTCAATTAAAAATTGTTAAATATTTTAAGAAGCAGCGCTACATATACATATAATACGTAATAAATACAAACCTCCCTTAGCAATTTTTTTACATTTACTTATAGAATAAACATAAAAAAGAAATCTAATTTTTCAAAGACTTAATATGTAATAGGAGCCTACTTATTACGAGTGATATAGTACAGGTATTTAAGCGCTGAATTGATGTTTAGTAGGTTATAAAGAGAACAGCTTTTAGTATTTGGGAGAGAGTGAAATAGTAGATAAGTGAGACATTCATCCGATAAAGTTCTCGTAGTAGCCGTCCTTCGCACATATTGAGGAGCTCTGGGATGTTATATAGAACGCATCAGTCTCTCGCAGTGCCAAAAGCACGTCTCAAGAGGGCTAAAAACTAATGTCAATAAAAATAAATCCCCCGCGTAAAGAATCCCTACAGTGCTCACTGCCGGCGCGACTGTTAACCACGGGTCAACTCTCGGTTCTGGAGGTGGATTAACGACTCCGAGACTTCCTTTAATCGCCTAGTAAGGCGAGCAGGGGATATCTAAATCTTCTACTGTAGTCTAAGATCCCACTGCTCCCAGCTCTCAGTCAGCCGCAACGTTAGGGTTGCCAGGTGTAAACAGATATATTATTGTTAATTATTTACAGTCACCTGTTTTTTTAAACAGTAAACTATTAAGTTAAGTAGAACAGTTTTCTTTAAAATGACGTAAAATTGATTAAAAAAACATATAGTTGTAATTTATATCAGCAAATTAATTATACTAAAATTAATTACAGCTAATTGCGGCTAATTTTTTATAGGCAACCTATCGCTAATACATTGCATACTCCCTTAACATTCATTTAAAATTAAGTTTTGTCAAAAAAACAGATACCTACAGAATCGAGCAGTGGGATCCTGGGTTACTACCTACACAGATCTGATGATCCCTGTGATTCAATGACTGTGACCTCTACTGTTATTGTGTCTACTAACGCTATTTTTGTGGAAATACTATACTTATTTAGGTACTTACTGGTAGATACGTAGCGCAGTACATAGACGAGGTGAGTGTTCTACCGTAGTGCATTTCGCATTCTGTTTTCGTTGTTACATACATTTCAGTTTGTATAAGTCGGTTAACGTATTTTGAAGGTAAATTCTGCAACGTCAGTTATTATTGCAAAGTGTCATCTATCAATTAGGCAATAAAGACCTTTGCTTAAATGCGAAATAGCAAAATCGTTCTCATTTCGTAATCTACTTAACGTAATAGTTACAATTAATTCCTGCAGATGGCGCTAATATTAGTCAGTTACGTATTGCGAATAGTTTTTAGTTATTATTGTTTTGTTGAATTTGTACCTTAATTTTCCTATAAATTTTATATCATGTAAATATTGCTCTATTTAATAACACCCCTACATTATAATAGAAGTTTCTATTATACTGTATGGTGCGTAGTTACGCATTTCAGTATGTAATTTTTGAACAATATGTAAGTTAATACATTAGATAGTTCATAAAATAAAATATTGTAATGAGTTTTATCGATTTTATGTGGATTTTATTGATTTTTACTTATTAAAAAAGAATGTTACTGAAAATAATTTACATTACTAAAAATAACTTACATTACTGCCCCAGCCTGATACCTTTATCACAGTATCGGTACGTACAGCGACATCTGGTTCCACTAGTATTATCTTCTTTACATTTTTAGAGAAATTGACGTCTTTCTAACGAAAAATAGCAAATGGATTGATATGTATAAAAGTAACTAGTACCACAGATTAATTAGTTTACTACTTTTAATAATTCGTATCTTTAAGAAAGGTTAATGAGATCTATCGTTAGAAAAATAAAATATCTGCAACTTATGAAACCTATTCGTAGTCTCATTAGAGCTGAGTAAGTATAAAATATGGAGAGTCGTGGATGGTAATGATCCCGTTCGGAGACGATGACGCTAGGGCGGTGACTATCGAGTAGAGGCTAAGTGATTAAAAATAATTTTCGAGAGACAGCAGTATTATACCGGTACTGGTACGGTCGTATCGTCGTATTTAGCAGTGTTTCCTGAGTAAAATGCCCTACACACCTTCCAATTTGTTGGAACAACTTTCCTAGGGATGGCGACACGAAATCGATTAATGGAAAAATTTATCGATCGATCTCGAGTGGAGAATCGTTTAGTGAATTGATTGCGGACACCCAAAAATGGATTTTCCATTATATTTGTATTGGTAAGAACGCAACTATAAAATAATGAGCTAGCGTGGAGTTTTTAAATTAATGTTACAAACACATATCGAACACTGCCGTCACCTTAGCGCTCTCGGAGCCAGATTTAGTGCTTTTTTAAGTCGTCTAACTTTTATCTATTCCATGCAAAATTAAAAAAAACCCGTAGAACGATTTTTGAGTGTCTGTTGTCTATTCACTGAATCGATTTACTGCTCGTGATCGAATGATCGATTCTTCCATTAATAGATCTCAAATCGCTATCCCTAGGAAAGTTGTTCCAACAAATTGGAAGGTGTGTAAGGCATTTAAGAAAAACGGTGTTGTCACTTTCTAAATTGGTAGAGGGGGGCTATGACGTCACAAACGTGGCGATTCTTGATTTAAGTTTAGTCGAATAACTCAATAAGTATTTAACCTATTTGGATGAGTGAGGTGTCATATGAAAGGTATTAAAATGCCTAATAAAAAACGTCAGACGATGATAAGTAAAGATTCAAGGTTTTAAAAGTTATTTGAATAAAAAATGAAAATTGAAAAGTGGTAATTTTTATAGTTTAAATAGCGCGCTAATAATGCAAATTACATTAAAAATAGCTTTAATAAAAAAATTTGATTCATTTTTCATCTGTAATGTACATTTTGAATTTTTAGATTCGGACAATAAACAAACAAACTAACCCAGTTTTAAACCACGCGGCGAATTGCGCGGACTCGTGCGCTGCCCTGGTTCACTAGACCGGTCTGTAGAGTCAAAGCCGAGCCAACACGCGACAGTTTTCTTTTCAAACCGAATTACACAAAATTTTAAACTCGCGTTGTTTTATAAAATATCTACGAGAAACGAGAACGAAACGAGAAACGAATACGTGGGATGCGCGGAGGGATCTAGAAAAAGCGTTTCTTAGAGTAGTGAGAAAGAACTTGTGGAGTCTTCTGCCTGAATATGGCGTGAGAGGCCCCTCACTGCGGGTTATGTGGTCATTATATTGTGGCCATAGTCTGTGTAAGGACAGATGGTGACATGTCACCCTGGTTCGAAGTCTGACAAGGAGCTAGAAAGGGCTGCGTGATGTCTGCCATTTGTGCTGTATTCGGACGGCTGCCTCCATACACGGAAAAGTAGTATGAGTGGTATGATATGTACAGTGGTTTTTATATGCTGACGATGCTGTGCTTATAGCAACATCAGAGTTGCAGGCACTAGTTACATATTATATGAAAGCAAAATGAGAAGTGAAAGAACTGAATACGAATGTGAACATAACTAAGGTTCTGGTGTTTGAAAGAGAAGATGTACAGCTGAAGTGTGAGATATGTATAAATGGAAATTGCCCAGAACAAGTGAATGATATGGTATATCTGGGGGGAGCGTTTCTAGAATTGGATGACGTGGTAGTATGTGGAGAGACGGGTAATCGCTGGCAATAAACTGTGCGTTGGTCGCATTAATAGGCAGTGTGAATCTAACTCAGCCAAAATGGCCACTCCCAATTCGGTGTTGGTGTCAACTTTATTATATGATCAGAAATCAGATGAAAGTAAGATAAATGCAGTAGTAACGCGATCTCTTAGAAATATGTGCGGTGTCACCCTTTTGGACAAAATAAGCAATAATGGGATACATAGTATGACAGGGTTGCACGACAGTGTTATTGCGAAAATGGAGAAAGAAATACTTAAATGGTTCCGACACATAGAAAGAATGAGTGATGAAAGACTGACGAAGAAAATCTACAGAGCAAATGCGAGTGGTAGCAGAAGCCTAGGAAAACCGAAGCTGACTTACGAAGATCAAATACCCAGAGTGTTAGCTGGCGGAAACGTCAATAGCATTCGCATACCTAGGCGAAAATCTGTGAAGTAATGATGACATTTCAGGTGCCTAAAGAAGTATGTGAGAACCGCGTAGCTTGGTGCTCCACTATATATCTGACTACCCAGTTAGGGATATAGCGTAAAGATATGTATGTTTTTATAATACAACACGAAAGTTTAAAAGTTTATGTAATCTGTAAGAAACTGTCGCATGTTGGCTGGGCTTTGACTCGGCCGATCGTGTCTAGCGAACGAACGCCCGCGACAGCGCAATACGCCGCGTTCGTTCAACACCTTCGTAGTTTGTTTATTTATTATCTGATTTTAAAAATTCAAAATGTAAATTACAGACGAAAAATGAATTAAAATTTTTTTTTCGAGCTATTTTCAATGTAATTGGTATATTTACCGCGTTATTTAAAAATTAACACTTTTCCATTTTTGTTTTTTATTCAAATATCTTTTAAAATCTTGAATTCACACTTATGATCGTCAAGGTTTTTTAATAGGCATTTTAATACCTTTCATATGACACCTCACTCGCCCAAATAGGTTAACTAGTTATTGACTTATTCGACTAAATTTAAACCAAGAATCGCCATCTTTGTGACGTCATAGCTCCAGTGACAACACTGTTCTTCATACTCAGGAAATACTACTGAATACGATGATACCAGTTGTTGGTATAATACTGCTCAGTCTCACGAAAATAGTTATTTGACGACTTTATTCAAGTTAGCTTCCCTACTAATCCCGTACACCCCGAATCGCAGTGGCGTGCACAGAGATTTCAGACAGGGTATGCACGGCTAAAAACTTACGTTTGTTTTCTTTGCGCAAATTAATTAAAAAAAAAAAATTATATCTACTTCACGTATCAACTGATTATTTTTTACAAGTTAATGTTTATAAATCAAATCGACGCGCCTATCTTTTTTCAGATAGTTCTGCAAAACGTCGTCGTAAAAACTACTAGATCTTTTTAAAATTATTAGAAGTTCTTTTTCATTTGCAATCATAGACAAATCTGTGAGTCTGTTTTGGCCCTGTGTGTTTCGTAAATATGTATGAATTCTTTTTAAACAAGAAAATGATCGTTCGCAGTTAAGCAGTTCAGATGTTTTTCTGAAGAATCGTACTTAGCTGCCGCTTTGTGAAAATTATTTAAATCTGTATATCCGCTATAAACATTATTTTTATCTTGGTTCGAAAATAATATGCAAGGAAGACAATATAATTTGTTTGTGTGTACACAACCTGTTAGCCAGTTATAAGTATTATAAAACTTTTTATGAAAAGAACGAGTAGTATTACCTTTTTTTTGAGTTAAATCTAACTCGAGTACACACCTTCCCTTTGCAATCAATTTAACTTTATCCTCAAAAGATAACGTCGAAAAAGCGGTAGATTTTAATTTATATAAACACACTTCACCAGATCTCACAGGTATATTTTTCCATTTTTTACAGTAAATTAACTAAATAATTAATTAATTACAACCAAACACTTGCGCCAAGAAAAGCAAACAAAACAAAATGGCAACAAAACTTCGCAATTAGTACGAATAAATAAAATAGTAGATCATTTCATTCCGACTAAAATAAGTCGATCCTCTGCAATCAACAACAATGCAATGCTTTGACCATTTCTCAATTCGGACGGGTTGCATTTGCATATTGCATTAAAAGCACTGCCTCCTAAAGGTAAACACGCGCATACATTTTCACGCACACACACGCATTTTTGCTTGTGTACCACACGGGTCGACACGAGATGTTTTGTATGAAAAATAAGCTCGGCGTAGTACTGCCTCCACACACGGAAACCGTGGAGCGCTGCGGGCAATCAAATTGGCGCTCTTGTTCGTCGCTTGCCGCTAAACAAGTTCCAAAAAGTACATAAGAGATGGCGCGCACGTATATCGCGTAATAAACACGGAAAGCCAAAGCGCTGTGCGGTGAGATGGCGCGCAAGTAAATCGCATAATAAACACAGGAAGCCAAAGCGCTGTGCAGTGAGATGGCGAACAAGTTAGATTAATTAATACCATGATTTTTAACGAATTATAGTTATCATTTAGGGGTATGTATGTATAGGACTACAGGGTATGCAGAGCTTATTTGCATATATGAAGTGCACGCCACTGCCGAATCGTCAGCCTAGTACCCCGGATCACGGTCAAGAGAAGAAAGTGTTCGCCGTCTGCCGTGAGAGGCTCATAATTTGGTACGACTCATAGACTTATAATTAGGTACGAGTAAGGTACGAGTATAATTTATTTATATTTTATTCTTTTATTCGTACCTGTAATATCATCAGAGCGATGTCGTTGTCAAAGGCGCTGCGATGTTTGTAGTATTCGTGTATTTTTACCTCTATTACGGGAATTATTTGTCTGAAAAATTTAAAAAAATGAGTACTTATGGTATACACCATAAGTACTCATTTTTTTAAATTAGGGATACCCCTAAAAGGGGATAAGTCATATAGTTAAGATGTTAATAGTTTATTCAGTTTATACGACAATATTATAAGGTATATATATTCTTGAATTTGTTTCGTCATAGTCAAATGAGACGATGAGAACAATAGGTACCTAGTCAAATTTTCATAAAGTTCAAAGTATGAGGTTCAAAGTATATATTTTGATTTACGACGAAATGTTTGAGAAATTATTGAAAATATCGTCTACATTTTTTATTTTTTTTATTTGAATATCTCGCAGCATACAAATTTACATTATATTTAATATTTAACTTTACATGCCAATTTAAGAGATCTATATTATATTCAAAACATTACATAATATAATTCTCAAACAGTAACAAAATGATGACAAAAAAATTTAATACGATAAAATTTTATTCAAAATAAGTTAGCTATGCGGCTAAACTCTTAGTTGATTTCGTAACTTTGTTTTTATGTATGTATTTTAGCATGAGTGTGTAAACGACATGACGACTGCATGCGTACATGTGTGTAATATGTGTAATATTGTGTGTACATGGGTACATTTGGAAGTGTATACAGATGAATGTCACGTGTGCGTGTGCGTGTGCGCGCGTGTGTGTGCCTGTGTGTGCGTGTGCGCTTGTATGCGTGTGCGTGTGTGTGCGTGTGAAATATTTTAGTACTAAATCAGTCAATATGAACCGTGCTCAGTGTATTCAAATCGTGTGACGTTAGATTTATTTCAGTACTTTCCTCAGCAGAATTATTATTAGTAGTTCTATAGAATGCGAACTACCATGCGAAATGTGTTTAGGAATTCTATATCTCCTAAGACTCTTGGAAAATTTCCAGAATAATTTCGGGTCAACTACAATAGATTACAAAAACATTCCTTTTGCACTCTTTCCTGGTGTTCCCTGAGAATCCCGAAGGTGTTGTAGTCTCGTGGGTTATGCGTTTTTTCCCTCGACGATGGAACTTAAGTTTTTCATTAATTATATGAATAAGACTATGAGTATACCATGGTCGATATACTGGCGTCCGTGTAGTAACTGGGAACATGCAATTCTCGGGCTTCGAGTAATATTTTATAAAAGTTACTGACTACATCATCTATATTAGTGGTCTGTAAAATTTCGCAATCTACTTTTCGTAAAAAGCGCAATTTTTCAACATCGCACTTTTTATAGGCAGATACTCGGATACAGGTAAAAGGTTAACATCAGGCAACACAAATGTTAAAGCAGGATGATGTGGTAAGTCCTCAGCGACTATTGGGTATTCTTCTCAACCCATTGAGATAAAACTGTTACCGAACATTAAATCTAAGAAATGACCATTTCCATTGGCGATGTTATTGTATTGGCTGAATCTACATGCGGCTATACAATCCAGAAATGACTGTATACAGCAACAATAACTCCCAAAAGGTGCCATGCAGTCTGGCGGTAGTTTTTTCTGCCATCGATTACAAGGTGCATTTAAGTCGCCTAATAATAAAAACAGGTCGCTAAGGTTCATAATTATGTAGACCATGTAAAAAATTCGTCAGATGGTCGAGTTTAGCATCACCACTACCTCGCGTGCCGTTAAAATAGAAACACACTACAAGGAGATTTGATTTCGGTCCTAATATATTTGCTGGAATAGTAATCTGTAAAATTTCATATAATGTGCATGAAAGATCAGGACATAATACGAAACGCGCTACAAGATCTTTTCTGGTAAGTAGCATAACGCCACGTCCTGTTGACAATCCAGTGGCGCTTGTGTTTCGGTCGCATCTGTGCACATCATATCTTGGATCCGACACTTCGGCATCATATACGCCATTATAAAGCCACATCTCTCTAATAGCAATTATATCGTAATTGTTATTCAATAATTCTTGTCTAAGTGTCAGTGTTTTGCCTCGTATACTGCGTGTATTTTGATAGTAAACGTTCTAAGACGAAATCATGATGAAAAACGAATTAGATACCAGTTTTTAAAAATATATAAGTTAAAATCATTTCTATAATTCTTAGAGGTCTCGTATAATATGTTCGAAAACATAAAAGGTTAAGAGTTGAATTAAGATTTATTAGATGTACTTGAACAAATACTAAAGTAACCAAAAATTAAAGTAAATATTAAATTATAAAAGTAATTTAAAAAATTAAACCACCTTCAAAAAACAAGACTGAAAAGTACAAAATAACTATCCTTTACTAATTGAAACTCAAGTACAATTAAAATAACTTTTTAAATACGATCACATATCTATATCATTAAATTTGACAGTTATTGAGGTCGGTGCCAAGCTTTCCAAACTAATAGACTTTCTGTTGTTGCACATTGATTTGGCTTTTCAGTGTTAAGGCGGTTTAATTTTTTAAATTACTTTTTTATTTTTTCATTTTTTTAATTTCAGTTGTAATTGAAACTAATTACTTAATAATTTTTTTCTTTTTAAATTGCTGTCACTTTTTAAAATTTTCATCGAGATTGTTTAGCTAGAGCTTAACTGCATGCAAACATTGAAAAAAAAAAACATGCATAATAACATGTTTTAGAATTACGCTGGTAAACCAACGATACGTTTTCCTAGTGACTGATACACACTTAACTCTCTATCTCAAAAACTAGTAAACCAATTGTGATGAAACTTGCAGTTTTTCCTAAGTGCATGCATGCCTAGCTCTATAAAGTACTTGTGGTATGGTATGTATTTGTTGACATTTTCTTCAAATCTGACTTGTTTTTTACTTTTATAGGTGGGCTCAAATCATTCCTTCTGACAAATATTCTTCCAAAAATATTGAAACCCCGATGTTAGGCATGCCAATCGTACATTTTTGAACAACAGTTTATTATCCGGTGTCAAATGTTCATTAATAAATATGTTCTTTGTGGGGCCATCCAAATTCAAATCAGATGTAGTACAACCCTTTTTCTTCCTGATTGCACTTATCATTTACTGCACCGCCTTGCAATAATGTAGTACAGCCCTTTTTCTTCCTGATTGTACTTATCATTTACTGCACCGCCTTGCAATAATTGTCTTGAGCAGATTTATTTTCTTATCTTTCGGTGCTTGAACATCGCCCGAATCTAATTTCACATTTAACACCTCAGTAGTCTTCTGAAGCGTGTCAGACAAATTTTCCGCCTTAAGCTCTGGCACCCCAAAATTTCTAAATTTTGAGTCCTTGCCTTTTATTCCTGGTCATTTATTCGACAGTTAAGTTCTTCGATGTTTACACTCTCCGCTCGTAAAATTTTCACTTCATAGCTAACGTCCTAAATTGATTTTTAAAACTTAGCCAACTTTGTTTTCATTCCTTCGTATTCATCAAATAAGAAAATTTCCTCGTACAAGTCTTACTGACTCCGTTAATTCAGCTATGTTTTTCTCCTGCACCTTTCCTGTGTTGATTTCAGGAAGTCAGACTTAAGTTGTTCTGTAAATGACTCCGATGTTCTGCGCTTAGCTTGTCGTTCTCAGATTTAATCAAATTATCCAGTTGAGAATCTGACATAATGGATGTCGGCGATCCAACATGCAGCGCATAACTACTACGAGTTCTTGTGTCACCGATAAAATACCGCACGCACCAGCAAAAGACGTTTTACCGCAGCATGGCACCACCCAGGACCCCTTGATATTTTACCGCATGTTTCTAAACTTATCTTCCAAAATACCAATAGATTTGAAATGATATTTCTTAGAACATTCTGAACACGATATCCCATCCTGTTCATATATTTCTTCTGTACATTTAATACACTTAATTGTCAGCCAAAGCAAAAAGCAATAAATAAACGTTTCCACAGCAGTAAATTCTCATACAACTCTCGCTCACTAATAAAGGTACCAAACAAAAGTTCTCATAAATCGCACAGCAATACAGGACCAGCTATCACGTGATAGTACCGCGCAATGTAAGATGCCATCCTAATTTTAATAATCTGTGATGTGATAAACAGTAATGTATTGCACTATACAGCAATGAGTAAAGTGCGACAAGAAGTACTCAGCCAATCGCTTATGCTGCTTTTCGTTTCATTCGATGACTTAACAAAAAATAGTCTCTCAGATATACACTTATACAGTTGTGCAAAACCGAGCAAATTACTCTATTCCTTACCGTATTCCACTTCCACTTCCACCTTAATCAATCCAATGCAAAAAAAATTGATTTAATAACACCAAAATACAAGGAGCATAAAAATATGCGTGTTACTGTCCTCGAGGGTAGTTGATCTGATATTTTATCTTTATACTATCTACATCTACGGTGTGATACTATCGGCATTCCTTCAGGCCCCTCTTCCTCACCACAGCCATCTCAGTCCAATAATTAGACTAATTTTTCAAATTCCATTCGCACACCAATCGCATACCTTTTTGGCAATATATTGGTTCGCTCAAAAGCAATGTATGCTTAATAAAGCGCATTCCACGCGGCGCATGCATCAGCATTGCCAAATTTCTGAGTTTCTAATTACAAAGAATATTGAACCGAAACGACAAATGTGATTGGGAAGAACTGCTCATTTTCGGTCTTTATGTCTGGCACAAAATGATAAAGCCAAAATTTCCTTAACACAAAATTAATCATAAATGTTCTAACCTTTTAGATCCGAGCACTCACATTTGGCCCATTTATAAAACTCTTAATTCAGACAATATTTAAAAAATATAATCTAAAATTAGCGACGCAGTACTAAGAGGATCCGCCCACTTTTTCGATATTATGGTATGGTAACGACTCGAGCTACTCTGTGCTTGCCGCAATAAATTCTTTTAAAAACGGTTTTGCCGGAGGTCACGATGGTTTATATATGTAAAAGGATTACAGACTCTGTCGTTGATACCGGTAAGACACTCTTATCTAGTTTAACAGCTTCTAGGGACATTGTAAGTGTGTTAGAAAAGACGAATCAGCAGTTTTGTGTGGAAGCGTGATGTATGCGAGCGTCGACGGCAGTTACTGCGCACTGCCCGATCGGAACGAACGCGACCTAAATTGGGGTTCAGTTGGGACAATAAAATTGTACGGACCTCTCTAAATTTACATCTTTATTTCTACTAGTGATTTCCAGTATAACTCATATAAATAGGAATATCCTAAAAGCTCTTATAAACATTATGCTGCGTGGTGAAGTGCCCCCGGAGATAGCCGACATCCTGTATGGTGCTAATTTATATACTCTCAAAAAAAAAGACGGTGGCGTTAGGCCAATTGTAGTAGGTGCGACTTTCCGCCACATTGCTTCCAAAATTTGTTGCCATCATTTTCTTCCTACCATTTCAAATCATTTTTGTCGTACGCAAGTAGGTTTTAGCTCTAAGAGAGCATGTGAAACGGCAGTGCATGTGGCATGCGCTTTCTTGATGCATGATGGATGTGAGGTGCTTCTTAAAGTAGACATATAAAATGCATTTAATTCTGTCGATTGATCCACCTTGTTGACGCAGATAAAACAACATGTTCCGGTATATATCCCATCCCTACCTCTGGCAATCTTACAGCTGATATTGGGCTTAGAATAAAATTTTTCTAAATGTGAACTTTTTGTTTCTAAATCTGTTTAATCTGTTCAAGCAATCTGGCATGAAATATTAGTCTTGTCAAAAGAACCACAAAAGAAGTACCTTTTAGTTGCTTCCTAGTTCCTAGTTTTAGATGAATCCATACCGTGCTTTATCAATGATCAAATATAAAAATTTTGCCAGTCTTCAGACTAACTTTTAAAAATTATTTACCACATGACTCTCCTCATCATCTGCTTTTGCCTTTTCATTTCAAAATTTACGTATGGTCTTCGCTGTTCTTAGCTTTTTCAGTTTCAAAACTTTTTAATATCTGCAGACAATATTCTATACATCATCTAATCTATTAAATTACTCCTTTGTTGATGACAGGGTCTGGAATCAAGCTTCGCTTCCTATCCGTTATGGAGGTCTGAGCATAAGCAAAATCTCGAGTGTATCAGTGCATACTTTTCTTTCGTCAGCATACAGCACGGAAAACCTTTTCCTATATGTCATTCGCCCTTCCTTAGGGTCGGTTGAAGTGCCGTGCTTGACTGATGCTTGAAATGCCTGGTTAAGTGTTTGTCCGAGTACTAACTTGCCTACCTCGACCTTTTGTCAGGAACACTGGGATGAGCCTCTACGCAAAAATGTTCATTTATAACTTTTGGATTCTAGTAGTACCGAAAACTTGTCACCGCTGGCGTTCCTGCATTCCTAGAGCCTGTAAGTATTGCGCGCAGTGACGGTAGGAGAGCGGAAGGTTTGACGCTAATTCTTTGGAAACTTGGGAGATCGCTGTTGTGGGACGCCACTTGTGTCGATATTCTTGTTCTTTTCCATGTACTGGCGATTTCCAAGTCAGCAGGCACCGCGGTCAGCACTGCCGAGCACTTGAAGCGTGTGCGACTCTTTCTGAGAGTTTCATCTTTACGCCCTTTGCAATCAAAACTTTGGGTCCCTGGGGCCCCAAAGTCCATCGACTGGTTTCTGATATTTGTAAGAGACTGGTCGAGGCGTCGGGAGACCGTCGGGCTGGCAGCTTCTTCCGCCAACTAATCAGTTTGGCTATTTAATACCTCTTTAATTAGCAAAACTGATTTGTTGGCTGCTGCCAGTCTGCTGGGTACCCTAAGCAATACAGCTTTCTAAGCGGCAACTTCGAGGAAGTCTATTATTATTTGAGATAATGTTTAGTTTTAAGTTTGTAAATATTAACGTTAGGATATGTATGTACTGATATATTAAGAGGATTTTTAAAATAAATTGCAAAAAATCTATCTGTACTTTTATTTTCGTGTATATGTAATTAAAAAATCATAATAAGGAATAGGGATTCAAAATAAGAATCTCTGTTAGCAGTCAATTTTGAAATCGATTCGAATGTTATGCAAGAGTTGAAATCTCAATTAAATCAAACATTGAATAATCATGAAATTAATTGATTCGTAATGAAAAGAAAATTAGAAGATTACCTAAAACTCTATTGTAATTAACACAAAGGTTAAATCAAAAGATGATCTGTAAAATTTACTTAGAAATCGCACAATAGGAACTGAAATAGAAAAATATTCAATTCATTCAAAAAATAGTATGAATCAATCCATTTCTTAGGATTTTAGAAGTATACGTGCATATTATGTAGCGTATAATTAATACAGTTAGTAATGCGGAGGAAAGAAAAAACTGTTACTTGGTCAGATGCATTGGCGACGCGCGTGTGTGATATTCACTGACACCGCTCAATATAATATTATTATTGTACATGAGCAATTAAATTAATGTTATTTTCGCTTTGCTTTATAAATGACTGTTGCATTCATTTAGTCGACTATCTGTAGACAATTTGTAGATGATTATTTACCCCTCTCCAGTTATGGTGTCCGAGCCAACTTTGACAATGACGTTGTCATTGTTTTGTCGTAGTATGCAGCTAGCAGCGGTAACGACCAACCTACTGCTGGTCAAAGCTCCGGAACAATATAAGTTGCTGTAGACGATTAGCACGTGATACGGAATTTCGCTACTATTGATAATATCTTTTGACTGCGCCTGGTTGTTGTATGAAGGGTTGTCCGACGTGTGTTTCGGTAGGTAACTGTACGGAGATGTAGTTGGTAGGAAGAGAGCAACATACACGATTCTGTATAGAAAAAAATTATCATTACAGATATTTGTTTACGTGGAAATAACGTTATATTCAAATAATTTAAGAGATTATTATTATTATTATCATTATCATCAGCCAATATTTGTGAACTGAACACATCAAGTCCTCTTTCAAAAAGTAGTCCTAAGAATTTGTACAATAGAAAATATTACATATTCCTAGTGTATTTCTATAACAGGATAGTAACTTTTTTTATTTGTACTACAAAGAAGATAAACAAGCAATACTCCTGATGGTATCTAAGTGGACTGAAGCCCATGGATATTTTCATTGTCAAGGGTAAGAAAGCACTTCAGAATTCAGACTGCAAATGCGTTGACAACCATGAGAACTAAAATTTTGTGCTCTTGTACTAGAAATTTCATCGGCTATTTTACCTTCCACATTGGGATACAACAATGCAAGCACTGTGGTTTAGCGGCGGGATTAGCCAGTACGATCGTGGTAGCGAATCCGGATGAACGCGCACATGGTCCTATCATCCGCAAAACTAGATAGATATAAGAATAGACATAAACAGATATAAGAATACAGACTAAATTAATATTGTTTTTCGTAATTGATAATATAATCGCTTTCATTCAATGTTTACATTGATACCTATGTTTATCGAATAATATTTCACTTCCTAGGTTCGTAATTATGTATTATTTCTTCATTTTTATTATTTTTAATTTACGGTAATCTTTTTTGACCTAAACTTGATTCGCTTAAACGTTCACATAACTATATATGTGTATGTAACGTATCGCAACATAAGCTGATTTAGACGAAGGCAGATTACGTTTTCTTTATTTTTGGTGCTCAATAGTGGTATTAGATATCGTATTAGTGTGCAGAACTGCGGCAAATAAATTAAGACAATTGCCGTCATTGAATTTCGTGGCATAACAACAGCCAGTTGTAGTGTGTCTGTCACATTGTTCATGTTTCTAAAATGCCGAGTTGTGTATTCCGGAAGTGTAAAAACTACTGTTTAAAGATAAAAAGGAAGGAGTTACATACCATACGTAAGTATATATTTAAAACTCGTCACATTTTCATTGTATTTTTCAAATTAATTGCAAAATATTATTAAATGTTTTAAATTACGGTTGAAAAGGAGAGAGAACTGTGTCGGTAATTGCAATGCGATAGGGATAGATTGCGATAGAGATAAATAGGGATAGTTAACACTCCCGAGGGTGGTGCTTCGGAGGCGCTCTCGGTACCAGGTCCGGGGCCAATGAGACTGGAGTGCCGAAAGGGCCCGGCCCGGAACGGTAGGTGGGAAATGTCCCCATTTACGGGGACGAGTTGTGTTCCCCGTCCTCTGCTTGAGGGCGGGGGTCAGGTGTTGAGGTATTTGAGAGGGGTTTTGTGGCCCCAGAGGTGGAAAGAAGGAAAACTTTTAAAAACCCATGGGGAAACGCATTAAAATCTGAGGTGGAGTGAAGGAAAACTCGAAATAAAACCCGTGAGATAACACGTAAAAATCAGAGGTGGAGAGAAGGAAAACTCGAAATGAAACCCATGAGACAACAGGTAAAAACCTGAGGTGGAGAAAAGGAAAACTCGAAATTAAACTCGCGAGAAAACACGTGAAAATCAGAGGTGGAAAGAAGGAAAACTTATAAAAACCCGTCAGTAAACACGTTAAAATCAGGCGTGGCGATCTGATGGCCCGTACACGAAGGAGGGCCCGGCTAAGGCTGCGCATGGCCGCCGGGGCCGGAAGATTGCTAATGCGCCCCCGTTGCCTCGGCACTAAGGCCTTCGAAGAACACAGTCAGGTTTTAGTGGGTAATCTCGGCCTTGCACCCATCAGTCGAGGAGTCCCAAATACTCCCCCGCCATCCCCCTAGGCGGGACGCGATGCATAATGCATTTCCTGGCGTAAAAAAAGGCTATTTCAAGCACGTCTCTTGGCGACAACTATTTCTTTTCATATTATTCGTTCCGTATTATCTTTCACATTCATTGTTGTAACCTATGCATACGCTTAGAGGTAAATATGTATATGTCATAGCTCATACCGGAATTGTTAATTCTTTTACTATTTTAAGACTGTGACGGGGTACATTCTAAGTAGTAATTACAAAAGATGTACTGTGATTTAATGAATCATCCTAATGAAACAGACAGACAGCACCTAGGTGATTCATTTTTCTAACAAGTTTTTCATTCAATAAGGCTTGACCTAAACTTACTAAATTTTTGTGTCTCTCCCAACTCAGTATAATCAGTTCCACCAAACCGATTGAGCTGAATTTTTGGACACAAATTTGGAGCTGGGGACTATTGACAACATTGCAATCTAATAAAAACTTGTTTTTAAAAAACGTTTTCTTTTCTTATTTAATTTTTTCAATTTTGGAACGGGACACTGAAAGTAGCAGAATAATTACAAATGAGAGAATTATTTGCGACTAAAATAAACACATTCGCGTGAAGTACGATGAGATGAGATGATGCGATGTTCATTACTTTTAACCGGCTACCTAGACGTAGAACAATGGTTGGAATTTTTTATAGTTAGTTTTAAGGAGTACCTGAAATTCTAGTATACAGTACAGTACTTCAATTGAACTTCTCAGTCGAATTTTTAATGAGTTGGTTTTTAATAAATTCGTCTTTATTTTTATGGCTTTATTTATCTGTTTACTTACGCGATCATCTCGTTCAAATATGAATTTTAATGCTGTAGTTAATTCAGATTCTGCCTGCGGGGTCCGCATAATGGCGAATATTTTCAAGAGCAGTGCTTGTTAGTGGCGGGATCTTGTTGAGAGTCAAGTAATAAAGTCGGCTACGATAAACAAAGCGCCCGCTATCAAAGCGATAAAACGAAATCGTATTTGTGAGTAAAATTCTCAATCATACTTTAGTAGTATAGCCAGCCGATACCGTGTTATTACCATTTTCGTAGAGGGGAGAACGCATTTTGTACGTATAGGTATCAAGATCAAGCCGATTGACTTGCAACTTGACAGAGAAATATGAATCTTAATTCGAGAGATGTTAGTTTCATATCCTAAAGTTTTCTATTTTCTGAAGGTAAGAAATGCTTGTCGCAGCATACTTGAACTATATCTAGTAATAGGTGTTTATATGTGTTTTGCGAAGGTAAAAGAGTGTACTGTATCACGTATGATATGTATGTATGTTTGTAGCCACGATGCGTTCTCCACACTTAGCTATTTGTATTTATGTCACGTATCGATAGAAATCACAGGAATGGATTTACTTTGCAGTTGTTAAAATTTAGAACGCTATATTGTATAAAGCATGGTTAAACAGTATCTAGTCATGAAGGTACATAACGCTTTTTGTTGATGACTCGTTGGAATTTATCTTGCTTGATATCATTTTCATTATTCTGTATATTATATACTTTAAAATTTAAATTACATAAGTCAAATGTTTCATTTTTGGGTCACTGCATTCGTTTTTATAAAAATGTTCCTCAGGAAATTACTCAATTAACAAAGAATAAATTTAGATTGGTTATAAAACGTACATTGATTAGACAATCATACTATAAAATAAATTATTTCCTTGAAGATAAAACATAGACTGGAAATGATCTTCTCTGTACATGCATTTACTGGCTTAATGAAAATATTGTGTTTTAATAAACCTTTTGTAAAATGAAATGAAAAAATGATACCCGACTGAGTTTCTTGTCGGTTCTTCTCAGTATGCAGGTTTTCTATTTGAACCGAACTAAAGTAGATTTGACGTTCAAAAATACCTCACCTACCTATAATTGGGTTTACCTGAATAAATTGATTTGATTTTGATTTTTGACTTGTTGTTGAAACCATTTTCACATTTGAAACTATTCTATATATCTATGTACATATTGCGAATTAAACTCCAGTGGTGGGTGGAAATAAGGCACATGTGACGAATGGATGACGAACTAATGATTTAATATGAAACTAGGGAAAAACTTTTTCTGGTGAACTGTAAACATGCTGAGTGAGAATAGCGAGCGAGGTGGACACAATGATTGGGTGGACATCAGCGTGACGTGACAGTGGTGACCTTGAATTATCTTTTTAGAGTTACACTACGACTTCAATTTTTAAGCATAGTGTCAATATATGTAGTGATCAAACTGCTTGATAACGCGCGTTTACCGCGCGTTTTCGACCAATATCCTGAGGGTTGAACTCAAGACTCAAATCGTTGTATATAGTCGTAAATCATTACTAATATACTAATAGTTATACTTTTTTTTACAGATGCGTGATCATTAGGCGTTTGGGATAATTCCGATGCTTATCTTAAGTTATTTGTTATGAGCTTATGAAATAATTTATTATGAATACATTATACCCACTTTACTGTGTGTTTACTGTGTTACAGTAATTTGTTTATGGTTGTAGTCGCAAATTTTGGTATAGCACATAGATTATAGAATAAGATTTTATAAACAAGATATAATATACCACAGTGCTACTGTAGACAACATGCATCATAACAAACAATAACATTCTAAAAGGTAGACCGCTCGTATGTCCTATACCGAAAGCTAAACCTTTATCATCATTACATCTCCATCACTGCCACTGTGGTTATGTCAAAGTCACATCTATACATATATTGCGTTTGCAAGTAGACAATTTTACTTTTCAATCCTTTTCGCTTGGTTTCATTTAGAGGGTTCCAATTAAAAGGGAAATTATCGTCTTAAAACATCCACGCTATAATGAATTTATGATAGCGCCATCTCTCTAACTTCCTCCTTTACTCAGTTCGATTATTCTAAGTGGTAACGACTGACAACGAAATGCCACTGCATATCCATATGCAGATCGATGAAGTACATTATCCTCATCTTTGTTGTTTCACCGTAATCGGATAAATAAAAATTATATTCTATTATTACTACTACACAAATGATGTGACCCCAAACTAAGCACTATAGGCTTATACTATAACCCAAGAGCCCATGACCCATGTTAGAAAAGGTTAAACTTCGAGTCTCGCATTCAATTATACGTTACAGTAGAACACTGGCAGAGCAAGACGCAGGAACTACCGCCGGACGATCTGCCTATTGTGTCTGTATTGTATTTACGGACTGGCCAGATTGAAGTACGCAACGTGGAGTCATGATTATTTGATTTTCTTTGAATTGTTTATATTAGTACGTAATTTTAGTCGTCATTACATCCAAGAGTTTAAAGTTTAAGCTAAGATTAAGACTCTTCATATACTCTTCATATAATACTCTAACGTCATGGCATTTGTTTAAACATTAAACGGATACCATGACTCCAGAGCCACTATGTATATACCTATGTATTTAAAACATGTATTTTGTTATGATATTAACTACGAAGAAAATTATATTCGTCGTAGAATAACTACTCGTAATAGTCACACGCAAGCAAACACATGGATATGAGACCACTTATCTTCTTTCCATTTCTCGAGTGTGGATATTGAGGTACTCTTTAAGCACTTAAAATACAAAAAGAACAACAAAAGTTAGTATGGTTTATTGAAGCTGAATATACAGATAATAATTTTGTTCATTTTATTAAAATTAATTGTTATTATATTGCTATACCACTGTTTCTCAACCATTCTTATATCACGACCCACGAAAAAGCCAAAAAGTTAAGTATAAAGTCTTGCCCCACCCTTTCACTATAAAATTATAATTATAATAATATTTTTATTAATAGTTTAGTTATACATTAAATTTTCAAGGCACCCTCAGGCGATAAGAACGCAACCACGAATTACTAATATTATATACAAATACCACGCGTGTAAATCGCACCCGCCTATCTAAGGATCTAAAATTACTGTCTAGGCGAGGTTTTAACCTGCGTTGTATTTGTACGAACTTGTCAAATAAGCCACCCACGCATACCGTGACACGTGCGCTAGATAGGTTCGCACATGTTATAAAAGTAAAAGGACGCGAGGCAGAGTTTCATTGTCTTTTACATTTTTAGGGAAGTAACACAGGGAAGCCAGTAAATACAACAACGATCTTATTTCACTAGCCCAGTGTTTAATTTTTATAAATAACAGTAAAAAAGTTAAATGAAAATGGACAAATTTGTGACAAAACGAAATGTACCTTCTACGGCTAGTGAAACGGTGAAGAAAAAAACCAGGTTACATAACGACACATATTTAAAACATGGATTTATTGCATTGTATGACAAGCCACAATGTGTTGTTTATTTTCAAGTCCTATCCGCGGAAAGCATGAAGTCTTCAAAATTACTTCAGCGTCTGGAAACAAGACACCCGTCTTTGCAAAGCCAATCATTAGAATTCTTCGAGCGTAAGTCACTTGTTTTGAAAAATCAAGAAATTTCTGTAAAAAATCCAGCCGTAATGGGACTGCAGCACATCATGTATGCTACATAGTAGCACTGCGAGTCGCGAGGGAATCTAAGCTCCACACTATAGCGGAAAGACTCATTTTACACGTTGCCATTGACGGGGTCAATATAATGATAAGTCTAGAAGAAGCTAAAATATTAAAAACCCCTTTCAAATGCTACAATATCGAGAAGTATTAATGAAATGGCCATCGATATTCACAGCCAAATAATTAAAAAAGTTAACTGAAGTAAAGTTTTTGCAATTCAGTTTGACGAGTCAACAGATGTGTCGAACTTGGAGCGATTTTTATGTTTCGTCCGATATAAATGCGCGGAGTCTATTAAAGAAAATATGATTTTTTGCAAATTAATTCCTGGTCGAGCATCTGGCGAATGTATTCATGGAACAAAACGAAAACTTGGACTGGAATAAATGCATTACGGTGTGTACTGATAACGGGGAAGAACAGTGGCGTGATAGTAAAATTAATGGAATGGACGTACTGCCTTCTTCACAGACATGCGCTTGCCGCAAAAAAGATGCCGAACAATTTACAAAATGTTTTATCACAAGCTGTTATAATTGTTAATTGTATTTAAAAGCCGACCGTTGCAAGCTAGATTGCTTTTCACATTCTGCAAAGAAATCGATGTCAAGAACAACTCACTGCTTCACTGCTGCTTGAAATAGTAAACGCGACCCCCCCAAGGGTCACGACCCCCAGGTTGAGAAACTAGGTGCTATACACATATAGAACTTTACTATGCGAAAGCATAACATTGACTTGACTAACCCGAACATCATTGCTTATAACTGCACAAAATCTAGAACATGTTCAGAAAATTGTCCGATCGAGTAAACGAGTAAAAAACGAGTAGCATTAAATACTTGGGCGTTATTGTTGACGACACACTTTCATTTCGGCAGCATATTACAAATTTGGCCAGCAATGCTCGGAAATTGATATTTGTTTTCAAAAAATTACGCTATATTGCGAATGACAAATTAATCAAACAGGTATATATGGCATTATGTCAGTCAATTGTAACATACTGTATAACCTCATGAGGAGGAGCGGCGAAAACATTAATGTTCACAATAGAACGAGCATTCTCAGAGCCATTCTCAAAGTTTCTAGGTTTCTTCCTTTCCTGTATCCTACTCGACTCTTGTACATATCCTGCAATATTTTGACGGTCCGACAATCCACACCGCGCTTCATTACAGCACCAACATTACTAACAGAAGACGGAAGGATATTGTCTGTCCTACAGTAACATCTTCAAAGCATGTTTTTACAAACAGATTTTTTTACTTTTCTTGGCCCGTTTCTATACAATAAAATAAATAGACAAACATATATATGGGCTAAACTATTACAATTGTAAACGATCTGTTTTTCAATGCTTGCACAATCTATCTTATGAAGAAACAGAAATTTTACTTTTAGTTATGAGATAGATTGTAAATTATGCTAGATATATACCTAACGTAACTACATAATTGCTATATTCCTTTTATGTTATAATAGTTATAGAAAACTGTGTATCATACTAAGTGGCTTTAATTAAATTGTAAATTATTGTTCTTAATACACTTAATATATATATATTCTTACCAATAAATAAATTAATTTAGCACTAAAGATGCTCGAAACACAGGTTTCATCCTAGTTCAGGCATAAAAATAAAAATAAAATACAATTAAGAACTTCTGATAGAATTAGGAAATCATTGTATATATACTTAAGTCCATTATAATGAATAAACATTTTTATTATTAAAAAAAAAAAGAATCCCTACTTAAAAAACAGTGGCGTGGAATCATTGGCGTTAAAAACATTACAATAAGGCTGGCTTTGTGGACAATTTGCTATAAACTTGAATTGAAATTGCTTGTACCAAATAAGACATACAAAGGTAAAAGCGATTTCTTTACTTTCTATGTATATATAAACCTGCGTTAGGCTTTAGAAATTCGGTCCCGGAGCGAACTCCTCGAAAGGCTAGATAAGGACCGATGGAGGCACCCGTAGAAAATTGTTCTGGGCAAAAATCATCCATGGGTATCTCCACTGAGAAACCTTGGACCTAATGTTGATGGGCCTGAAGACGGCGTTAGCTCTGGATTCTAGTGGAGATTAACGCGAGGGTGTATGTCTACACACCGAGGATGACCGACGTGCAGTGGCGAGTTGGTGCGAGCGGCTAGAACAGACAAGAGGCTTGGGCTAATGCGTTGTTGGCGCGATCCTGTCGAACCTCGAGGCCTGGCGTCAGAGGCGATGGCACGTCACATACCGTTTGATGCAGGTACTGACCGGGCATGTCTGCTTCGGTCAGCGTCTACATCCGATCTACGCTATGCTGACAGAAGAGGAGTCGTGGAAGGACATGTCCTCCTTCTGCGAGACGGTTATGGTCCAGAAGGAGGACATCTAGTGGGAATAGGAGAGCGTCGATCCCAAACAGACAGACGAACAGATGAACAAGCGAAATTATAAAGGTTTCGTTTTTTGTCATTTGGCTACGGATTCCTGAACTAATGGAACATTTATGTATCTAATTACCTCGATGTCAGTCTGTTTGTTAGAGTCATTTTTCTAGAGATTATTTAACATAAGAACAATTTGTTTGGATCACCACTGACATTGTTATAACGTGACGAACACAGACGTGAACCGTAAAAGTAAAATTTTTACGGTCGGGCATTAGTTTCGTGGGTTTCTATAATTTAAAAAAGTTTTTGGAATTATTAACACACTATGTTCTGTTATTTTTTTATTCTTTACTTTCATTTACTTTGTTGTTTAATATTTCTGAAACTAAGGTGAGGGAGAGCGACCAGAGGTATATCGAAAGTGTTTAGAAAATGTTACACATCATAACGTGTTAAAATATTTCTGAATTCCTAATATTACAATTTAATATAATTTATTATTTGCAATTTATTATATAATAAACAGCTTTCATTTGGTGATTCCACATGAATTGCACGACGTTTATCTTTTGCATAATAGCAAAAGATAATACGCGCTAGTAACTAATTAATCTGTGTTGACACTAACAACTATGTAAGGAATTATTAATTATAGTCCCGAATATTATTTATAGTCCCGAATGTTACCTTTCTGTTTTACTCCCTTATGTATCTAGTTATTGAATTTAGGAAATTTTTGTAGTAATTCCGGCGGTACAATGGCAAGTTATTACCTTAATTCCGAGATTCTAAGTCGAGTACATAGACGTTATGTGTCGTGTCTAGTGATGTGCCGGATCGTTAAAAATGTATTACGGATACGGATCCGAATACGGATATCTGGTGTCAAGATCCGCGGATACGGATACGGATCTTAACTTTCTTACTCAATCGGTGTCGGTGCGCGTGACCTTGAAACGATAGTTGACTCCACTTGACACTTTGCGTGACAGGACACGTTTCGACTTATATAGAATTCAATCTATGTATCGAAAATTAATAAGGTAAAATATACGTAAAAGTTCCGCCAAAAAGTAACGGATACGGATACGGATCCGGATCTTTCTTCTCCCTCGGATATCCGCGGATACGGATACGGATATCGGGCACATCACTAGTGGTGTCTATAGTTGAGTAGTTTCGGTTTATGCTTCATCAGTCTGTCAGGAAATGTTTTGTTGATTTACCGATTTATGTACAATTGTACTCGAAATATAATAGGAGCTGATGAATGTCATTTTTTTAACCCCCGACCCAAATAGAGCGGTGTTATAGGTTTAACGTGTGTAGATACACACGTTAAACTGTATCTGCGTGTCTGTCTATGGCATCGTAGTTCCTAAACCGACGAACCGATTTTGATTTATTTTTTTGCAAAGGTGACTTGATTGAAAGCGTTCTGAGCTATGATTCAAAAACATTTGTTCAGCCGTATGAAGATGATCAACTCTTTTATAATTGTTAAAGGGATGTGAGCAGTTTCTACAGGTGTGATCGATTCGAAATTTCGTATTCTGTGACTTTAATGGCATTACAATAACATGGTAACCTTGACCTGATGCTTCAGTATCATATTACAACAGAGGTATTTTGTTTGGGCTTATTGGAATTGTCTCGATGAATAGGTTATAGATAGATAGCTAGATTGCGATCAGGGTCTGATGATGGAGCAGACAAATAGTGTCAGAATATTAGTAGAAGGTACCTAGTCATTGTCAGATTTCGGTGAGGCAAGATCTCGTGTCACAATTTTGTGTATCGTCTCGAAAATTATTTATGGGAATTTGGGGGTAGAGTGTCGATTGTAGCGTGTTTAAAAAGCATAAAATAAAACTTAAATAAAAAATGTTAAAAACTTCGGATTAAAAAAAAGCTCTAAAATATAAATAAAAATAATATGTACGTATTGGCCCTTTAAGTTAACGATAAGCTGTAATATAAATAGTAGTAGTAATATATCCAAGCGTCGTCGGTCGGTCGTCGTCGGGACCGCTAATTAATACTTAAATAAAAGTAAGTTATTTGCTTAGCGGTTCCCCAACGCCAAAACGCCGACGGCGTTTGGTTATGTAACTACTACTTATATTACAACTTATCATAAACTTAAAGGGCCGATACGCCAATTTTTTTTTTTAATTTTAGAATTTTTTCAGGAATCGAGGGTTATTTAATTCAATAAGTATAAACGGTTAATTACTCCGATATTATGTGGTTGACGTTGTTCAAGATAGAGGAAATTATTAATATAGCGATACAAACTTTCACACTAACGATATATTGAATACTAGTAGCAAAATAAAGTCCTTGAAAGAATGACACATGCTTCAGAAATAATTTATTTAGTGAATATTATCAGCGTTAAGGAAAGAGTCGACCTCTTGCGGCGATTGTCGGCAACTTGGAAAACGTGACCCCTTTGCCTTTGTCACTTGACGTGACACTTAAGCGTGAATTCGACATGTATAGGTATAATTGTATATGTGCGTATCTTATATATTATCTCGATGTATCCCTTGTCGAGCTGTCAGTTGAGTTTTCTGTTAAAGTTAAATCCGTAATGCTGTGTGGTATGTACATACTTTATAATATAACGTTATTAGTAAAAATAAATATTAAATGTACATTAAAATGTTAGTAAGAATACGATACAGTTCGAGTATAGTGTGTATATATGGCACATGCACACAAAGGTGAAATTTACGTAAAAGATGGCCAATATTATTTGAATGGTAAAAACGTCTCTTTATTACTTTAATTAGTCTGAAATAATACTTTAAATGTTTATTTTGAAAAATGAAGTTTTTATTGATAATATATTGATAACATATTTATAGGAAAAAAAAATATAAAAATTTTAAAACATGAAAGGATAGAATTTAAATTGTTTTTGTGGTAGTTTTCTGAGACTTGTAATGTAAGGATATATAATAAGATATAAAAATTAGATGAAATAAATCTTATATATAGTTTGTTTCCTGGAAAATTTTCGGGTAAAGTATTCGCTATATTTTATAATATCTTGTTCTCACTTTCGTAGGCCTTTCTTGATAAATAGCCTACACCCTATAGAACAGCCATTCCCAAAGTGGGCGATAACGCCCCCTTGTGGGCGCTGCAGGCCTAAAGGGGGGCGGTAAGAGACCCAGAAAAAAAATGGGGGCGTTGTATAGAGGCCTGGGGGGTGATTTGTAATTTCATTTAGCTAGGACTTAGCTTAGACAACGACTGCATGAGCTCTCGACTCAGTAGACAAAATAAGTTTGGGAACCAGTGCTATAGAAGGTCCTACATTCTTCATTATGATATTTCCATGAATTAATATTCTATGAATCGTAGTCGGCATATTACACCATTTCAAAGAGATTACTACCGTTTTCAAAGCATATCTATATGGAAAATTTTCCTCATTTATTGCTAACCAACTAGATTTTCGTCAAAATTATTCACAGTCAACATATCGAATTTTTGCTGAAGCCAGTTATTACTGCAGTAGTTTTGCATAACTGAAAAATCGTCGCGCCGCATATTCCGTTTAGATGCAGGTAAACATGTGCAGAGTACAAATGTTCAGACGCAGGGCAAGTCATCATTAAGTATCATAAGAAAGCTACTGAAATGTACTGTTAGTTCCACATTAATTTTAATAAGTTACCCACAAGTGATATTATGTAACATTTTAGTAACAAGAAAGAGGGTAGAATGGATTTCCTGCGTGTAGTGGGGCTGCATAAAAGCCTGATTTTGGTCTTGTAAGAGTTCAGTTGTTGAGAAGCCGTCGAATAGTCAAGTACATAATAGTTGTGATGAAGAATTGATAACGTGTTCAAAGTGATCAGTGCTCCCGTTACATTTCATATTTAACAGTACTTTTCAAATATGCAAACAAAACGCGTTGATTGCGGTTGAGTATGAATTTTTTTAATAGGAGAATAAAAATTAATTGATAAAATGTAATCTTTTGTTTAAAACAATGTGTGTACATAATCATATGTATTAAAAATGTTTTACTTATTAATTTTGAAAGACATATACCTACCTAATGGTGTGAAATCCATAATAATTCAATGCTAATATTCACTACAACAAAAAGTGACACTTGATTTAAACAATTATTCAATACAGTAGCCAAATTACTCAAGTAAATCGCTATCTTTTTCGAATATGCAGGTAATGTAATAAAAAGTGCCAGACGTTTTACTTAATACCAATAGGTGCCGCCATATGTCTCGTTGGAGCAATTTCATTTTTATCAATATTGGCCAGCTTTTCGGCAAATTTAATCTGTGTGATGCAGCAGAAGTTCTGTAGTTTTACTCAAGTTTCATAATTCAAAGTTGCCATGCGCATAAATATGAGACACGTGACAATATAACTGTTTCGGAATTTGAAAATGCGTGTTAGATTCACATTATAATTTAAGGAACGTTAGTGCTATTTAAAATTTTATAAATTAGGAATATTTATATACGAGAAATATAAAGGCCGCCACTTGTGTGTAATAAAGTGTATATGTTTTGCGTTTACAATTTATTTCTACAACTGACGTGAACATTGCTAGCCTATAGTAATAACAAGTAATATTTGTAATCGCGTTGTCGAATAGGCCTCTAACGATTTTGATGAAATTTGCTATATGGGAGTTCGCGGTGGTGAAATATTGATCTTACTAGGGCTTTATTTTAGTAGAATTAGTTTTCTTCGTGTTTTCACACACTTAAAATGTGAAACCTTGCCCGCGAAATGTGATTGGTAATTTTGCAACACAGTTTACCTTCTACATATTACAGTGGCTAGAACGTTGATCTACAACATCGATTTGCGCGGGTTCAAATCCTCCAATGTGGTCAGACTTTGGTTTTTTTTTTACATAAAATCGAACCTGAAAGACACCGAGTAAAAGCTCTGTCACCAAGGTACAATGTATAAACTGAGTTACAATATTTTAATGCATTTTTAAACTGAAAGCTTTGCATGCACACACCAGAATAGCTGATTAACTTTAAGCCTTTTCCAAAAAGTCAACTAAGACGCGATTATTTAAAAAAAATTGAGGATTATCTGTATCCCCTATTCGGTACATTGCTTAAACATTTTATAAAAATCTTAAAATTTATTGCACTTTGACCTTATTTTGTAAACCGAAATTACAAATATGCTCGTAGCTTTGCGCGTGTTATTGTCAAATACTTTGTTTACATAATGTACGACGAAGGTCTGAATATGGAGGTCGGGGCGGCACGCGATGCTTGTAGCGAGTCGCGGCAGTCACGCGAACCCATGCGCGCCGCACGGACCGCTACGCCGCGCTACGCTGGCGCTACGTGCTACGTAATGTTGTATCTTGCCCTGTTCGCTTTATTCGCCACCGTCCAAGGACGAGCGGTAAGAATGACTTCAGTTTTCTATTCTTGTGCTGTTTACCTTTGTCGTAATATTCCATTTGTTGGATTTAAATAATTGGTGCTAAATTGTATTTTACAAGAATTTTGTAAATCTTTTCAGTATTTTATTTTATTTTCCGTTATTAGTTTTTTGTTTCACGAGAAAAACTTTTAAAATAAAAACAGAAAACCAGTTGTCAGTTTTAAATAAACTAAGCATTATTTTGTATTGGTTTATTTTAAATTATGTCATGTTAAATTACTCATTTATGTTATGTAATAATGTTATAAGTATACGAGTAAAGATTCATAATAAAGTTTTTTTAATACTAAAGAATTTAGAAAAATAAATAATGAAATGACTATATCACAGATTAATTACTTTACTAACGTAAATCTATATCATAAATATTATTTAATATCACAAAGTGATAAAGAAGTGTTATTAACAGTCGTTTTTCTGTTTGTATTGTATTATAATAATAAAAATACTAGTAATTTTAAACATCGAGTATAATTCACATAATTGATGCGTGTACGAAATTATAGATTTATGACTTTATTTGTTGTCATATCTCACTTTATCGTAGTTTTGTTTACTTGTACAGCACTATTTCTGTAAACAAGTTATTGAAGCGTATTAAAATAACGATTGCTTACTTGCGAAGTGTTTTTGTTGTTGAAATAGATTACCCAGTTACCTACAGAAATTCCATTTTCGTTTTAAAAAATATTATTCGACAGTTTCGCTTACGTACATATTTTTAAACCCATTTATTTAATTGGTATGACTGGAGTTTTTCAAAAGCGTTTTTTTTTATGCCCCGGGACTAAACTCAAAATAAAAAGTTCATTAAGTCGTGCAGTCGCCCGTGATGTCGTGTGAACTGTGAACAAATAAACTATATTCAATCTTTGCATATAATTTATATTGTATTAATGTATTTTGTTTTGTACCAATTAGCGTACCTAAAAATATTCATACAATTAAAAAATTCTACGTTTAGTTAATTCAATACAGTTAGTACTACTTTGTTACTAGGATTTTTTTTTCAATTTCGGATAATCGACTATTTCAATAGATAGGTACATTCCACGTCTGTTTACTCATACTTTAATTTGCAAGTTATGTGTAATTTAAACCCGTATTATAAAAATTAACGGCTTAGTAGTTTGTGAAATGCACAGTTTTAAGTGTTTCTGAAGATACATCAGGAAAGACTGAAATTTAGTCTCCGCTTAAAAATCTGGTTGCTGTTAAACGTTTCGCCATGATTCATTTAAACAAAATCAGTTGCTTCGTTTGAAGTTCACGTAATAATGTTTATTTCATATTTATGTGTAACTAAATAAGCAAAAATTAATTAAATACGTTTCAATACATTGCACGTCATATAAACGATGCGAGTTCTAAATGAAGAAAATTAATAGTCGAATGTTGTATACGTTATTTAAAAAAAAACGAACCAAGATAAGAAAATAAATAGTCTTTCGTCAAGAAATGAAAATCTCGTTTTTACTTTTAAAAGTAATTTTGATTTATCAATTCACTGTTTTTATTATTCGAAACCTTAGCTATACTTTAGCCATGTACAATATTTCTTTCAAAAGTACTCATGTACTGTTACAATACTTGACGTAGGCAGTTACATAATTTAACTGATAAATACTTATTAGTTACAACTTCTTCGACTGTGTCTCACATAAGCAACTACTCAAATTAAACCGTTCATTAAATGGTACATTCACGCATGTACCATCCCATATTAACTCTGCGTTTGTTCCTCGGCGCCTCGGGGGGTTAATTTCAACAGCCGTATTGCTCCACATATGCCTAATTACTTTCGAGCGCTCTAACATAACCGACAGTCCTAAGTGCCATCTGAACTATACTAAGCTGATACCTACAGAGATGACATTTAAAATCAAATGTAGATACCAGGATCAATATGATAGTTGGTGCACATGACATCACAGCAGAGTATTTTTTCAATTCAAAGCTATTGACGAGAGGTGTACTGAATAGTTTTCAATATACACCAGTTTTAGAACTTTTATTTTTCTTATAAATTATGCGCATCACTGGCATCAATCTCAATCTATACAGCGGACATATATTCTTTTCTAAAAAACCAACCTATTCAGTTTTTCTAAATAAGCTAAGTTTATTTCTCTAATATTATCTAATTGGGCTTCGAGCCCGGGTCGTTTACGTAATATCTTGGTTAATCCATCGCGCTATATATACTTAGTCGAAAAATTATACAATGGACTTTGGAAGACAATGCCATTCGTGAACTTCATAAGCAGTGTCATCAATGAATTGATTATCTACAAATGCGTTTCATATAAACTGTGTATAAATATATCAGCAAAACAAACTGAGATAAAAATTGCACATCAACTAATTAACAACTCTGTGTAAATGAATTGCAAAAGATTTTTATTTGGCGCTATATTATTTAGGGATTTTTAATTACAGAATCTTTTTGAACTTCTAAATATCTATAAGTTCCAAAAAAAGGTCGTGACGTCTAAAGATGTTGTTTATCAGATTCTTTAAATAAAAGTATATAAGAATGAAAGATTTCAAATATACAGTCGTTTTTGCATATCTCGCTAATATTATAGTTATGGTGCAAGTATAATGTTTTAAATATTGAGTTTTGGTAGTAACATTAACATTTTAAAAATGAAGACACATTATGACTCGGTAAGTACTCTCTAGTATCTAGATATTCACACCCATTAAATGATCTCAAACTAAATAGTCTATATTATGCTACCTTAATGAGCATTAATTTATGCTCTAAGTATGCTATATAACGAACTGGGGGGAGTTGCCAGTAACATTCAGACTTTAAACTAATTTAGAAAACTTTAATTGACATTGACATGGCTGAGGTTTGTATCTGGAACTCTTGGTATAATTTTCAAACGTGTCAGCTGTAAGATTTTATTACGAAATTACGAATTATACGAAATAATTGAACAGAAAATACGTAAATTTATGAACTCACTAAACATCAAAGATAAACACTACAACGAGCAAAATAAATAACATACGCTTTGTTGTATAAACGAATTTACATAGAAGCAAACAGTAATATTAACAATTAAATCCATATCAGCGATCAGAACACGTAAACAACGAAGTACAATTGTTTGAATTTCTAAGTTAAACGGAGGACTCCAGAATTCAGCTTGTTAATTAACTTATCAGAGCAGTTTGTTTCAACTTTCCTTCCTTTGCTACATGGAGTGAAACTACAACTGAATACCAATTATAACTTGCTTTAAGCGATTCGACACTCGTTTCAAACAAACTAAGAATATTAATTTAGCCGCTATACAAGAAGCATTATTAAACAACACCGAATCCTGAAACTCAGTGTAATTTAATAGTCAACTTGTGTTTCGTCCAGAGCAAGGGTCATAAGATCGTAATCAAATGAGACTCAAAGTTTGTGAATGACGCAAGCAGGAAATTAAGTTCATCCTCACAAAGGCCTGATAAAACTGAATATCTACAGCAAGACAATCCAAACTTTTATTAAAATTGCCTCCAAACCAGCGCACCTCATTAGACAAGGGCGCCAGCGCATTTTACATGAGATGTTATTTTATGTACGAGTTTAAAAAGATAATTTTTTAATAATATATGAATGTAGTGTAGTAAAAATAGTAATATTTCCGAATACTACTTCAGTGTCAACAAATGCAACCGTATATTATGAATCGCCAACAGTTTAAAAACCAGTTAAAATTTTTCAACTAATATTATATTTAATTTGCTGACAGGCTGACAGCGTTACTTCCTACAAACAGCACAAAAATTAAATTACTGGTGATGTCATTAAACATGATTGAACTTAGTATAATTCGTACAGTCTGTATAACCACAGATAAAATATAAAATATTTTGTTTGCAGGTGAACATCAGCAACACATGGGTGCTACCAGAGGAGGGCTTTCCTGTATTCTACCGCTACTTCAGGGACCGTATCTCTTGGTATGAGGCTGACGCAGTGTGCCAGTTTCACCATGCTAATCTCGTTACAGGTAGAGTACTGTATGTTAGACAGCTCATAATAAAGAAATATTCTATGAAATTTGTGACATTTTACTAATTAATGCGATTACTAGTATAGTGAATAGTGAAGTTTCATTTTTCTTATATTACAAGTGCATGTGATGCGACTTCACTGCATTTAGTATGCCACCATACATAGAATTTCATGTATTACAAGTATGTGATGTGACTACACTACATTCACTTTGAAATTGAACATAGAATTTGTAGAATAGGTTGCATTGTACGTACATGCTGCACACACTGCACAAAGATTGTTCGCGTATTCAGTGTGACCTATGTAAATTAAAAAAAATATGACGGAATATTTACTAGTCAACGACATATTTATTATTACACCGAAAACGTAAGTAGTATAATGGAAAGGAAAGAAAACTTTGTTTAAGCAACAATGAGAGAATAAATAAGTATGAAAAAAGTTGGGACAGCTTTTACAACTCAGTTATTTTCATTAAAATCGTGATTATTTCTATACGAAGTACTAACCTCATAATAATGAAAAAATTTAAATAATGAAAAAAGGGCTTTTGACACTGAAAAGTTTACTTAATGACGGAAAAAAGGCAATTTTTTTAATAATAAATTTTAGTTTATATATATATATATAATACTTGTCTATCAACAAGTATTAGTTTAGTTATTAGTATCAGCTATATTTTTGTTTTCACAATAAACTATAATTTTAACCCTGGGATCTGGTTCGAATGGAATAAATACTCGTATATACATCTCTTCGTGAAATAGGTAAATCATAGAGGCAACCCATAAGAAAGAATTTTGTAAGATTACTTTAACTCTACAAAATCCATCGTTGAATAGTGCAATTAGGATATTAAAACAAATAGACTTTCATATGTGTGGTATTAGAATCTTATATAATTCCCAAATGAGAATCATGTATACGTTTGTTGCAACAATAAGATACAGACTTTTCAACCTATTGTTTTAGTAGGAAGCCAGTACGGTTACGTACGAACAGTGAGGTACATTTCAATATTCCCCGAGGCCGTTAGGCCTAATCGACGGCAATCCAACCAAGACCTCCATTACCGCTGATGGCGTACTCGACCCCTGCTCCTTGCGAGATAGCAGCATATCACAAATGAATATATCTGTCGATAACGAAACACAAATAGCTACCTTGGTTTTATACATCGCGTACTAGTTATTCTTTCATAACAAAGTATTTTTACAAATATTGGTAGTTAAGTGTCTCCTGTTTTATACAAGGGGACATTTGTGATGTTCATCGTGATATCGTTACAGATTCGATAACAAGTAACTACCCGGAATCATTAGCCAGTAATACTTTTTATACGTACAATATTTTCATTTTGACTTCTTTGCTCGCAGAACAATAAGCATGAATTCGTGTTCCTTATTCAAATTCATATCTGCCCTCTGTGAGTCTTTAAGAGAAAAGAACTATTTTGATCGCACTTATCAAAGAACCAATCTATTTCGAACAGATAGAAAGGAAAAGATATTTTCTTGTTTACAATAATGTGCAAAATCATTTAAGATAAAATATTGTTTCTGGAAACATCATTATTTAATTGCCGTTTTCTTCTCGATAATCTTCACTTCTAATAATTTTCAAACAGCGCTCTTTGCTTAAAGGTAAAATATTTCAGGTTTCAGAAATAAGTTAACTTTTATGAACATCATCTTTCGATCACGTTTCGACCCATACGAATATGAATGATTTGCCATTTTGCGTACTGTTCAATAAGTTTCTTAAACATTTGACAAACTTGGAAAAAAATTAACGTACCGTTGCACCTCATTACACTTATCTATACAAAGAAATCGTAATATGTATGTTGTCGCAAAACTCCATATCAAACGGGGAACGGAGGACTGCCCGGTTTCTAAGAGTCCAACAAAATACACACAGTTTATGAGTTATGAGTATTTCATTGTGTTATAGTCCTGTCTTCAAGACACTGGTCCTTCTAACTGCACTATAACTCGTTTTTTAGGCGCACTTATATTTTATTTATTTATCTTGAAATAAAAGATTTTGTTTTCTTGAACTGTACTATATTTCTCAGATCTTGAATTGTACTATATATAGTAGTAATAGGTTATAATTTATAAAGATATTGTGTGTTTTTGAACTTCGCGCGAAAGAAGTCGCGGGCAAAAGCTAGTTCTAAATATAATTTGAATTCTATTTTTCTTTTCTTATTATTACAAATTTTGGAACTAAATTTTAACAAAACCATTTTCGAACACATTCAGCATCGTGAAAGTAGCTTGAATCGTAAAATAAATAACTCGAATATAATATAATAATACAACATAATAAACTCAAAAACTATGTGGCATATAATTTTTCCTCTGAACCCTTTTAAACTGCCATATCCTCTGTTTCCGTTTCGACATTGAGTTTTGATTTCGAAACCCACAATTTTAATCATGAGTACACTAAAATTAAATTGGCTTTAACTTTGTTATTTCATAGTTCTATGGCGGAACTAAATAATGTAAATATGCTACCTGAACATAAGTAACATACATCAGTTTAAAGTGAGAAAAAAAGAAAAAGAAATATTTGCTAAAATATATAAAATATCTCTTTACATTATATAGATATGCATATGCTGACGTTTTATTAACATAACCCAATGTTTTCTCTGACATATTTTAACATTTGAGATAAATCTAAAATTCTAATCTCTATTGTTACTTATGTCATTTTCAATATATATTTGTACAAAAGTTTTGGTCAAATATCATTATGTTCCTATAAGTAGAAAAACGATTTTGTCATAACTGGTAATAGAGGCAGACCCCGAAATCGTTCGGGACTGATTCCTGCTTCGATTATATTCCGACCCTTCAAGTTATGGCTGTACTTCAACATCAGCCGCATAAATGAATACGATACTTATTTCGGCCTAATTTAGCAGACATCAATATCCAATGTAATAAGTGTTTCATATTATTTACTATAAAATAATATTTTACGACTATTGTATTTAGCATATACAATAATACAATGACTTCTGTACTAACGGTGGTTAAGACAATAAAGAAATTGAAATAATCCAGGTTCAGTTTTCGCTAGAAGTTAAATTAACCGCAAATTGAATAATCCGAAAATAGTACTTTAGAATACCACTGCTGGCCCCGCGTAATATTCTATTGGAAGGCGTAAAAGAACATTATGAACTAAAGATAGATGGCTATGCGACTGTATTTTTGAAATAAGTTTTGGAAACTATATACATATACAGTCCAAGCTCCGATCAAATCTGCTTTAAATCATGGCTGGGTCCTATCAATTCCAGGAAAACTTGCAAGAACGATTCGTTGCCGTGGATACCACTAAAAACATTAACGAGCGGCTCGAAAATATGACGAGAATCCTTAAGGAAGGGTATTAAAAATTCTGTGCTTCGCAGCGTAAGGATCGCCAGTCCGAGCTTTTAGAGGAGACTTTTGTAAGAGTCTCCTCTAATATCTGTCTTTGTAGACAGAGACGATATCGTCAGCGATTTATAGAAAATATCGTATAATAGCAGAGTTGCTACAAGAACTGCAACGGAGTCTGAGTTGACGCCACTCAACTCATGGAGACCAACGAAGCAGCTCTGCTGTTTATATTTGATAAGAATCACAGTAGGAATACCAAAAATGTTGAAAATATAACAATGCTTGTCCACTCCTTGTCTCTTCCGACAAAGACTTTGTCACGTCATCGCGGTTTTCAAAAGATGTCGTTGAACAAATCCTTTCAAACACACTACTTCACTTGTAACGTAAAACTTAAATTAGAAACAGTAATCGTGACAGTTATTTGGAGCTTATTTACGCCTGCGATAGTGTCGATACTTATTGTTCTTAACGTGTATTAATAACGAAGAATATAATAATATGATATATAGAAATTGATGGTGTAACTGTAAATATTTACTGGAGTAGGCAACTTACATACATACATTTATAAAAAGATATAAATATTATAGTATAGCCATGGAACCATGGGGCGGGTCGGCACTATTTTAAAATTGTTTATGTTTCTTCACGGACATCGGATGAATTTTGAAGAGTTCTCTAACTTCGCTTACATTATTCAAGGATCTGCTTAACGTTTTGGCCTTTCAGTTCGAACTCTTACGTAAATTGCCACTTCAACTTTGAATATTAAGGTCTCAAGCCAACTTCGGGTTTTTCAAACTTTTATTGAGTGTTTTGATTGACGGAACTTATTTATGTAGGTACAATTAATTTTGGTTTGCAGATTAATTTGTGAAGGGATCACCTCCTTCTCTCGGTTTTGGAGCTGTAAATACATATACCGCAGTCATTACATGTAGGTAGTTACATGTTGATTAAACTGTTGTCTATTGCTTTGAAAACAGTGCATTGTATTACCTAAATGAAAAAGTATTTGGTATTACCTAAATGAAAAAGTTACGGCATAGAAAGAAAATTCTAGTACCTATGTGTACTGGACTCTATACGCATTACACAACTCTATATCGCATCTTTAGTATGACAAAATTCAATATTTTTGAAAATACTACTTGAAATAAGACTGGCCCCCTGGCGCGGCGACAGAACATCAGCCTTCCGAGCAGGGGCTCCGGGTTCTTATTATACATTTTAAAACTTATTTAATGTAAGTTATACTTACACTCTTATTCGTATATTAGAATATACCTAACAGTACCTATAAGAGTTGCAGTTAGACAGCTAACACCCTTAAATCCTACTAAAATTATAATTGCGAGTTTGTGAGGATGTATGAATGTTTGTTACTCTTTCACGCAAAAACTACCAATGGATTTTAATGAAACTTTACAATTATATAGCTCATACATCAGAATAACGTATAGGCTATAATTTATAAAGATATTGTGTGTTTGTTAACTTCGCGCGAACGAAGTCGCGGGCAAAAGCTAGTTGTATAATATACATTTGAACCTAAATACGAAGATATGTAGTCACACGTACACACGAGTCTATTACAATAATGCATTTATTAACTCTTAATTTTACCAGTATTTCATCATACATCTGAGTAATTTTGAATAAGTTCTTACATTGTGCTAAGTCTACCACTACTGTAAACCTCCGTCAAACAAAGACGAAGAGATAAACTCCAAAAACATTTAGTATTTACAAACCATCCTCAACAAAAAAAATATAAGGACTTTTATCAAGAATTGATAATCTTTTTGCATAGTATTTGTAATGTATAAATAAATAATTGTACTTAAATTTCTTAAAACCATGAAACGACTTTGATGTATTTCATGTGGTATAAATTTAATGTATGGTAACACTATATTTGAAAAGTGTCTATTACAGGAAGTACAGCCATGCTATGTTGCATAGACTCTGGTGTTACTTGGCGGAAATTCATTTTTTTACATAACACTAAAAATATATATTTGCAAGCGATAATGCAATGTAAGACTCACAAGATTTTTTCTTTTCCATGGTAATAACAACATTAATGAAGTCGGTTAATAAGCCTTACATTTCGTTGAGTAGTTTTACAATAAACCAATATACAATTCAAGTAAAGAGAGATTTAGTAGTTGGTATTAGTTGATAAAATTTTTACTGAAAAAACTTAACACGGCTGTGATGAATTTTTGTAATTTTTAGCTATCTGAAATTCCAAAACTACTAATCAACACGTGTTTCATCGATTAACGAAGCAATTTCGGGTTGAAATATTGTGGTATTACATTGCATTATCGCTTGCAAAACTGTTATATAAAAAGATTTGGTTATATTAAAGTTTTTATAATAAATTGTTTTCCTGAAGTACCTAACTTTAGAAAATGTGACCTACGTATTGACAAAAAAAGAATTTTCACAAATAATGAACGTTCGTTAGCGCGCGTAGTATTAAATTACCTGCGAGTAACGATCATACGTGAGGTCAAAAGGCAAAAAAAGCTTTCACAATTACGTGTCTAATAACACAATGTCGTAAGTAAAGTTACAAATGTGTACTTATTTTACTTCTTTAGTAAATATTATGTAAACAGGATAAGAAAGGTGTTGAGGTTACTTTAGATAACGTATATATTTATTATTATTACCATAGCCCCCTCATGACTATCGTAAGAGTTTTAGTGGGTACGAGACCCACATAACTTTAGCTCGGGCGGCACAGTATCTTTTGAAGATTTCTACCGCGATACCCAAAATATAGAAGAAAATATACAACATTAAAGGTATTTATTGGTTATTGTTCGCGAAACAAGACTTTGCAGTAATTAAAAGCAATGGCATTAGTAGAGAATTATTTTACATATATACATATCTTCACGCTGTATTCCTAACGGGGTAGTCAGAGAGGACGGAGCGCCAAGCTTCGCGGTCGTTACTTGCTTCTTTCGCCTCTTCTTCTTTATGTGGGTGCTTTTGACATTTTCGTCAGCTAACACTCTGGCTATTTGATCTTCGTAAATCAACTTTGGTCTTTCTCGGCTTCTGCTACCACCCACTTTCGCTCTGTAGATTTTCTTTGTCGGTCTTTCATCGCTCATGCTTTCTATGTGCCCGGACCGTCTCAACATTCCTTACTTCATTTTTGCAATAACACTGTCGTGGAATCCTGTCATATTGCGTATCTCTTCATTGCTTATTTGTTTATAACATCATTGTTATTTGTCCACAAGGGTAGTACATATTACTAAGAGATCGCATTTCTACTGCATTTATCTTTCATTCAATTGCATATCTAGGCCTCGCTACTGTACAATAAATTTAGAACCAACATCGCATTCTGGATGGCCATTTTGGGTAAGTTAGATATGTTCACACTGCCCACTAATGCGGACAGAGATTTATCTTACAGTTTATCATAATCTCGTAAACTAAAATTATCTATAATGAAATTCAGACTGATTCATTGAGTCACTAGTCGATATCAGCCACTGAAACAGTGTAGTGTTATGAGAGGCGTATCACGTCCGCGTCCCGGCCCGCGATCATGTTTGGGGTGGAGTTACGGCCGCTCCCGACGCACCCTATGTGACTTGAATTTAGAATGTAAAGAAGTCGATTTCCTATTATATCTCAGTCGTTAACAGTCAAACGTTAAACTTTGTTGATGTATAGATTGACAATAATACTCCTTATTCAAGGAAACTTATTACAATTTTAGAAATCAAATCTATTGTCGAGTACAAAAAAATACCAACGGTTCCGTATCACCATACAATGTACTTGTGTTATATATTTACCAAAAAAAAATATAATAAACTTTACTTTGCAATTGAAAGACACGTTTTCTCATATTCTTTAGCTGAAATGTAAGTTTGTTATGACAACAAAGTATTATATCACATCATGTTTTTTTATCACACTGTTGTTATTTTGCAATTTTTGTATTTTAACTTTTATTGTGTTGCGAGACCTTGTTTCTTACCAAGTTTCATGACTATAGGTCAACGGGAAGTACTCTATAGGCATTTGTTTGAGTACATAAATGACCGTATCTTTTGATTGCGTTGGGTTAGAAGATTGAATATTTTACACATCCAAGAAACCATAGATTTCAGTGTTTGATATAAATTTCAACCCGATATCTTTACGCATTCTTGAGAAACATGGTCTTAACTGGTTGGACAGACACGGACACGGACACACGGGCAACAAAATGATCTTATGAGGGTCCCATTTCTCCTTTTGAGATACAGAACCCTAAAATTGACTGCGAGACTTTTAAAAATTAAGTAAGGCATGCTATTTTTAGTGTTATTTTCTTACAAACGAGAGAAATTCTTTTAGTCATACCGTTGTCAATGTCATTAATCTACAAGTTTGATTATAATTTTTTTAAGACCAGTACCCCTATTATGAGTTGTCGTAGTAAACCTACCTGACGTAACTAATGAAGTAATTGTAATTTATACTCAATAAAAGACGTCACGCTTATGGTAAAGTGTAACAACTCTATTATGAATATTTAAAACGTAACTATGACGGGATAAGTTAATACGTGAGTAAGTATTACTTTGAACGCGTTATGTTGTCGTCTTGACTGCTGTTTTATTTCTTTCTAACTACGTGAAAAAGACAAGGATAAGAAATAGGACAATAGTGTTCTATAATCGAGCAAAAATCGGAAGTATATAAAAGTAAGGTGAACTCCATAGAACTTTCGCTTTTTTAAATATTAATGGTTATTTGTCTTGCCACCGCTGTTTTTCTGTCAATTTCAATTGTCATAGTAATATTACATTCTCTGATATTTGGTCTTCGATCACAAATAAAAAACTTGGTATATGTTTTACATAACGTAGTGATTACTTACTCAGTGTTTTACATATTATTCCTTCTTCTAGATATGCCCGAAATCGAGTGAAAGACTCGAATCGACTCGTTATATTTTTTTAACATATAACGTCTTAAACATGTAATGTCTTTTTTATGAATATTTGTTATCTAATGTTACATTTGTTGCATTCAATAATAATTAAATATAAATGAATCCTAATAGGGGTACTAATTATTGTTATTATTGTAATTTATACTCAATAAAAACGTTTGAAAAAGTATATATTTTTATTTTCTAAATTTGTATGTCGTCTCAGTAAATCGCACAAATTATAAAACGCACTTTTAGATAGCCTATATAATTTGCGAAATTTGGTTTCGCTGTTCTTTACGAGTGCGTTATTTAATTCACGTAATTGTGCGTGAAATGCACTTAATGTATTGCGTTCGTCACTGCGTTCAGCCGCCTCAATCATGTTCCAAAATAGATAATCTCTAGCCGCCATTATGCATTGGATTTAAAAACAATTCCTTATAAAAATAAATAATTCTTACTATCTTTACATTGAGTTATCACCGTAAAAAATGGCGTGAATGCCGTAACTACATGGGTTAACGAAACATACTACAAAAACTGTCAACTACGTAACTCGTAATGCCAAATTGTATGGAAAACTTTGACACTGGTAATGTAGTTTACTATACTACAAATAGAACAGTAAACACAAGTAAACCATGACAACTCATAATCCCATTTTTAGTTTATGCTGTTACCGCCAGAGGCGCTGTATTAAATTTCATACTAATGAATTTAATATAGTCGCTAGCGAGTACAGTTTTGTAAACTCATGATAGAGATACAGAACACAGAAATGTATAAACAAATGCAGACTAAATAATTTAGACAAAGGGTTTACAGTGTATTAAAAAATGTTTTGAAATATTTCATGTCTAAAATCGTTCAAAAGTTTGCTTGTTGCTACAGACAAGACTTGGATAGTTTTTAATGAAAATTCTTTTGACAAAGATATAATAATTTCAATATTATCATACTAATAAAACTTATAATACCTACTCACCGCGCATCAAGCGTTTTTCATAAACTTCTAAGCTTCAGAGAATAAAGATATTAAACATTTTTCTGTTGTTAGTCTTGACTTCGTCTCCTTTAAAGAGACGACATGTACAGTATATATGCAGATATTTACGTATGTTAATGTCATATTATTTTGAATAAATATCGTTCCTTTATGGTAAATAATGTCTAAAATAAATTGTTTTTTTAAGATGTCATTTCTTAAGTCAGTGGTTCTCAAGCTGTGGTACGCGTACCCCTGGAGGTACACAAAAATTTTTAGGGGGTACGCGACCGGCCAACAAAAAAATTAAACGACCCTTTAAATAAATGAAAAAACTCCAATATTACTACAAATCTCCATATTGTGGCGGTGCTAACTGTACGTTGAAATTATGATAGCTTACCCGTTCGTTTCTCCTATAACAATAGCTGAGTGGGGATACGTAGGGACACGTTGACGTGCGCGCGCCACTAAGGCTTGGTGCTACTACATTGTTGGTACTACATTGTTAGATTTCTGGATCGGTATTGGGAAGGAATACAAAGAACTGTCAAGCACTGCTGTTAAATTTCTTGTTGGGTTTTCAACCACTTATTTAAGTGAAAAGGGTTTCTCAAGTTTAACCTATCTAAAAGTAAATCTAGAAACAAATTAAATGTTGAAGATGATTTAAGATTGTATTTAACTAAGTTAGAACCCAATTTTGATAAACTGTGCAAAGGGAAACAGGCTCACCCTTCTCACTAATCTCTTTGAAAGTAAGCGCTTTTTGTTTTTTAAATTTTGTGTGTGTTTGTTTTTAATGTAATAAAAATGTTTGTAAACAATATCTCTTTGTTTTTATTTAAACATGATGCGTAATTGAGTTTCAAAGGTTAAGGCTTTAAGATTTGTTTAATATTTTAGTTATAGTTTACTTAGTACCGGTAACCGAGGAGGGGTACCTAAAATGTTTTGTGAGTAAAAAGGGGTACAGTGTCTAAATAAGTTTGAGAAGCACTGTCTTAAGTGAAACATTTATTGGCGCGCCTTGGGGGTAAGAACCACTTGCTTGTTGTGACGGCAAACGCCATAGAGAGCGCCAGCGTGCAGCGTTTGTATGTGTGACACGCACACAATGACAATATTTTGAGCGAATATGGGCAATTATTGTAGCACCAGTTGTGGTCGCATGCGACGCAAACATGGGACCGCTTCCCTTTGTCTTTAAATCGTTGTTCACATCGTCACAAATACAAAAATGTGTAAATCGCTTTATCGAACTTATTATAATATCATTAGATACCTAAATAATTTTAGTTATTAGAATCGTTATCTTTCTTCATAATAACTACAAGAACTTAAATTTAACGAACATGAAAAAATTGTCTGTATACATTGTTTTTAATTATTTAATTTTTATACTATTAAATGAGACGCTCTCCGCGTCTCGCACTCAACGAACAGCTCTACGTCTCCAGCTGAAAGTAGGCAACTCCGTTACGGACGAGGCGGGAGTCAGTTTTCTTTTCTACATCTTCTCTGCCGCTGCTCTCCACTTCTTCTGCGTGCGTAGCGCGTATACTGCATGCTTTTTATTGGGTTTCTTTAATTGTAAATTATTTCATTAACAATCAGTTTCGATGTTTCACATCTGCCGGACGTCCCGTTACGGCCGCATTTTTTATTATTGTAGGTGTGGTTTGTTAAAGAACAAAAAACAGTTAACACAGTTACTGTAGTTTTTTATTGATTTAATGACAAATTAGATACTCAACATGCGGTTGTATTACTCAAGTAACGACTTGAGTACCTAGTTATTCATCTACTACATTTATTGTCGTATTTAAATAACTTCGAAGACCACAATCAATGCAAGTATTATTTATTATTCTTATGACATTACACAATTATAAACCCTTTTTCATCATCGTGTTTTTTACAGCTTACGCAGATCTTATTGTTCGGTACAGAACTCTTAAAATGGTGAGCGTTGATTCAATGAACTATATATTGTAGTTCAATCGGCGGTTAATCATTGATAAATAATATAACTGTTTATTTAATTAAAATGACGCTCAATGGAACGTAAATCATACGTTCAACGAAACACATTGGTCATGTCGTTCATGAAGATCGACTCATTGACGTTGTCAAAGTAGCTGAAAAATCAACCTATTGTTCAATTATGTGACGGTTCAAAATAAACGGTTGAGTTTCGTTGACGCTAAAAGCGACAATTATCCGCCCTTTATTCACAAATGAGGTGAGAAGGAAACGGGCTGTACTGGATCACGCGGGTTCGCGACGGGTTGTGGCCAACCTGCTGACACAGTTATCAAGCTGCATATTAGACTTCGACTTCCTTCCCTAATCTAATTCCTTCGATCTCTGAGCCTCATGGACTAGGTCGTTCACTTAGTTCACTCGTTTGCCAGCCAGTATTGAATGAACTACCTTACTGAACTAATGAAATCACAAAATCTCGTCTCAACTTTATAATTGATTCGATGAAATTTGAAATTCCTCGTTTATGTAGTGTTAGTTACAGGGGTGGACTAGCAATCTTGGCCGCTTAGTATCAGTCGCTCTAAATTTCTGTAAATTTTTTCACTGCGCGATCTTTTCGGCGAGCAGACACCCCGCTGCACGTATTTCAATTATCTTCAATATCTCTTATTATAAACTGTTCATTCGTGGCGATCTTGCTGTTTCCGCCACTGATACAGTGAAGGATGAAGAAGAGAGATACATTTGTGAAGCATAGTTGATTTTTTTTAAATACACGATTAATTCTCTTATGACATTTTAATAAGTTGATCAACGTACAACTGTCGTAAGGTGGCAGATGTTAGGAACTAACGAACAGTGTTTTTATAGGTTAATTTTGTTACCTGTGTTTACGCGAAAAATTAAAAACACTGTGGTGGTTATTTTAATAGAAGTAGGAAGTTGAGACAGAGAACTGATATCGAATTCATAGTCATCAGATATGTTTTTATATTTCATCTCTAACTTAAACAGTAGTAACTGCAATCCAATTAATAACACAAAAACTAAAACAATTTAAAATATTATTCATGTTTGCGCGCAGTAATTTCGACCTTAAAAAATAGTCACTATCACTACTGTGAGTTGTTGGATCGGTGGGGTTATTACGAAAATATTTGCAGACAACGACAGACACGCGATCACTGCGTGACCGCTGACTAATTGTAATAAAAAATTTGGTACGTGTATGACGATTGCGTGTCTATTGCGCCATGACCGTATAATGCACTTTTCGCTGTAGATTTAGGGCCACTATACAAATTACATTATACAAATTCTCGTTTTGACAACAGATATCGCGCGATATTTGACTGTCGCATGCTGACTGCAAGTTAAGTAATAAGCGCGCGGATCTATTATGCTCTTTCTTTAGGAGCTCCTCTTATGAACAATATACGGAGCTACGTTGAGGAGCGGAATTATTCGGTAGCTTACTATAAGGAAACGACTTAGGTCAGTCAGTCACGAATCACTGAATTCCATTGCCTATAAAGCCTTTGACCAGTTTTATCAGATTACTGTCATACACAATTTGTCTTTGCAGTTGTCATTGCCTTTGTTATTTCCTTATTAAAAAAAAACGGCACGGACCAATCAACCAGGAATAAAACAACCAGAATTTGGCACATCATCGAAATTCGACGCCCCTTAATGTAATGTAATGTAATGTAATGTGATGTATCAAACACCAAAGCATCACTATACGACAGGCACCTAAAAAAATATTATAATTTAGTTTCTCAGGTGTAGTTTATTATATTCTACACGTTTAACTCTACGAATTTGGTATTATTTCTAATACGCCTTTTCACAGAGGGATGAGTCGGAATCGTTAGGGTAGGTAATCGCCAAATAGCTGTGTCAGCACCCAGTGTGGCGAGTGGCAACGGATTAGTGAGCCACTTTGTTTTCAAAGGTGTTAGAGCTTGACCGTAAAAAGGTTTTGAAATAACATTCGAAAGATCAGATCGCATATTTACATATGTTTTTAAGTAATTTATGACGCAACAAGCTGTAATGCTTAGGCTTTTGTTATAAAATAATGAGATAATGCCTTAATATGAAAGTAATTAGGTTCCATAGGCTAAATGCCAAAAAACAAACTAGTTTCCAGTTGAAACCAGTGTATGAACGGAGTGTCGTTGTTTGTCTGTCCTTACATGGCTTTTTCTTGATATTATTTCCTAATTTTTGGGAAGCAAAGGAAACTATGCCTGTACAGCCATGTCTTCAGTGTTTATTATTCATATTACAATAGCACTTGTAGATGTCTGATGTAAATTCTTCATCTTACATAAAACAGCACTCATTTGATGTAAAACTTGTCGTATTTCCTTATCACTACGACCAAAACAGTCCTCTTCCAATGATAGTTTAAACTTTGCTATAGTCGGCCCGGGGAACCTTGATCCCTATGACACTGACAGTTATTCTGACGACACAACCTTTTAGTGGCGTCACCGTTACATTAGAATCGAATTGGAGGCGTCTAAAAATGACATTTATTAATTCTAGGTAGATATATGCCATTACAATGATATTCCGTTGGAATTATAACAATTCTTAACATTTACAAGAAATTATCTCAATCAGACTTTACGTTTACGTCCTGCAAAACTTACTTCGTTTGGAAGATATCGACTAGTGCTCGACTAGTAAAAGTATCGATAAAGAAATGTCGATAATGGAAACGAGTGTACAAAATACATTAACAGGTCTTTTCAGTGTCCGATTTATAATCATTTAAATGGCGGTTATCTTATTTTATGATAAAATATATAAATGACCTGGTTCCCATAACAAACGCGTGTTTACCGGGTAAAAAAATATGACACGAAAATGAAATGGGTGCATTTTTATTTTTGGAAAACTTTCGTTTTACTTACTTAATAACATAACATATCTTCACGCTGTATCCCCAATGGGGTAGTCAGAGAGGACGGAGCGCCAGGAGTCGTTGTCCTTACACATTTCTTTCGCTTCCTCAAAACTCATCATTCTCTTCACACATTTTCGCCTAGGTATGCGAGTGCTTTTCACATTTCCGTCTGCTAACACTCTGGCTATATGATCTTCATAAGTCAGCCTTGGTCTTCCTTGGCTTCTTTTACCACTCACTTTCGCTCTGTAAATTTTCTTTGTCAGTTTCATCACTCATTCTTTCCAAGTGCCCGAACCATCTAAGCATTCCTTTCTTCATTTTTACAATAACACTGTTGTGCAACCCTGTCATACTGCGTATCTCATCATTGCTTATCCTGTCCGCAAGCGTGACACCGCACATATTTCTGAGAGACCGCATCTCCACAGCATTTACCATCCTTTCACTCTATTTCGGGCATATCCAGGCCTCACTACCGTACAATAAAGTTGACACCAACACCGCATTGTGGATGGCCATTTTAGCAGTGTTAGATATATTCATACTACTCACTAATGCGGACAGAGCACCGTTCACTTTATTGCCAGCTGCTACCCGTCTCTCCGCATCCAACTCACATCTTCCATCCCTCGAAAACGCACTCCCCAGATACACAATTTCATTCACTTGTTCTAGACATTTTCCATTTACACAAATCACACATTTCGTTTGTACCGCTTCTCTTTCAAACACCAGAACCTTAGTTTTCTTCACATTCATTTTCAATCCTTTTACTTCACAATCTTCTTTCATACACGTGACTAGTGTCTGCAACTCTGCTTCTGATGGTGCTATTAGTACAGCATCGTCAGCGTACAATAGGCAGTTTACCTCTGTGTCATCACATCCCATACCACTCATATTACCTTTCAATCTCTGGAGGCAACTGTCCAAATACAGCACGAACAGCCAGGCAGACATCACGCAGCCCTGTCTGACACCAGAACAGACTTCAAACCAGGGCGACATGTCACCGTCTATCCTTACACAGGCTCTGTGGCCAGGATATAATGACCTCACAGCCTGCAGTAAGGAGCCCTCCACGCCATATTCAGGCAGAAGACTCCACAATTTCTTCCGCAATACTCTATCGAATGCTTTTTCTAGATCCACGAAAGCGCAGAAAACTTTCTGGCCAGAAACCTTCCCACGATAACGCGAAGCGAGAAAATCTGATCCATACAACCTCTACCGTTCCTGAAACCACCTTGCGCCTCCCACAAATATCTTTCTGGAACGCCTTTCATACGTTCAGTCAATACGTTAGTATAGACTTTACTCGCTAAGCTGACCAAGCTGATGGCCCTATAGCACGCACAGTCTAGATAGGAACCTTTCCCTTTATATATAGGTAATATGACTGCCGTGCACCAGTCCTCTGGAACCTCCCCCTTCTGCTAACAAAGGTTGCAGAGTGCACAGAAGGCATCCCAGACCCTAGGACCACCATACTTGATCATCTTAGCAGTCACCTCATCATTTCCCGCAGCCTTTCCACATTACAAACTTCTTATCACTTTCTCAATCTCTTTCATAATAATCCAGTCCCTGGTCCGAGTGTGGCAATTCATTAGAATCGCTCTCAGTATCAGAGACGGAGTCGCCACTCTCATACAGTTCTCCATAGTGTTCACTACATCGCTGCAGAACATCTTTTTTATTTAATAGCAGGCGGTTTTCTTTCGAACGCACTTTATTCATTCCGCAAGGTGCCGGACCACTTCGGTACTTTCTTCGGTACTTTTTTCTAAAATAATTTGGAATTTTCCTCGAAGTTGTTCGACATCTTGTTTTCGTCTAATACCCTACACCTTTCACGCTTCTCTTTCACTAGTGCCTTCGTTTCTGCTTTCTGCAGCTTATATCTTAGTCTTTCATCAAATTCTTCATACCACAGTCATTTTTATTAGTAAGGTAGTCCCGCCATGCTTTCTTCTTCTTTTGCACAGACACTTTCACCTCATCATCCCACCACACATCACGCTTTTTACCATTACCAATCTAATTCATTCCACACACTTCTTTCGCAGCCTCGATCGTGCTATCCCTAAGGTTCTGCCAATATTCTTCAACATCCTCGCTCATCACTTTCAATCTATCGTCAAGCTTACTGGATAATACCCTTTCATATTCATTCCTGGTGGTCGCATCTTGGAGTTTCCAGCTTTTAATGCGACAAACCGCTGCAGGCTTGGACACTACGCGATGTCACCATGCCGCAAACAGACCCCTTATTCTAGTTACCACTAGAAAGTGGTCCGTTCCCAGATCGGCTCCTCTGTGTGCTCTAGTGTCCATAACCTGCTTTTTAAGCCAGCTGTCCACCAGGAATAAATCAATCAAACTTCTTTCATCCCTCTTTTCCCACGTGTACTGATGAATCCTTTTGTGCTTAAATAAGGTATTAGCAACGAAAAGATCCTTTTCCATACACAGTCCTAACATAATCCTACTAGCATCATTCACTCTCTTATCTCCATACTTGCCTATGATAGACTCAAATCCTGTTCGAGCTGTCCCAACCCATCCATTCATGTCTCCACACACTATAATTCTCTCATTCTCCTCAACCGTCTCTAGAACTTCCCTAACATTCTCCCAAAACTGCTCTAGCTCGCCCAAGCCGTCAGAGGACACCAAAAAACTCAAATCATTACAACAACAATATAACAAACATAGCTGAATGCAAGTCACGCCTTTGCCTATAAAAAAGTTAAGTTACATCGACACGACCCATCACTAACATGAATTGTCATAGGGATCAAGGTTCCCCGGGCCGACTATAGAAGGAGTGAAAAAAGACTTCTTGGAAGAATGTGTAAACTTCAATTGCACATGTATTCATATAGCACATATAGGCGATCTTGGTAATTCTTTTCACTCGCACAGTACTTTAATGCACAACATACGTATCTACGTATGTTGTCCATTAAAGTACTACTTGCTACTATCAATTTTGTACTTTAAGGCCGCGTTTATTTGACCCGAATTCCTTCGCACCGATATAGTAGTTCCCAGAAATTCGAACGTTGTTGCTTAGTGAATAGAGTTTACATTCGCTTTTAAAAAATACACGAGAATGTCGACCTACCCCGCCAGTGTATTCTAATTAGGGTTGTCAAAATTTCTTCGACTGATTATAGTATTGAAAAAATTATAGAACATTTCAAGAAAATATAGTACTTTATGGAAAGAGTAAAAAATAGACAAAGACATATTTGTTACTTATTTATTTTTACAGAAATTATATTTTTTTGCACTTTTTGTATTTTTCACCCATTATTATGACCGTGTTACCGAAGCCACCTTTGTCTTGTAATAAGCTTTTGATTAAATTAATTTAAAAATTGAATGCGATAAAGCATAATATGCAGATATATGATTTAATTGAAATACAAAATAATTTAGCGTTAGGTTGGATAGTTCCTAGAGATTCGAAGGTTGATGCCTAGATAATAAGTGTTTAAATTCGCTTTTAATAAACACACGAGAATGTCAACCGCGCGGCGACCGCAAGAAAGTTTTCGCGTCATGTGTCTGCGCTGTAAAACTCCCAAAATCGCAAAAAATAGAAAATCTAATCCAAACGTCAATTTCATTCCTCCCGTAAAAGTCCCGTAATTATAGCTGACTTACTCCGCTATCTTAACACCTACTGAACCATTTGGTATATCGGAAACGGTTAACCCAAATCCAGAAATGGGAAATAAACATTAAATAATGAGTCAAAGTTAAATCAATTTATTCAAGTAAATCCAATTACGAGATATTTTTGAACGTCAAATCTACTTTAGTTCGGTTCAAAGACAAAAGCTGCCGTGCGATCCTCTAAAGCTAATTAGTCGAATTCGCTTCTGAATCCGCGATGAGATTGTCAACTGTGGACTGGTATTCTCTAGTCATACCATCATCATAATTATTTCAGAGAAGTTAAAATACACTAAGACGAAATATCGACTAAGATGTTTACTCTGCCCAATAAACTCGCATCTAAGATCACTTCACTTCGCTCCTAGAATGTTTGGTTTAGAGAATTCTATTTGAAGGCCATGTGAGTTCGAATGTGAAGTGGAGTGAATTGTCGAGCGAGTCTCGCTTGGGTGATTCGAGTTTTTACAGAATTGCATGGTTGGACACCGAGAAGAACCGACAAGAAACTCACTCAGATATAATTTTTTTAACATCATTTTACAAAAAGTTTATTAAAATACAATATTCAGAGAGCCAGTAAATGCATGTGAAAAGAAGATCATTTTCAGACTATTGTTTTATCTTCAACGAAATCGTTTATTTTATAGTATGATTGTCTAATCAACGTACGTTATGTAACTAATCTAAATCAATTTTCTGTTATTTGAGTAACTTCTTGAGGAACTTTGTTATAAAAACGAATGCAGTTACCCAAAAATGAAACGTCTGACTTATGTTATTTAAATTTTGGAATAACCAATTTATCACGACCTCAGGTTTCCATACCACCAATATCTCCTTTCTTTATAAACAGATCTATATTTTTCCTCGTATACATAATAATTACAAAGATGTAAAAGGACGGCGAGGTGAATATAACAATGTCTTTAAAACGATCTCTTAGTGATTCTCGTGCATTCATACTGTAGACGGCACGTATCGCTCTTTTTTGCACAATAGAAATGGAGTTAATATGTGCCGCTGATCCCCACAGCAAAAGGTTATAGGACATTAGGCTATGAAAATATGCAAAGCACACCAACCTAGCCGTATCCACATCCGTCAATTGCATAATGCGTCTAATGGCATATATCGCGGAACCGAGCTTACTAGCCAATGCTCCGATATGGTCTGCCTACTGCAATTTACTACCTACTGTTAAACCAAGAATACTGACAGACTTGATTAATTCTAATTGTATCCCACCCAGTTCTATTTTATCATGGGTTCTGGGTACATTAGAAAGGGAAAATTTAATACATTTGGTATTTCGTGAATTCAGTAGTAAAGTATTTACAGCGAACCATCTCGAGATGTCTGTTAGGATCCTGTTCACTCAGGTAATATCTAGGTCCTTTCTGTCCGGTTTAAATAACAATAAAGTGTCATCACCAAATAATACTATTTCGTATAAGTCTCTGAGCATAAATGAGAGGTAATGACCTCTCATGTAGACTAGAAAAAGGAAAGGTCCCAAATTGATCCTTGGGGAACGCCCATTTTTAATTTCGAACACACAAAACCCCATTCGCACTCACTTTTTGCTCCTGGCCAGACAATTACGAGACCACGAGATCGAGAGCGTTACCACGAATTGCATAGTATTACACCTTGCAAATTAAACACAAGATCGAGAGCATTTCCACGAATTACATAGTATTTAAGCTTGTAAATTAACACACTTAAAAGTCTTGGAAAGATCACAAAAAACACCAATGGCATCCTGGGATCCCTCCCAAGCCTGAAGTACAGTACACACCGCCCTCACGTGAACCTGTACTGTTGACCGTGAAACACCTCGTGAATGTTAAAATGTGCCAGCATTTGATTGAGTATTATTTTTTCGAATATTTAACTCAACGCTGGTAATACTGACACTGGGCGATAATTTGTTGGATTTAACATACAACCTGATTTAAATAATGGAATAATTTTACTGTGCTTGATTAAATTTGGAAATACCCCTCGATCAACACATTTATTAAATACCTATAAAATATAACTGACGAGATCTGAGGAAGCGCAAGAGGTAATTATATGGAGACTGTTATGTTTGGTCCGTCTTTTCAGTTTACCCTATTAGAAATGAAGCGTAAATATGTGTGTGTATTTATATAAATGAATAAAATACTGCAGACAATTACACCAACTGTGTGACCGAAAATAAATATAAGGTTTGTATTATGAGTACTACACAACGGTTCAGGAAAGCATCCAATAGCATCCAGATTAATAGATCAATTTAAGAAAGTTAGTTTTTTTTTGTTCCTTCGTTTGTTTCTCGACTTGGAAGGCTAGCAACTACAACTGCTTTAACGCGGCTTTGGTCCAGTAATACTATAAAAATATGAAAATAAAATAACCTCCGTGTGGTGAACTACGATATGGTGTTACGATTCATACGAAACTTATAACGATATGGTGAACTAACTGACTTAAATAAAATACCTTAGGTCCTATGCATACAGCAATCTTATTTTTGCAAGATCACGCGCGTGGTAAAACAGATTTATTAACGGCGTATGCGCCATACATATTTGCACAAAATTAAATATTTTAATGTTCGTGTAACTCTAGAATTTTTTTTGTCAGAAAATAATTCAGGAAAAACTTAGCTATAATTCTTGGTAAAAGAAGTATGTATATACGTAAGTAATTGTATTACTTACTATTTTAAATACATTTTAAAAATATCTACCATACATGAGCAGTTTTTGCAATATTTCCATTATAATATCCTTCATGATATCTATTATGTTTAATACTTTTAGCATTACAATGAATACTCTTAAATTTTTTTTATTTAAACGATTAACTGCAATTTCGAACTTATAAATATTACACTTATAAAAAATAAATAAAATACATTCGCTTTTTTAATATTTACATTGTTCGTTTTTCAAATAATAATCGACAGGCATTCGTGTATCAATTAAGTTGTAAGTAACTTACAAAATTTTGCCTAATCTTTTAAAACTTTTCCCTGTTGCATTTGTAGTGATTGTACGAATAGTTGTTTGGTTGTATAGAAATACAACCACCATAAATAAAATAGTTTAGTTAATTGGTATTAGTAGATAAAATAGATATACAATATACAATCATATTATGCTATAGAAAAATGATATTAATTGAAACCTAATAAGAACAGCTAGTATCGCACGTTCAAAGTTTCTGATGTTCACTATACGTAGTCACTAACTAACTTCTTGCCCTTCTTTTTTTGATATAATTTCCCTTGAGGGCCCAGTCCTATATTTTCCTTAGTTGGCGGGAATAACAAAGTTTATCTCTGCGCCAGCAATCTGCCTGAAACTCTTACGAGAAATGAAAGTTGATGAGTCGAATCGTGTTGGCTTCTTACAATATTAACTTTAATATAGGACACTGAAAGCGCGTCCATGTTGTGTAATTAGTGGCGCAAAGATGGTTTTATAAGTCTTTGACTTGATAGATTTCTGTACACATTGTAATGACTACGCTTACGTATTGTAACTACGCTTATGCTTATGCTTGAAATACTTCCATGGATATGTATTCTAATGCGTTACAGGCAACAAAAAAGCATTTTTTTGTGTTTATTAAAACATACCCATTGTATGTACTAATTTATTATACTACAAATCTATAGATTTCGATTATTATCGGTTACCTACTACTTACAATCCTTCGTCCTCTCTGACTACTCCGTTAGGGATACAGCGTTAATATATGTATGTATGTACCTATTACTTACCAAGTTGGGAATTTAAATTTAGTAACCCTTTTTATAAGCTATTTAAAAAAACTGTTAAAAAATTGTCTGATTGTTGAGAAGGTAGTTAACAAACACCATGTTCCATAACCAAGATAGTCCTTTCAGCAAGACTTAGTACCGGGTCATAAAGCTCGATCCACACAAGTTAGGCTGGAAAGGAACGTTTCTGACTTCATCAGAGCTGAAGACTGGCCGTCATCTAGTCCCGATCTTAATCCACTTGATTATAATTTATGGTCTCTTTTAGAGAGTATGGCATGCTCTAAACGCCATGATTATTTGGAGTCCCTAAAACATTCCATAAGATTGGCAGTGGCGAATTTTTCTATGGAGAAAGTGCGTGTTAATTGATAATTGTCCACAACGTTTAAAGGATGATATAAAGGCCAATGGAGATAATTTTGAATGAAATTCATATTTTGAAAATGCTGTTATATTAATGCATAAAGTAACGCACACTATAGTAATAAACGTTTTATGTAATATAAAAAAAACAATGTTTTCCTTGTAACAATATTTATGACAAGACTAGGTATACATATATATTTAATTATAAAAGAGATGTACGATTTCAAATGGTCCAAATTGAAACAATCGATAGAATGGCTCAAGGGCTATTCAATAAAAACCTTTTTGCGAATGTCAATAGCTTTCGAAATATTCGATTTTTATTACTTTTTCAGAAATTTTATAAAATTCACTAAAAAATTAGTTACAGTACTATTATATACATACATTTCTTCAAGCTGTATCCCCAACGGGGTAGTCAAAGAGGACGGAGCGCCAGGAGTCGCGGTCGTTACTTACCTCTTTCGCTTCCTCAAATCTCAACATTCTCCTCACACATCTTCGCCTAGGTAAGCGAGTGCTTTTGACATTTCCATTTCGTTGACAGTGCTGTTAATATAAATAAAATAACTTTTTATATGTACCTACGTCTATACTAGTAGTTATCTGGTATTACTCTTAATTTAAAAGATATGTACGTAATAACGTATTAGAGGAGTCATATTAGATAAAATAAGGCGTAAACTTCGAAATAATTCCGCGATCCATATTTTTCCTGTGTGATTTAAAATGGCCGACCAAGATATGTAATGTTTAAAAAATTATGATATATACTGATATATAACATATACATCTGATTTATATTAAACTATTATTTTTGAAGAGAAATAATGAACATTATTATACAGTTAATTTATTTGTATTTGAAACGTATAAAGTCAACTTTTAAGATGATAAAATAAAATACATTTCCGTAGCTTTTATTATACGATAGGAATAATATAATAAAAATGTATTAAAAATTTATCAAATAAACAACATGACTGTCAATTTTATATACACTTTTGACTTTTTAATTAACAGTTTTGCTTAACAAACATTAACACACATTGCGTAAAGAAACGTGATGTTATGCAGCCACGTGTCTAATGACTAACGTACTTTTTCGAGCTGAATCATAGCACTCTTCTACCATAGATCAAAGAAATTTAATAGATGGCTTTCTCTCTTCTCGGAATACCTATGTACCAAAAGTTACTGTAAGTCTTATTATTCATGTATTAGGTCAGCTTACATTGAAAGGTCCCCTGCTTATGATAACTATACTGAAAACATGCATATTATAACTAATTATCGGTTTTTTTATATCCCAATTGTAATTACATTAAAAAAATGATTGTAACGTATTTTCTTCAAGGTTCATGTCTTACCTACGCCCTCCATGCGTACAAAGTATTAAAAAAAATTTTTTTACTTAGAGTAATTTATTTACATTCAAATTTTCAAACTTTTTAGGTAAAAAAAAATGTTTAGTCCTCCTTGTTTAAAAAAAGTAAAAATATTACAACTATCATAAAAAATAATTATTTTAACTGAAAGAACACATCAAAAGCTTTTGACAACCTAAAAAACATCGATATAATGTTTCTAGACTTTATTATTGATAATTATAGTTAGAAGCTCAAAGTAAAATAATGCATTTTTCGAAAATTTACCAACTTTCTGCATTTTGTAAAATAAATTTTTCTAATTTTTTTCCCAAAACACATGTTCTAGATAATCCTTTTAAAGACCAGAATCATGTATTAGTTTACTTTTTTTGCCTATTTTGTTCAAGTTTCGTCAAATTTTATGAAATAATCGAAAAAATGTACGACACTTTACTTCAAGTTAATGTATGAAATGTTTAAAAGACTTAAACTGTGCTTAAACTAATATTTAAACACTGTAATACTTCAAAAAAGTTATCACTTTTAACACCCAATTGGTTTTATGTCATTTATCAATGAAAAGTTATAGCCACTTATGTGTGACGCGCGCGCTGGCCTGAGCCTATTTTTAACCGACTTCAAAAAAAGGAGGAGGTTTTCAATTCGACTGTATGTTGTTTTTTTTTGTATATTTGTTACCTCATAACTCGGTCATTTATGAACCGATTTTGAAAGTTCTTGTTTTGTTTCGCAGCTAATACTTCAGAGGTGCTCCCACTTAAATTTCATCGGTATTGAAGCTTGGACTTTGAAGATACACCAAATAACACGACCTGGTTATAACCTTTTTTTATATTGATTATTCTCTTGTATATCGTTGCAGAATTGATTGCAGACCTGCCCTAGATATTTATTTACGTCAAGATCACTCAAAAGGGAGAAATAAAAAAAATATGAAAAAAAAATTAACTCCCTTCAAAAAAAATCACTGAAAAGTACAAAATAACTATATCCTTTACTAACCGAACCTCAAGTACATTTAAAATAACTTTATAACTACGATACACATACCTATATAATTAAATTTGACAGTTATTGAAGTCGGTGTCAAATCATATATAGGTATGTGTATCGTATTTATAAAGTTATTTTAAATGTACTTGACTTTCGATTAATAAAGGATAGTTAGTTATTTTGTACTTTTCAGTGATTTTTTTGAAGGCGGTTTAATTTTTTTTTCGTAAAATTTTTTTCGGCGTAACAGGCTGCCGACGTAGCGTGAATAGGAACGTTAATTAACAAACTACTGTTTGCTCATTTTCAATTGAGAAAAACAAGTTGAAAACATGTTTCTTTCGTAAAATTTCCCGTTCTTTCGAATGGCGCTATTAGTTTTTTGGAATAAAATAAATTAAAAAGTTTTGCATGGAAATTGTTAAATAAAAAAAGTAGAAGCCTTTTTTTCGCGGAGGCATTTTGATATGTTGTTCTTTACTTTTTTTTGAACACGTTCCAAAAGAAATTATCAATCTGAGAATTTTTCCGAAGTTAAACTTTAATATGATTCCCCTATATGTACATCATGTGTATTAAATTATCTAACATTACGTATTTTTTTTGCAAATGTAATACACACATGACATACACATGATTAGTGTATTGGGAGATATTGTAATATATGGATAATAAATACATTGTTAGATAATTAATGATTATATTAACGTTTAATAATGCCGTTGTTATAAAGGATTAAGTTATTATTTTTTTAATACCATATACGGATAGGTATTAATTTTCGCCTTAAGAAGACGTTCTATGAAGGTACATTATGTATACATATGGGTAAGCAAATATAGGTACTTAAAATAAAGAAACATTTTGTACATATACATTATAGTTATTGAATATTGTCGTTATGACGAGTTATTACTGTTATTGTCGTTGTCAAAGGAATGAAATTTCGAACAGACGCCTGCAAAAACGTCCAAAGTCGTCATCGATACGACAATGTGTACTTGATCGGGGTCATGAGGCTATTAATCTCAGCATAAAAGACGAAGTGGGTGCGCACGGGCAAGTTGGAAGTTAATAAATGATGTGCCGTCTCTGGCCAACCCTTTCTGAAAACTTGCCGGTCCCCGCTCGCCACCAGTTTCGCATCGCGTCCATTTATTATTTAAATCCAACTGGACTTAGAACTCCAATCCGTTTATGTAAATAGATGCTAATGCGCTCAGTAGTAGACGATACCCACTTAAACCTTTGTGAATTTTGGTATGTGAAAGTCTGGGCTGTTTCGAGTAGAAAAGTTGACTGTAGCAGTTAAAATGGTATCTTGTTTCAATTTGCCGCCGGAAATAATTTTGGCTCAGTAGCACTGTCCTGTAGTTCATATTTATGTTGTTTTTGTGAATATAGCGCACAGGAAAAAGTACAGAGTAAGAACACTTAGTAAATTTAGTACGCAAGGCTTGTTTACGACCTATAAAAAGTATGTTTACTTTTTCTCTCGAAGAAAATTCACTTACCTACCTCAAAACGTTGAAAAGGGTTACTTTGCCAGAAAAAACATGGCTCTAGATGGTATCATGAGATAATTCAAGCTTTACTTTCGTTTTTCAAATAATGTTATAGGTACACCGTTTAAGTCGTTGCCTCTTATATTTAAACATCATTTACAGTTTTTTTTAAATCGTAGACTATTTGTAAAACCCATATTTGATTAAAAATTTTCTATTTGTATTATATTACAACTATTATTTTTCTATTATTTGAAAACTATAAGAAAATTTATATGTAAATAGTAAAATACGACTACTTAAAATGAATATTTACCATGCTATCATTTCGTCGTCGAAACTATTGTTTCAGCATACAGCATAGTAACTCTATAATATTAAGCGCTTAATTCCGTAACTGAACTAATTCGAAATATTGTATTAAAATTAAACTATTTTCCTTCAAAGTACGCATTGATTTCATTGTTATTTCTTTAATAATATGAAAAGTACACAAAGCGGCACTTTTATACTCAAAATTAAAAAACAAGCAGTAATATTCGCTAGGTAACTGCATTGTTTTGATCGAACTGAGCAGTAAAGTTTTTTTTGTTAGTGCAAATTTCACAACAATGTTAATAACATCGATTAGCCACCTGTGAAATTTATAACATTCCAATAACATGGGAACGGATAATATAGATATGGATTACTTACCTGATAATGGGGTCGTATATAAGAATCTGACTTTAGCTTTTGTATATACAACATTTGTCGGGTAGCCGTCAAGTAGTCGCGTACAGTAGCGTAGTCGGATGGAGGTAGTCAGAGCTACTTCAATATATCCGATGCCGTTTGCCGTGCAACAAAAAATATTTAAATATAAGAAAAGAAAAAGAAATTAAAACATAGCCTTCTACCACAAAAATCCAGGGATAAATAATTAAAAGTATAGAGACTTAGATTATAATAGAATAGCAATGCAGCACTGAAAATTTGCTCAATTGTTTAAAGCTAATTCGCAGTACCTCATTTAGTCGACAAAATCGAGTCACGTGCGAGAGACAGAACATGTCGTCTGATTTGTATAGTAAATATTTCGAACATTTAATGAAATGTTCAAATAAACCATTTTATTATTTAATTACATATTAAGATTATATTGTGTACTGTAACACGAGAAGGGAACGCGATTATGCCTTATATGTACTTTGGCTTAACATTTTGGGGCGGAGTTGCGTCGCCCGTAGCTTGGCTGGAGTATATGTGTTCTGTGGCCCGTAGTGTCAAGCTTTTGACTCGACATTTCGGCAGAGTTCGGCCACGGTCGAACCAAAAAAAAGATAATTGTGTAATTATTGTAGTATTCCCTTTGCCGTCTCCTCACCTACATTGAGTTTTTATTTTCATTTATTTCTTCTTCAGAAAGTACGTAGGTAGGTAGATGCACTTCGCTGAATGTCTTATTATTGCACTACTGTTTTTAGAACTAACCATTATGTTATTGTTTATAAATAAAAATATTAAAATAATTGCCATTAAGACCTGGCTGGCAAAATGTTGAGTGTTTTTAAATAAGTTTGCTGAGGCAGGTACACGTTTAATGAATGTGAAATTTAAATATATATTTCTTTATACATTTTTCTATCGACTGCCTAAAACCATAACGTAATTTATGTATTTTCATTCGATACTTTTTTTCTGCAATGTGATGCCTTTTTGAGAAATTTTTAAATATTTCTCCTAAATTACTTGAGTAAGTTACATAAAATTGCGGCTAACAGGACGACAATACAGTTTACTAAATACTGGCTACAGAATATTTTATTATATGGATTAATATTCCAGTATAACGATATATGTCGCGTTCGGGTGGCGGAGTGTGAAGGCGAAGCCTACGTAGGTAACTATTGTTGGGAGCTTGCTCTTAAGACCCAGCTGCCAAAATTTTGAGTGTTTCTAAATAAGTTTGCTGAGGCGGGCACACGTGTAATGAACATGAAATTCATATGTATATTTCTTTATATATTTTACTATCGACTGCTTAAAACCATAACGCAATTTATGTATTTTCGTTCAATGCTTTTGTTTCTGCAATATGATGCCTTTTTGAGAGACTTTTGAGTATTTCTCCTAAATTACTTGAGTAAGTTACATAAAATTGCAGCTAACAGGAAGACAATACAGTTTACTAAATACTGGCTAAAGGATATTTTATTGTATGAATTAACATTCGAGTTATAACGATATATTATGTCGCGTTCGGGTGGCGGAGCCTAAGTAAAATACTTTTTTTTGGAAGCTCGCTCCCAAGCCAGTAATTTATGTACATGTGTACATAATATCATGCATAACATGTAGCCAGTAATTCAGACTATAGTAATACGAGATATTTTGAATTTATTTCAACTTTCGATAACCTTATATGCTATTCATTATGAATCCTGACCGCTATACATATCCACTGAACTGGAATCTCACGTGAAGGAATATTTACGCAGACAGCAAAATCATTTCATTGATCCAGTCGACATGTGAATAGGCTCGCCGATCGGACATTTTCAATGCTTTTTCAATTTAGCGCCAGATTGGAATGCTAATATTTGACCAATTTATTTTAGCATTATATAAATCTTGTACAGTGATTTGACATAATGTTGTTTCATTATTCTTCTTAAAGAATAAAAATTGTTATATTTCTTGAAATAGATTTGAATAAGGAATCAACTAATTTTTGTAATGGTCGTTTTTGTAATGTTTTACTAAGGTAAAATATTTTTTTTAATTTATTTATTGTGTTAGTAACTGACAAGGACAGACAATAATTTACATATTATCCGTGGTGACCGAAGTACTTTTAAGAATAGAAATTATTATACAATCAATAGAACCTTAAAAAAGTTGTTAAATTGTCCCTCAGGTCACTGAAAGTTAAAACTTGACAATATATTGATGGAATAGATATTAGCTTTATGTAAATGCAATATTTGTGTATAAAATGAATAATTAACTATATTTTCTGGGCAATTTTTGTCAGGAATTCAAGGAGATGATACAAAAAATATTTGATCCACCTGTAACCGGTGGAAATGATAAGAAAAACTCTAGAATTATATTTTAAAGAGTCGTCTTTGTTATTAACAAATATATATTTTTATGTACTGTATTTTTCCTTTTTGTGTGCCAATAAAGTTATAACGTGGCAGCGTTCCACTGTAATCTGGTTTATTAAGGGACATAAGACAAGGTGGGGCTTTATTAACCTTATGTACCTGTGGCTTGACCACTCTGACAATTTAGGTGTGTCAGTTTATTGATTGTAGTCAGGTTCACTTAATGGAATGTTTCATTAAAGGTATGTTTATAATAGATACTCATTAATTGAATTTTGCAGTAGAAAAAATACAGTTCGTGTTATAAATTTTGTAAATAAAAATAATGAACTTTAAGAACTACTATTACTACCATTCTGAATTTGATGTTTCCAAAACTGTTTTATGGAAAACAGCATTCAAATCTAATGAGCAACTAAATTTAGGCTTATATCTAGAGGAATCTGGATCACCACTAATCTACTGACTGAATTCAGTCTCTTGAGCATTTCCTATACTCAATAAGTTAAATCAATCTTAATATGTTATCGTGTTGTAATATTTCTGTGGGTTACATTTATGTGTCATATTATTTCATGCTTTTTATGTTATGTTAGGCACATCTTATATTTCTTGTAAGGGACCTTATGAGGTCTCAGGTACAATAACCTTCTCCTATATTTAATGGCACTATTATTCATCAGCGCAGACGCTTAGGGCATAACCCCACCATCAGAGTTATTACAGGTCATTAATTCAAAGCTATGAATCGGGAGCTCAGTGCTTTTTTAACGATACGCTATTACTTCAAGGAGCAATTTTAAAATAAATGAGGTTTAAAGAATCGCGTCATTATTGAACCGGTAGCTTTTAGAATATCCCGGCTATTTATTCTATACTATATTTATTATGTATGTTATATATATTATTATGTATATTTATTCTATCTATTATACGAGCAACAAATATAATATATAAACACAAATATTGCATTTGTGTTTGTAATTGCGTTCTCGAAAATGGCTTTAACCATTTCAATGAAATTTACTATCTCACTTAGTGTCAATTCTGGGAAAATTCGTTTTCTCCCTGTTTTCACACACTTGAAATTGGTAATTGGTATTCATTGATTATTTTGCAACAGAGTTTACCTTCTCAATAGTACAGTGACTAGAACGTCTGCCACACTGAAGTGCGCGGGGTTTGAATTCTACGATGTGGTCAGATTTTTTGTTTTTTGATATAATATCAAACCTATGAGACCTATGAGAAGCAAAGCTCGATCGCTCAGATACTCTTATTCAGTACTAATATGCGAGCAATATTGGTATATTTGTAATTGCGTTCTAGAAAATGTCTCTAACAATTTCGGTGAAATTTACAATGTAGGGGTTCACGGGGGCGAAAAATCAATCTAACCAGGTCTAAATTCTGGGGAAATTCGTTTTCTCCGTATTTTCAAACATTAATCTTTGTCCGCAAAATATGATTGATAATTTAACAACAGAGTATAACTTTTCAATAGCACAGTGGCTAGAACGTAGATCTACCATACCGAATTGCGCGGGTTCGTATACTGTAATGTGGTTAGACTTTTTCAATTTTATATACAATCAACGAGCAAAGTTCGGCAGCCCAGGAACTATAATTAATATCTATAAGGGACAAAATTATTTCATTCCTTTTTGTTCCAATTTCAAATTAGGTGTCGTTTAACAGTAATGTAAAACTGCGAAACGTATAATTCCTGTTGGTAATGCCATTCCGTTAATTTTTAGGTAACCATTCTTTGTGACATTCTTAAAGTAAAAATTAATCCGATTGACTTTCATCAATGAGTTGGAAGTGTTAAATTGTCAATTACGCCAAGTTATGGATTTAGACTTCAGATACACTTGATTGTTACGAGTTTACTTTTCAACCATTTCTTTTTTACCAATATAGATTTATGTTATGACGTACGAAAAAAATATTAAGACAATATTATGTTAAAATCCAAGCTCTACTATCAAAGTTCCACTAAAACACCGTAATATGTTGCAGGCATTATTTTATCTATCACGACGTTCCCGTCTTATTGTATGTCATTCTTCTCTACATTACTTACTTCTGGGTCATTACCGTGTCTCGAAAGTTATCATTAGATATTGATTTCAGTTTGGTGGTCTGAGCGACAGAATGTATTATGTGGGTTGATCGACTATTTTTGTCCGGCCAGTTAGTCTCGTAATATATTTCTTTTGATTTATTTATTTGTCTAGAGAACAGAAAATGATATAATTATCACTTATTATAAATGTTTCAGAATTCTGTTCGATAGGCGTCTAAGCATCAAATTTAGGAAGAATTAGAAATAAATTCAAACTTTCATAATAAATTTTCATATTTTATAATTATTGAATAGTAGAAAAGAACAGAGATAGTCCTCTTTTTCGCTTGCACTCTCGGTGTGGCTACACCGATAGTGCAAGTTACACTTTACACACGTAAAACACGACAAACTGTGTCAACATAAATTATTTCACGTTTATGCAACTATAATGTTAAGAAGATTGGCGCAAATTGGAGAAGTGTGCGAACCACTCTGTGGATAACTCGCTGAGTTAGTTCTAGTTCAACTTTATCTGTTCAACTATAGCTATCGAAGTACATACAATATTTTACATACATATTTGCAAAGTGCTCAATGTACTTTTATGAGCAGGTATTATTATAAAATCGAAAATACTTAGAAGAATAGGAAACTTATTCCCCTGGACAATTGAATGTGCTTTGTTTTCTAGATAACCACTAAAGTAGGGAAAAAAAAATTAAACTGCCTTCAAAAAAAAACACTGAAAAGTGTAAAATAACTATCCTTTACTAATCAAAACTCAAGTACAATTAAAATAACTTTATAAATACGATACACATACCTGTATAATTAAATTTGACAGTTACTGAAGTCTGTGCCAAGCCTACCAAACTAATAGACTTTCTGTTGTTGCATATTGATTTGGCACCGATTTCAATAACTGTCAAATTTAATAATATAGGTATTTTATACCGGTTTAATTTTTTTTAATAAAATTTTTTTATTTCTCCCTTTTGAGTGATCTCGACCTAAATGAATATCTAGGGCAGGTCTGCAATTAACTTCTTTCTAATTTCGGAGCGCAACGATATACAAGAGAATCATCAATATAAATAAAGGTTATAACCAGGTCGCGTTATTTAGCCTATCTTCGAAGTCCAAGCTCCAATATTGGTGAAATTTAAATGGGACCACCTCTGAAGTATTATCTATGAAACGAGGTATATGAGGTAACAAACAAAAAAAGCAACATACAGACGAATTAAGAACCTCCTCCTATTTTTGAAGTCGGTTAAAAATAGCAAAATATTGTTAAAAGTTAAAAAAAGAGTTAAAAGATGACTTAAATGTACCCGCATTAATGGAGTTGGTATTATTATTATTATTAGCTTCCTCATAAATATAATATTTATTTATACAATGAATACGTAACTGTCTTTTCTTTTTTTGTCGATAATTCAGGGACAGCAATGAAATAACAACGATATCTATGCAAGTACTGGATTGAGTGTTCATAACAATCGTTATGTTCCACTCAACTGAGGCTCCGGGGACTACACCTAGCTCACTTTCAATTTGACGCTTGTGCAGTGAACATTATTGCGTATCTTACTTCATTTCATATTTAATGCACTTATGTAATGCTTTTATAATAAATAATTAAAAAATGGATGCTCGGATTAAATGGATGATTATAAGACTGCAATATATATATTTAAAATGGATTTTTAATGAATCAAATTTACTTTATTATACGTAACATTAAAACGTCGTGAGCAGGTCTTGCCTATTCGAAGCGACGACACGATAGCACTGTCTCACTCTTACTTACAGCGAAGTGGCAGTTCCCGCGCCCCGCTCTGCCAGCGCATAGAGACACGATTATTTTTGATGTACTATTCTAGTAGTACTAGGCGAGTTATGCTTACTAACGCTACATTTTATACCAACACTTAAAAACTTGAAAGTTCTGAAAGCAGGTAGTGTAAATAAATAACCATGGTACATACATATCTCCATGCTGTATCCCTAACGGGATATTCAGAGAGGACGGAGCGCCAAGTAGTTTAACAAGAGTATAACTATAAATTTAATTACCTACCTACTCCTATTTTATTTTTTGTCTTAGTAAGTTATTAAATAATATCTATTCTCTATTATAATCATTATTGTGTTTAACTATATAGCTACTTACAGTAGTCTACTATTAAGTACTAAATACATACATACAGTCTATAATGGTCCAACTGAATGCAGGTCACTTAATACAAATGAGGTGAAAGGAGACGGATCATACTCCAATTAAATAGAGGACTCCGATACACAAATTCAGTTGGTCGAATAGAATCTACTTTCAAAGCTGTCTATAGGGCTCTAATCTGGTTTAATAAGTTGCACCACACAATAATAAATGAGGCCGGGCTTCAAGTGCTCTCCAAAGCTTTGAAATATTTCATATGAATGTCGCTTGTCACTCTTCAATTGGTGTCTATGGCAGTGGTTGTATTAAACCCCGAAGTAAACTACATGGGTGCGACTTACATAATCTTATGTATAGTCTAATTACATCGCTTAATATTTTTTGCACAAACAGAAATAAAACTTTAGAAAGTATTCATATTATTATCAAATTAAAATTAAATTACGTAGGTGAAATAATTTAGCGTGACTTACCTCATATTATAATTTATTGCTATAATGTAATCCACTAGCGATGTTGTCCATACAGAGCGCGTGTCACGCGAACATTTTCCAGTCTTGAATAATTAAATAAGCACCCGGTCTACTCAGTGTTTCAGTTACTACCAATTTATTAATACGCCATTATCCTCAATTAACTAGTACTATTAAACTACTAATTATAATAACGAACATTTTGTTCGTAACACACATAAACAAAATGTGTGAGATGATATTAATGTAGGTATTATTATAACCCACGATTTACTTACTATTTGAGTAATATAATTATCAAAGAAAGTTGAAGAGCCTAAAAATCGTTCAATTGTCACTTAAAAATTAAGTTTTTCTTTTTTCATGGCATGGCGCACAGATTAGCGCATTTGACAATGTCACGTATTGTATTAATAAGTAGAATCGTTATCGTCAAACTCCTCCAGTAAAGTAATACTCGTAATAGACTTTACTGAAGTTTTATAGGACTTCTTGGAAGAGCACGAGAACTTCAGCTACACATGTTTATTTCGACCTACTCCATTCTTTTCCCTTACATAGAACTTTAAAACATAATATACTATCACTTTTCACTATCACCCTTTTGTTTAAATGCAACAACCAATCTAATTAAGATTTGTATTAAATTTTTAAGGTGTAATTTGTATTAATTTGAATAAATTTGAATTTGAATTTGAACTTTTGTACTTTAAAACTCCCAAATATGTAAAAAATTGAAAATCTAAGCAAAATGACAACCTCACTTCTCCCGTTGCCGCCAAAAAGTCCCAAAAATTATATTATTGAATAAAATTAATAGAAAACGGTCAAAGAGTGAGTAATTTAGGGTTCAGAGCTAAATGTTACAAATATTTTTAAAAAACCGGTCCATCCCCTTATTTAATTTTTTAATTTCTCGTTTCTTTGTTCAAATTACCAGTTTTCAGCTCACTAGATGTAATTATGTACGAAAAAATCGTCTGCGACATACGTACAAGCAGATACACAGATAGCAAGATAGAAAAACATCAGGAACCTGTAAGGGTTCCATTTTAGGTATTTTGGCTATGGAATCCTAAAACTATTTGGAAGACTACCTAATCTAAATTAATGTTCTATACCTTCAGTTACTAACCGGCAACGACAATCAACTTATTTCTGAGCAAGCAACTCAAAGCTGTACTTCTATCTCGATTCGAATAAGTGCCTACACAAAATCAATTTTATCTGATATTACCCTTCTTACAGAATTCCTTAACATAATCAAACCTTGCTTCCACGTTACTCAATATATCACCTACTACGGTTATCACAAGCTTTATCGATTCAACATTTTATAAAACGACTGTTGCCCTTGTGATAATCTGTCACCTCAAACTTTTTCCTACCTTTAAAAGCAGTGTTCGAGATTTGAAGCCACAAGAGTTCAACACGAAATTGCATTGGCTGTCTGTGATATTTTATTGACCCACATAACATTAAAATATTTATAAAATTCTTTGAATATAAGTAAAATTATTACGATAAATGTATAACATTCTTCCAATAAGCTATCCTATGAAACAAATCGTGCTGTTTCTTATTGTCTAAAAAAAATCAGAAATCACAATACTAATATACCTACTAACCTTTGTTCTCCTCACTATCCCATTAGTAACAAATTCCGAATAATACAAATAATCTTTAATTATAAATATCAATTGCTGTTCCTTAGTCTCGCTAAAACTCAAAAATGGCTCGACCGGTTTTGAAGACATTTTTTGTGTGTATTTTAGTGGGTCCTTGGATGCTTTTAGATTCACAATTGGACTCGGTAGGTGGCGCTGCAATCGGGTTCTAGGATTTTTTGTAATCTCGGACAGGACAGCGTTTTTCAGATCCGCTAGGGTTAAATGTTTTATAAACATTTGAAATGACTGATTACTGAAAAATAAAAAAGTTTATATGTTACCAAAATACCAGCTCCTAAAAAACACTTTCAATCTTTATCGCATGTAAGAAAAACTGGAATGTATGGAACTATATCATGTTTCTATGCCTACATAAAAAATGTTACCAAAAGCACATAACTAAGCTGTTGAAAAATAATATAAAAAGAAAGAGTGGACAAGGGTTCATTTTGATGTAGGGATATTCAAATAAATAGGTGAACGAAATACAATTAACTATTTTAGTTTGTCTGGCTTTTCATTTGATAAAATGCTCTGCCTAAGCACATACCATTAATAACTTTTGTTTCAGATTCACTCTAATAAGGGTAGTTAATGAAGTTTTACATTGTAGTATATTGTGAACGTTACTCATAAAACCTAATAACGAGTCTGACTGGAGTCAGGCTTTTATCTAAGGTAAAATGAGACTCATTTTAAAGGGTTATAGTTAGAATTAAACTCAAAGTATCTGACGAGTCTCAGCTGTGACTATGAAATGTCAGGACATTATTCGTTCTAGTTTACGTCGATACTGAAACTTATTCATGTAGAGTGGCCTCTGTTTTTATTGGGGAGCAATCCATCACTGGTGGCATTGTTGCGGCGTTAGAGCTCGTAAAAGGGAATATCAGCTGAAATTGATAAACTCACGCATCCATCATAATGGCGTATGGTTATGGTTATGAAACAGTATACGTGTCAGTAGTTTTACGATAATGTTTATAAACTAAATATGAGTAACGTTTACATTTCCCTTGATAGTTTTAGGTGTACGTAATCGAATTCAAAATGATTACCTGCAACATGACATAATAGACTGAAGTGTTGATCGTTTGAGAATTAACATTTTATAATACTACTCTGTCAAGAAAGTACCGGGAAAAGATCAATAATACACGAAATGTTAGTTATTCATCCAAATTTATTTTATCACCTTCAAAGTATGCTCCTTTAGAAACGATACACTTACGCCAACGAATAATCCAATCATCAAAACATTTTTTTAACGCTTTTTCCGGAATTGAGTTCAGTGCTCGCCGCGAATTCTCCTTTATGTCTTCTACACAATGAAAACGAGTGCCACGAAGTGGTAATTTGAGTTTAAGAAAAAGAAAGAAGTCGGCTGGAGCCATATCTGGTGAATAAGGTGGTTGCTCGATGGTATTTGTTGAATTTTTGGTCAAAAATTCGTTCACAATGATGGCCTTGTGCGAAGGCCATCATTGTGAACCAATTGTGAACGAATCCAAGAATTTTTTTTCCACAAATCTGGCCTTTTTCGTCGAATTTTCTCTCTTAAACGCCGCATAACGCCCAAATAATATTCTTTATTTACCGTTTGACCTTCCAGCAAGAATTCCGAGTGCACAATACCGCGATAGTTAAAGAAAACAGTCAACATGGCTTTGACTTTTGATCGACTTTGGCGTGGTTTTTTCGGTTTCGGTTCAGTTGGAAGGCGCCACTCCGACGCTTGTTGACTAGTTTGCATGTCAAATTCGTAAACCCACGTCTCGTCACCACTAACAATGCGTTTCATGAATGTTGGGTCGGAATTGACTCGTTCTAGCATGTCCTCAGCGACTCTTATGCGATTGTGTTTTTGAAGAAAATTTGGGACTTTTGGGATTAGCCGAGCGGCAACATGTTTCATACCCAAATGATTATTTAAAATGGTACGGATCGACTCGTAAGACACAGAAAGTTCGGCGGCTATCTCTCTTAAACTTTAATGAGCATTTTCAGTCACTATTTCCTTCACTTTTGCGATGATAACTTCAGTTGCAGACGTTGATGGCCTACCAGAGCGAGGTAAATCTTCCATCACTTCTCGACCGCTTTTGAACGCTTTGTACCACTCATAAGCACGTGTTTTTGATAAAATCAATTCACCGTAAGCCTTCTGTAACATTTTCAGTGACTCCGAACACGAAATTCCATTGGCGATGCAAAATTTAAGACAAACTCTTTGTTTGATGTTTTTGTCCATTATGAAATATACAATATTCGCAAAATACACTAGAATAATATAACTAAAAACAGCACTGTATTTAATCTAAACAACAGATGCAACTCAACCTCCGCGCCAAAATGGAAAACAGTTGTGCCAATCTAACAACAACAAAAAAAAAAACAAAAAATTGAATTTGGAACCATAAACAAATCATCCATTTCCGATACTTTCTTGACTGAATGTATACTAGCTGTACCCGCGACTTCGTCTGTGCGCCAAATTTTTTCGGGGCTTTCCCAGATCAGATTAGATGTACATGCACATATATATGTACAACAATTGTTTTTGAAAAAAAAAAGTTTATGTACAGCGTACGTCTGCCTCCGGGGACATACTATCTATACCCAATTTCATCGTAATTGGCTCAGGGGTTTACCATTTCCCATTCAAGGGGTCTATCCCCTATTCACCCCCGTAGGGGTAGTTTTATGATAAAAAAAGTGGTCTATGTCCATTCCTAGGTATCACACTATCTCCATGCCACATCACAATCAGTTCAGCGGTTTAGCATTTCCCATGCAAAGTTTCATCCTCCCTTTCATCCCTTTAGAGGTATATTTTAGATAAAAAGTTGCCTATGTCTTATTGATAAAAAATGTTTATCAACGCACCGAATTTTATCAATATCGAAGTTTAGCATTTCCCGTACAAAGTTTAATCACCCTTTTCGTCTTCTTAGGGGAGTTTTTTGATAAATAAAAGTAGCCTATGTCCGTTCTCTGATGTCAAACTTATTTCTATGCCAAATTTCATCATAATCGATTCAGGGATTTAGCATTTCCCCTACAAAGTTTCATCCCACTTTTCATCTCTTTACGGCTAGATTTATGAAAAAAACTTTTGCGCAATCACATGTCCTTACTATGTACCGATTTTCATCAAGATCGGTCAAGCCGTTCTTGAGTTATAATAAGACATACAGACAGACAGACGCTTAGCTGTACCCGCAACTTCGTCTGCACACAAAATTTTTTCGTGACTTTTCCGGATTAGGTTAGAATAATATATAATGTACGTGTGCATATTATGTTTAAAGATTGTTTTTGAAAAAAAGTTTACGTCTAGCCTACGTCTGTCTCCGGGCACATACTATCTCTCTACCAAACATCATAATAGCTTCGGCGGTGTAACATTTCCCGTTCAAAGTTTTATCCCCCTTTTCACCCCCTTAGACCCCTAAGGGAGTTTTTGACAAAAAGTGGCATACAATCCTACCCAGGTGTCAAACTATGTCCATGCTACATCATAATCAGTTCAGTGGTTTAGCATTTCCTGTACAAAGTTTCGTACCCCTCCCTCCCGTCATCCCTTTTCACAAATTTTTGATAAAAAAGTAGTCTATGTATTTTTGATAAATAATGTCTTATCATCTCACCAAATTTTATCATTACCTAGATTTAGAGTTCCCCATACAAAGTTTCATCCCCATTTTCACCACTTTAGAGGTAGATTTTCTAAAAAGTAATTCTATAATCTATCATGTGCGCAATCACATGTTCTTACTACGTACCAATTTTCATCGAGATCGGTCAAGCCGTTCTTCAGTTATAAAAGGACATACAGACAGACAGACAAAATTTTTTAAAATGATAGAATCGAAGTCAGTGAGTCATAAAGTGACTATATATCACAAAATTTGATAGTAAAATTATAGTTATAGACAGACGTTAGAGATTTAGAGTATAGATGTGGAGGGTAGATTCTGGAACCACTACACCTATTTGAAAAATTCTTTCACCATTTAAAAGGTACATTGTTTCATTATATGTACATTGTATGTATTCACCCCGGGCAAAGTTGAGATGGATCGCTAGTAATTAAATAATAATAAAGATGGTTATGATCCACAAAGCGCATTCTTTATCTGAAAATACTTAAAATCTGTAAGAGTGAAAACTTTTGTAGTCAACAATAAAAGCCAGTGACATACGTAATTGTACAATGTTTGTACATACATACCAATATGTGTTCGTAATTACGCGATTTATTTTAACCAATATTAACAAAAGTATTAAAGCAAATAATACTACTTACCTAATTGTTCAATAGCCACATAAAACTCCATAACGTAAATAATACAAATCTTTTTTTTTAAATTGAGTGAAATGTTGCTTTTATTTTAAACTTTTTCTCATTACTATGAAACACTTGAAACTGTTAAATGAAGCAGGAATTGTATACAGTATACACTATTGCAGGAATTGTTTGGACAGAGTAGGTATACAATTGTAAACCTGTCCAAATATAAAAAATGAGTGAGTAGTAAAGCCACTTTGGAAAATCGATACTTACCTATCTGTCTGACCTTAGCTTTAAATAGTCAGCTGCTATAATGGTTGCAATTTCCATGGCCGGACATTAAGTTTTACAAAAATTGTTTTGCTATTTAATGAATAAAATGAAATAAGAAAATAAATAAAAATATTTATTTTAATTTTAAGAATTAAACACACACTGCGTTCACTAAATTTATCATTGATTTAACTATAAACTTGAACGATAACCTTTGAACAATAACCGTTCGCTGATACAGCTAAAGATATAACTACTAATTCTGATTGCACTAGAATCTAACAGCACACATGGCGATTAGAATTAAACTATCTCTGACTACCTCTATTCGACTACACTGTACACGATAACTTGGCGGCTATTTGACAACTAGTTAATACAAACTAAAATCGGGCTCTCATACTTCATTAATACGTATACAACCTATTTTATCCCCACTCTTATCATTAAAATAAAAAAATAAAAAATGCTATCTTCTTCTTCTTATCTCTTCTTCTATCTTCTTCTTCTTCTAACTATTCTTCTAACTCTAATAACAAAGGCTAATTGACGAGATTAAAATTGTCGTGAAGCTAACAAGTGCATAATATAATAGTTATGTATGTATTATGTTATATTTGTTATGTATGTTTGTATTATGTACCTAAACATTTTATATTTATTTTTAAGCACATCCTACCTTTGTTCATTTTCTCTATCACCAAGGTGTGTTGGAAGAAATCTCTTAAAGAGATAAAACCTTTTGTCATTGTTACTTTTTTTTACTATTGTTTCTGTGTACTTTTTTTGTGCAAATAAATTAAAAAAAAAAGAGTTAAAAAGTAAAATAAGTATTCAATCAATTCATATTTTTTTAACTAGATATTTCTACTCTAAATAACTTTTCTCTTTGTACATAAACAGTAAAACTTATTATTCTAAGTTATCATTTAAAATGCAGATTAAAGGCGTTCTAAAAATATGCTTTTTGATTGAACTCTGATGTTACCTAACTAAAAATAATCATTGAATTGTTTCGATCATAAAAATTATAGCGTTAGGCAATATGGGCAATATAAATGTAGGTGTCACCAACATGCGCCACGAGCCACGACCCGCCACCGACATTCGACACCGGACACAAACAACATATTCCCTTAATTGCCCTCAACACACACATGGCATCCAATAATAAGTTTTATGAAAGCAAATTAAATTAAAAAATTTTTGTTTTACGAAATATGAGTATTTTATGAGTACCTATGACTGTACCTAGCACTAAAATTTCAATTATTGTTTGTTGTTAGCGAACACTAAATTGTTGTCTTGTTGTTTAACAGTGCTCTAACATCAATTTCAAGATTTGATACATTATTTATAATAATAGGGGTTGGAGTCCAGGTCCCAGAGTTCTATCGCAAAGGTTTAAATGATCTTCCGATTAGATGGCAAAAATATATAGACGACGAGGGTAATTTTTATAGTTTGATTAAATTACTATATTTCTCTTACAAAAGAAATTGTTTTAATTTTTCAGTACGAAACGGTAATTTTATAATTCTTATTTTTTTTTCTTAGGTTTGTTCTCGTAATTCGTATTTCGTTCTAGATTTTCGAGTGTTTTTTAATAAATTGTTAATCGACTATGTTATTTTCATGTAATTTATTGTTATCCATGAAATCTCATAGTATCTTAGATTGTAATTAACCTTTTTAGGATTTCGTATGAACTCAAACTATTACCCGTATTTTATTGTAATCGACGAAATCTCTTAATGTCTTCCCATATCGATTCTAATTAACTGTTCATCTTTTTAGGGTTTCGTGTGAATCTGTATTATTACTCGTATTTTACTGTTATCGATAAAATCTCTGGATATCTTCTAATATCAATTAACTGTTCACCTTTTTAAGGTTCCGTGTAAACCTTAAAAAGGTGAACCAGTATTATTATTAGTATTATTACCCATATATCCATATTATTACCCGTATTATTACCGTACTATACTGTAATTACTGATTCACCTTTTGAGTGTGTTTCTAATATCTATCTAATGTCTGCCTGCGTATGTGGCTGTTCCTCTGTCTCAGTCACACCCAATTCATTCATCTCAATGAATATTGAACTGAAATTTGATACAAGAACTTAAACTGGTAACTCAAATTCAGAATTGAGAAACAAAAAAGTAGCTACTCGGACCCAGTTTTTAGTATTCTGTAGTTTTTTGTCTGTTTGTATGTCCAACATGTCAGAACCGATACCATATATTTACATATTGAGCCGAAATTTGCCACAGAGCTGACAACTCAAGACAAGCACCTAATGAAACACAATAAATTAAGTAATAACGGGTAGTTCGGATCATTTTTTATCATTATTTTTCATTTTATTTCCTTATAAGTACATTATTAAAGTGATATGTGTTTTTAATGGGTACTTGTTGCAAACTGAACTTAGTTATATTATTTTAACTTATTAAAAAAAAAAAAACAAAAAATGGTGGGACCACATTGCAGGCTTCGAACCCGCGCACTTCGGCGTGGTAGACCTACGCTCTAGCCATTGTGCTTTTGAGAAGGTAAACTCTGCTGAAAAATTAAAAAAGTTTAGAAGTTTAGAGTTTAGAAGTTTTAAGTATGTGAAAGACGGGAAAAGCCGGCTCAACCCCTATATTGTAAATTTCATCGAAAAGCTAGAGCCGTTTTGTAGAAAGCAATATCAAATATATGTTACTTAAAAGCCCGTATATTGGTATATCTTAGGTTTTACTAGTAAATCTTAGAATTTACCAACGTGTGTTGTAATGTCAGGGTTTTATCAAAATGAGACAGTTTTTCGGGTATTTTCGAGTTTGGTACATGCTAGGTTTTACCAATGACGGTTGTTGGATTTTTTTGGATGAAACAATAAATTAATTAACTTAATCATTTATTTCCGTTACCCATCAGTCAAAACCTTACATATTTTTAATTATCATTATGATACATATTGTATAGATTCAGGTGTCACTCTGCGGAAATCCATCGCACGCGACAAATTCCTAAAATCTTTAGCTATCTTCCGCTCAAACTCTACAAATCACCAATCGACACGTGTTTCGCCTCCCAACGAAACATCCCCAGGATATACCAGAGACAGAATTCGGCCACCCAACCAGCACCGAATCCGAATTCCTTCTAGATTTTAGGAATTTGTCGCGTGTGATTATGATACATTTTTAATTGTCATTATTTGAATTTATAATTTTCATTTCTTCATTTATTAAGATATAATTACCCATTAGTCAAATCCTTACGTAGTTTAAATGATTATCATTTGGTATATTTATTAGTAACTAGTAAAACATAATTTTAAAACACCTTCGAAATACCTTTTGAATAGTTAAAACAAATAACAAAAATAAAATGCCTCACAAACGTAACACTTACTTTGGCTAAGCTAAATGAATCAGTATTTTTGTTATTATTTAGTATTTTTAATAAACAAATTGAAAGATTACAAAGTCAAAGTCGGATCAATTTATTCAAGTAAACCCAATTGCAAGGTATTTTTGAACGTCAAATCTACTTTAGATAATAGGTTCAGCGGTTTACCATTTCCCACACTGAGTTCGATCCCCCTTTTCAGCCTTTTAGGGATAGATTTTCTAAAAAATAAGTAGTCTATCATGAGCGCATTCAGATATTCTTACTACGTACCGTGTTTCATTAAGATTGGTCAGGCCATTCTTCAGTTATAAAAGGAAGTTATAAAGGAAAGGTCTTCAGTTATAAAAGTCAGACAGACAAAAATTTAAAAATGGTAGAATCGAAGTCAGTAAGTAATAAAACGACTATCTATCGCAAAATTTGACAAAAAATCTGAAATTGCAGACAGACGCAAGAGTAGTATAGAAGATATAAAGGTACAAATATTGCTCGTTTAATATAATAGTGGATTTTGTTGCCGATTAAATAAAATATTGTACATCTCAACTACGGAACCCTTCACTGTGAGTGGTCCGAGACACACTTAGCCGATTTCTTTATAATTAAAAAAATATTTTGTCTGAAATGACTACGGACCTCTTAAATGGGTATCTGATGAGCTTTTGGCCGGATTTTTATTTATTTTCGTTTAACTTCTGCGTGACAAAAATTGCTAGGGAATCCTTTACACACGTCTTAGACCGATTTTTTTAAATGTTTTTCTTAAATTAATAAAATTTTCGTGAAACATTATTAACAAACTAATTACTGAACACGGCTGTACTCACGTTTAATCGGTATAGGTACCGAATAGTTTCGGACCGTTTCATCAGGGTGAGTGGCATGAGTTCGCGGTCGCGCCTCGTCTCGCACGTCTCACCCTGATGAAGGACCTCCAATAGGTCCGAAACTAGTCGGTACCTATACCGATTAAACGTGAGTACAGCCGTGTTCAATAATTAGTTTGTTAATGTTTTTCTTATTAATAATGCAATTAATTCATTAAATTGTGTATTTATAATGGTTCTTTAGGTTTTTTGGGTTTCTTTTAGGTTTCTTTTGGGTTTATTTAGGTTCTTTAGGGTTTTTTTAATGGTTCTTTAGGTTCTCTAGGGCGTTTAAATGCAAGCCGTGAACACAGATGTAATAAGATTTTATTTCTTTTATATTCCATGTAATTCTATTATCCATTTTTATTCAATATGTTCTTTTTAAAAGTGAAGCCCAAAACATACCTACTACTTATGTTTTGAATCAAACTACCATATTCTTAACTAAATCTTTGATTTATTAGTCGTTTATTTATCTTCTTTCCCTCAATTATACAAGGATAGATTAGATAATAATATATCAATTTATATCAACTTGACTTACATAATATTATACAATAGGTAATTAGTGACATTAGTTATCTGTTTCCGCCTCGGGTTATAGACAAAAAGTAATTTAGTTGAGGTTATTAATCGATATAGTATATTGGCACGTAACTACAATTTACTCGTTCTTATGGCAAATTCTTAAATGTAGTAAGTTTTTAATTTTACTGTGGAACCCTATAATCAGTAGTTAGGTATTCCATTTCATGTCAATAAGTTGTCAATTTATTCCATTTTATTTCATTAATTGCCAAAGTTTTGTCGTTAAAAAGAACTCGTATGTGAAAAACGCATAGATAATAAGTTAGTGTGATAGATATTTCGTATAAAAAAATTATATCCCAAAAAGATAAGTTTAGAGTTAGCTTTTACTATAGGTACTTATATATTTACGTTTAATTGTGGTGTTTATTCCCTTTGGACTATTATTGAGTTGGGAACAAAATTTTAATTGCTGTCAGTAGATTTGAAAGGATCATGTTACTTTCATAGTTATCTAATCAATTTCCTCAGTTAGGTACTAACTTCAATACCTCATCTTCACTTTATTCGATTATATTTGACGTTTAAATACTAATCGAAGTCAAAGTCAAAGTCAAATCAGTTTATTCAAGTAAACCCAATCACAAGGTATTTTTGAACGTCAAATCTACTTTAGTTCGGTTCAAAGAGAAGAGAAAAGAAAACCTGGACACAGAGAAGAACCGACAAGAAACTCAGTCAGGTACAATTTTTTCAACATCATTTTACAAAAGGTTTATTAAAATACAATATTCAGAGAGCCAGTATATGCATGTGCAGAGAAAATCATTTCCAGACTATTGTTTTATCTTCAACGAAATCGTTATTTTATAGTATGATTGTCTAATCAATGTACGTTTTATAACTAATCTAAATATATTTTCTGTTAATCGAGTGACTTCTTGAGGAACTTTATTATAAAAACGAACGCAGTTACCCAAAATGAAACATTTGACTTACGTAATTTAAATTTTGGAACAACCAATTTATCACGACCTCGGGTTTCCATACCACCAATATCGCCTTTTTTTGTAAATCGATCTATATTTTTCCTCGTATACATAATAATTTCAAAGATGTATAAGGACGGCAAGGTCGGCAAGGTCAGTAAATCAATGTCTTTAAAACGATCTCTTAGTGATTCTCGTGCATTCATACTGTAAATCGTAATCGTAAATCGTACTGTAAAGCGTAGCACGTATCGCTCTTTTTTGTAAAATAAAAATCGAGTTAATATGCGCCGCTGATCTCCACAGCAAAAATCCATAGGACATTAGGCTATGAAAATATGCGAAGTACACCAACCTAGCCGTATCCGCATCCGTCAATTGCCTAATGCGTCTAATGGCATATATCGCGGAACCGAGCTTACTAGCCAATGCCCCGATATGATCCGCCCATTGCAATTTACTATCTACTGTTAAACCAAGAAAACTGGCAGACCTAACTAATTCTGTTTCCCACCCAATTCTATTTTATCATGGTTTCTGGGTACATTAGAAAGGGAAAATTTAATACATTTGGTTTTTTGTGCATTCAGTAGTAAATTATTAACAGCAAACTACCCCGAGACGTCCGCCAGGATCCCGTTCACCCAGGTAATATCTAAGTTCTTTCTGTCCAGTTTAAATAGCAATGAAGTGTCATCAGCAAATAATACTATTTCGCATAAGTTCCTGAGCATAAATGGGAGATCATTAATGTAGACTAGAAACAGAAAAGGTCCCAAAATTGATCCTTGGGGAACGCCCATTCTTAACCTCGAACCAACAGACAAAACCCCATTGACACTCACTTTTTGCTCCCGGTCAGACAAATACGAGACCACAAGATCGAGAGCGTTACCACGAATTCCATAGTATTTAAGCGTGCAAATTAAAATTTCGTGACTAACACAATCAAAAGCCTTGGAAAGATCGCAAAAAACACCAATGGCATCCTGAGATCCCTCCCAAGTCTGAAGTACAGTCTTGATCAAGCTTGCTCCCGCATAAGTTGTTGACCGCCCTCTCATGAACCGGTACTGTTGACCGTGAAACACCCCGTGAATGTTAAAATGTGCTAGCATTTGATTGAGTATTATTTTTTTGAATATTTTACTCAATGCTGGCAATATTGACACCGGGCGATAATTTGTTAGATTCAACATACAACCTGACTTAAATAATGGTATAATTTTACTGTGTTTCATTAAATTGGGAAACACCCCTTGATCGACACATTTATTAAATATCTCTACCAAAATTGGCGATAATAAAGGTATTACACCAGTCATGACATGAACTGATAGTCTCCATAAATCTTCACTTTTCTTTTTATGTAATTGCTTGAAAATTTTTTCTATCTCAAGTGAACATGTGTACCTAAATTGAAAATTAGGGAACTATTTTCCAACATTTTTTCTCAAAAACGTCTTTGCTGTTTGCGAAGACGCTCCCAAATCATTCGTTATTTGTATAGGTGTATTCGAAAAATAATTTTCAAAAGCATTAGCAACCTCAATTTTATTAGTAACAACCTTATTAGCAATTTGTATTGAAAAATCTTCGTTATTTCTATTTCGTTTACTACCAACTTCGTTATTAATAGTGTTCCATGTAGCCTTTATCGCATTGCCTGACTTTTTAATTTTATTCGCGATATAGATCGCTTTCGCATGTTTTGATACTTTTTTAAATATTTTCGAATAAGTGCGAACATAGTTATGAAAATTTTCATCTGCTGTGTAAGATTTTTCATCATATAACTCATAAAGCCTATCCCTACTTTTTCTTATGCCCTTCGTCGCCCAATCAGCAAAACGTAACTTGTTATTAACGACTACTTTCTTTTTCTTTGGACAATTCTTATTAAATATTTTGGATAGGTTTTTGACTAAAGATTCATACATGATGTTTGGATCATGAACCAGAAGAGCCGTGTTTGCAAATTTGGCTACATCATGAGTAAAATTGTTTAGCCTACTCTCCCCCAATGGCCTAATTCAAATATTTGTTCTGATTTATGTTTCATGTCCTCTATTTTTATTAATGTTCTTAAAATTACTTAAATGAGTAAAATATTATTACTATTTATTTCAAATGCTGCCATCAATATTTAATTTGGTCAGAATGTATCTATTGTTTATGAATTCATATATAATTTATAGGCATTATTCAAGTGACACTTTATAGCAAATTTGAGCTCTTAAAGTTACGACCTTTATTTTACAATAAAGATCGATACTTGCCACCTACAGTATGAATGCACGAGAATCATTAAGAGATCGTTTTAAAGACATTGATGTGCTCACCTTGCCGTCCTTACACATCTTTGAAATTATTATGTATACGAGGAAAAATATAGATCTGTTTATACGGAAAGGCGATATTGGTGGTATGGAAACCCGAGGTCGTGATAAATTGGTTATTCACAAACTTTAAATTATAGATAAGTCAAATGTTTCATTTTTGGGTAACTGCATTCGTCATTATAATAAAGTTCCTCAAGAAGTCACTCGATTAATAAAGAATAGATTAAGATTATAGTTATAATAAAAAAATTAAACCGACTTCAAAAAAGAACACTGAAAAGTATGAAATAACTATCCCTTACTAATCAAAACTTAAGTAAAAAAATAACTTTATAAATATTATACAAATACCCATATAATTAAATTTGAATTAGTTTATTGTCTAATTCTGGAGCGCAATGTATTAACTTCCATTCTATTGAGGAGCACAAACCGTGGGCTTTCACAATAAAAGATGCGATCAGATCGAACATGGTATATTATAGCCCATTATGGCCATTATCAATATCATCAATATAATATCATGTCAATCAGTTATAAAAGAACAGTGTAAAGGTTGCATCGTAATTACACCCTAGCGGTATTCTTGCAATCTGAAGGCGACAGCCACTAGCCGTATTCTCTGTCCCCCACAAGACTGACTCTACTGACTGAATTTATTATATCACAGCCAATTTATATCTTCTCCCTACTACCATTATACCATGTGGGGACAACGTTAGTTAACAAATGACATATAAGAGAATCGTCAATATAAATGAATAAAGGTTATAACCAGGTCGCATTATTGGGTGTATCTTCGAAACCAAAGCTTCAATACTAGTGAAATTTCAATGGGACCAATCTGGTAGTCCTTTCAAAAAAAAAAATTTTTCAAATTGGTTCATAAGTGACGGAGTTATGAGGTAACAAACATAAAAAAAAACATACAACCGAATTGAGAACGTCCTCCTTTTTTTTGAGTCGTTTGAAAACGTACATTGATTAGACAATCACACTATAAAATAAACGATTTCGTTGAGGATAAAGCAGTTTGAAAATGATCTTCTCTGCACATGCATTTACTGGCTCTCTGAATATTGTATTATAATTAAACTTTTGCTAAAATGTTGTTGAAAAAATGATACCTGACTGAGTTTCTTGTCGGTTCTTCCCAGTGTCCAGGTTTTCTATTTAATCGAACTAAAGTAGATTTGACGTTCAAAAATACATTATAATTGAGTCTACTAGAATAAATTGATTTGACTTTGACTTTGACGATAACAGCACTATAGACTCGTAGTAAACAATATTTAATCATTTTTGGAAAGTTTGAACATTACACACAGAGCGCATTTTTTTAGCACTTTTCTTTACACTCATACATTATCCAGAGCCTAAAGTATTACATATAAAAAAATAGAGTGCTAAAAAATTCGCTGCTTTTTCAGACTATCAAATAATGTCTTTTTGAGCTTAGATGTTGGTGGTAGAGCCATGTTGCATTGCAGCACGATTAGGACCGGCTCGCCCGGTGAAATACCACCCTTTCACAGAATATCGGCGTGAAATAACAGCATCTATTGCTGTTATGTTTCGTTCGGCGTGTGAGAGTGCTGGTGGCCCATCACCCCTCCACCTCCTTTCCCTACTTTCCCTATTTCCCTAAATGCTGGCACCGCACCTGTACTTCTGCAGATGTTGCGGGTGTCCATGGGCGGCGGTTGGTTATTGTCCATCAGGTGACCTGTTTGCTTGTTAGCCTCCTCTTTTCTAAAAAAAAAAGATCACTATTTAATTTACAAAATCTTTAAAAGTGTTTACTTAATGACCTAGCTCAGTGATTTCGTCGATATTATGTTATTATGCTTTTTACACATAGGTCTTAATCTTTCGAAATATAATACCACATTTTTTTTATTCACGGTGCCGATACTCTTGGCATAAGCTTAAAAAAGGAAAAGGAAGGATAACGATAACGCTACCCCTCCTTTGATTGATATTGGAGCTTGAGCTTCGAAGATACACCAAATAACCCTAATTGTTTATAAGCCTTATTTCTTTCGCTGATTCTTTTGTATATCATTCCGCTGCAGAATTAGAAAAGAGTTTAATTATACAATTACCCTAAATATTTATTTAGGCTAAGGTCGCTTTTAAAGGGAGAAATAAACAACTTTTTAATAAAAAAAAATTTAACCAACTTCAAATGAGAACACTGAAATGTACGAAATATCTAGATATCATTTACTAATCAAAACTCAAGTACAAAAATAACTATTAATACGACGCAAATACCTACAATATAGTTAAATTTGACAGTTATTTAAGTCGGTGCCAAATCAATGTGCAACAACAGAAAGTTTACTACTTTGGTAGGCTTATATTTGTATCGTATTTACAAAGTTATTTTGAACTTTTTGTGTTCCTTTTTGAAGTCGATTAACTTTTTTTTTAGTTTTTTTTTTAAATAAACTAGTAAAAGGAGAAATAGGTCAACATAAAAGTATATATGAAGAGGGCATGGTCGTTATAATATCGTCTGAGCGGTATCTTGGCCGTAAGGTTGTAACTTGATAAAGGTAATCCCGCCAATTTACATAACGTCGACATCACCACCGGTGAAAGTGAACGGTGTTAGAGCCGCCCGCTTTGTCGGCTATAAGCATCAATATTTATTTACTGTTTTATCGAATTTAATAATAGGTTGGTTTTAGCTGTTCTGCGTAACATATTATCCGGCAGATATTACGTTCTTAACAGGAATTTACAGGTCATAAATAAACATGCAAATTAATACTAAGCAAGTTTAGAAATTTTTTCCATCAATAATTTAGAAATTGACAGCGAAAATATTTTATCGGTGCTTAAAATGGCCAAGTCCAATTCAGTGTGCGACAATGGACTTGCCTTCCACGTTTTAATTGCATATTTTAATTTTTTATATTCATAAAAGTATTACACAAGTGGCCTATGTAGCCCAGCGCGACCGAATTCGTTTATTACCCCCGCGCCTTGTAGTGATAACAATAAAGTTGATTTTCGCAGTTACGGGTTGATCATTTGTTAGCGTGGAGAAATCTTAACATTTGTTTTCGCACATAATTGTAATTTGCAAGAAAACTACATTACAAATTACAAAACTGGTTTTAGAGATTTGAGATATTAAAATGACCTATCCATTTTAGTAAAAATCATTTTAACATACTGTAGAATTTCGAGGATGCGACTGGATCTTTGTATAAAACAGGGTTTTTTCTGGATTTTTTTTTATCGAGATTAAGTTCTCCCATCATGTTTCCACGTATAAGTATTTCAAGATAAAGAGTTGAACTTGTATGTATCCAAATATCTAAGTGTCATTCTTGTAATTCATTCGATGTAAGGATGATCCGCCATGTACATGTGACTCGACAAAAAATTAAAACGCGACTCATTTGCTTTCCGAATGCCCCATATATGGAAAAGGCAGAACAGATCTAGAAATAAAAATTGGGTATAAAATAAGTGTTGAAAATATAAATTAAATAATGGAAGATAAAATATTCGTGCAAAAATTTGCAGTTAAGTTATTGTAAAAAACTAGCCATAAGAACAATAAACAAAAATAAAACATGGAAACAACTAAGAATATAAATAACGTCAGAGTATTGTCAGCAATAAATCAAAACTGTGTGAGATATTAGTTAAATGAAGTTATTTAAAGAATTGTGATAAAATGTGATAGATAAATTAAGATAAAGATAAGAAGTTTGTAAATATAGGTATATGAAATATTATGAAACTAGTCAATGAAGATAAGGGAACAAAAAAAATAACATATTTTGTCAAAGAATAAAAGGAAATAAAAGGTAGAGTGCATTAAGAAAGAAATGAAGGATGAAAAGAGTGAAAGAAACAAACATAATAATAGTAATAGATCAGAAAAATTATTTGGCCACCATAAAATAACAGAAAGATGAAGTACGTACCTAGAGATGCATATAAGTGGAAAAGAATGAGTCTAGCAAAGCAAAGTCTCTGACTATAATCATGTCGTGGGATTTAAAAAAAAAAACCTAAAAAGCATAATAAAAAAGTTTACAAGTTTACATTACAATTGTCATATTTTTTGTTTTCTTTGTACAATGAAGCAAGTTTAAAAAAATGGGGTGTCATTATCTTTACGTATGAGTAATGATGAAAATGAAAGTATGATATGAAGAATGAGTAATGAAAGTAAATATAATATGAAAACAAAGTCATGTTTACATTCGATCTCGTTACATCAAGGAAATTTATTACTTTAAAGATACATTATTAATGTTCCTCGTGCGAGGGGAGCCTCTATAATTAGATTAAAAGCGTCTAACGTTTTATTTTTATCGCATCAAAATCTCGAAGTGATCGTTTCATAGTGATAAAAAAATTAGGTCAAAATTGAAATTGTTTGTGATGATACTTCAAGATTGTATCTATTAAAGTGTCTACTAAATTAGATCAAGTTTTATAATTTGACAAAGTTGCAGACACAAAATTGGTTAATAGATTGGTAAAAAGTGTTAGGTATTAAATTATATTTTTAACTTATCTGCAGTGCGGTTACTCTCAGTAAACGAAGTGAAAACAAGGTTACATGAAAAGATCTACAGTTGACAGTTACAAATATATTATTATACTCCTTAGGATACCTACAGAAATGTCATATAAGATGTTATACATTTTTATATATCCATACTCTTGTGTATATTTTGTCCTTTACGGTAATAAATATTAATATGATGTGCGAGTCTGAAAAAGATCAATAGGTACCTACGTGAATATATCGCCTCTTTGCGAAAACATCATGTCATTTCGAAAAATGCAATTTTACAGGAAGCTACTTTTAAACTTCCAAATAAGTATAAAATCTAAATGAAATAATGTTTACATTAAATCATATAATTCAACTAATAAGCTTTCTAAAATAAAAAAAAACAACATTAAGTTTGATAGTTTTTGCTATAAATTAGCACATTTAAAAAAAAAAGGGAAAATATGTCACGTTTTTAACGAAAATGACATAATGTATCGATGTAACAAATGTACTTGTCACGTTGTTGATGATGTAATTTTTGGTTCGTATTCTTTTCGTACTGAATTATATGATAAAAACACATTCTTGAAATTAATAATGTTTGTTAAACAATAGAGAAATTTGTAGCATAACAGTGGTTATTATGAACAAAATATAAAAAAAAATTATGAAACCCAACAGTTTTCTTCATATAACGCGAATCAACAATTAATAAAATCGTACAACTATTATTCTTATTTCGAATCACTATTTTTAATTATCCACCTACCATTTATTTTTTTATTTATAAAAGAGGGGGTAAACGAGCAAGCAAGTCACCTGGTGGAAAGTGATCATCGCCACCCATGGACACCCGTAACATCCACAACATCCGGGGAATCACGGGTGCGTTGCCAGCATTTGGGGAGAGGAAAAGGAAAGAAAGGAGCGGGAGGAAGGAGATGAGCTACCGGCACTCTCACTCACCGAACGAAACACAATAGTAATAAATGTTGGTATTTCACGCCGTTATTCTGTTAGAGAGTGGTATTTCACCGGGCGAGCCAGCCCAATTAATTAATCCAAATTAATCCATATAATGTTGATTGAAATAGCTAAGTAGTATTAAAATCAGGAAGAAAAGTTACCTATCTATGGCACACATTGTAATATAACGTAAGAACTCCTAGGCAGGCAGCTTAACATTTACGAATTCCAAAAAAAAAAACGGTTTCATTTGTAGTAATCAGTACTTTGGCTGTCAAGAAGGTGATCCTCTCGGACCAGCTATTTTTAGTCTGGCTATCCATCCTGCGATTTGTAATTTAAATTCCAAATTTAATATTTGGTACCTTGACGACGGAACAATAGGAGGTAAAGCAATTACTGTTTTAGAAGACCTTAAAACCCTCATTCAAAGTTTCAAAGATATTGGCTTACAATTAAATTTTTCTAAATGTGAACTCTTTGTTTCCGATTCTGTTCCAACTATTACAAAAAATGAAATAATTAATAAATTTAACAATCTGGCACCAGGTATTAAAGTCTTGTCAAAAGAATCGCTGTACCTCCTAGGTGCTCCCGTCTTAGATGACTCCATACCCTGCTTTATCAATGATCAAATACAAAAATTTAGCCAGTCTTCAGACCAACTTTTCAAAATTAATTCCCACATGGCTCTCCTCATTGTCCGCTTTTGCCTTTTCGTTCCAAAACTTACATATGCTCTTCGCTGTTCTCAGCTTTTTAAATTTCAAACGCTTTTAAAATCTGTAGACAATATTCTAAAAAATACATTATCTAAAATATTAAATTGTTGCTTTGTTGATGACAGGGTCTGGAATCAAGCCTCGCTTCCCATCTGTTATGGAGGCCTGGGCATACGCAAAATCTCGAGTGTGTCACTGCCAGCTTTTCTTTCGTCAGCCTACAGCACGGAAAACCTTTTCCTATCTGTTATTCGCCCTTCCTTAGGATCGGTTGAGGTGCCGTGCTTGACTGATGCTCGAAATGCTTGGTTAAGTGTTTGTCCGAGTACTAACCTGCCTACCTCGACCTTTTCTCAAAAACACTGGGATGAGCCTCTATGCAAAAATGTTCATTTACAACTTTTAGATTCTTGTAGTACCGAAAAAGATCGGTCTCGCCTCCTAACTGTTTCTGAGAAGGAGTCAGGACACTGGTTGAAGGTAATACCTTCAAAAAACTTAGGAACCTTAATCGACAATACCACGCTTTCTCTCATAGTATCCCTTCGTCTGGGGGCCAGGACTAACCTTCTTCACCGTTGCCGCTGTGGTGATCTCGTCGATGTACTAGGTCACCACGGGTTATCCTGTTTACGTAGTGGGGGCCGCATGTCACGACATGCTGCCTTGAATGACGTCATTCGGCGGGCTCTTGTCGCCGCTGGCGCTCCGGCAGTCTTAAAGCCTGTAGGTATTGTGCGCAGCGACGGCAGGAGCCCGGATGGCTTGACGCTCATTCCTTGGAAACTTGGAAGATCGCTGGTGTGGGATGCCACTTGTGTCGATACACTTGCTGTTTCCCATGTGCCGGCGACTTCCAAGTCAGCAGCTGCCGCGGCCAGCACTGCCGAGAACTTGAAGCGGCGTAAGTATGCGACTCTCTCTGAGAGTTTCATATTTACGCCCTTTGCAGTCGAAACTTTGGGTCCCTGGGGCCCCGAAGCCCATCGACTGGTTTCTGATTTTTGTAAGAGACTGGTCGAGGCTTCGGGAGACCGCCGGGCTGTCAGCTTCTTTCGCCAACGAATCAGTTTGGCTATTCAAAGAGGCAATGCTGCCAGTCTGCTAGGTACCTTGAGCAATGACAGCTTTCTAAGCGGCAACTTTGAGGAAGTTTATTATTTAAGATAATGTGTAGTTTTAAGTTTGTAAATATTAACATATGTATGTACTTTTTATTAAAAAAATCAGTACTTAATAAATTATTCATCACAGTAAATAGTTTCAACATCAATAAAATCTCTTTGTGGCTACTAGCTAACTAAAAAATAACATTCTAAAAAATTACAATTGCACTTACTTAGTAAAAATTAGTCGTAGCAGTAATCTATAAAAGCGATATTCTTACAGGCTATAAGGGTTCAAAAAATGGCATGTGTATCACATGGGACGAGATTTTTATCAATTAAATACATGAGATCTGATTTTATTTCCTGGTTAAACTGTTCTATTTGATCAACATTTAAACGTACAATCTTCTCTGCAAGGTGGTTCAGCCGACAATCTAGAATAGTCTTTTTAGTATTTGTTGATTCATGTGGATTGACTACTATTCCTTAGTCGATTTGCAACATTTTTCTTTCAGTTTATTACTTGTCTTGGTCTTTTTTATTACTTTAACTGAAGTTGGAGCAGAACTTAGTTGTGTTGACTCTACTTGCATGGTGCTAACATTTTGAACAGCAGAGGGTTCGTTTCATGTTGTGAGCAGACCTGGTTCCAATGCGGTGTTAAATACAATTTCGTGGTCTTTCGCAGAAATTACATTAAAATTTGTCAGTAACATTTCATCTTGTTTTGGTTGTGTTAACAGTAACTACACCATGAGTAAAAAAAATTTGTCCTTTGGGAAGTTGTCGGTACAGTACAGACATCTTGAGCATCGGATTCTGAAGAAGTTTCGATACATTTAATTTTTGGTTATATTGCTTGACAGTTTCGGTCTATCACGGAATCGTCGCTATCTGGAAAAACAATAAAATGTAATTAAATTTATCAGTACACAATTACTCACTGAATACCTATATTAGGATATTACTTAATACCTGGATATTAAGTAATATCCCAATATAGGTGTTGAGTAAATTATTTAAAAAACTTTTATTAAATGTTTACCTTCGTAGAAAGACGAATCACAGCTGCCTATGAAGAGGTACTCGAAGAACTACTGCTACTCAATTCACCATGGCGACGTTTGAAGGATATTGCATCTTCTTTCCCTATAATGAACATAAGTATATCCAACGTTATATAAATACAATGAAACTCCCGACCACTATCTGCTTGATGACTGTTCATCGCGCAATTCCAACGAACTCAAATGTGTTTAGGCTCATATACAATGGTATATTGTCACTACCCTCCTGCTCCATCATCAGACCTTGCTGTTATCCAAAAACCATCTATTACCTATTGAGAACAATTAGTGCCCTCAAACGTACAAAGTCTGTATTACAGATACAGGAGGCTTCAAACATACATTAAAAAACAAAAATATTACTTACCTACTGCAATCGAAGAAGTGTTAGAACCATCAACTTCCTCAGTTTGGATGCTGGAGTTATCAGTTATTTCTATTTGAGTACTACTGGAATGTTATCACTGTATTTAAACGTGCTCGTTGCTAATTGAATTAGCTTATTAGACCGCGATATCATCTAAAGAATTAAGTCTAGATAGTTATTTAGTTTTCGCATATATAACGTAATTAAACGATGTGTTTTAAATAAAAATAAAAAAATTATCTGGAAAATTGAAAATTTGTATCTTGTATTTGAAAATTATTCACCATCAAAAATGTTTCATGTTGGGATATCATATTGCAAAAATGTTATTTTTCAGCAACAATGTGATATTAGTATTTATAATACTTCATATTAAGACACGATTTTTCGAGAAAACCGAGATAAATACACATACCACAATAAATAATCAAAAAATAACATTGAATTGATAAATACCTTTGCAACTTAATAGTTGTAAGTTCGTGATGCCATGTTGTTTCAGAAAAACAAGAGCACGTTATCCTTTACGCGTCAAGTTGTCGCATTGTAGAAACAAAGTTCTGTCTGAAAGAGACAACGCGACAACACAATATACCACAGTTATGCTACAGTTATGTTATCCATTTCGCTCATAAATTTGCCATTTTGCTATTAAATAATATCACGTTTTTGTAGAAAATGAAGATGGATAAGGCGGTTCTGATTATCGAATAAAAAAGAAATCACTTTTTCCGAAATGTCACTTTGTTTTGGCAAAGAGGCGATATATTCTGATAGAATTTAAAAGTTTAGGTACATAGAAGCAATTGATACATTTCAATTCGCTGTCAGGTTAAACGCTCTCCGCTGAATCGCTCTCAGTGCTGCAGTGCAGTGAGGCTGAGGAAATTTAGTCGACAGATACGATAACCATATTATGTATAACGAATGTAGAAGAATTGTTTGATATTCTTTCTCTATTTAAAATGGCTATTTTTCTTCCTCCTTAACAGTTATTGTAGGAAATGTAATCACTGAGGATCTACATATTCTATGTACATCTAATTATACTCGCATTCTTGCAAATGTGTTATTATTATTTTCTTTGAAGGACTTATCAGCACTGACTGACGTCAATTATAGTAACATAAAGAAAAGAAAATCCTTGTTTTAAAAAATACTAAGCGTTAGCTTTTCCTTTATTTCTTCGATTCGGCATCAAAAACATCTTTTATAATTATGTCTTATAAAAGATGTTTTTGATGCTTATAACTCCTGTTACAGTTAACCACTGATGATAGACAGGAGAAAAGTAGAGTATATATGTTGTATATACACGTATTTGATGATTAACCGACATATTTACGAAAAGACTTAGCTAAAAGTGTGCAAACCTTTGTAAGAATACGTTCATTGGTTATATGTGACTCCGATGTGTGTATCAGACATAGACGAACTACCCCACGAGACTTGTAATGGAGAGGAGCCGTCTGTCGTGAATGTGCGTAAATGATCCTATAAATTTAAATATAATCGTGCTCTTCTTTAGAAGTAATCAGGAAGTAGATACATAACCTGTGTCTAAGTGTTAAAAAAAAAGCGAATACGTAAATAATCAAAAAATACCAAATATCGCTGTAAAGTGGTATGGAAATTACAGTCATAAAATTAATTAAAAAAAAAGATAATATCGAATAATATCAGCAAGTACAAAACTAATAATACGAGTTTACATTAGAAGTGAGTTGATTTGTATTGATTAATGTTTCTGTTTTGTCTCAGAACGACATCTGTCTTTCTCTCATCATCATCATCATCATCATTATCGTCAGCTCGTGTTCGTCCACTGCTTTCTTTGTCTACCACGATATAATAACATGTTATATCTCACTCTTACAAGATGGCACGTGTACAAGTAGATATGCAAAAAAACGTATCGATATGTAATATCGTTTTAATACATTTGGAAATTTGTAACGACTAACATGCTTTGAAATTATATATTGGGTCCTTACATATGAAATTGGCGTTTTGTATGGGAGGAATATAAAGTCAATTTTTTTTTTTGTAAAATATATTTAATTAATCAAAGTATGCATCGTTGTTATCTATGCACTTTTGCCATCTCATAGGTAGTTCATTGATCCCTTTACTAAAAAAACCATGGGGGCGAGAATCAATAAACTCTTTGAAGGCGGTTTGGGCTGCCACATAGGAGTTGAATTTTTTTCCTTGTAAGAAGTTGTCCAAATTCCGGAAAAAATGGTAATCTGTTGGAGCAAGGTCCGGGGAGTACGGTGGATGTCGCAGACATTCCAATTGTAGCTCATCTAACTTAGTGGTTGTTTGTTGTGCAGTGTGTGGTCTTGCGTTGTCGTGAAGCAGCAGTGACCTAGAACGATTGACCAATCTCGGTTGTTTAGCAGCTAGTTCTTCCTTCATGGTTTGCAGTTGCTGACAATAGATATCTGCCGTAATCATTTAGCCAGATTTTAGAAAGCTGTAGTAAACGACACCGGCGCTAGTGCACCAAACACTCACAAGTAACTTTTTCTGAGTCAATTTTCGTTTAGGGCAAGATTTGGCTGGGTCTCCAGGGTTCAGCCATTGCGACGAGCGCTTCCGATTATCGTACAGTATCCACTTTTCATCACAAGTAATGATTCGATTTAAAATCCCTTCATTATTGTGTCGGTTGAGCAAAGTAACACAGCAGTCGACGCGTGTTTGCAAGTTCGATTCACTTAATTCATGAGGTACCCATCGTTCAAGTTTTTTTACTTTCCCGATTTGCTTCAAGTGGATTAATACAGTTTTGTTACTTACCCCGAAGCGTGCAGCTATCTCTGAAGTTCTTTGTGATGGATCCGCTTCCACAATAGCCTTTAATTCTTCATTTTCCTCTTTGGTCTCCGGCCGTCCACGGGGTTGGTTCTGAAGGTCGAAATTTCCAGAATGAAAACGTTGAAACCAAAAACGTACCGTGCTTTCTTTTGCGACACCAGTGCCGTACACATCATCAATCCTTCGAGCTGTTTCTGCAGCACTGGTGCCACGGTAGAACTCGTACTCGTAAATATACCGATATTTCATGTTTTCCATTGTGCGGTAATAAGCGACACCAAAGAAGAAAATAATGAGGAAAAAAACGAATGAATGACTGTTTTCAAAAGTCAAATGTACCAGCTAAATGAATTTATAAATTTGAATTTGGAATTCTTAACCAAAGAGGAGATATTTCAGATCAAAGTGGTCAGTACGACAAAATGCTAATTTCATATGTAAGGACCCAATATTATATCTAGCTCCAAATTATCTTGCTCGCTTCCTACTATTACAAACTTTTAATTTATTGACATATTTAATACACACATTTTTTATTTGAATGATTTTTTTTAATTGGCAGTTTAATTATTTAGTTCAGTTTTGTATTTCTATTTCAATATAAATAATTTAGTTTTGATTATTATAATTTTTCTTTTTTTAAGAGAAACTCATGAAAAGTATTCTTGTGCCTGTGACTAATCGTATCGTGATGTATACAATATGGAAATGCCTAATCTCTTTTTCCTCTAATACATGACGTTAAACGTGTCGCCCGCTCGAAAGAATAGTTAACTTAGAAATTTGTAAACATTATATGTCTTATGGTAGGTGGTCTGTGGTGTAAGATGACAGGCAGACAAAAATTTCCAAAAATGATATCTTTGAATTCCGTATCTTTTCTTAAAAAAAGATTTACAGAATGAATACTGAGTTACGCTAACTACATACATATATACTTGTCGGAAGTATCTTTTAGATTTAATCGACCTCTGATTTACGTAGGTACTTATCTTTTTATTTTTATTTATTAATGACTTGGCAACCCTGATTAGGCACCGTTTGAATTACCAATTAATTAATTAAGTCAGTGTCTGCCGACGGCGCATCTGTTTAACAGCTAATTTCACTTTGGATCGAACGCCTCCGGCCTACACGGAAACTTGGCATGTTCGCAATTCCGGATTCTTTGAAATTGTTTGATCAATATGCAGTAATAACATAATATGAACTGATTTATTACTTGTGCCCTTTGAATTCAATTCAGACTCTACAACAAGCGCGATTCAATTTAGACTCTACAACAGGCGTGATTACAAATAATGTAATACGAAATGAGGAGAAAGATGAGATTTGAGGAAGCGAAAGAGCTATGTAAGGACCGCGATGCTTGGCGCTCCGTCCTCTCTGACTACCCCGTTGGGAATACAGCGTGAAGATATGTATGTATGTATCTAGGTCTGTATGTAATATGAAATTTCGGATTCTTTTAAATTAACATAATATATACATACATATCTTTTATTATACACTATATCCCAAACGGGGTAGTTAGAAATTGTTTGATTAATATGAGGTAAAGCTTAACATTACATTTTATGAACTCATTTGTTACTTGCACCCTTTTAATTTGACTTGTACTCTACCTTAAGTGTAATACCTACATATACGACAAAAGTAAATACATAGAAATTTTGGAAATCAAAAGATTAATTACATGAAGTTTGATTAAGATCATCTTAATTTCATTTGTTAGACAAACCATACATATAGCAGTGAAATAATTTTATTACACATAGAGAAAATGATTGACAATTTTTTGTGCATGTTTTTACTTTGAAAACTTATTGTCAATAAATACCATCCAATCAGAGTGTAGTCGCGTTCGCTATTGCAGAAAGAGGCTTGTTGATGTGGGATTTAGCTCGTTTCTCGGTGATGCATCGATTCGCATGTCTCCCCAGGGCTCTTCACGTCTTACTTAATCTGGCGTCTATTCATAAAGAACGTACGTATGTAACATCCCCGCACTACAGATTTTTTGCTATCTGAGAATTTGACAATAGACGTACTAGTTTTTTTAGTTCTATTGGTATTAAAAACAACACAAGCACCGTAACTTTCACTGTAATCTCAAAAAAATAACTGAAGGAAATTATATTTCTTATCCATATTAATCAAAACTACGAAGTACCTATTATATATTTAATTTTTCATATAGGTACCTACTTCCCTTCAAATACAAAATCTCCTTTATGAGTTTAATTACACGTATATACTTTTGCAATGTACTGCACCATGTGTTATATGTATTACGCAATGTATGAGTGTATGTTAATAATATTATGACAATAATAAATCATCTTTGACACAGATCGTTGTCTCCTTTTCTTGACTTTACATGGTGACCCCGCCAAGATATCAGTTGTACTAGCAAAGTTTCCTTTTGTTGCGATTCTAATTCAAATATCAGCCGCATTTCTGTTATTATAACTTCTCTAATCTGGTTAGTTACCATTTTATGTTGTTAAATACAAGAAAAAAACATATGTTGAGAGCACATCATTTATCTTTGCGATGTTGTGCTTAATATCTATATTGACATATGGTAGAGACTTCTATGGCAGAATCGCCATATAATTTAAACTGATAATAATCCGAGATATTTGGGAAACAATATAGGATACCCAATAACTTAATGTCTAAAATAATAGAACCTTTATGTAACTATAACTAGCTATCCATTGGAATAAAAACATAGATTAAAAAAGGCTCACTGTGACGCAAAATGTTATTTAATTAAAAGCTATTAAAAGTAAAGAATTAAGAAAGTGTTATTATGATGTCTATAGAAAACTCATTAGCTATAAGAATGTTGTTAATAAAAAACTGAACAGACTAATTAATTCGATAATATTTATTTATTTATTCGAAGTTGTAAATGATATGCGTCCCAATGTCAATTTGAAAAAAAAAATAATAACACACAGAATAGAAATAGAATGAAATTGTATTGTAAATGCAAAAACAGTAAAGGATAAAAATAGTAATTTTTACAATTTCAAATAAGGCGTATGATATTTATACTACACAAAACACAATGCTTATGTAACACACAGTCAACACTTAAACTGCATCAAAACAGATGTGAATAAGAATAAAATCCATATTATAATAAGCCATAGAAAAAAAAAGAGATATTTCTCTCTGTTTTATTTTTGCTACACATAGCAACTTTGTTATCAAAGGAACTCACGTCCTAGCACCACGTTCAGCTTCAGTTGTGTTATTGGCAGTAAAATTTGTGTTGGGTCAATATACTAGAATAAATACTGCTGTGGCGCTCAGTGCTCCTACAAATGACTGCAAATGTAGTTATAGAGAGACCCCTCGAGGTTAAATTGCGGCTGCCACTGCGCTTCACACTATAATAATATGTATTTCTGAATTCCGTATATTCTGACGTCTACGGGTAAGATTATGAGAAAATGTGACGATATCAGAACATCGGTAGGGGCGACTTTACATGAGTCATATTATGTTTATATTTTTATATTCCGCTTACTGGTAAATAGAGCTAGAAATGTACTTACACACACATATTTATGTGTACACACAGACGTGTAGTAAAAATAAAACAGAGCTATCTCTTTTTACTATGGCTGATAATGATATAGATTTAATTCTTATTCACATCTGTTTTGATGCAGTTTAAGTGTTATGTAAAAGAACGTTTTGAATTTAATACTTATGCAAGGATCGCAACACTTGGCGCTCCGTCCTCTCTGATTAACCCATTAGGGATACACATGAGGATATGTATATTTTTTAAAAAGTCCGATTACAAATTGCCTATAAAATAATAATCGGATATGCTTAAGTTTCTCAACAAGTAACAGCTTACACCTTTTCAATTTGAAAATTAGTTCGCAGATGAAATAGATAAGCTAGCAATAAAATATCGTAAGTAGCGGGTGGTGGGACAGTTAAATGGCATCACAAATATTGACTTGGCGGTTCCCGGGAATTTTTCCAAGTTCGCGGGCGTGGCGATGTTTGGCACTCCGCCAGCGAGTTGCCCCGTTTCTGTACATAGCTAGCTACGTTCCTTGTCGAAGAGTGTAGAACTTTCGTGAGCTCAAAACATTATTAAATTTATATTATTAACAATTCGTCTTAAATTTACAGATACTACCTCGATATTACGAGTATTTTGACAGCACTTAAATTTCTACTTACAATTTTTAATTCAAAGTGCAAATAAACGGAAAGGAATAATGTAATACTTTTAGATGCCGTAACAAGTTTATAAAAGAATTGCCTCGTGATGTATTACAATCTCAAATACACCCACCAAAGTAGGCTTTTTCTATTTTTAGTTCAGAAATATTTCTAGGTTAGTTTGAGATTCGGCGCATTAAAAACCTTCAGCAATCTAATGACTGTCTGTGCTATATTTTACGTACTAAATGACAATGATAAAAAAAAATTAGAAATTTTCTTTAGTAAACATTATAGACAAGAGCTACAATAACAAATTGTACAAAATATAAGAAATTTTATTTCCAGTATCAAAGTAAGAGGCAAATAACAGTTATATAAAATATGGCGGAAATATTAATTAAAGGGGCCCCGTTTCCAATTCCTGTTGCGAAATTACTTCCAAGTAAAAAGCGGTTTCGCCCACGGATAATTCCACAATGTGTTATTACAGACCGAGTTAATCCTCCTTTGTTATGAGTTCTGAAAGGATTTATCGAGCTTTTCTTTTCTTTCTTACTACATCTCCCTCAGTCTCAACGCGGTTTCTGTGGAATACCAATCAATATGGAAGCTCCAATAATAGGGAGAGAGGTAATTAATTTCCTTTTAATAGCCCAGTGATCATCTTCGTATTTTCTTGCTGTCATGAGCAATTGGTAAATCCCGTAATGGGAAAATCAGGTCAATTGCAAATCGTACTTGCGCGATTTGTGTTCTACAACGACGTAGACCGACATTTTCAATAGGGCAGACAAACAAGAAAACTTATCAAATCTGCCACTTCAAAATTGTATTGTAGTAAATATGTCAACTTCGAAATTCTCAAATGTTATATATCGCATACTGTATGGTTTCCACGTGCTTGTGACTATGGGCAAGTCTATACTCGTCACGAAGGATAGAAGCTATAAAAAAAAATTAAAAAAAAAGATTATGTGTAAATGTTAATGTGGTTTTTCTTTAGGATATATTATTATAGTTTATGCGCTGTTTTATTGTTGATATATGTCTATCGAACTTTCTCTAGGTAAGGAAGGGAAGTACCTACACTAAAGAAGATTAAAAATGGATCGCCACCATTATACCATATACACCATATACCATAACCATTATACCATATACCACACCATTATAGATGCACGCGTGTAATTATATGAAACACAACGTTAGACGGTGTAGTAACGTAGTAACGGCTTTGGAATGTATGTAAATTCAGTCTCCTTCGAATTTGTCTCTGGGACGGGTGGTCTTAGCTTTCTTGTCACATTCCGTTAAAGGTAAGGGGAGTGCGGAAATTTTGAAAGAATTTTTTCGGTTGCGATTTTTTTTGTATTTTATATGACTAGCAAATTGTGTCAGGGTCGACAGTGTCTACAAGTCTCTATAGAATGCACGCCACTGGTTTTTCAGTCTGTCGTAGAGATTTTTTAACGTACTTACTAGAAAACTATACAATGTAACGCCAGTCTAATACTTTTATACAAAAAATTTTTGAAGATAATGTGAATAGCAATATTTTTAAGCGTTTTATACAAAATCTATCACGTGCTAGTTCGATTCACGCATAAAGGGTTCTGTATGATAGAATGGTTACTTTCTAAACTGAATTTCTGAAAACCCAACGATATCTGTGTACATTGAGTATTCTAAACATCCGCTACGTTCCACTCAACTGAGGCTCCGGGGACTACACCTAGCTCACTTTCAATTCGACGCTTGTGCAGTGAAGCGCAATTTACTTCATTTCATATTTTAAGCAGTTGTGTATTACTTTTATAATAATTAATTTAATAATTGATGCTCATTTTATTATTATAAATAAAATGAAACCTTGCGTCGTGAGCAGCACGATTATTATTTCACTGTACTATTCTAGTGTAATGTATAATACAATGATAAAACCTAAGGCTTTCGTTATATTTTTCGTTTCATTTTTCCTCAAATATTTAAAACTCAGGCCCAGTATTCAGTATTAGTTGGAAGTAAGGAGGGAGGAGTGATTGAGTAGAGATCGAGTAAATAAATTGACCTTTCTTTAATCTTCCTATGAATAATTTAAAATGTTAACTGGTGCAAGATATTTTGGTTAATAAGATGTATCAGTGTACCAAATATCAAGTATGTACGTTACATAGTTACTGGGAAAATCGGATAACCAAAAGGACGAATCAGAGATCTCGTAAAGTGTTTTATAAATTAATGTTCAAAGAAAGTAACGCAAAGTACGTGTAATATTTTTTGAAATAGTGATTTTAAAGAGCTGACCAGAACACCATTAACCCAAAAATTACCCCCTGAATTTAATTTTAGTTAATATCTCTCTGAAAAAACGACTTTAATCGACAGATGGATGGACATACTGAGAGACACCAAGGTGATTTCATATGTATTCCGTTTTTCTAATTTTAGAAAAGAACAGAAAATCAATCGAGAGAATCGACTGAAAAGTCGATTCTCTCGATTGATCGACAAGAAGAAAGTTTTCTAAATTCGCTTAGTTCGGGGAAACACAATTTGTGTAATTGTCTGGTGTATTGTTTACCATTAATAATTTGATTATTTATATATACGTACATAATATATATTTCATTACTAAGACATCATTTTGTGTCAGTAAGTACCAAATCAGTATCCAATTAATTACAGCATAGGTAATAGAGAAAAAGTAAAACCGTAAAACAATATAATCTGAAAGAAACAAATTGACGTCTATGTGAAAATATATAATGATAATACAAAAAATTTTGTTGTGCAAATATTTGTGTTATTTTTTTATCTTGTTGCCTAGTATCTTTCGTTTTATGCGAATAACGTGATTCGATTAATTTATTGTCATGAAAACGATTGATATGGTTAATAACATATTCGGTGAAATTATTAAAATATTAGACTATTTTTTTGGCTAAAGTTGATGAGTAATCATTTTTGAAATGTATATTTTATTAATCATTACATAACATCAAATTTTATTTGTCATAAAAAAGATAATAAAATAACCAAAATAGGTCTAAGGGTTGACACATGACATTTTTATGTACAGGAGAACATGTATTTACATTCTCACGGCAGCGTTGTGGAGACGTTCGTCTTGGTAGAACGTGTGCCCGACTTAATGACGTCAATTTGAATACGACCGAGTTGTCGTCTTCACTCCTCTCGTCGGTAATGCAAATTTCCCTCTTGTGCCAGCCCTGAATTGCGTAGTTTCCTGGTGTTATTTGACACCTGGAATAGGCTGTCAATCAGTCACGATTGTGTCTGGTGCCCCATGAATGGAGTAATTTAGGCTTAAACAATCTTGACTTTAAGTGAATTTATTCTTTATTAGACTTTATTTCAGAGTGTCTTATATTGTACTAAATGAAAAAGTTTTAAAGCTTTATTTGTGGCTGTATAAATACAACATATTTACATTAGGTATACTAGCTGTGGCCCGCAGTTTCAACCGCATAAGGTATTTTTTCGAGATGAAAAGTAGCCTGGATTACTCTATGAAAAGTCTAGGTAACTTCTAATGAAAATCCCGTCAAAATCAGTTCAGCCATTTCGGAAATAAACCTAAACAAACAGACAAATAAAAATTTAAAAGACGTGTGTTTTGTGTTTTAAGCTATATAAGTTTAAGAAAAAGCCTTTATTATCAAATCAAAAACAGACACTTTAATTATTCAGTTGTGTAGATTTAATAGGGTACAATAAAATATTAATATTATGAGAAAATGCAGTAGAGAAGCTTTCGACAAAAGGATTTTCTTTACAATAACAGAATAATTGAATCAAACTCGTGCTACACGAGCATTCACAGAACTCGAATTACTTTCTTCAGTTTTATTGGTTTCCTTTTGCTATTATTATAGAATTATTAGAAAATATCTAAAAAAAAATTATTGTGTTTTCAACAGGTCTTACTTTTCAATTAAATTTTACTGGACGTTCCTGTAATTAAGGTTTTGATACTAAAAAATAAGAATTTATTTTTAAATGCGCCATCTTGATTTGTTAATGTTTAATTTTATTTCTTCAATTAGTGAACTCGTTTTCAGATGCATAAAAATACAGACACTTTCTATTCACCCGGAGGAGGACTCAAAACGGCCTAGTACATAAATAAAGAAGATTCCCTAATAAACCGAGACATGCTTCGCTCCCGGACATAAATTTATGATAATGTTCAAATGAGACACGACACGACTAGAATAGCGGTTGTTATTTACCTTGCTGTGTTTTATGAGACGTGAAAATGATTAGACTCATACATACCGTAATAAAATATTAATTACCAATTTGAAGTCGTTGAAAATAATAATAATAGTCTTATTATTGTAACGAACGTAATGTTTTTGTCTAAATAAAAAAATATTTTGAGAAATGTTAACTTCTAAGCTAAATTTATATAATTAAGTACAAGTAAATTATAATACAGCCGCATATTTCATTATAGATAACATTAATTTTATATAACTAATATAATATTGATTTGATTGTAGATGGATATTATTTATTCCGTTTACATTCGATGATTAGTGGCGTCTTGGTGAGTCTTGCTGACAAACAATTTAATAGTACAGTGTAATACAATGTCATTAAATCGCTAATGTAAATGAGTTTAATTTTTTTATATTCTGCATTTCATTCCAAATTTATTTGTCACGGTCCTCAGCTACACCTTCTCATATTTACAAAAGCCGATAAATTCGTTTAGTGTGTCTATGGTGCGAGTTTATGACTCTTACAAAAGTAATTATTTTGAGACTAAAAACTACGTACCTGTGTCAATCATTCGTTATCAAAGATTCGAATGTTCACGTGTTGTTCAAGTATTTGAAAAAAGATTCCCTCACACTGGAGGAGCGTTAAGCAAAAAAATGCGTTATCTTGAAACCGGTCAAAATTAATACAATTTCCATGTTTTTTTCAATAACAGTAATTAAAAATATTTTAATCTTTGTAGATGAAAATTAACGCTCTAATTGACAATTTTGTCAAAATAACAAAATCTCCAAACTGTTTTCAAATTTTTTTTTTCGCATATTATTTTGTCGAAAAACCAGACTTAAAATAAATTTTACTTCTATTTATCAAGTTTTCTAAAATCACGATAACGAATTTAATGCCAAAAAAAATCTAGACAGATAGATAACTTGGAAAGAAACATTATAAACTCTTCCGTCTGCTTTTAGGGTTTCGTTCCCAAGGGGTGCCTACAGGACCTTATTATTAAGCCTTTGTCTGTTCATCCGTCCATCTACCTGTCTTACCTTTAAAGGACTATAACTTTTCAAAGGTAATAGGTAGCCGCTTGAAATTTTCACAGAATATGTGTTATTATGGCAGATATCTTAACAATAAAAAAAAAAAGTAAAATAATAAAGGGTCCGGTCCACTTATAAGAAATGTATTTATTCCAACGTTTTTTCTGCTTTTGCTCTATCGTAAAAACGGTAATATATAATAGCATTACTGGTGTGATTACACATTATAGTGCGCAAACTTTAAAATAAAACTGATAATAAAAGCAGGCCAAGTGTAAGTCGCGCTCGCGCTAAGGATCCCAAACTAATGAAATAAAATGATAATGATGAAATAAAACACAAGTTTTCTTGTATAGACTCAGGTGTTACTTTGCGGAAATCCATTTAATGTGATAAATTTCTAAAATCTTTAGCGGTATTCCGCTCAAACTCCAAAAACCACCAATCGACACGTGTTTCGCTTCTCAACGAAGCATCCTCAGGATATACCAGAGATAGGATTCGGTCAGCTAAACAGCACCGAATTCAACAACGTGATTCGATGCTGGTTAGCTCACCGAATCCTATCTCTGGTATATCCTCAGGATGCTTCGTTGATAAGCACTTCTAGATTTGCACTTTCACTGACAGTCAGCTTGACTTCGCGAATATTATAAAATAAGACAGCGAGAACTTGTCGATTAGATGGTAATTTCACACCATTTATTTGATGGCTAGGCAGTCCAATAAGGAAAATAATTTGTTTATCACTCCGTAATTAACCATCTTTACACAATAAACAACAGCGTACTAATAATCTAAAAAATCACGTAGGTTAATGGATTATCGCGAGATAGAGGCGTCTCTGAGCATAAGTATGACGAGTATGTATAAAATATTACACGAACATTTAGCTGTAAAAAAAATTTGTTCACGTTGGATTCCGCACAACTTGAGAATTAACCAAAAACGGGCTCGCGTCGATTGGTGTGAAAAAATGTTACAAAAGTACAATCAGGGTGCGTTAAAAGCTGTCTATAATATCTACACAGGTGATGAATCTTAGATATATGCGTATGATCCTGAAACTAAACAACAATCAACGGTTTGGGTGTTCCAAGATGAGCCGAACCCAATAAAAGTCATTCGTTCAAAAAGCACTTTGATGCAAATGGTCGCTTGTTTTTTTGGTATAAATGGACATCTAGCTACAGTGCCACTAGAGGATCGTAAAACGGTTAATTCTGAATGGTACACGACCATTTGTTTGCCAGAAGTCTTTGAAGAAATAAGAAAGAACAACCGACAACGCGGAATCCTTCTTCATCATGACAATGCTAGCTGCCACATATCGGCCGAAACAACTCGGTATTTGGAAGATCAAAAGATCGAATTATCGGGTCATGCGCCGTACAGCCCCGACTTGGCCCCCAACGACTTCTATTTATTCCCAACCGTGAAGAATAAATTACGTGGTCAACGTTTTTCGAGCCGTGAAGAGACTGTTGATGCGTTCAAAATGCTCGTTTTGGAGATACCTCAATCCGAATGGAAAAAGTGCTACGAAAATTGGTTCCAACGTATGCAAAAGTGCATCGATCATCATGGTGAATATTTTGAAAAACAATAAAACTATAATAAATTCTATATGTTTGTTTCACTTTGATATTCCGGATACATAAATAGCTAGCAGCCCTCGTACAAATATAGCAGATATCATTACGACTCGTGCTTGAAATTGAATTGCTCGTGATTGTAAAGTGACTAAAAAGAAACTTTGTTATGTTTGAAAATGGTTTATTTAATTTAATTTTACTTTAAAGATGTACTTTACAACCTACAAATAAAACGTTCAAAACTTAAAAAGTAAAATAGAAATTCCTATTGCATGTCTCATTATTATATACCTACCTTAGTCCTTAGTACCTTATTATTATTATTAGTCGTTTTCGGTTGAATTTTCATTCATAGTGCTTAATGTAAAAGGACCATTCGATGCCCTTTTTAAACATTATACATTTTTTAAATAACGTTATTTTGACAATTACATCCATAATTTTGAAAACTAAAAAAATTAATAAGGAGCCATTATGCACCATTTTTTAATTTGGAATGGTTGAAGTATTTTTAATATAATTACTGACATTTAAAGAAAACTATCAAAATCAGAATATATTTGACCGCTTCCTAGGCAAAAGTGTTGCGCTCCTCCACTAATGATCCAATCATTCATTCATTGTTACACAGATACAGTTCTTATGCTTTTGATTGACATTAAAGGTTGGACGACTGCGTAGGTAATCAACGTCAGATTTGATCTCACCGATGTTAATAAATCAATTTAAATTTAGATTTACTATTTTAATTATCTTTAACAACCTCTACTATAGTATCTTTTGGAATACGTGCCATTGGCAGAATTAACGTGATTGATACATTACAAGCCATTAATTAGAAGTTGAAGTCGAAGTTTAAGTTAATAATCAACCTAAATATCAAAGATTTTTAAAGATTTTATTGTAGGTTTATGTTTTTAAATATAATGTGACGGTTTACCTTATTAAATGGCCTAAGTTACACCTTTTTCATATTATAATATACGTAGCATATGCAATCAATTCAATAACGTATCTATATCCACTATTTGGATTGATTAAGTTAACCAATGATACCTTCGTGCAATTGTGAATGGAATCACTGACTTATACCTTTAAATGATTAAAATTATATGACCGAATTAATCACGAACGACACAAGTTAACTATAAACCTGGTTTATGTTTCTCTGATATAAATATTATTTTTGTTGCAGTTGACACAACAGCACAGTACGACGCTGTGAGAGCCTATCTCAAAGAACTAGACATTTCCAGCGCTGTTTGGGTCGGACTTATCCGTAGTAATCCCGATGGAGATTTTACCTGGACGTACGTATATCCTACGTCTACTACCTTAATCCATTTAGAATGTTAGTCTCAAGTCACGTTATGGGCGCCTATAGAAATTATTTATTAACAACTATCCCTCTCCTGCGGATCTCTTCGCATTAATCATATATAAATAGATATAAGTACATGTTTTAATGAAGTCTAATAAACATGTCAGTGTACCTTCCATCGCTAATGATGTAATTTTATAAAGGGATATAATATTATGATGTGATGTTGTGTATGTATATAACCTCGTCATATTTAATAAGATATCTTGTCCTTATTGTATTAACATAGGCTAAATAAAATACAGTATCAGCTAAACATAGGCACATAAAGCCATTAAATGAAACTGAAGGACTATTTCTAATGCAGACAATCGATATACAAGTTTAAAAATATACTGACCTTGCCAACGCCTTTAAGAATAAGTGAGTTGTATAGCAGGAATAATAATGTTAGAATAGGCAGGTCATAACAATGGTTTAATGGCATTGAAGTTCTAGTCGTAATGATTAGAAATACACCTAAAAATACAAAAATCAAGTAAACCTATTTTAAAAGAAAATTTTACAAGAAGTCACCAATTTGACAGAGTAATGATTTTTTGAGTAAATCCTTAAAATAATTATTTTATTTTATTTAATTTAAATAAAAAATGTACTACAATATTTACAATTTAATCAAATGAGCCAAATTTACTGTTTATTCAAAAACGGATAACGTAAAATTTTGCTGAATAATGATACTAATGAACCTTCTAAATGATTTTCTTGAATTTCTTTTTCTGACTGAAAATGAATGTCATTTTGACATTTAACTCATTGTTGTATGTTAATCAGGTACGTTTTTACAATGAGAACATTGTAATGATTGTACTATTTATAGCTATTACTAATGAATGAATAAATACTAATCAATGAAAGGTGCGCGATTAGAACTGTTCCACCCGTTGGATAGATAGTAGATTTGACTGTCATAAAACATTATTTACGGTTGTTCTTGTATATTTTATTAAAAGTATTTAAAATCAGAATTAGATTACCTTTGATTTTTTATTAGTCAAAAATAAAAAACGATTACATTTAATACGCATCAACTACAGTCGTCGCCATGCTAATGTGGAAAGCAATAAACTTAAACCACATAAAAATCATGGATTCTAGAAGAAACGATATTTAAATTATGGACTCATTGTAGATTCTCTATATACGTAACTTTTGTTCACAGAAAAACGAAATATTTCAGGTAATACGAAACAATGATTGCTCTATTATTATTATTTTTTTGCTAACCTAATCTTTTTTGTACTTAACAATATTTACTGATAGTGACGATATACCATTAAAAGGTATAACTGTACCAGTGTATTTTAATTCATCAGTGACTACCGAGGCCTTAGTGGCGACGGCTACTGGAGTTCGGCACCAGATGGTCGCGCTGCTCCGTTATGTGCCGCCGCAGACCCTGCTGCAGACTACCGCTGGGAAGCCCGCGCTTGTGGAGGGCCAACTGTTGCTTCTTTTATCTGCGAGCTGCCAGGTAATACGAATTTGTGTCAGTTACAGTAAGTATAGGTAATAGCCTAAACACGCATAATGCATACGAACTTCTGAAGTTGAGTTTTGATTTTATTTTATTTGTAAATTGACGTTTCGCGTTCGCAATAATGCACAATGATTAAATACATTATCGTATAGATAGTCAATCGTTTTGTAATTTCTTGTTAACAGTACCCCAATGGGCATTGGGCATTGAAGGCTGTATGGTTCGGGAATTACCTGCGCTAACAGTTCTATACCTGCCTGAGAGCGCGGCGGTGCAATTAACCGCAGACTGCGGACTGGCGGGTGTGAAACGTATCCAGTGCACCGGGAACGTGGTATGATAATTAGCTGTATTGATCCATTTTAAATAGAGTGTCGATAGTATTTAAGAATAAAACAATAGACCACAACTGTACGTATGCTAAACTATGGAGCAGGTGTTCTTTAGAATACGTATCATTCCAATTTCAACACAAAAAGTAAATGTAATGTTTTCAAATGTGTATTTGCCATTTAATTATTTAAATATTCGTTATGTAGTTACGCTTTCAAAATTATCATTTGTTTTTTATTTTCTATTTAATGTCCGGTTCCAAGACTGAAAGATCAACAAAAGAAATCAACTCGATGTCTGTCTGTCTCACCGTCATGGTTGTTTTCCTCAGAGACTATATTTTGACGTAAACAGTCGAAATTTCGAATTATTAAAGTAAGTAGTGTCCTAAACATAGAATTGAACTTTAAAAGTTGAGTTTTGACCATTGGGTAAAAAGAATTTTAAGAGCTTAAAAATCATGAATTTAGTTAATCATGTGCATTGAGAATATATTATTAATTGAAAAATTGCGTTATAATAGAAATGCAGTTTTTCTACATAAAAAAAATTATACGACAAATTTTATTTTGCGGTTGACGTTTCGTAACAACCGATAGTACAGTACAATGATTCCACAAGTATGACGTTTATGTGACTAATTTTTTTATTGCCTATATTCTCTATCATTGTAAATTTAAATTGATAAATTTAGTTAATGCGACTTTATACTTTAGTCATTCTTTTTCAGAAGCGAGAAGATCTTTTAAGAGATTTGTCGTGTGAAGACGAAGACTCTTCAAGCACTACAGGAATATCGTCTACGGTTACGACATGGTCTGCAACGACCGATACGCCATTTACAGAAAGCACAACGAATGAAGCTGCTACAGAGGAATATGCTACAACAGAACTTAAGGATGACATTAATAAAATAACTACTATCAAAGAGATATTTGTACCTGCTATGGGGAAAATAAATGGTTCATCAAGTCAAGATTTAAGTGTTAATAAACTAAATAAAATTTTATTTCCTCAAACAATTAACGTTATTCGCGGTAATAATCTGCAAAGCAATGACATTCCAAGATTAGCTAGTAATAGGGATTTATTTACTGAAATGACAGCCAAAGTGGAAGACGAAAATCTGATGCGACACAAAATATTACACGAAGAAATTGCACGACGAGGTAATCTTGAAACCATATTTACTCAACCAACAGATCATTTTATACCTCCATTAGTAATGGCAAAGGCTAAAATTAGTGATGACATGACTGTTTTATCACTTGAAGAAAAACATGCACAGAAATTAGCGGAAAAACGATTGCTAGAACACAACTTAGATGCAAAAAGTTATCAGAAACAGATCAACGTAAATATGAATAAGTCAACTACTGAACATCCACTTAATGATGACGTCAGCGACAAAACACTAATTACAACGGTTAAACCTATAAAGAGTAAAGACGACGCAAAACAAAATAAAAATAAGTCAACACCACTTAAAAAATATAATGAAAAATTAAACGATCCAAAAGCAAAAAATTTAAAACCAATTGAAATTAAATATAATAAAGTTGTAAAAACTATAGAGTCATCTACTCAGACTGAAAATATGTATTACAATAATAGTAAATTAACTAATACGAGTACAGCAGTTTCTTACAACAATGACAGCATAAATTCAGAAGAAGATCCAGCCATAGATTTGACGGTTATTATAAAAGAACCCGATTTAGACATTTCAGAAAAAATATTCTATTCTAATTACTCTAGTCAGTTATCCAAAATCGAAACAGAAAACAACACTGAAAGTGGGTTAATCAGCACGAAAAGAAACGCTATTAATAAAATAAATTCTAGTCAGCTTGAAACTTATGTAACAGAAGCTACAGAAACCTTAAACGTTACGATTAATCAGGAAACAATTAAAATAACTATTATCCACGATGAAAACTCCAGTAAAATTCCTACAGTTTTCGATTTCACCACAAAATCTCCTATATTTAATAACGTCGACAATTATGATGAAAGGTCTTTGACGACTATTCAAAATTCTGTTAAAGATAGTTCTAGAGGCTTGGTTTCCACTTCTGGACACAGTACAATTTTTCAAGGTGACACTACTACTACTCTATCTGAAAAAGATTTGTCGACAACAATTATTCCTGATATGAGATATATAGAAAAAAGTAACGATACACTTAAAATGATATCTTCCACTGATGTCACACTAACTACTGCTGCATCAATCACTACGCACGCAATATCAACAAATAATATAATAACTAATGACTATAAAAAAAATAGCACAGAAGATATGAGTTTAGCAACAGAGATTTCATATGTTGCAAAAGAAAAAACAGACGTTTTTAACGATTCGAAAATTGAAGACGATCATGACCTAAATGCAACTAGCGCGTTAGAGGCGGTAGATGACTTTCAATCGCCATTGCTTTCTGGAGCAAATGAACCACTGCACAGACCTATGCGGTCCAGGAGGCCGCAACCAGCAAATCGAATAAACAAATTCAATCCATTTCGTATATTAGGTTAAACATAACCTGACTAAATATTATAGTTTTGTGGTAACCGTACAGTCTGCCATAAAATTGATGACTGATGAAAAATAAAGACATCTAATTACATCATATAGTTAGCGATTATATTAACACAGTCATATTATATTGTGATGGCACAGTGCACTTAGTTTATACCCAGAAATGAATATGTTAAGAATTGAAATAGAACTTACGAGCATAGACTTGAGTATATACGATATGTTTAAAAACTTAATTATTGTACTTTTGTAATCACTGTTTGGTTTACTTAAGCACGCAGTGTATAAATAGTTCGCTTTTTCAATTAATATGGATTTAATAGACCATTTCTAAATACGCTTCATTTTGTGTGCTTAGAATAGCAAGAATAGTAAGTTTATAATATTAATGTAATATGTAATTCAGTCAATTCCTATTACGAGATATGGCATAGCTATTTCTTTTATTACACTACTACTTACTTTTTATTAAATACTGCAGACAACTGCAGTTTATAATAGTTATACAACAAAATAATGAACGTTCTAGTATTTGCCAAATATGTTTGAAATGTACCAAAATAATTACAAATAATTTAGAAGTATGTAATGTTAATAGACTATAGAATAGCCATCTTCAGAATACAATGTATCAGTAAAACATAATTCATGAACCATATCATATTATTTAGGTTAGAAGAATGTAGGTAATGGTTTGAACGAACATTATTTTTATGGAATTTGAAATGTTAGAAATAAAGCACAAAGTGAATTCATGAACACTTAGATTATAAACGAATTATATTATAAAGTGAAATAGACATAACATCATAAAATGAAAAGCGAATTATCGAACGCAAATCCGTGTGTTCAAGTTTCAGATATTTACTTGTCATATATTTTTAGTGATTGTAGGTTATTAACAGTTTTATAAATAAATGAAACAAAATATTCCTGCATTTTATTTTATTTCGAAATTATTATATTATACACCCATTCGCTACTCCTGTGTACAGAATATGGTATTGCTCGTGAAGGCACAAGTTCACGAAATGGAAGTAAGTTTGCGGGAAAATTCATAAGTTTCGAGACACTCTACCGCAGTCAATATTGGTGTAGTACTTGTCATAGACTCTTAACACATCTTATGAAAGCATAACTTGAATTCGATTTTGTCACAGTACCAAACAGTGCTTTTCAATTTTTGTTACAATTTGATAGAAAATTTGCGTTCTTGCCAATAAGAGAAGCGCTAATAGTAAGTTAGCTGTCCACGCATACAAAATATAAATAAGACTTATTATTCTACTGGTAATTTTTACGCTCAGATCAATTTGTACGTAAATTGTAAAATTATGTAAAAAAAATCGTATTCATAAAATAAAAATACGTAAAACATACACAAGAAATGGCATTTATTGTTTTCTTCCGCTTTACTGAAATTAAATTAATAGTCTAACACTGGAAATTATCATTTTAATGGCACAGGTTTTCAATTTTTTTATTTTATTACACAATTAGCGAACTGCCCCTGCTTCGCACTGGTAGAATTTTTTTTTAAAAACAGAATACAGCTCATGTTACTCGCTGATAATATAGCTTTCCACTAGTGAAAGAACTTTTGAAATCGGTTGAGTAGGATTTGAACTTATCCGTTAGACACGAACAAACAAAATTTACCTGTATATAATATTAGTATAGGCATAGATAACATTTGACTAAGAACTTGAAATGTTGTTATTACTGTACTGAGCGTAGTAAAATAGTATAGTAATTCAGTGCAGCATCGAACTCGGCGTTATCTTTATTTACCGTAGGTATTTGTCATTTTAAGACGTTCGAAATATCGTGTTGTGATAAGATAATACCATTTTGACGATAAAAAGTCGACACTTCTACTCCAGCTATATAAACTTTTTAAAACATGCGAAGGAAGAAATACTCAGTTAAACACTTTATCGAATTGAATTTACAAAATTCAATTTAATAGCCGAAAGTAAAGTTTCTCGTTAATTTGAGCGATACCTTTTTTTGAAATTTTAATTGGATGCTATCCAACTAAATGATTTATTGATTACATTTTCTATTAGGTTTATCATTTAATTTTATTCTACATTAACAAAAACATTTTAAAGAACACATTATTCATCGACCAAATGTTAAAGGTTTGCATTTCGCTTTACAAATCTCAACCATATTTCTTCACCTCTGCCTTAACTTTTCTACTCGTTCAAAATCTGAGGCTACCTTCGATGCAATTCTATAAAGACTCGAATTGCCCAAGTAAGACTCGCTCGACAATTCACCCCACTGCGGATAATGGAATTCTGTAAACCAAACATACTAGGAGCGAAGTTAAGTGATCTTTGATGCATAATTATATAATAATTATGTTTGAAAAGATTGCGTTTGTAATTACTCAGTGCCAAATATATATTATATCAATATTTTAATACGCAAGCAAAACAATACATCGTTCGAAGATTATCCCTATGCTATGCACGTTCATATATCATAATTGCATAATACTTCATGAATGTAGAAGATATACTACCTCTTCTTGTATAGGGCAGGTACATGGAAAGCCCATGAAAGCAATAACAAGGTTGGAGCTAACAGGAAAAGCTCGCATCTGTTAGGAGAACAACAATGAACGCAATCAAACGCCCTGTTACAAAATCAACTCTATTGTGCATAGTTAACTGATAACTAATTAGGGCGTATTTAATTAAAGGAGTATTTCTATTAATACACTACTAAGCAAGGGGATGCAGTTGCTTTCCGTTGAATTCGACTCCAACTGCAGTGTTGTTGATTTGTGATTATCAGGCAGCCGTGATCTCCGGTACTGCATTAGAAGATTTCTCACACCGTATGTGATTGCTATCACTGTAGTAGTTATACAGGGTGTATATGAAAACGGGACAGTTACTTTAATGGATGAAAGGGCATAACTTTAGTATGTAGTTACAAAAAGAATTATCGAAAAAAACGTATCCGTTTAAGAGTTATGAGCGTTTTAATTTTCAAGTGTTATCCCCACCATTTCTCCTAAAATTGGGTTGATCGTATCCAGTTACAGATTTTAAATCTTACGTTTTTTTTTATTTTGTAATAATTTCATCCGTTACTGAAATACAGCCTGAAAACCCCCATTGGGGTATACGCATTATTTTCGAAAATGGTTTTCAGGCTGTATTTCAGTAACGGATGAAATTATTACTAAATAAAAAAAACGTAAGATTTAAAATCTGTAACTGTACACGATCAACCCAATTTTACGAGAAATGGTGGGGATAACACTTGAAAATTAAAACGGTCATAACTCTTAAACGAATACGTTTTTTTCGATAATTATTTTTGTAACTACATACTAAAGTTATGCCCTTTCATCCATTAAAGTAACTGTCCCGTTTTCATATACACCCTGTATACTGTAACGAAGCAATATAACGTCACTGTCACCGGGTCTGCCTAGCTGACATCACATCCTGCCTGTCACATCTGTTGTCGCCAAGGCGTGGGGGAAGTGACGTCAGCAAGTCTATATAAGCTGATGCGTGCCAAGATCTGGATCATTCTATATCATTCTGGGGCTTTAGCTGTTGATTGTTAGTCGTCGGCTATTCGTGACAACGTGTTATAGTTTGTAATTTGTTATTAATTATTGAGAAATAAAATGTGAAAGTGAATATATGAGTGTGTTCTTAGTTTGCGCAAAAATACGTTAGAAACTAATTAATCTCGTACGTGAATTATTTTTCCAGGATAACATGCTATTTATCCAATTCTACCTCTCCTGAGCTAATCAATTATTAGGTTTTGGAATGAATTGCATGTTTTGATGTTGATACATAAATGATGGGTTAACTACCTAAAATTAATTAGTACTTGTATACACACAATTAGGCTGTAGAACCATATTAGGCTTCTATGCTATGCTATGCTATGCTTCTATGCTATTTGGGATTGCGATGGAGGGGCTCTGTGTTCCTCCTCTATTCTTAACTGAAGGGCCGCCTCCAGTGTTTACGGTTTACTTACGTATAATATAGTTCCCAATGCTCCTGAAATGTTGTTGAGAAAAATGTAAAGCACATCTCAAAACACATATCCTGCTTTTTATTAATGATACTCGTTTCCCTGACTAGCGAGTCAAGGCGCTTGTTGGCAACATATCTTTATTGTCTACTTTTTATTTTATTAGTAATACGAGTACTATTATGTACATTTTTTTATCTTATTCTAATTCCGCTCTAATACACCTTATCCTATTGTTACGTTTGTCTTCTAAGGCAGTCCTACATTTCTACTCCTTAGTTCTACTATGAAGTTATCTATCTTATTTCATCTACAACTATATATACATATATATATGTAACCATTATATATAGCATCCTATTAAATTATCTTATCTCTATTTACATGTATAAACATATAAAGACATTTTATTGATATATATGTGTTCGTTCATCTGGTGCTATTTCTATTGATTACTTTACACATTATTCTACCATCTACCACAATGTTTAATAAACTTACTTCTACTGAAATCATTTTTAACAATTATGTTTTCTTTTGTTTTCCATCTTAATTTCTACACCTATTTCTGTTTCTTAGTCCAATCTGTCTTTACCAAATATCGGACATTCTGTTGTTATATGTAGGACTTCTTCTTCTGTTAGGTCGTCCCATGGGTACGTCGGGCTCTCCTTGCACTGAAAGCGTTGCAAGTACTCTGAAAATCCTCCGTATCCAGTGAAGACCCAAGTCATCACGAAATCCATCTCCATCATTCGGATCAACGCAAACGCCTCCGCCACAATGGGAAAGAAAATTTTTGCCACTCGCTTCATCACCTTTCACGTACCTTTCGTTCCATCTTTTGATGCTGTCCTGCCTTATTATCTTCTTAAGATGAGATACCGTCATATCGGGCATCTTTTATAGCCCGGCTTGGTCTTCTTTTTCAATGCTGCCTCTTTTGCTAATCCATTACTCTTTCATTAATCCTCACCCCCGCATGAGCCTTGACCCAGTATAGCCTAAGTGTCTCACCAGTTTTTAGAACTTCCGCTATATTTTCTCTGGTTTTGACTAGAAGAGGGTGAAAAGAAATACCTCCCACAATTGCTTCCAAAGCCGAACGTGAGTCGCTGGATATCCCGCAGCTGGGCTCCCCACTGTACAGTGCTATTTCCGTTGCCTCGGCCAGCGCTAGAAGTTCCACCTGAAAGATGGTGCAGCAGCTCCCCAGTCGGAGTTTTCGGGTTCTGGTCTCCACGCCGCTCTTCCAAACGGATACTACCGTGCCGATTTTCTCTCAATTCGGCTGCAATCCGTATAGATAGACAAGCCATACTCCTCTTGGATATCCGCTTCACCCTCTCCCAGACACTCGTACTCCAGCGCCGCCCTCAGCGCCGGGCAAGGCATGGTAAGTGTACCGGACGGCACCTCCATCTCCCGGTCTCCCAGTACTGCCCTGCAATACCCCTTTCTGGCCTCATAAAACAGGGCGAACCCTTAGATCCAGTGGAAGAATCCCGGATAGTACTAGCGCCGAGTTCAGAGTGACTGTCCGATATGCCTTAACAATTTTCTGTACGAAGCCCCTCTGCGCCACATTTAGCCGTCTCTTCACACATACCTTTCTCGTTGCATCTGCCCATACACTTTAATCCATCATGTTGATAAACGGTATCCTGTCATCAGTGTGTGTGTACGGAGCCGGAAAACCGGACGTCGCCAGTGTATAGGTGTCGTAAGTGTAGTGTGTCGAGGTACCGACAGTGACAATAATAAAAATTAAAAAATGCGTTGAATGAGTGTGGGTAATTGCAAGAAACCGTACACTACGAAGACGACATTCATCCTCATCAGTCTGCCCGTGACCACGATCGGCGCAATCCGGTCGAAACGTCGGGATAAAATAGGTAATTAGCCTTAAAGTATAAACGCGACATAGACCCGTGAATAAATATTGTAAGACGTGTAAAAGTCGTGAAAATTTAAAAAAAAACAATAAAATCTGTACTGATGTTTAAAAAGTAATAAGAAAATGTTAGGTTAGGTAATTTACATACATTAGACAAAAACTGCGGAATGTTGATCTTTAAGAATTCTGTAATTGCTATTAGGTAGTAACAACCATCAGCCTAAAAACAAAAAAAACAAGGAAAATAGTCGCCTTTCCCTGTTTTTGTGTTTATAAATGTAGAATAAAATGACAAAGAAAAAAATAATATTACTTATGTACAACGGTAAACAGAAAATAACTCGAAACCCGCAAACAACCTTTCAGTAGGCTGTTTTTTGCATAATGCGATCCAATTATATAATGATAAAATAAAATGAAGACACTGTGACGTTAAATAAAATAAATATGAATGAAATATCTTGTCATCTATGAAACGTTAGACAACAAAAGCCACTTTTATTGGAAATTAAATATTCTGTGAATCTGTATTATATTATTAAAATCTAGTATTTAAATATTTGGAAGGCAAACAAAAGAAAATTATTTATGACGTGCACAGTTTTATGACAAAAGAAATGGAGGAAGATGTTAAAAAATTCCAATTACTTTTTTTTAATTATTGAATATATTTGATAGTTTCAGTTTATGAATGTAATAAAGTACATGAGTCATTTAATAATAATAATTGATGTTATTTGATATCGCACTAATATTTTTGCAATATAACAGAATAAATCTGTGTCGACTGAGGCTAATTAATAAAAAAGAATCGCGGTCCTTGCATGCTTTTTTCGCTTCCTCAAATCTAATAATTCTCTGCATAAACTTTCAGTAAGATATGCGAGTACTTTTGATATTGCCGTCAGCAAACACTCGGGCTATTTTATCTTCATAAGGTCTTGGTCTTCCTTGGCTTTTATTGCCACTCGCTTTCGCTTTTTAGATTTTACTCGTCAATAATATGTATGTACATGTAATAACATATAATATATAGTTACGAATATAATATATACTTACGAATAACTACGAACAACGCATTTTACTCGTCAATAATATGAATGTAATAACATATAATATATAGTTACGAATATAATATTGGGTCCTTACATTATGAAATTGGCGTTTTGTACGGGAGGAATATAAAGTCTTTTTTTTTTTTTTGTAAAATATATTTAATTAATCAAAGTATGCATCGTTGTTATCTATGCACTTTTGCCATCTCATAGGTAGTTCATTGATCCCTTTACTAAAAAAACCATGGGGGCGAGAATCAATAAACTCTTTGAAGGCGGTTTGGACTGCCGCATCGGAGTTGAATTTTTTTCCTTGTAAGAAGTTGTCCAAATTCCAGAAAAAATGGTAATCTGTTGGAGCAAGGTCTGGGGAGTACGGTGGATGTCGCAGACATTCCAATTGTAGCTCATCTAACTTAGTGGTTGTTTGTTGTGCAGTGTGTGGTCTTGTGTTGTCGTGAAGCAGCAGTGGCCTAGAGCGATTGACCAATCTCGGTTGTTTAGCAGCTAGTTCTTCCTTCATGGTTTGCAGTTGCTGACAATAGATATCTGCCGTAATCGTTTGGCCAGATTTTAGAAAGCTGTAGTGAACGACACCGGCGCTAGTCCACCAAACACTCACAAGTAACTTTTTCTGAGTCAATTTTCGTTTAGGGCAAGATTTGGCTGGGTCTCCAGGGTTTATCCATTGCGACGAGCGCTTCCGATTATCGTACAGTATCCATTTTTCATCACAAGTAATGATTCGATTTAAAATCCCTTCATTATTGTGTCGGTTGAGCAAAGTAACACAGCAGTCGACGCGTGTTTGCAAGTTCGATTCACTCAATTCGTGAGGTACCCATCGTTCAAGTTTTTTTACTTTCCCGATTTGCTTCAAGTGGATTAATACAGTTTTGTCACTTACCCCGAAGCCTGCAGCTATCTCTGAAGTGCTTTGTGATGGATCCGCTTCCACAATAGCCTTTAATTCTTCATTTTCCACTTTGGTCTCCGGCCGTCCACGGGGTTGGTTCTGAAGGTCGAAATTTCCAGAACGAAAACGTTGAAACCAAAAACGTACCGTGCTTTCTTTTGCGACACCAGTGCCGTACACATCATTAATCCTTCGAGCTGTTTCTGTAGCACTGGTGCCACGGTAGAACTCGTACTCGTAAATATACCGATATTTCATGTTTTCCATTGTGCGGTAATAAGCGACGCCAAAGAAAAAAATAATGAGGAAAAACAAATGAATGACTGTATTCAAAACTCAAATGTACCAGCTAAATGAATTTATAAATTTGAATTTGGAATTCTTAACCAAAGAGGAGATATTTCAGATCAAAGTGGTCAGTACGACAAAACGCTAATTTCATATGTAAGGACCCAATATATACTTACGAATAACTTCCTACCTACCTACGTGGACTTTCCACTAAATTACCGTTTGTCAGGATTAGTCTTTCGTTAGGTCTACATGTGGGAGATTGTGCAAAAGTGCCACAGAGCCATCCCAGCATCTCCCACCACCTGCTCGAGCGTTGTCTTTCACTTCTTGGACGACCGGAACCGACCCTACGATCCCGACTCCTCCGCTCGACCCTCTTAGTCATCTCTTACGAAAGGCGGGGATCACCATAGCCCTATTGATTGGCCCGTTGGCGCAGTGGCATATGCATCTGTTTTCCAATCTAGGGTTCCGGGTTCGATCTCCGGTCAGCTCAATTTAGGAAACGAACTTTTCTAAATTGGCTTGAAGTCTGAGTGTTACTGGAAACTCCCCCAGAGTTCGTTGTGTGGTACCCATAGTACAAGCTTACTGCTTAGTTTGGGGTCACACAACCTGTGTAATTGCTTGGAATATTATTATTATTCTTGCCCGCGCTATAGGGTACAGGGCTGATAGCAAAGATACCTACTTCAATTTGCCACGATACTTTGTACCTAATGCACTATGAAATTGTAAGAAGCTATCCTCATTTATGCGGCCGACTTAAAAAGAATACTTACTTATTACATTTATTTATTTATTTTTAAGCCAAAATGATCAGAGCACAGATTAGGCACAGCAGTGCCCCCACCAAGTTGTACAAACACGGCCTTACATGTCTTTGCAATACCATATATGTCTTAACTTTTAATTAATAGATTTTTCGTAAGCGATTCTATTTTTCTAAAAAAACCAATATTTAAAACTGTAGCTGTCAATGTGTATATAGTTATGTTCTTCTTTTTTATTTAATACTTTTTTAAGGTAGATATATTTTTATTTACATTAACAAAAAGTACATACATATGTTAATATTTACAAACTTAAAACTACACATTATCTTAAATAATAAACTTCCTCAAAGTTGCCGCTTAGAAAGCTGTCATTGCTCAATAGCCAAACTGATTCGTTGGCGGAAGAAGCTGCCAGCCCGGCGGTCTCTCGAAGCCTCTACCAGTCTCTTACAAATATCAGAAACCAGTCGATGAGCTTCGGGGCCCCAGGGACCCAAAGTTTCGACTGCAAAGGGCGTAAATATGAAACTCTCAGAGAGACTCGCATACTTAATACTTTTATGTATATTTAATAAAAAATTATTCTACTTTACAAGGTACTTTATATCAAATATAAAAATATAATAATGTGTGCAACGGAGAGCGATTTAGAGCTTCTACGAATGCACGCAAATTAGACTGTTCGGTGTCAGCCGTTGATTATTGAATGTTGTCCGGGGTGCGCTCCTAATGCTTTTATCTTCGGGCTTCCATAATGGTAGTTGCATGTGGTAGATGTCACGTAGGCCCTGTTTTAGGAATCTTCAGTAATTTAGATAAGGATGCGCTTGTGCAGTCTCTAACAAGAATTGGTAATGCTAATGGTTTCCTTTTCTTGGTAAGATAACATGCTAATAAGGCGAATCGTTTATCTATGTGGTGTTGACAGTTTTAATGTCTTCCCCGTAGTGCTTAATGTGTCGTCGCGCTGATAACGTTGTCTGCAATCTTTATTTCGGTCCGGCCGATAACGATGAGGCTGTGGCATGTGTTCTTCGTCTCTTAACAACATACATTTTATTCAACGTCTTTACCTCTTTTTTTATTAGCCTACATCTGTGTCCCACTGCTGCGCTATGACCTCCCCCTACTCCTTCTATTCGTCCTGCCTTTGGGCCTTTTTATTTCATGTAAATTCATATTTAGCATAGGATTTAAACATTCGTTAACATGAACGGCATCTAAATAAATTCTCCTAGTTGACCTGCTTTCCGTTTAGATATTCTGAGATATAAAATCAAAGCTATACTTATAAACAGTAACTTAATTCCAGAACGTCAACTTGTCGCTCAAATTAGACACCGCAAAAATATAGGACAGAGCGAGAGGTCACACGAGACTTGGGGCTGTCTCATCCATTATTCAGAGTTATCGCTGCTAGGAGCACCGCGTCCGACACGATTCTTGTTAATGGAGATTAAGTGTTTATTGACAATGACTTCTCCTCAGCGACGTCGAATCTGATAGAGAAGAACACGAAAGAATTCGAAACACTGAGTAAGTTATGTATCGTAGGTATTTGGCTTTGTAACAATTAAAAAAGAAAAGGGAATAATTAAACGTATAGACAAAGCACACAAACCAAACCACACAATACAGAGAGGAAGAAATAAATAAAACAGTACTGAGTACCATATATATGTTTACTTACACATGATATGACAGTTCCGCTGTATGTCTTATGTTTTAATTTGAGCCAAATAGAACACTCACGCATTCAAAGGTTGATGACCTGCTTTTATGTACATACGTATATATGGTTGTGTGTATGTTTACGTATATGTAAGTATGTTCTCGATGACATCGTCGGTTGTAATTTGATACTGTTTAAAAATTAAATAAAGAAAGCTAGAATAGAAGTACATAACATTTTATTTTATGTAACATTTAAATTTTGCAAATTAATAAAAAATACTTCCAAATACATAATTTCTCCAATGCCTAATCAAAAAAAGCTGTCAATTTTTAGTGATTTAAAAATAGAAAAAAAGTTCGAATAATACACAGGTATTTACACAATTAACCTTTTAAGTAAAAAGAGCGACCTCTACTAAGTACCCACTAGCCAGCCTCCCGGGGAAGAGAACGAGTTACGTGTGACTTATGTCCACTATAGCTCCAGCGATGGTCGTTCTCGGTGAGTTGTCGAGGGGCTCCGGCACGCTTATTACGTAGTACTTACGTAACTTGCAGACAACATCTACTGTCAAAACGAGAATTTGTGTAATGTAATTTGTATACTGGCGTTAAATCTACCGCGAAAAGTGCATTTTACGGTCATACCATGATAGATATGCAATCGTCATACATGATACTAATTTTTTATTACAATTAGTCACCGGTCGCGCAGTGATCGCGTGGCTGTCGCTGTCTGCAAATTTTTAGCTAATAACCCCGCCGATTTTCCTCGATACGTACCCGAGCGTCTCTCTGCTTTGTAAATTGTAAAATTCATAATATGTACTTAAGAGTCCGCTTATGCAGCACAGTGCTACCGAATTTGTTCATTACCCCCGCGCCTTATTGCGATAATATTAAAGTTGATTTTCGCGGTTGCGGCCTGATCGAATTTTAGCGCGGGGAAATCTCAACATTTGTTTTTGCACACAATTGTAATTTGCAAAAAAACTACATTACCAATTAAAAAACTCGTTTTAGACATTAGAGATATTATAATTACCTATCCATTTCAGTATAAATCATTTTAAAAGTGTAGAGTTTCGGAGATCCAACTGAATCTTTGTGCAAAAGATGGTTTTTGCTGAACTTTTTTTATCGAGATTTTTTTAGCGAATTATATTTTCCACGTTTAAGAATTTTTAAGACAAAGAGTTAAAGTTGTATATAACCAAATATCTAATTCTCAGTCTTCTTATATATCGGGATGCAGGTCACCAAACACACCAAATTCTGCATCTGGTCTCTTAAACATTCTGTAATTAAATACATATAAGTTCGTTAGCAAAGCGCGTGGCGAAGGTGCAGTCAATACAGGTGAAGTACTTAATAAAGATAAGGTACCTACCTCTAACGTATGCGAACATGTAAAAAATATTTCTTCTTTGTAAAATTAATATATCTAGTTGGAAGTAAGACAAATACTATGTACATTAGTTACGGCGTGGGACTAAGCTGACATCGTCAAGAAAATCATCATAACGTCTGTTACGGCAGTGTAGACTCGCCGTCGCCGTCGCCCGAAGCATGCATTATGTAAATTGCTACGATTACCTGCTGCGAGATCCAGCCTCGTGTTAAACACAAATCACTTTGCGTTAGCGCTCTCCAGGATAACCGAGCCAACGTTGTTTGGGATTAGAGAAGGTAAATGCCTAGGCGTCTGATGTACACGATCTTGTTGGAACGGTATTTAGAGAGATTGGATACACGTATATGTATACGTGTATCCGATCTCTCTAAATCGCTAGTGCAATTTCAGAATTGCTTTAACTCCTGATAGAGTCGCTACAAATATTAAAATGGTGAATAGGTATATCATGTGTTTAAAAATACATAACTCTATGTGTTTTTATGTGGTTTCAGTTTTTCTTGACCTTTTACTTACTTAGATTAGAATTAATACAGCTTTTCTTATTTTCTGAGTGATTGACACTATGTACAACCTCGTGCATGCAGCTATCTCATTGAAAAGAGCTTTTCGTATGTGTTTTCGTTTCGTACATAATTTTTTATGTAAGTATGTATTTTTTGTATGATCATTTTGATATCTCATTTCTCATCTCAAAGGGCAAAATTAAAATAAAATGTTATTGACATCGCTGTCCTCACGTTTCCAATTTCTAATTTTGATTCGGCGTCCATAAATCAATCAGTCGTTTGTCTTGATATGTATAACAAAATTTCATAGAAAAGGTTCAAGAAAGAAAATATTTGTAGTGTATTTGTATTTTGTATTACTTGTTCGATGCTTGCGTGCACGGTAGGTACGCGCTTAAAATTCAGACTTGTTGAACGCAGCGAGTAAGTGGCTTATTAATTGTATTCGCTCGTGATGAATCTCGAAGAACAGGCACCGAAATTGGAAATAGAAAGCAAAAAAAGTTTTATATCTACACAGAAAATATATGTACTCATATTATCTACTAATAAAAAATATAATGTTATGCAATAAAATGTTACTCCTTCATTAAAAAGATTAACTTTAAAAAATGTTGCGATGCTATCAAATAATTATTGCCATTAAAAAAAAATAAGTAATCATTTAAAATAATAGATTGTGCTGTGAAAAATTTCATTTTCTATAAACTAAATAAATAAACCTGACAAGCTGTCATCCCGACAATGTCGACACGTCCGGCGCAGTGAACGCAGTTGGTGCAATTGCGCAACGTCTCTTCTTAACTTCTGGAAATAACTCGGAAATACACCTACTAGTGTATAAGGGATTGCTATATACCAACAGTAAAAGATGAAAAGAAATGGAAGGATATAGAGATGTTTCAAGATTAAATTTTTCGACTTCAACTATCTCCTTAGAGTGCGGACTCCTATTTCAATACTGCTCTTGGAAATAACTCAGAAATACACCTACTACTATATATGTCATTGTTATATATAGATATACCAACAGCGTCAGAAGAAAAGAGGTGGAGGATGATAGAGATGATTCGAGATTAAATTGTTCGACTTCGACTATCTCTTTAGAGTGCGGACTCCTCGCATTGTGGTAAAAAGACTTAGGTCTTTGAACCTAACCTAACCAAAAAAAGTGTTATAAATATATCGTCGTGTTTGTATAAAGTTAAAAAACGAAATTGCAAAAGTTTACCCAATGTGGAACATTCTAAACCGTAGCGTACATTTGTCCTCACGATTTCCGCCCTAGTATTTATTATCACCATTACACCACTTTACATACTTTTAGAGATATGATTTATATCAAAAGTAGCAAATTTATAGAGAAAACCGTAAATTTTAAATATCGAGATTTGTAGATAAAATTACTAATTCTATAGCTCCATTATATATATATATATAACTCTTTTTGACTATGTAGTTAAAAATTTGCATAACGCAAAAGGGTATAGATGACAGAAGAATTATTTTTAAAATATATGAGTAGGTAATATAAGAAATACTGAATTTTCAGAATACAGAACTGAGATTCAAGTTGATTATTTTTTCTCATATCACCACAACAAACATTATTTTAAGGTTGGCAGAATTTTTTGCACAGAAAGAAAGTTCTACAGCAAAGTTTTTGTAGTTAGCTGTTAGTACTGCACAAGACTTGCATTTCAACTATTTTTTTACATAGTTTATTTGCGTTAGTATAATATCTTCACAATAACACTGTTTTTTATATTTACTAATTGATTATCCAGACGAGTATTTAATAAACTTTTCTTAATTAAAGTAAAAAGATTCAGATACACAGCTGGGCGGAGAATCCAACCAATTCATCATGTTTAAAAGCGATTGTTTGCTGTTCTCTGTACTACTTCAATTTCTGGATTTACGAAATTGGAATTCTAATAAAATGTGAATTAAGCCAGGTGGAAATAAACAATAAAAAAAGTAGGGAATACATTTAATCAATTATCAACAATGATTTGCTGTTTTCGTATCGTTCAATAAAATTGTTTTGTAATATTTGTATGTGTGATTAGGTTTATAAATTGTTATTTTACATCTTACAGACTTAATGTAGGAACTATGTTCTAATATTATATGTAACCACTGACGTATGTTTGTTTATTTGTGATAAAAGAAGGAATAATACGGTTTCCACCAATATTACTGGTATTTTTCGAGTGTGTTCGATGTGTGTGAGTGTTGGAATTTAAGTATAATGAACAATATTATCTGAAGTTTTTAAAATTTTGTTACAACTCATTTAGCAAAAAAATCAGAGTAAGTACGTATCGTAGTCAGACACCTACTGCTTGAGCGAAGTCAGTACTGTTTATACTAAGAATACGTTTTTTCGTATTACTAGGTGAAATATAAATATCTGTAAGTAGTACTGACATTTTTTATTTCTTAAAATGTTTTTTATGGCTCCCTGGGCACCTTTCACTCGAGCTTTCGTAGACACGAAACGACAGTTGTAAAATTGAAGAAAGTTGACTTTGAGGCATACTTCTCGTTAACGGTAGACGTAAAAGCGTATTCAATTTGGAAAGGGGTGATCCGATAAACAACTTTTGTTCTAGATTATATTAATTCTTTAAATAAACAAAGCAATGAATATTTTAACAACTATAATAACTATAAGATTCCCAAACAGAGGACAGAGCATCAAGGCGCAACGCAATCACTCTCTGACGATACTTCTAGCGTTTGGGTTCACAGAGGTAAAGTGAAACATATTATAATGATTGGTTGTTAGCCTATCCTCATACACAATCTCCTTACAGCTCTTCTTTTTTCGGTTACGGAAGTGAAAATTGAACAGAGGTATTCTAGCCCCCTGGTCGTGAAACTGAGTTGTTTGGGGGCTTTTCATAAAAACTCCTGCTGTGATATTTCTCGACACGTTGTCTAGGGGCTCTGGGAGCTCCTACGGAAAGCACCAGAGCTTCTCTCGCATTGTGACGAACCACTGAGGAGAGCAGTTACAGAGTCCCCTTGAACCGTTGTAGTGTCACGACGGCGTGGACCACAAGCATCGTGGTGTCCTACCAGGGGTCACGTGGATGGAAGACGGGAGCTCCTAATCCGATCGCTCGCGACCCCGAAGGCCTCTATAGTCAGCTCATAGGACAGGCAGGGAACACAGTTAACTTTTTTCTCTGGGCGCGGACTACAGGGCTGCCTTTAAGCCCTATTAGACCTTGGCTGACTTTTACGACCTGTGCAAGAACATAGACGCCGGTGCATTATTTTAATTCAAATCTTAATAATTTATTAAAATCTGCTTCTTTTTTTCTGTGTCACTCGTGATTTAGTAGATTTCTTATTTAACTTTAATAAGATGTATTCATCGAAATCGGTTACTTTGCTGATATAGGTAGTATTGAATAAAATTTAAATATGAATTATAAAAAATACGTTATTTAAATTTTAGTTCAGCTAACACACAATCCATCTAGGTGCCTATATGGTTAATTGGTTACGTTCATATTTTCATTTCTTTCAAGTTTTTCTATAAATATAAGCATTTTTAGGCAGTAAAGTTATTGAATAATAATACTAACAAATGGAAAAAGCAATTTTGTGTTAAAAAATGTAATTTATACCTAAATTTGAAGGCCGTGAAAAAATAACAAATTGAACGATCGTGTAAATGAGGCGTCACAATAAATATTTGAAACGTTTTACAGATTCCGTTCGTCATTCATTTCTTCTAAATGTAAATATTTTCCTCTTTTCCCGCCTACAGAGAGTTAAGAAGATTTCATATTGAAATGTTTGCTGTTATTGTGTTCTCATTTTTGTTGCTATTTTTACTAAGATAATCCCGATTCTGTATTCATTGCCATCTTTACTATTTTAATTGGCATTTGATTTTTATGCACTGCTTTTTTTATTTATAATAATTACGAGACAAATGTTGTCCACGTCAACGAGTTAATATTACATAAGCAACTTTGTTTTTATTTGTTTCCATGCAATGATATTATAATACAAAAGAGATAGATAGGTTACCTTAGTACTAATCCAAGTAAAACATTGTCCCAGTTACAACGTTACAAAGTGAGACAAATATACATTGCACTGCGTCGCTACGCAATGTAAAACAAATTGCATTTCAAACTAACAAATCATATAGCTCTCTAAATCATTGTGATTGGTCAATTTCAATTTCTTACTACATTTTAAGCAAATCCGTGACTAATTCATAGAATATTAGTAATTAATGCCACAGAACAGACATTTAAAAAAAATATGATTGATACAACATAACAATGGAATTAGACAGTAAAAATTATGTTTGCTTTTTTTCGAATTTCGTTTTTCTTGATCATGTACATGAGAACATATTTATTTAAAAAGAACGCCAACATTTTTTAATTATAAATTTTAAAATGATGAATTATATATTATTGCTTTTAATAAATGTAAACGATGTTTAAAACTGGGTGGCTGCGTCATCATATGATCGTGTATATTATAAAAACGTTTGGATCATCAAAAGATTTTAGAATTTTGCACAATAGACATTGCATGACATTGTTGGTTCTGTAACATTACTTTTCATATTCTTTGACCAAGTCCGGGTTGGCTAATTAGCAAAGTTTTGGGGTGCCGCTTTTCGAGTGCATGTAACCTATCTACCTCTTTTGTATTATAACATCATTGCTTCCATGTTGATCTGGGATATTCTTGCGCGGGTCGTAAGATCACAGTTCGCAAGGGATAGAGTTTATTGTAACTAAAATTGTCATCAAAGTGCGATTTGTCGTACACTGATATTACCCTGTAAATACATTCGTTCATCCCAAATGTGAAGTATACTGACGCCATATATGTATGTACAGGGTATTTCATTTATGGTGCTAACTTATAATTATAACTTTACTTAATAACAGTTTATTAACCCTTGAATACTTAGGCATATAGTAGTTATAACAAAGTCATAATACATAAAAGTCGTTGGTTAACCACATTAGTTGTATCTTGAGCATAATCAAATAGAGGTAAAATTAGTTTGACTAATTAAAGTTAAATCCGGCTTAGGTGACCCTCGTCAAGATCTGTCCGTTTGTCTGATCCTCTGAGCGTACAACGTGGTCTTTGAGCTAGGTACTTTTAGAGGTACCTAATTGTTTATGAGCTTGCTCAGTCGGGATTGTAACTTAAAGATTTGTTTGTAATTCGCTTGTAATTTCATTAAATAATAGAAAGATGATAAAGTGGTACTGTTATTTATTGCTGTTCGTAGTAGTATATCTATCAGTCATTTGTTTTATATTATGAAGATGAACTCAGCGATTGGTCACCGTATAGAAACCTCGGACCAAAAGTCAAAATAAATAAATACTCCAGACAATTACACAGATTGTGTGACCCCAAACTAAATAGCAAGCTTGTACTATGGGTACCACATAACGAACTCTGGGGGAGTTCCCAGTAACACCCAGACTCCAAGTCAATTTAGAAAAGTTCGTTTCCTAAATTGACCTGACCGGGGATCGAACCCGGGACCCTAGCTTTGGAAAGCAGATGCATATGCCACTGCGCCAACAGCCAATCAAATGGACGGAGAATTTGCTCTAAGTGCGTGTTCGTTTTTTGGTGACCTAGTTTACAGACTTTTACAAATGTGCCTGACTAGAAAAGGGTCACGATATAACGATACACAGCTAAATATGACATATTTTTATTATTGTGAATACTAATAACCAAAACACCTAAGACTTACGAGTATTTTGGTAAAAACTGAATTAATTACGCAGACTTTGATATTACCATCTACAATTACTGATCACTCCCCTGTAATCCTATCATTTCCTATTAAGAATGAAAACATGAAATCCAAAACATTTATTACGAATATTAATTACCAGGGTATTGTCACTGATTTGGAAAAATATAATTTCAATAATATTATAAATATGACTGACGCAAATAAAGCTGTGGAAAAATTGGTTGATTGCTTAAGATATATAATTGGAAAAAATACTAACACGATATGTCTTTCTAGACGTAAAAAGATTATCAAGCCTTGGATCACCCCAGGACTATTACGCTGTATTCGAAATAGAGATAGAATGCACAAGAAGTTGAAAACCGACCCTAATAATCAAATACTACAAATCACTTACAAACGATATCGAAACTTCTGCAACTTGATTGTGAAAAAAGTAAAACAAACGTACGTAAATACTGAATTAAAAAAATACATTAATGACAATAAAAAAACTTGGACATTAATTAAAGAAATAACACGCGCCGCAACACAACATTCACGAAATTACGATCTTGTGAATAAATGTAGTGATCCTCAAGACTATAAATGCTGTAAATGATTTTTTTGTGAACGTAGGAAAAAACTTAGCGGAAAAATTAAAACATGAAGATACTTTAGGCGAGGGCATCAAATTCGGGAACTCTCACATGCCTAAGCCCTCCATAGGTAATTCTTTCACATTATTGGAAACATATTAATCGGAGGTTAATGCTATAATTAATAACATGCGAGATAACTGCGCAACTGGATGGGATGAAATTTCTACGAAGATAATAAAGCTTACTAGACATATTCTTGTACCTATTATTACCTCCATTTACAATCTAATTATACGCACTGGTGTTTTCCCCAATTACTTTAAAACTTCTCTAATCGTTCCTATACTAAAAGGTGGAAATAAAGAACAAGTTAATAATTACAGGCCAATTGCATTGCTACCTGTTCTATCCAAAATTTTGGAAAAGATTATTAATAAACGATTAGATAGCTATCTCAAAAAATATAATTTATTATCGGACCAACAACATGGCTTTGCAAAAGGTAAGTCAACTGAAACAGCAATTAGTGACTTAGTGGAATACATTATAAATAAATTGGATACAAAGAGAAAGTGCATTGGTATATTTCTAGACTTGGCCAAGGCCTTTGATACTGTCTATATCGAAACATTATTAAAAAACATGGAGATTATGGGTATTAGAGGTAAGCCACTGGAACTTTTCAGGAGTTATCTTACAAATCGTGCGCAGCGAACAAAAGTAGGTGACCATGTTAGTGTTGATGCTAAAGTTACCTATGGTATTCCACAGGGAAGTGTCCTTGCACCTACCTTATTCAAGATTTACATCAATTCTTTATGTAATATGAAATTAACAAACGGACATATCGTAGCTTTCGCAGATGATACAGCTTTACTATTTTATGCTGATGACTGGGAGGAAGCAAAGCGTTTAGCACAAAAGGGTCTAAATATAGTCTCGCAATGGTAACAAACATAATTCTTTAACCCTTAATTATGAAAAAACTAAATTTATGCCATTTTCTATATCAAAAACATTACAACTTAAGTCTTTAAAACTCCAAATACATAAACTACCTATCACTCAATGTGGTTCGCATTATCAGTGTCCCTTTATACAAAGAGTACACTGCATAAAATATCTGGGTATATTACTTGATGGCAATTTGTCATGGAAACAACAAATACAAGCGTTATTACCTCGCTTCCGAAAACTTATAACAATATTTTAAAAAATTCGTCACATCAGTGATCTTGGACTCCTCAGAAGAATTTACTTTGCACTCTGTCAACCAGTAATTGAATACTGTATATCGATATGGGGTGGTTCGTGTACAACGAATCTACTGAAATTAGAAAGAGCCCAAAGGGCAGCGTTGAAAGTGCTTACTTCAAAACCTCTAAGATTTCCAACAAACGAATTATATTCGTTTTTTAATGTCCTCACCGTTAACATAAAGCACCAATTCATGACTCTGGATCATTAGATAAACGTAGATATGACAAAACTTATTTTATACCATTTCACAACACCTCCTTTGCCGCAAAAGCGTTTTCAGTTATGGGTCCATTCCTTTACAATAAAATTAATAGAATAATTGATATCAGATCACTTACGACAAGTAAAACAAAGGAGAAGGTTAAAGGTTGGTTATCTACATTGAATCATATGCAAACAGAACAACTGCTTAATAAAATTAAATGAAAGGCATGGCACAAGTATTAGAAGAGAGTCTAGACAATGGTTCCAAGTATAGGTAATATTTTGGTTTATTTATTTTATTTATTTTTATCCTTAACTATTATATTACTTTCACCAATATTACTTTTTCTTTTTTCTTACTCCTTTTTATTTAATTTAGCAGGACAAGATATGCGTGTACTTTATTTTATTGTTTAACTTTTTCAATACACAACAATTACACAATACACTCACACACATAATCACACTCACACCATACACGCACACACACCATCACACTCACACCATACACACATACACCACCACACTCACACACTATCACATTCCCACACATTCCAAAACACGTGCACAATTCCACAGTCACATATAAGTGCTGATTATTACATAGTTACATACACCGTATGGATTTCCAGATTGATGTTGCAATATTTTTTATTTTTTATTTTTTTGTCAATCATCTAATATAATATTATTATGGCTAAGTCAAAGTCAAAGTCAAATCAATTTATTCAAGTAAACCCAATCATAAGGTATTTTTGAACGTCAAATCTACTTTAGTTCGGTTCAAAGAGAAGAGAAAAGAAAACCTGGACACTGAGAAGAACCGACAAGAAAGTCAGTCAGGTATAATTTTTTCAACATCCTTTTACAAAAGGTTTATTAAAATCCAATATTCAGAGAGCCAGTAAATGCATGTGCAGAGAAAATCATTTCCAGACTATTGTTTTATCTTCAACGAAATCTTTTATTTTATAGTATGATTGTCTAATCAATGTACGTTTTATAACTAATCTAAATATATTTTCTGTTAATTGAGTTACTTCTTGAGGAACTTTATTATAAAAACGAACGCAGTTACCCAAAAACGAAACATTTGACTTATGTAATTTAAATTTTGGAACTACCAATTTATCACGACCTCGGGTTTCCATATCACCAATATCGCCTTTTTTTGTAAATCGATCTATATTTTTCCTCGTATACATAATAATTTCAAAGATGTATAAGGATCTCTTAGTGATTCTCGTGCATTCATACTGTAAATAGCACGTATCGCTCTTTTTTGTAAAATAAAAATCGAGTTAATATGCGCCGCTGATCCCCACAGCAAAAGGCCATAGGACATTAGGCTATGAAAATATGCGAAGTACACCAGCCTAGTCGTATCCGCATCCGTCAATTGCCTAATGCGTCTAATGGCATATATCGCGGAACCGAGCTTACTAGCCAATGCCCCGATATGATCCGCCCATTGCAATTTACTATCTACTGTTAAACCATTAAGATTGTACTGATTGTGCTAAGATTGTACTGATAGAGGGAGATGACTGATGCTTAAAATACAGGGCTTCCTAGTTTAAGCACCAGTGATATCGATTGTTACAAGCGACTTTAATAACCGCCATGTAATAACAATTTGTAATTTTACTTGTATTGATATAACTATGTATATGGCGTAAATAAATATATATTATTATTATTATTTTGCAAAAAATTTTTTCCGTAATGTACGTAAAGATGGTCATGACGACACGAATTACATCGATAATGCGAGGTTGCCGTACTTACTATAGCTGTTTTACTGGTTGCGCTCAATGAGGTAGAAAGATACACTAAATTCGTTTGACAGATGACGAGAGCAGCAACTTATTATAGCTTCGGAGAACTGTGTTTCTTGGTCCGAGATAGAAACAGAAGCATCAAATGTTTTTTTTTGTCAAATAAAACTTGATTAAACAAAACTGAATACCTATATAAAACGGTTAAATCGTTGTAACACAAATGGCTTTTCTGTAAATATTTTTGTAACTTTCTTAAAACAAACCGCTTGTTAAAAGTTATTTTAAATGGAATTATGAAAATGTTCGGTTGAGTGTGTGCGGCCTCGACTGTGCGTCGATCCCTAAACTTTTTATCTCGACTCGGAGACAGAGCGATTAGAAGTTTTAAGATTGATGAATTTCCGAGTTCTAATATATTTTTCTCGCAAATTTTTCAAAGTTTGCAGCGCGGAGGGTTCGAAATTAAGTGACTGAACTTTAATTTTGGTATAAGATACAGTTTTATCACTAACTTTTGCTCTCTTAATTACTTACTGTGCCAAGGAGCCACAGCTGGCTTATTTATTTGGTTAATAAAACGAAAGTGTTCTCTGAATAAATGGTCCATTTTGAGCCAATTGACAATAACATCACTCTTCTTTACCTTCACGAGCTCACGAGAAACATCCAGATTAAAATCATTATTCAAGATGACTCTATTGTCTAGTGAAATAACGTAGAGCCCTTATTAAATACATGCTTTACTAAAACACAACGTTATTGTATTTAGCAATTTGTGGTAAACGGAAATAATAAGAAATAATGTTTATTGAAACAAACGCTATTTTCGATAATAGTATGCAAATATCATGGCTTAAACGAATCAATACATCGCGATATACATTGGTCGTGAAAATAATATATGCAAATATACATACGACCTGTGCAAACAAAATTCTTACGCAACAATAATGTATATTACGGAGTTAAACAAAGATGTACTTACTCATATTTATCTTTCGGTAGTGTTTATAATGCGACAAGGATTAAGGATATAGTATAGAATGTAAATACAATACTTATACAAAGACGGAGAGAAAACACTAAAATATAACAATCTGACTGACAAAACTTCTGGTAATAGCTACTTTACAAATGGAAAATTAAAACCGTATACTGATAGCATCGCTAGCTCCTTGGCTGTCCTAAATGCCCTGTTCCTTACCTGACCTCAATGGATTAAGACAGAGTATATTACGCAGCTGGCATATTTTTATGTTTTCAATTGAGTCTAATATCAGTCTAAAAGTATATGAAGCTTTCAATTATTATAGATACAGTAAGTGTATAAGCTCATACTTTAGAAAATAAAGACATACGCAGCTGGATATTTCGTATTTATAATTGTAAAAACATATTGCGTTAAGTAAACCTTTAACAATGTGGTGGACCATAATTCTGTTTCTAAATTTTAAATGGCTAATATTGCTTGAAATCCGTTAGACAACTATTACCACGATAAGGATAAATCCTATTCATAACGGGATCCTTACGGTATTGTAATTTAAATGGCTAGTACAATATTGTAGCTTTGATTAAAGTTAAGATACAGAATGTATATTCAAATTTAAACAGAAAATAGAATCTGGTATATCATATGCTATAATTAATATGAAAACCGTATCGTAAAATAAATGTATTCTGTGGAAGAGAGGTATTTATTGACATTTTTTCAAAACACAGCTCAAACAGCTGGGTCCTTATATAACAAGGATTCTTACATAATCAAGGCAAGCAGTAACATATTCAACTCCTTGAAAAAGGGTGTTAAAGTTACTATTGAAAAGCAATAAAAAATACATCTGGATGTACAGAATTCACCAAATAAACAATTATACAAATATTTTGATGATTTTAATAAATGGAATCCCATGGGGTGAAAAGAGATGTCAAAGTTAAATCGCGGGCTAATAGCTAGTTATAAATAAAGGACAAGCTAGGAGACTCCACCCTTCAGGCATTAATCTAGTATTTAGCCTCATGACGTGGTCCTGACTACCTGTCACCTTGGCAAGAACAATAATGTGGGCCTCTGCTTATTCTGTCAAGTAAATAAGTAATTAAACTTAGTACTATTTCTTCATAATGTAGATATATGTATGTGGAATTCAAGTTATAACAAATTAAAAAACACTGACCATGTAAGTATTCCAGACATCATATAGACATGAAAAAGATTTAAGATGTATATAGTATGTATGAATCTCTTTGAATAAATAACTCTCCTGTAAATGAGTAGGAGCACGAGGAATATTAAACCGCTTTAATTTTATAGATTATAGCAAGAAAAAGTAACCTATTGTTATCTCTTCGAAAGGGATCTCATCGCAGTGAGCAAGCGATATTGTGATTTATGTAATGTACAATTGTATCTATCACACAAAATAAATAGTTCCAACTTTTTTCATTTCTATTCGCGTTTGTGAAATATGCGAACATGGAACAGCATTTTTAAACATCATACACTTTTATTTAGAATTACGAAAAAGTAGATATGAACATAATATGCTACGAGGACCGTAAGAAGGGTAAGTAAATATAACGTGCGTATGCTTGGCTCTATATTCTATCGAGTACAACGAGGTCAGGTTAGTTCAATAATATTATACAAAGAATTTTGGAAAGGTTTTTACTTTATTATGTTTTACTATACATTTTAATCATAGATATATCAACATATTAATGGATATGTGCTTCTAAAACATTAGTTAACGGATGGTCGATGCCAGCAATTTATCCGGGCACTTAGCCTGTACTTCGTCACGGCACGTTAGCGCCTCTGCTCTCTACATTATGATAACGTGTAATAACTTATACATACTCGTACATATCCTCAATTCCTCACGCTATATCCTGAATTTATAACTTATACACTATAATATTATACGATATATATTTTACGGCGTGTATAAAACGATAAATGGTTGTAAACAACTTACCTATTTCAAAGCTCGTGTATGTAAAAATGTTATAAAATATTTTTGAAACTTCCTTGCTTTGTTTCATTTTCTTTTCCGATAGAAGAGATATTTAATGACCCTAGTAATCTGAAGGTATTTCAAAAACCCTATTTATCTCAAAAATGATATACTCTACCCTTCACATGATTACACTGTGCTATACCATTTTCATTTAATTTAAAGAATAAAATTAGATTAAATAATCACTAAGGAGAAAGTACTTAAGCTCAAAGAACAAACCTATGGAAGTACACTCCATTTACTCCCTACTTAATTGACTCTACCCATAAGCCGCGTTAGGAGACGAGCAGGATGTTTACCCCGGCTGGGCAGGGTTTGTTTGCGTCGGTCACAAATATTTACACAAATACCGCCTTAAGGTTGAATCAACTGCGTAGCGTACTTGCTATTATGGAATAATTATCTACCAGAATATCAACGTCATGTGTGTTTTATATTTACAAACCAAAAAGAAAAGATGCCTCTGCCTGGCATAAAATCATTATTTTGGGGAAACATTTGCTTTAGGTGGTATCCCTCAAATCACTCAGTATTTACATTTTAATCGATTTTATTTGGCTTACTTACTGTTATGTTACATATTAGTCTGGTGTCTGGTGTTTTTATAAAGTCTATGGCTTTAAACATGATTTTCCACTTCTTGAGACTACTCGTGGAAAGTCTGCATGTACATACATTGTACATACTAGGTGGAAAAACTAAAATGTTTACCTATGTAATATTGAAAATAGAACCTACGTAATTACGTAGGTGTATAGAATTCTATAATTTAATTAATGTATTCAAGTTCTTGAATTTCAACATCAGGATAAATTTGTAAAACATAAAATAAAGTAAATGTTATGAATATGTTATGAAACACACATCAAAAAAGTCTAAGCAACATGTACGATTTTGAACTTTTGAACGATTTTTAGTATTGTAATATATTTATTGCAACGATAGTTCCTTACGGCAGGCTTGGAGGAGATAGGGATTTTGCTGCGCGACCGAACTGAAAAAAATGTGAGACTAAAACCGTAAGAAAAATATATAACGGAAGTTACGTAGTAATATTACATTCTCTAAACGGAAGTGCTATAGTCGTGTTTGGAACGAAGTTCCTTATTCTTTGTACGATTTTCCACTGCAAGAGAAGGCTAAGAGATATATGCTCATAACAGCCGATGTCTTCAGTAATGTGTAGATATATTCTTCACATTATTACGAAAATGATGTTCATTTTCAAATACAAGATGGCGAATATTACTTTTTTTTTTTGATAAATCGATATGGGTATCAAATTCTAGGTTTTTCGGGGTGCTGATTACGAAAATGACGTTCATTTTTAAATCCAAGATGGCGAAAATGACTTTTTTGGATAAATCGATATGGGTGTCACATTATAGGTTTCTCGGGGTGCTGATGACGAAAATTATGTTTCTTTTCGAATCCAAGATGGCGATTATTACTTTTTCTTTGCAAATTGTGTTGCTTCTATGTTATCCGAAGCAACTTCGTTCCTAACTGGTGTCCCATGACACCACATCATTTATTTCTTTTATAAATAATAACTAAGCATTTTTTGACGCATTAGTGACTAAAGCAACAAAATCCTTCACTCAATTGTTCATTTAATCACAGTAATTAACAATATGTGTACCGTAAAATACGTAGTATAAAATGAAGTTAAAACGAAATTAAACTTTTCATGTTTTACGAAATTTAATAACGACATTTTTTAATTATTTGGTAATTCAATACAAAGTGTGACCGCCTCTGTTGTTTAAAACTTGTCGGCAGCGATTTTTCATAGAATTTATAAGATTGTTTATCTGATCCTGCGGCTATCGGTCCCAATGGAATTTTAACAAGTCTTTCAGTTGTTGGGCTGTCGACACTCCGTCCAGATTATCTAGAACTCGTCACTGGAGCATGTCCCATGCGTGCTCAATGGGATTGAGATCTGGCGATTGTGCAGGCCACGACAATACCCGGATGTTTTCCATTGCCAAGTACTCTCTGGTCCACCGAGCTGTGTGCGAACGCGCATTGTCATGCATCAGCGTGAAATCTGAGCCAAGACTTTGTGCAAATGGGTGAACATAAGGCCCGAGGACATCTTCAACGTACCTTTCAGCGTTCATATTGCCATCTACAAAAAGGAGCTCAGTTCGTCTGTTCTTCATAATATCCGCCCATACCATCACTGTGGAGCCACTGTAAGGGTGCACTTCGTGGACGAATCTCAGCCGTTCAGCATTTCCGGGACGACGATACACTCTTACTCTTCTCGTATCAGGCCTAAATCCAAACCGGGACTCATCACAAAATAAACTTTTATCCCATTGCTACTGGGTCCATGTCAAGTGTTCCCTACACCATTCGTTTCGACAGGCGCGATTCCCATGGCGTATAGGTGGGCACTTAATTAGGCGTCGTGCTCGTAGGCCGTATTCATGCAGCCTATTTCTCACGGTTTGGTGGCTAACAACAACACCGCTTGAGAATTGTAGCTTTAAACCTATCTCTCGGGCGGTTAACATCGGCTGACGTCTTGCAGTCAGTTGTATGTATCGGTCCTGTCGAGCAGTTGTACTGCTTCCACGTCCTGGGTGCTGCTCAGCAGGATCCCCGGTATTAACGTAACGCTGCCAAAGGCGAGAAATCACGCTCCTATTGACACCAAAATGTCGAGACACCTGGGACTGATTTCTTACAGCTTGTAGCATTCCTACAGCTCTTTGCATTTCATCAGCAGTGAAATGCGTCGCTCCATAACATAAAAAATGACTCACCACTCAATTTTTAAAAAAACTGTATATGTCAAAATGATAAAAGTGCGATAAATACCAAATTTACCAAGCAACAAAACACATGAAATCGAGAAAAAATAATTAGCTTTTATTTTAATGAAAACAAAACACACCGAAAATGTTCTATTTCAGTGCTCGCCGCGAATTCTCCTTTATGTCTTCTACCGAATGAAAACGGATGCCACGAAGTGGTAATTTGAGTTCAGGAAAAAGAAAGAAGTCGGCTAGAGCCATATCTGGTGAATAACGTGGTTGCTCGATGTTATTTGTTGAGTTTTTGGTCAAAAATTCGTTCACAATGATGGCCTTGTGCGAAGGCGCATTATCGTGGTGCAAAATCCAAGAATTTTCTTTCCACAAATTTGGCCTTTTTCGTCGAATTTGCTCTCTTAAACGCCGCATAACGCCCAAATAATATTCTTTATTTACCGTTTGACCTTCCGGCAAGAATTCCGAGTGCACAGCACCGCGATAGTTAAAGAAAACAGTCAACATGACTTTGACTTTTGATCGACTTTGGCGTGGTTTTTTCGGTTTCGGTTCAGTTGGAAGGCGCCACTCCGAAGCTTGTTGACTAGTTTGCATGTCAAGCTCGTAAACCCACGTCTCGTTACCAGTAACAATGCATTTCATGAATGTTGGGTCAGAATTGACTCGTTCTAGCATGTCCTCAGCGACTCTTATGCGATTGTGTTTTTGAAGAAAATTCAGGTCTTTTGGGACTAGCCGAGCGGCAACATGTTTCATACCCAAGTGATTATTTAAAATGGTACGGATCGACTCGTGAGACACAGAAAGTTCGGCGGCTATCTCTCTAAACTTGAATGACGATTTTCAGTCACTATTTCCTTAACTTTTGCGATGTTAACTTCAGTTGCAGACGTTGATGGCCTACCAGAGCGAGGCAAATCTTCCATCACATCTCGACCGCTTTTCAACGCTTTGTACCACTCATAAGCACGTGTTTTTGATAAAATCAATTCACCGTAAGCCTTCTGTAACATTTTCAGTGACTCTGAACACGAAATTCCATTGGCGATGCAAAATTTAAGACAAACTCTTTGTTCGATGTTTTTGTCCATTATGAAATTCGCAAGACACACTAGAATGATATAACTAAAAACCGCACTGTATTTAATCTAAATAACAGATGCAACTCAAACTCCGCGCCAAAATGGAAAACAGTTGTGCCAATCTAACAACAACAAAAAAAAAACAAAAAATTGAATTTGGAACCATAAACAAATCATCCATTTCCGATACTTTCTTGACTGAATGTATACTAGCTGTACCCGCGACTTCGTCTGTGCGTCCAATTTTTTCGGGGCTTTCCCATTGCCTTCTATGCACTCTGCAACCTTTGTTGGCAGAAGGGGGAGGTTCCAAAGGACTGGCGCACGGCAGTCATAGTACCTCTATATAAAGGGAAAGGTTCCTACCTAGACTGTGCGTGCTATAGGGCCATCAGCTTGGTAAGCTTAGCGAGTAAAGTCTATACTAAAGTATTGACAGAACGTATGAAAGGCGTTTCAGAAAGATATTTGTGGGAGGCGCAAGGTGGATTCAGGAACGGTAGGGGTTGTATGGATCAGATTTTCTCGCTTCGCGTTATCATGGGAAGGTTTCTGGCTTTAAGTCGGAAAGTTTTCTGCGCTTTCGTGGATCTAAAGAAAGCATTCGATAGAGTAGTGCGGAAGAAATTGTGGAGTCTTCTGCCTGAATATGGCGTGGAGAGCTCCTTACTGCAGGCTGTGAGGTCATTATATCGAGACCACGGAGCCTGTGTAAGGATAGACGGTGACATTTCGCCCTGGTTTGAAGTCTGTTCTGGTGTCAGACAGGGCTGCGTGATATCTGCCTGGCTATTGTATACGTATTTCAATCTCTGGAGGCAACTGTATTTGGACAGTTGCCTCCAGAGATTGAAAGGTAATATGAGTGGTATGGGATGTGGTGACACAGTGGTAAACTGCCTATTGTACTATTGTACGCTGACGATGCTGTGCTAATAGCACCATCAGAAGCAGAGTTGCAGACACTAGTCACGTGCATGAAAGAAGATTGTGTGTAAGGACCGCGACTCCTGGCGCTCCGTCCTCTCTGACTACCCCGTTGGGGATACAGCGTGAAGATATGTTATGTTATGTTATGAATATTTGCATGCTTTCAATAAGCAGAGTGCGTAAAATTTACTTCAGTAAAAGGATTGAAAATGAATGTGAACAAAACTAAGGTTCTGGTGTTTGTAAGAGAAGCGGTACAAACGAAATGTGTGATTTGTGTAAATGGAAAATGTCTAGAACAGGTGAATGAAATTGTGTACCTGGGGAGTGCGTTTTCGAAGGATGGAAGATGTGACTTGGATGTGGAGAGACGGGTAGCAGCTGGCAATAAAGTGAACGGTGCTCTGTCCGCATTAGTGGGTAGTGTGAATATATCTAACACTGCTAAAATGGCCATCCACAATGCGGTGTTGGTGCCAACTTTGTTGTACGGTAGTGAAGCCTGGATATGCCCAAAATCGAGTGAAAGTATGTTAAATGCTGTGGAGATGCGGTCTCTCAGAAATATGTGCGGTGTCACGCTTGCTGACAGGATAAGCAATGATGAGATACGCAGTATGACAGGGTTGCACAACAGTGTTATTGTAAAAATGAAGAAAGGAATACTTAGATGGTTCGGGCACATGGATAGAATGAGTGATGAAAGACTGACGAAGAAAATATACAGAGCGAAAGTGAGTGGTAAAAGAAGCCAAGGAAGACCAAGGCTGACTTATGAAGATCAAATAGCCAGAGTGTTAGCAAACGGAAATGTCAAAAGCACTCGCATACCTAGGCGAAAATGTGTGAGGAGAATGATGAGATTTGAGGAAGCGAAAGAGGTGTGTAAGGACCGCGACTCCTGGCGCTCCGTCCTCTCTGACTACCCCGTTGGGGATACAGCGTGAAGATATGTTATGTTATGTTATGAATATTTGCATGCTTTCAATAAGCAGAGTGCGTAAAGGTTGTGTAATCTTCATGTACATCTAATTATACACGCATTTTCGCAAATAAATGTATTAAAAAAGTCGATCTAGCTAGAGTCACTGAGAAAATTCATTTTCACACACTTAAAACTTATAAATTCTAAACTCTTCTGATTTCACAACAGAGTTTACGGTCTAAGTAGTACTGTGGCTAGAGCGTAGATCTACCAAGCTAAAATGCGCGGGTTCGAATCCTGCAATGTGGTCAGATTTTTTTTGTTACTTTTTGTAAGACCGAGTAAAGCTCGGTCGCCCAGATACTTATTATTAAATTGCCTGTCCTACCATAACAAACAACCGTTAATTTCATTTCCGGTACTTTACATATTTTAATTCGAAATCGTGTTGAAATTCATTGACAATTGATTTACTGTTACAATTTTTGTAATTGAGAGAAGAATAACAAAAAAATTTTTATAAAAAAAAAAAAAATAAATACTGAAAATACAAAATAACTATCCTTTACTAATAGACTATTTACTAATCGGTTATGTAACGTCCCTCGCGGTAATGTTAACTTTGAATGAGGTTTATTGATAAGCATTGGGGCCGAGTGGTGTGGGTGACCCACCACAGGGGGTGGACCAACAGGCGCTTATAGCTCCCATTAAGTGGAGCCTTAGCCTGCCACCCCAAGACCGCAGTGCGTAGACTTCATGTCTACATCCTTCTCGAGGTGACCCTGTTTTCACTGAACACTGCGGATCTAGACTGGAGAGTCGATAAACACTCCTGAGGGTGGTGCTTCGGCGGCGCCCTCAGTACCGGGTCGGGGCCGATGAGGCTGTAGTGCCGAAAGGGCCAGGCCCGGACCGGGGGGGAAATCGTCCTCTCAGAGGACGAAAAGGGGATCGTTGTCGTCACCTTACCCCTCTGCTTTCAGAGGGGAATGGTTGTCGCGCGCGTTTGCGCATTGTTGGTTTTTGCGTCCTCTGCGGAGGACGCAAAGTCAAGGTGGAACGCGCTCGGCGGCACTAACCCTGTCGCCGGGTGGCGTATGGAGGGCGGACCTGCACCAGCCGCCCTCCCCGGGACCCTGCGCAGTCACTTCAACGACCCCCGTGTCGGTGCTAAGGGGGTACGTCGTGGCTGCGCGGACCGACGACGGGCTTGCCTTCATTGGCCGGCCCAAGAGAAGGAAAACTTGAAACAAACCCGTGAGCGAACACGTAAAAACCTGTGGGTACCTGGGGACCCCCACAGTATATACCCTAGCCCTCGGAATGAGCGTCACCCGGGGGTGGTCATTTTGTTCGTCTCATAACTCGTGTCCCCTAGTGGGACGATCATGATATGAATACAACCAAAACAAATAAAAAAGACGTGGAACAGGTGGTTGAGGAGAAGAAGCAGGAACCGGAGGTGATTTTCATGTCCGACTCTCGTAGTGGCAGTGTCGAGAGTTTGGACTCGCGCGGGTCGAGGACGCCCAGAGCAGGCAGAAAGCGTACCTCTTCGTGGGAGCGCATGGTCGACTCATCGTCGGACTCTGAGTCGACCAGAGAACAGTTAAAGTGCCTTCCTTGGTACCAAGACCTCCAGGAGGACAGGGAAAGGAAGAAGAGAAAAACAGCCAAAAATCTGGCGAAGAGAGGCAGGGGTCGACCGCCTACCACTGGCCAGTACATTGGCCTGGCGAAGGCCAAGCAAGCCCTCGTGGACGCCGAGAGGCAAGAGATGGAGCTGCGTGCCGAGCAGGAGATGGCGGAGACGACGCGACAGCTCGCACGCGCCAGGGCATCGCGCTCGGCAGCCGCGACATCTGCTGATGGAGGTGGCGAGGGTCGGTCAGACCTTCAAGAAATCATGGCGAAGGACTTGGCCGCCATTGAAAAGGTGGCCAAAACGTCCAAAAACTTGAAGGGGCCGTATATTAAGGCCCTTAAAGATGCCGTCGCCTCCATCAAAACGACGTTTGAGGAACTGACTTCTCGATCTTCAACTGAGGAGACCAGGCGCTTGCAGGAGGAGAACAAACGCCTGCGTTGGCAATTAGAGGAGCTCCGCTCTCAAATAGCGGAGCTAAAAACAGAGATGTTTGAATTTATGAACCGCCCCGGACCGTCTTCGTCGGCGGCAGCGAGGGAACCCGTGGCGCCCACACAGGAGGAATTGACGCGAGCTATTGTCGCGCAGGTGGGCGCCATGGTAAATGCCCGTTTTGAGGCATTGGAGGATCGGTTGCTGCCGGAGAAGCGGTTCCGGCCAGCATCTCTGGCGGAAAAGGAGGTGAGCGTGGAGCCGGAATGCGTTGCTCCGCTGCCAAAATCAAGTAGGTCGGGGAGTGGCAAATCTGCTGCTCCCAATTCCAGCGTCGTTCCTTCGGTTTCCGGCGTTGTTGGGAAAGGGAAGGGGGGAAAAGGGAAGAAAAGTGTTCCGGCGTCGTCTGGGGCGGGGGTACCCCCTGTGTCCCGTCCGCTGCCTCCGGCACCGACCTCCATGGAGGAGGCGTACAGCGTAGTTGCCCGAAGGGGCAAGAAGAAGGCTCCGGGGGGGGGACTTCTCAGCCCCCGCCCAAAGAGGACCAGGCCAACTCCGCGGACTTCGGCTGTTGTCCTCACGATCTCGCCCGAGGCGGAGCGACAAGGCGCTACGTACGCCTCCATTCTTATGGAGGCGAAAAGTAAAGTGGACCTCTCTCTGTTAGGTATAACAGAGATGAGGTACAGGAAGGCGGCGACCGGTGCCGGTACACTCGAGTTGCCGGGCACTGATAATAAGGAGAAAGCGGACTCACTTGCAAATAAGTTGCGGGAGAGCCTTAACCCGGAGGTCGTGCGAGTCTCCAGGCCCACGAAGTGCGCAGAACTGCGCGTGTCGGGTCTGGATGACTCGGCAACGGTTGCGGAGGTGGCCGCAGCCGTCGCAAAGGTTGGAGGCGTCTCAGTGGATGATTTAAAGGTGGGAGAGATCCGCCGCGCCCCTTCTGGACTCGGGGCAGCCTGGGTCCGCTGCCCAGTGGAGGCTGCGAAGAAGGTGGCGGGTGCCCGACTGCTGGTCGGATGGGTTTCGGCCGGGGTGCAACTCCTCGAGCCGAGGCCCCTGAGGTGTTATAGGTGCCTCAAGATCGGGCACGTGCGGGTCTCCTGCACGTCGGAGGTGGACCGCAGCGGGCAGTGCTACCGCTGCGGCCAAGAGGGTCACAAGGCCGGCGGGTGCAATGCGGCGCCCAACTGCACGTTGTGCGCCGCGAGCGGTCTGCCTGCCGGTCACTTAACGGGGGGGAAAGCCTGTGCGGGGGCCAAGCCCAAAAAGGGCGAAAGGGCGGCTTCTGCCGCCGCCCGTGTGGCTCCTGCCAGGCCGGGTGTAGAGGGGATGGCCACGGACTAGTGGCCTCCCCTAGTGACCAACGCCTCTGGCGTGCGATTCCTCCGCCGCCGACTGGAGCGGCGGAGAGCCCACTGAGGCTTGGGGTGGCATTCGGGGGAGTGCCACCCCTCAGATAGCCTCGAGATGGCGCGCGCGGTGTTCCCGCGCGCCTCTCAAGCACTTAGGGTGGGAGTTCTGCCCTCTCACCCAAAACGAGACGAGGCCGGCGGCTTAGCGCCGGCCGTTGCCCGCCGGGGTCGCGGAAGAATGCTAACGCACACCCGTTACCCCGGCATCAAGGCTCTCGAGGAACACCGTCAGGTTTTAGTGGGTAGCCCGGCATTGCACCTCACAGCCGTGGAGTCCCACATATCCCCCTGCCATTCCCCTGCCATCCCCCATGGCAGGACGGAATGCATAAAGCATTTCCTGACGCAAAAAAAAAAAAAAAAAAAAAAAAAGGTTTATTGATAAGCATGAGCTACTCAGGATATTAGGTTTCTTTAGTGCCACCCTGGAGAGAAATACAGATCAAATGTTTATCAGGGCGCCTTCACTGTATTACTACAATCGATTTCAGTTGTGAAATAAATACACTTTATTAAACCTTCACCAATTTATTAAAAAATATATCCCTTAATATAGATCTCAATAGTTCCTTATTTATAATGACATCGTAACTGTTATTTATGAAAATTATAAATGAGATTTTACAAACAAAAAAATACATTTATATCGGGAATTACAAAATGAATGTTACAACCATTAATAGGTGTAACTTCATCTTATTAAATAAGGTATAATTAAAACACTAAGATGAACTACGATAACGAAATATAAGGTTATTTATGTATATTTATTCCTGAATGTTAATAATTTTTATATATGCCTGTATATATCACCATCTAAAGAGATAACCATGTGTATATATAGTCAGTCGAGTTGTCTCACCAATGGTCCATAAGAATATCCACGGTATTCACTAAACCCTTAATGACTACACAATTAAGTTAGGTCTTCCGCAAGCCAAGTTGTCCTTCCAATGGTCTCAAAGAATTCCCATAAAGACCACTATACTCGTAACTCACAAATAAATCTCAAAGAAAAGAGACTAAATATGTATTAAGGTAATCCAACCTCATACTGCAATGCACAAACAAACGACCCGAGAAGGTAATCCATCTAATCATGTATCTTTAAATAAAATATCCAATTAAATGTGGAATACACCGTCATTCCACGGTGTTTATGAGATTAAGAGGATAACATTGTACACTGTGTTTATGGAACTATGAGTACACCTAGTACATGGTGTTTATTGAATTAAGCACGGAATTGAACTTGGAACCCAGTAAAAAAAATCCTAGGTTTAATACACTAGACTAAACAAGGAAAATCTTTCTTAAAAGAAAACTACAACTTCTACATTCTACTTACCATGAGGACTATCATGAAATAAATAAATAAATGAATAAATGAGACTTTCAATTATTAAATATAATAACAAAAACTTCTTAATAACACTACTAATATCTTAACTATATTTATGTAAAACAACTTGATTCCTATATTGGCATTTATTTTGTCTGCCACATAACCACCACCAAAAATGAATGGCTCCCTCCATTTTGGAACTACACCTTGATAAAATTTGTACCCTCTAACATCATTATTAATGTTACTGAAAACTACTCAGATTTCAGTCTGAGGTTTCCAACATAAGAAAGAGACAGCAAATCTCTGAAAAAGCATCGACCAATAGGAAGGGTCTGAAAATTTCAAAGTGACAGAATCTAAATGTCAGATTGACAGTTCCACAATAGAATTAGAATGATCTAGATAAAAGTAGCCACTGAAAAACAAGCCGGAAACAATGTCCATTTGCTCGAACATTCTATTCTACTTGATTTGTGAAACAGATATATAGCAACACTCGTCTCTCTTTTATCGAATACAATCGATTATTAGGAATTAATTACTCGTATTTAAATTTTTAAAACTTAATTTATTTATCTCTTCGTCAAAATGAGAAAGCAAACCTGGACAAATTATATTAATACCGAATTAAATCACCTAAAATTGTTTTATTTTGTTCATGACAAATATATATTTTTTACAAAAAAAAAAATCGATCATCGATTTATTACCACGATGATTATTACTATCAATGCATCCAAACATTCAATGTGATTACTGAACGAAACGTAAGTAAATGTAGATTTTAACGAAAGTAACAACGAACAACTAAATAAATGAAGTGTACTGTACTACGTACTCGATTGCGAACAAATTTCCGAACGCGTTACCTATTAATCATTGTATCGCAGACAATTGTCATCTGTCACACACTAACCTCAACAATATTACTGTGGAATGCAAATAAAATTTGTGATCGAGTCTAATTTGTATGTAATGAACCGTAAGTATAAACCTACAAAAAAAATGTGTTTCAAACTCAAGTACAATTAAAACAACTTAATAAATACGATACACATACCTATATAATTAAATTTGAAAGCTATTGAAGTCGGTACCAAATCAATGTGCAACAGAAAGTCTATTAGTTTGGTGTACTTGGTACCGACTTCAGTAACTGTCAGACTTTTTGGCGGGTACGGGAGAAGTGAGGTTGTCATTTTATTTAGATTTTCTAATTTTTACGTTTTTAGGAGTTTTAAAGTACAACAGTGATAGTATATTGTGTATTAAAGTTCTGTGTAAGTGAAAAGAATGGAGGAGATCTAAATAAAAGTCTGTGATCTAAATAAACATGTGTAGCTGAAGTTTTCGCCCTCTTCCAAAAAGTCCTTTTTAACTTCAGTAAAGCCTACTATCACTTTACTGGAGGAGTGTTAGGGACAGTTAATTAATGTTTCTCCAGAAACATGCTCCAATATCGGTGAAATTTAAATGGGACTACCTCTGACGTATTACCTACCAAACGAAAGAAGAGTTTTCGAAATCGGTTTATAAATGACGGAGCTATGAGATAACAAACATACAAAAAATTATTTTTCTTTTAAATAAACGCTGTGGCATTACATGTATTATTATATTACAACCTTTGGCCAAACCGAATATTTATCAATAAATATTACGTAGGCGTCCTTGTTCAGTAAAATATTATTTCAAGTATACCTAGGTAATAACAATAATAAAATTAAATATCTATAAATTTTATGGCCTCTGTGGTATAATAAGGAGGCAATTTAGGAAAATATTGTACATTTAATGTGGAAAAAACAGCATAAAACTTCGATTTGTGTTATTTAAACAGCTTTCAACTTTTCGTCGATCAGGTAGGTACGTACTAAAAAAGTATTTAGGCGAAATTATTTCAAAAATCTTTTTACCTTCAGGCTTATTATAAACGTATTAAATACTTCCTTTACTTTAAAAAGCTTTTAACGGTAAATTCATATTATGGTCAAGTATCCCACTCTGTACGTAACAGCACTGAACGTCAAGACGGAAACATTTCACTTCGTCGCACACTCCAAATGTAACGTGTTTTCCTACTATTTTTCCATTTATAAAAGGAATAAATTTTCATTCCTTTATACTTATAAATTTTCTGGTTTAAACATAAACAAATCTTTTACATAAAGTTTAGGTGAAATCATTGGCAACAATTATTTATTCTAATGTATTTTACACATGCACAGCAGTCCAAATTATAGAAGGTAATTGTAAAATGAGGTATAAATCTGCCGGGATTTCAACGTATCACTGTTCACTCTTACATTGCAGATGTAATAATTACGGGACCCGTTTATTTTGTTTTCCATACAAAAAAAACATTAATTTTTAGAAAATTAATGTACAACCCTATCATTATACTCTATATTCAAAAGATTTGCTAGCGACGCAAGAGTGCTAATGTTAGGGTTGTCTCAACTTTATTTTTCTAAACTTTGAGGCGTTACACTAGAATTATTGACTTTTGGCGAAGTTTTAGAACGCAAGTTTTTAATTCTCATGGTACATGGGTCATGGGAATACCCTTTCGCATTTATCCATCTTTTCGAAATAACCTTGTATAGTGTCTTTATAGAAAGCAAAGATGGGTTGTTCGAGATGGTTACGTGTCCGTGAATTGTCAATTGCAAGGCATCAACTAATCTGAACAATCGTTAACAGATTCAATACTATAGAGGAAGTACGTAACGTACTAGAGTACGTAAGGCCGTGGCCACATGAGATAAAAAATATACTAGAGATTTTTATATAGCTTTTCTATTAGCTATATAAAAATGCAGTACCTACTGAAAGAGGAAGAGGGTAGACAACATAGCCTGCAGTGGTGAAGCGCTTCTGTTTGTATAAACGGCTAAATATTGTATATCATTTCGCAGCCACATGAGGAGTTCAAGGTTTCGCATTCAAAGATTTGTTGGACTCTTTTTAAAATCGATTTTATGTAAATTTACTTCTAATGTAGTGTAACTGTAGTCGTAATTTAAAAAGATATCAGCGATTTCAAAGTTGCAGTCTGTAATTAAACTAAACGGGTTAGTTTTATTGCGTTTTAAACAATAATTACTTTTCTTTGCTGTAGTTGGCATTATTAATGGTGTATTCTGAAATAAGTGCTGCAATTCTATTAAATTAACGTTTAAGATTAAAGTAAGCAGTGGTATCGTGTACATAACTGATTTAATTGTCAAGTATTCTTTAACATGAGACATGTTCATAAAGAGAAATTCTCAATATTCTCTTATCTAATTTTAATATCGTTTATGCCTCACTGGTATCGATGATATTAAAATCCAATTTTATTGGCATCAACGATATTAAAATTGGATTACACGTCTTACGTAATTATTCTGTGACGATATTTCGTGCTGACATAGTCTTCAAGATTTTTTGATATAATATTTTACTAACGTAACATTAGGGTAGGGCGGGGCTAAAAGGTTCAATTTAGTAATATTGCTTCGTAACTATTTAACTATAAATTTCCTGGAAAGGATCCAAATACCAATGAGTAGCGTAATCCTTCACTTAAACGTAATTACTAAAAACTATTATTAATTTATGCCTATTCGCCAGATATTGAAGATTTAGAAAGTCAGTTCGTGTGGTACTTTAAACCCCGCCTTAGGGGCAAAAAGGACCAGGGATTGAGCCATGAAGGACCAGTATGAATAAACAGCAGATTTTAGTTGATTAAAGCAAATAAATAAAAGATGATTCAGTGTGATTAACCATTCTTTATATTTATTACGAAAAATCAACTGTTCGTTACATTTGTTAAGAAAAAAAAAACAGATATAGATTACTAATCACATTTATTACTGAGCTCAAAACTATGGCACCGCATTTCAGTCTTAATAACAAGTCTTTAGTTTAATTTTTGTTCCAAGATCTACACTATTCATATAAAATTGACTTAAACATGGATATTTTCAGTCATACAACATAGAAACTTAAAAAAAACCCAAAAGAAAAAAGAATTTAGTCATCGTCAGAATCACAATTATTACAGATATATGCTGAAGCCGTCAAAGACCGTTTAACGCACTTGTCGTGAGCTCAACTCTTACAAATAAAGCATTGCACCCAGCCTTCTCCAGGGACGCTGTCTAAATATGACTCACACCAAATCAAACAAAAGCATTCCTCTTCAGAACTCGAACTTTTCTTACTTTCTTCTGCTAAAATCTTCTTCTTAACTTGTTTTTTTTCTTTAACTAAAAGAACCACACACTGCATTAACTCGACGGACTTCATACCTCGATCAGTTTTTCTTTTGTAATTCCGCATTCTGAAATGAAATAAATACAAAATTTATTTCATTAATTGTATGGGGTTGAAAGGTCCACATATGGACCTTTTTACCCCAAGGAGTCACAAGTCGTTTCTGAGGTTATTCATAAAAATCTAATTTTTACATAAAAAAAGCAATGGTTCTACTTAAAACTATGAAGTTTCAAAGATATTGCAAAGATAGTTATAAAGACTCAAAGATATTGCGAAAACTGTTTAAAATTATATAATAAACACGAGTTTGACAACTATGCTAAAATACGAATTCACAAAAAAATTGAGATTATTAAGTAGGTTAGGGCGAGACTATAACCATTCTTATAAAACATTCTTTCTATTTATATAGCTTATGGTATAAACCATAAGCTATATAAATAGAAAGAAACCATCTTTGTAATGTTACAAACGTAATTCTCAGACTAAAAATAAAAAATTTTACTTACGTCAACTTTTTGAGCCTTGACTGCATGCAGTCCCAACGGTATTCCAGAGCTCACTTGGCGCCATGCGATACGTTCTTGTCCCCTAACCCCCACTTACACTAGTACTCAAAATCTCTCACGGAGCATTATTTTTGGAAATAGCAATGGTGGACCTTTTTACCCGCGGACCTGTTAGTCTCGCCCTAACCTACTTAATAATCTCAATTTTTTTGTGAATTCGTATTTTAGCATAGTTTTCAAACTCGTGTTTATTATATAATTTTAAACAGTTTTCGCAATATCTTTGAGAGTTATTATTCACGTAATAAAATATTAACATAATATTTTTTCAATGTATAATTTCCTTTGAATAATAATATTCTCCAGAATTTATAACTTCGCTATTGGTTTAAGAGTTCGCACTCGCGACTTGAAAGCATAACCGTGTACTCATTAAGCATTTATTTACGAGTCCCAAGGCAGTAATATAGTACAAGATATTTATTTTTCGTGAATCGAAAAAGTATTTATAGTTCTAAATATAAGTCACATTAATTAGTATGGATTATACGAGTAAGTCGTGTAATTAACGCATGTACACTTTGCGATTCATAACGAAATATTTTCCATTCCCTACCTTAATTTTTTTTATCTCTACTTGAAATATAATTTAATACTTAATTGAAAGCGAAACAATATCTTTATTTATTCCTTAGGACAAAAATGTTCAGATAAAATGTTGTTTCTAGGTTAGTGAACTCAAATAATTACATAATTTTACTGTTGTGTTAAATTATGCGAGAAACAAGAAAAGAAACAAAATGAGTTATTAGAGCGCTTACGGCGTAGTAAGTGCTTTGGTAGCAGAAATATAGGATAGGATCTTTGTTTGAATTATTTACAAAATTAAAGGTCGTGCGATCTTTGCTTTCGAATTGATAATTACCTAGTAAAAGACCTAAATTGATTTATAATGGTCTAAATTGGTCCTGATTTTTACCTTGTATTTTTTGTACGTTTTCAGGCATAACCTTTGTTTAGAGGGAAGTATGTACATCTCGATCGTATCACTCATTCAATAAAATTTGCAAATGTTATCATTTTTATGAAAATTGATAACTAGATCATTAGTTGATATTGAGTCTATGTGATAATGTAGACATAATTCCATCTCATCTTTTCTTTATTGGTTAAGCTTTCGAATGTACATCACTATCGTCAAGTAATATTTAAATGAAAATAAGTTATCGGTGTCACTTACTGTAGGTGGACTGAAATCATTGACATCTTTTCATCTACTCTACTCATGTTAGGCTAGAATTAAAAGTACAATAATCAATAAAAATAAAAGTCGATCGAATCTTCAACTCTGAAACAGTGAAATCGTCTTGTGACCATGAAAAGACAATTCAAGGCACACGCGCCTAAAGAAAAGCGTCTCATCATCCCTCAATAACACCAACTCAATAGCAAATCGATTGTCCAGGTGATTTGATGTCGTTGTTCAGGAACTAGTTGCGTACGCCTCGTTTCCATCCACTTGCAGAATTTGGATTATAATGCATGTGTAGAATGAGACTTTTGATTTATGACAATAATTTTAATGAGACCCTCTATAAACAACAAATTGGTGAATATTTGAAATTTTGCTATAAATATAGTAAAATAAACTTATTAAGAGAAACTTTATTAACTACTGCGGTAAATATATCGTAATGAGACCACAACCAATTCAAGCAATGGTCTTCCCAACCTATTCCATAAACAACTCTCAAGCTACATTTACTTCGTAGCAAATTAGTCGCGAAATTTCAGCTCAGTTCGCATTGTATACCATTGTTAGTCTGTACTTTATGCAGGTCGTTCGTGCCACAAATAGGCGGCACTTGCGACCGAGGTGTGTCACTAATGACTCCGAATGTCCCTCATACGTCACATTAACAACGACTCATGTGTAATCACCTGTTTTACTTGCCTATTAAGTCTCGAGGTCGTTAAATATATTGAGTCTGTAAATAGAGAAACGAGGTTGCATCATCCGACTAAGTCAGTGCTTCTTTTCGAAATTGCTAAAACGGGACATTTGTGAATACACTGGGTATCTACGTATATCTGTCTGCCCGAAGTTTCGACCGAGCTGAGCGTTTTTGTAATGAGATCATTGTGAATGTAATACAGACATTTTTAAGATTTCACAGTGTTCACACAGTCACTCGGTGTTTCTTTACATATGTGCGTCCCACTATCTCAATGGAATTTCCTTGAAGTGTAAATATGTGCAGTCAGCCAACTCTTTACAATTGATAATGACTTGCATTTTAGAGAGTTTTATTTTATTCCCTATTCATGTATATATATCATGACACATATTCAAGTTTTTACGAAATGTTTAAAACAGTAAAAAAATTTACGCCTAATAACAGAAGTTTGAATAATTACAGTGCGCTTATTAATTAAGGTCCCTAAATGGATCCCACAACATGAGCTAATATTATGTTTCCAAACTTCTACAACTTTTCTATAAACTAAAAGTAAGAGTAGACAGGTACTGTTGGAAGTCAGGCGGAGAGCAAAATAGAATAGGACCACGGTATTCTTCGTCTGTTGTAGATAGCGACTAACACAAGTGCCACTTAAACCCCCCAACTTCTTCCGAGACGTGGTCCAGCACAGCGCTACAGAGGCATGGCCGCGTTCAAAGACCTTACAGCCACTCGACTTGGTTCGACAACTACCAACGCAGAAGTTTTAGTAAGTAAGATTACCACGTATGGCTATTTCTATCCACGGAGGCTGGTTACCTCTTAATAGTTTTTCCCGCATTATCATGAAAAAGAATTAAAAAAAATTATAGTATAAGTATACACTTTTGACCTGATCAATTAATTCTTCTGTATTTAAAAAATGGATGTTAGTATATATTGTAATCACTAAACTCTAATACTATTGGGTCCTTACATATGAAATTGGCGTTTTGTACGGGAGGAATATAAAGTCAATTTTTTTTTTGTAAAATATATTTAATTAATCGAACTATGCACCGTTGTTATCTATGCACTTTTGTCATCTCATAGGTAGTTCATTGATCCCTTTACTAAAAAAACCATGGGGGCGAGAATCGATAAACTCTTCCAAGGCGGTTTGGACTGCCGCATCGGAGTTGAATTTTTTCCCTTGTAAGAAGTTGTCCAAATTCCGGAAAAAATGGTAATCTGTTGAAGCAAGGTCCGGGGAGTACGGTGGATGTTGCAGACATTCCAATTGTAGCTCATCTAACTTAGTGGTCGTTTGTTGTGCAGTGTGTGGTCTTGCGTTGTCGTGAAGCAGCAGTGGCCTAGAACCATTGACCAATCTCGGTTGTTTAGCAGCTAGTTCTTCCTTCATGGTTTGCAGTTGCTGATAATAGATATCTGCCGTAATCGTTTGGCCAGATTTTAGAAAGCTGTAGTGAACGACACCGGCGCTAGTCCACCAAACACTCACAAGTAACTTTTTCTGAGTCAATTTTCGTTTAGGGCAGGATTTGGCTGGGTCTCCAGGGTTCAGCCATTGCGATGAGCGCTTCCGATTATCGTACAGTATCCACTTTTCAACACAAGTAATGATTCGATTTAAAATCCCTTCATTATTGTGTCGGTTGAGCAAAGTAATACAGCAGTCGACGCGTGTTTGCAAGTTCGATTCACTCAATTCATGAGGTACCCATCGTTCTAGTTTTTTTACTTTCCCGATTTGCTTCAAGTGGATTAATACAGTTTTGTCACTTACCCCGAAGCCTGCAGCTATCTCTGAAGTGCTTTGTGATGGATTCGCTTCCACAATAGCCTTTAATTCTTCATTTTCCACTTTGGTCTCCGGCCGTCCACGGGTTGGTTCTGAAGGTCGAAATTTCCAGAACGAAAACGTTGAAACCAAAAACGTACCGTGCTTTCTTTTGCGACACAAGCACCGTACACATCATTAATCCTTCGAGCTGTTTCTGCAGCACTGGTGCCACGGTAGAACTCGTACTCATAAATATACCGATATTTCATGTTTTCCATTGTGCGGTAATAAGCGACGCCAAAGAAAAAAATAATGAGGAAAAAACAAATGAATGACTGTTTTCAAAACTCAAATGTACCAGCTAAATGAATTTATAAATTTGAATTTGGAATTCTTAACCAAAGAGGAGATATTTCAGATCAAAGTGGTCAGTACGACAAAACGCTAATTTCATATGTAAGGACCCAATATTTGACCGATGACCATGAAAATTGGCACCTACAACGTATGTATTTTTTCATGGAAAAGGTTTTTATGCTATTCCCTTCGTTATAAATCGCCACCGCACAAACAAAGTAACGGGCAAAAGCTAGTTAATTATATATACATACATACATACATATCCTCACGCTGTATCCCTAACCGGGTAGTCAGAGAGGATGGAGCGCCAAGTGTCGCGGTTCCTACATACTTCTTTCGCTTTCTCAAATCTCATCATTCTCTTCATATACTAATTATATATGCATACATAATAAATTTATACTCAATTTCTCAGTGTGTTACGCAGATAGCTTATTTTTTTATTAAAGGACATTACGAGCCTGGCCAATTAAGAAAGTTTACTTCTTAAATTAGAACAGTTCGTTTGCTAAAGTTACATTATTTAAATATTTATTCGTAAGTTCATTCTGTACTTTAATTACCGATTTGCTCTCTAGATCTCTAGAGTAAATAAAGATTAAATTAAATAAAATTAAATAAAGATAAAGATTCTACATATTTTATTGGCCAGTGTTATTTTAAACATCGACATCTTTAACAAACTGACATTCAATCGTTCTACAGAGATAAGAAGCTTTTAAAATAAATTCAAAAGAATAAATAAATTGATACAATCAAATTCGCAACCCATATATACAAATAGACAAACTATAAGTATTGTTAGGTTGTAATATTCTAGTAGTAGTTTATTATTTTCATTTCGCAAAGTAAGTTTTGTCATCCAAAATAACATATTTTATTTACTGTTCTATTAGTTTTAGAAGCTTAAGTGTCTTAATTAATGTCTAAATTAAGAAAATATCTATTCTCAGTATTACGTAAGGCATAATTACCTACGTTACATTTGTTGCTACTGTTAACAAGCAAAAATACATACATACATATATACATACATATATCAAAAAAGGTCACCTTTTATCCCTTGTTACAGTTCGTAAATTTGTGTATACATGTAAGTACATCATATGTTTTATATTATTCCAAGTAAGAAGAGAGGTTCGTCATGTTCGCTTGATATAAGTGATAAGGTAACAATTCAATTACGTAATCACATTTTTTGGGAACTTTACCTGGAACAATTACGTCCAAGGACAGGTATTCATTACAGCTCAAGTTAATTTGTTTCACTGCCAATACAATATTGAAAACTATAAGAATTTCTTTTATAATGTGACGAGTAATGCTACACCTTTTATAGTCCAATCAAATAACAGTTGAAATCGAAATTTCGATAACAAGGCTGATTTTTTTACATAATGTTCATAAAAGTATTTTAAACATGCATGTAAAATTTCAACTCGCTAGCCCCCGGGCTTCGTTAAAAAAACTAATAAAAAAAAAGTGCGAAAAGCGTTGCTTTTTAACTCTACAGTGGGAAGTCATATACAAAAGAGTTCTAGGCACAAATTACTAGTCAGTTTTTCGACAACCGATATATAAGATGATATCGAGGCGAATTACAAAGATTATTTCGAAATCTTTATACCAACAGAAGAAAGCTGTAAACTGATAACCCAAAATCAGAAATATGAAATTATAAAATATCTAAAAATACGGGAAATTAACGTGATTACCTTTTATTTTCGCTTGACGTTTCGGCCGAGTTGCATCGGCCGTGGTCTCAAGTAAACTGGCGCAGCAAACTTCACACAACACTCAGTGTTGTGTGTAGGGTTCCTACACACAGTATAAATTAAGTACCCCAATTTATATTTTTAATTGTTAAAAAACTTTTTTTTCGGTAACCAAGAGAACTAATTAAAAATATTTTTAAGAGATTTACAATCAGGGCTCTGATTTGACTATTTAGTATTTAACTGAGGAGACTACATTTAAGATTTATTTTACTTATTTCGATTTGTAACCGCTTTTGTGATTTAAAAACTAAATTTAAAAAGTCAATTAACAAATTAATCTTTACGAGTAATTTGCGGCAGTTTATACAAGTCTGCATTCCATTTGATGGCGTTCGCACAGAGACGCGAATAAATTAAAAGCCTTCCATCTTAACTGCCACCTAGGCAACGCCGACACAGTGACACTTTGACTTATACAACTCCTTTAATAAAAGATTTTGAAACAAATTTTCTTTCGATTCTTTTTAAATTTCTTATTACAGCGCAACAAATTGAGATTTAAATAAATCTTAATTTTAACTAGTTATTATAATAAGATATCATATCGTAGTTAGAAGTTCTTGTGAAACAAAATTGCTAGGTATATTTTCAAGGCCCTAGAATGTAATCAGGTATTTCATATATTTTTATAAAAACTGACTTATGAAGATCAAATAGCCAGACTGTTCTCTGACGGAAATGTCAAAAGCACTGGCATAGCTAGGCGAAAATGTGTGTGAGATTGATGAGATTTGAGGAACCGAAAGAAGTATGTGAGAATCGTGACGCTTGGCGTCAACATTTATTCGATAGAGTGATTTCACGTTATAATTTGCCAAAGTTCTAAATAATGTGGCAAGTTCAAATAATGTTGTCAAGTAACAGAACGGAGTCGATATCTTTTCAACTAAATCGATCGACTATTCTAACATTTAACTCATTTAATTTTTAATATAATTAAAATAATTAATAAATAAACATAATATTCATTTTTCCTTTTTTTACTATTTTACCCATTTTCCTTATTGCTACAAATATTCATATACGTATTTTCGACGCTACCACTATGTTATAAAAGAACTGCAAGAACTGGTTACCTTGGAAACGTCAAATCATTCTATCTAATTAAAAGTTGGACAATTGCTGAAAGTGTGTAAGGAAAATTATGAGATTTGAGGAGGCAAAAGAAGTACGTAAAGACCGCGATACAATACAGGAGCAATACTATGCCCTCCGTTCTCTCTAACTAACCCGTTAGGGATACAGCGTGAAGATATGTAAGTACCTATTTAAATGTTTTCAATTCGTGGCGCACTGATATTAGTTGTATGTATCTAGTTACGACTTCGTGACCAATTTTAGTATTACTTTTTTATGGTTCGTAAAAAATTCTAGAAATATGTCCCGGAACTCGCAGTGAGCTCGTTTATGTAATTGTGTTTGTGTGTGGCGGCTGTCACCGACCCTGGCATCAATTCGAACAGTCGCCGACCGCTCCGGCAAGTGACGTGGACAAATTGACATGTCCTGTCCTTATTCGGAACCTTATTCGAAAGCTTTTCTATCGATTAACGTCTCATGAATACAAACTAGACAACGAAGGTCATAATGTCACACATATATATATAGCTCAACGTACTGTTAGTAATTTAAGTATACGTCATGATGAGTCATCAAGAATAATTAGTTTTATGTTAATACTCGCTATTTGTTTATTTGATTTTCTATACTTTCGTAGTACATTTCGATTAAAACGAAAAAAATCATTACGAAAATTATTTTAAAGAAGATAGCTAGGTTAAAACAATAAAATCAAAACATCAAGAAAATTATTAATAAATACTCGAATACAACAATACAATTCACAAAAAAATAATGTAACTGTACTTATTACAAAAGAAGAGAAGTCGAATAGATCTTCTTCTTCTCCCTTATTAATACTGGAAACTCATTTCATATTTATGGTGATAGAAATAAACCTGCTATTGTTATGTAAAAAATTGTTTATTTCTAATGTAAATATATATAATAAATAAATAATTTATAGTAAGAAGGATTATTATATAAATATAATAATGCTTCTTATGTTCCAACACTCTCCAGTAAGGTGAGTAAACTTTACTGGAGATAAAAAACTTCTTGGAGGAACACAAAAACTTTAGTTTCGCATAATATTTATTCAAAATTTCCAATCATTGAACACTTGCACAATACGTATGCTATCTACTACTACTTTCATTCTTCAAAACTTCCAAAGTGTAAAAAATAGGAAACTAGAGTAGAATAAGTAAACTTTACTTCTCCCGTTCCTGCCTAAAAATTCAGACGGATCATTAGTATCTAATATTAAAACACTTGTTATTTTTATTTCAGAATACTATCTTTGTCCACTATGTCGCGAAGAGAAGAGATAAGGGCGTGGATTGCCAAACCTTTATTTTGCATAACAAATCAATGTCACAGCCCCGATTGTGCCAAAGCTGGCAATAGCCATCGATATTTCATTCAGAGATGAACTGAAAATCGTTATGTGTTTTGTACAAGCATTTGTTGAATTTTAAAGGATCTTTCATCGCCTTTAAAATATTACGATTATACATATATATGTATACATAAAATCGTATATATGCCACTAGTTTTACTTCTAAAAAAAAAGATAATGTAAAAAATAGCTAGAATTTTGTAAAATTTTCAAGCTTAGCTGCCTTGCAATAAAATGTAGACCGCATTTCGCTTATTATTTTATAGTTACATATCTTCACGCTGTATCCCTAACGGGGTAGTGAGAGAGGACGGAGCACCAAGCGTCGCGATCCTTACATACTTCTTTCGCTTCCTCAAATCTCATCATTCTCCTTACACATTTTCGCCTAGGTCATCTTCCTATTTTCGCTCTACATATCGTGAAGATATGTATGTATGTATGTAGGTATGTATTTTATACTTTGTAAATTCTAAAATTATACTAAATGCCTCAGTATCATGGAGACTTCTATTCTGTATGCGTGCTACTTAACATACCATATACATATTTGCTACATTATATAATTATTAATAATAATTTCTTTTGTATACAAGATATATGGAAATCCAATCCTTAGGGAAATTGTAAATAAATAATAATAATAATAGAAAATTAATAAGAATAGTATGTAAACTTATATTTTAATCACTTATTATTTCAGAAGTCTATTTAATTATTACCTTCATTATTTGTTTTCTATCGGAGAAAATATAACTGGAATTTTACATACATATATAAAAAATTCAGCCTGCATGTGTTTGCTCGCAAAATTCAATAAGTAGTCGATCGATTTGCTTGAAATTTTGATACAACGTTGCATTCGACTGTACTCGTGTTTTTGCTATCTAATATCTGTATAAATAAAAATGTAAATTTTCGCTTGTTCGTTCGCTAGTACAGCTACTAAGATATAATAGTTATTAAACGTAAATTATTCTAAAATTATGTATAGCGTTAAATTGTTTAAAGCGTTTACTTCCTGTGAAACAATAATATACTATACAATATCTTAAAGCACTTAATGTCTAATTAACAGTTATATAGTCGCGTATATAATAAGTGTACACGTATGTATTGTAAGGTGTTCAGTGTTTCAGAGGCTCTTTATTAACAAAGGTATTGTGTTCGTATAATGGAACTCCAACAATTAGCAATTCAAAGAGAGAACTCTTGTCTATTGTAACTTATGAAGGTTAGATTTATTCATGTTTTTGAATATTCCAACAAAAGAAGCTTCATTACTTTTTTAATGAAGCCAATGTTTTGACTAATGACAAGTGTTTATATTGTTTTTGAATACAGATAAAGTTACAAATTCCTAATAACGCTTTGATCTACATATGCGTAGGCTACCATAGGTCGCAGCTTACCTATTATGTGAAAATTTCTGTGATCTGGAGTGTGGAGGTCGCTCCGTGTTTCTCAACTTGTGTGTTCAGTTTGGACGTGATTTATAGATAAACTTTTGTGTCCCATATAGTTACTTACTTATATAATTTTCTGAAATAAAAAAAAATTTTCAGCCTACTTAACGGCATCCTACAAGAAAGTAAAAAGACTCATACGTTAATTATTTCATAATCTATATTGAATAGTCTGTATTAATATGGTGTCGAGCTTTTATATGTACCTTGTAACATTAATAGACAAATAGAGTATATTTGTGGATTTGTTAACAGCGTTTCTCGAACATTTGTACTTCCAGAAAAAAACATGCACACTGATCAAAACTCATGTCCCTAGACAAACGAGTCTCACTTGTTATATTTTTTGGAATATTTTATCTTTTTTTTTATGCTTTCCTACTACTTACGCTTTGTTTATAATAAAAGAAGTCTGACCAGGTGGGCGATGTACTATAAAAGTATAAATTACATACTAATATTTATTATTAATATAGCGGCCCAACTCCAGCTTCGCACAGAGATTTGATTACGTAACTTCAACTCTCCTAAACTAAATGTAAATGAGTCATACATATTATGAAACTTGATTGTGACTTTGTTTTATACGCATGTAATATGTAGAGAAACTATGCTACAAGTGCGATATGTATTATATTTACACATTTAATTTAGAGATGAGTCTTAAACGATTTAGTGTCAACGAAATGCAGAGGTTTATTTTGAATAGTTAACTAGACTATCATCAATATTTATAATATATACAAATACCTTAATAAAATCGTAGTGTCTGTCGTTAACCTTTCGTTTCATTAAATAAAAATAATAAAATACGTCAACTGTTTTTTTTTAAAGTTAGAAACCAATAGAAACGATTGATTTTTTTTACCAATTATTAGTCAATTGATCGAAATAGTTCATCTAATTAACTCTTATCTCCAATATAACGTTTAACATACAAATGATCGTACCTACAACGTAAATCCTATTTCCTATTAAGACTACTTAGATCTTTCGAAAAAGATTATGTTGTGAACTTTCAAGTATAGATATTTTTCTAGCAATAAACAGTAATAGAGACAACCCATGGAGAACCGGATCTGTATATGTAAATGCGCAAGGATTATGTATTCGTATAAATACCACTAATAAAAATTGAAACATCAATACATAAAGCAAATCTTGAACAGATCCAATAATAAAGCTACAAACAAAAAATTACATTGTATAATTGTTTGTCTATTAAATTGTCAATCAGTCTCCTTTTAACCACATAAAAACTTAGTTTTGTACGTAAAAAAAAGGGCTCGTCCGGGATTTGAACCCGGGACCTCTCGCACCCAAAGCGAGAATCATACCCCTAGACCAACGAGCCGTATATACATGGTTTTTAATTTTCCTTTTACAATTATTTGAACTGGAAAATCATAAAAATATTAAATACACAGTGAAAATTAATACATAGACGATTTGTTGTGAAATATCTACTTTGTTTTATACAGCGTTATCGATATACAGATAATTGCGATAAAAACTTTACTACGCATAATTAATTTTAAGGATTTATATTATTTAAACAGTCTACTACGTCTATATCACGTTGATTCTTTGAAACTCATATTATATACCTTTATTATCCCGACGTTTTGACTGGATTGCATCGATCACGGATTGACTCAGTCTGAAATATCTACGCGACATAAATGGTTAGTAAGGCTTGTAAGATGTATACAAGTCGTGAAAATTTAAAAATATTTATATTATAGTTTATTATGTTTAGGGCTACAGCGTGCAAATAGATTTGTTTTTTCTTTGTTCACTAGCTGTTACCCTTAGTGTTATCTGCGTAGATTAAGTTCTTACTGCGATCACAAAAACATTATTTATAGCTCATTATGTGTAATATATACCCTACTGGTACCCTATTATTTTAAATAATATAATCGACGTTGTAGTCTATTCAGTTCAGTACATTTCCGTAAACCTAGAATCAAAATACAAAAGTTCTGAAAATATTCGATTTGGATTCAGATTTTTTCATTAATGTCTTTAGTCTATAGACACGGTTCTAGTGTTTTATAATATCGGGTGTAATCGGCAAATCGTAATGGGAAGTTCTCCTCATACTTAATATAAATACATGATTATTTAACAAATCAAAATGTTTAAAAATTAATAATCACTAATGCATCTAAACATTATGAAATGAGCTTAGAAATAATACTAAAATATCATTTTGTACAATTCTAAATTTAAAAACACATGTGTCTATAAAAATAATATCTCATCCAACAATAAGTACTATTTTCGTTCAAGGTTACAAACTATTGTAGGTACTGCGAAAAATTGTGTTTGGTGACTTGGATCTTGATTCTAAGAAGACCGAGAGTTAAATATTTGGAAACATACAACTTCAAATTCTTCAAATCTTAAAATTTTCAAAGGTAGGAAACGATTAAAAAGAATCTTGGCATAAAAAATCCTGTTTTTCACAAAAATCCAGTTGGATCTCAAAAATTCTACAGGATTAAATCATGGTTATTGCTAAAATGGATGGAAATATCTCAAATCTCTCAAACCAGTTTTTTAATTGGTAATGTACTTTTCTTGCAAATTACTATTATGTATAAAAACGAATTTTGAGACCTTCGCGCTGAAATATTATTAAGTTGCAACTGCGAAAATCAACCTTATTGCTAACGTCGTAAGATCCGCAACTTACGACTAGCAATAAGGTTGATAGAATAAGGTTGATTAGCGTATAGCGTAAAGAACGAATTCGCTTGCACGGGGCTGCAAATGCAGGCTTTCGAACTCGATACAGCACTATTAGACATATCGATGTGAACCACCCACGTTTTTGTCTAATGAATTCAAATTTTCCGTATATTATAGACAGTGAAATTAGTAAGATTTACGTTCTCGTTTATTAGTAAAAAATTGTATTTTATCTTTTTGTTTCATTTAATTGAAGCTATGAAGCAAAAACAAAATTTTCTCACAAGTAATTAATGAGTAAGGTACTCATGAGTACCTTACTATTTTTATCCAGAGTAAAAAGGCTAACCGGAGACATTACTAAAAATGAATATAATATTTTTATATCTATTAATTTAATAGCTATATTTTTCCAAAACAGTGATCATTTTTTACAGTTACTCAGAACACGAGATAGTACCTTTTGAATATTTACGATATCTTAGTCAAAGCAGGAATTCGGAAGTATTTTATATAAACCTGGTCGGAATACAAAGTTTCACAAAATTCCCATCTACGATGAGATTCATAAAATTGGAGAGACGACTGCTATTACCTAATCACTCGATATTTTACAATGTGATTATTTTTTTCCTCTCTCTTCAATTTTTACTTAACTTACCTTTTTTTGGGAATTATTGCCTACTATTTTATTAATATTCTGTATTAAGCAAACTAATACATTAATATTCCGTGTTAACTTTTATTTTAGGTTTAATGGCATACTATAGATGGCGATCTACACTTTATAGTGATGAATACATACATATCCTCACGCTGTATCTCTAACGAGGTAGTCAGAGAAGACTATAGTGATGAACAATATAAAATAATGCATTTATTCCACTTATTGACTTAATTAACTGAAATTTTTTTGACATACATATATTTTAGGCCTGTTACTAATACCTAAATTTAAACATAATTTAAGTAATTTATGTATAAATATAATCAGAGGACCAATCACAAACTGGCTGAGTTTCTTTCAAACGCAATCATGTTATATTAATATGTATATCGATTAATATGAGAATATAACATTAGCATGATGTCGAACAGAGCAAGGCCAGGTCGTAAAGCCTGGGATAGCGCACTGGCGGTTAGGCACGATGCGACGCGGCGCCGCGCCGCGAAGATCGTAGAGCATGCTGCCACAAATAAATCTATCGCTTTCCGATTTATTTATGCGGCTTGTGTGACCAGTATTGAATCCTCCGTAGACAAATATATATATATACTCGACGTCACAGGAATCGCACTTCTTAAAAAATCTCTTATACCTATTCGATTTATGGTAACGGTATGATTAAGGATATCATTTGAAAAGCATTCTAATCAATTTTAAGAAAAATTAAATTAATTGCGTTCTAAGTTACCAGAGCTTAAAAAATTATTTAACAAATAAAGATTTTAGTGACGCCTAGTTTGTATATATATATATAGCTAGAAGTCCCTGACCAAAAGATTACTATACATATATATATATTACAATTACTATATATATATATATTTTGATACTTAATACGAGTGTATACAATTATACATTTCGTTCTTTCGTTAATGTTTCCGGTAACCCATCCATCTCTTGGTCAGGGACTTCTAGCTTCTAAACAAAATAAGATGAGGAACTGTTTATAAAATATAATATTCATAACATAAAACGTAGGTAGATTATGTGTCCAAAGTCGATAATTAAATTTACATATTATTGCGTATACACAATAATATGTAAATTAAATTTTCGAGAATATTGTTCGTTTTCGTGATTTTCGAGTGTTTTTGAACATATTTTGTTAGCGAACCTTATATTTTAAATGGCAATATAGAGATAATTGTAATTGATCGTTTACATTACTGGACATCTTTAAATAGATGATGATAAATATACTTGTAAAAGCGAAATACAACTACTTTCTGACATTAATCACGAAATTTCAAAAACTACTGAAATATTTCAAATGTTAGTGTAATAACTTTATCGTATAATCTGTAAGAACTATATTGTATACTACTGAGTTAAGTTTTGCAAGTATTTTGTTAAATTTTAATACTTCCATTCCGACGACTATGCCCACGAAACAAAATGGCAGACCAACCGCAAAATTCTAAGAATTACTCGTTTGTGTATTATGTACTGTACATATAATATATACATACATAGGTATATATTTCCATGGAGCACAATGAGTGAGTCCGCTGTACCTACTTAGTTTCATAATATCTCAATTTTCAATAACTTTAAAAAAACTTTTAATTAACTTATACAAAAGAGGAACATAACCGTATCTATCTCAGTATGACCTAAGCATATTCCTGTTCTAGGGGTTTCGTGTCACAAATATATATTAAGGAGTATTCCGAAAAGGAATAAATAAAACCTTCGTTCAATATTCAAGAAGTAACGCTTTACAATCTTACTCAACTATATTTAATGAGAGAGAGGAATTCCGGTCGGTTGCTATGTAAATTATGTGAAATATGTCTAACGCTAGAGAACACTCCAAACTTTGGTATTCACTTATATAGTTCGGTGGCACTTTCGCAGAGTTTAGAAGACATTTATTAGCGTATATTACTATCAGTGCTACTTAATATTGAAATGAGAGTAATTACGGCTAAAATTTGCTATTAATATTCATTTGTGTAAATACTCTTGACATTAATATGTTTCTTGGCCTTGGCAATCATTTCAAGTTGGTACTTATTATATGTCGTCTTGTAATCGATCACTCTTAAAACTATATTTATCTATCGAATTTGTTCTAGTCTGAACACAATTAAATTTATAATTATTCATATATTAACAGACTTAAAAAATGTACGTCTACCGATTTCTCGGATATGGCTTAATCGATTTGGACAGTTTTAAACGCATTCCCGCGGTGGACCCATTTTCTATGACGTGAAACACCTTTTTTCACAAAATCGGAATAGAACACGTTCGCTTCGCTATAATTTTAATCACATAAATTAGCAATCTATGATAATCTTATAACATTTTAATGGCAAGAGCGGGGTTTAAACAACTTGCCTACGTATTAATGAGGCTGTACATAATAGTTTGACTTTAGTCTTTGCGGAGTTATGGTACAGTTTAGTCGAATGAAAGTAGTCAGAGATAATTTAAATCTAATAATTGCTGCTATATGCTAATAGAAGTAGTCTAGTGCATCAATATTAGTATATCTTTAGCGATACTGCTACTATCCACTGGATATTTTAGGTTCATACAAATTAATCAATTTAATTACGAATATTAACAATAGCCACCATGTAGATGTACTATATATATTATTCTGTGTTAGATGGAGGATATTGAGATCTGGAAAAAAGAGGCGAGCAGATGACAAAGTATCTTGGTGGTCGGTTCTGTAGCAAACTGCAAGAAAGAAAAAGTCAAATTTTTTAAGTTTATCTCTTTTCGTAAGTGTAAAGATGACAGAACAAATCGGCTGCAAAATATGGACGGACAGACAGACCGAATGAAAGCCCTAACGAAATGTAAATTAAGGAATAGGAGACATACGGATACTACGAGTACTTTCTTTTCTCTTTTACATGTTTGCAGTCTGTTTCATATGTGTTAGCATCACTCCTGCCATTTGCAAGTAAAAAAAGTGATTTAGTGTGAGTGAGAGTGAAATCTTTGATGTAAAATTTCTGTTTTCTTATCATTAACCTACCTCAATAATTCAATAATTCTAAGTATCCGGCCGAGAGAAGGCAAACGCGTGGGTCGGGAGTCGGCCTTCTTTTCTACATATTCTCTGGTTATAGTAGACTTTACTGGAGTTAAAAATAACTTCTTGGAAAAACGCGAAAATTTCAGTTACACATGTTTTTTCAAACTTTCGAATTCTTTGACGACACTTGCATACAATTGTAACGCACAAAATACTTTTGTACTTTATATTTCCTTTTGCTTTTATACTTTATAAATCCTTAAGTGCTAAAAATAGAAAATTAAAAAAAACGTAATCTTCTCTTCTCTCGTTCCCGCCAAAAAGTGTCAACGAGATGAGTTTAACGGTTAGATTCTGCCTGTTGAGCGACTGAATCTGATCTTTGCTATATCTTGAGCATGCTTCGATAAGATGCGAAACACGTGTCGAATAATATTTTTGAGATTTTAGGCGGCAAATAGCTAAAAATTATAAGAATTCGCTATATAAAATATTTTAAACGATGTTCTGACAAGATGAAAAGATTTTTTAAGAAATGAAACAAACAGATTGTAGCTGCTTAACGTGCTTAAAAGAGATATTAGTTCAAAAACATCTTCTGTTGTCATATCACTAATGGGAAGCTCCAAAAACTTTGTAAGCATTTCACTCTTTAAGACAGGTAAAGTTGTTGTAATGTTACTTTCCTAAAAGCATTAGATATTTTAATTACTAAGTTTAAGTTTCCTGACAGGCATAGTTCTACTATCTTATTACCTCACCGCAACAATGACGGGATAGCCTATATCTTGCGCGATATTTCTTATTAAGGCGCGTAGTGCCGCAAACAGGCCTCATTACGGTGATTTTTTAGCAATAACCACACTATCAAAGTTGTGAAAAAAATTTATATGAATCTACATGATATTTATAATCAAGCAGCCAGGAAAAATAGCATTTAAAGTAAATTTTCTTGATAAAAAAAAATCCCAAAGTAACCTCTGAACAGAATTTAAGGGGAAAAAAGCTGTTTTCGTCGTTAACATATTCTAATAAAATTCGGCAAATATATGTCTTTTATGAATATTAGTACATCGATCAGGTAAGATTTTCAATAAAATCAATAGTTTAGAAGAAAATACATGGTTTATTGTTTTTTTCTCAAGCCATTTCATTTTGAGCGATGTCGCGTTGTTCCTTCTCTTTCACTTCTTTGCGACTCGACAGTGATCGCTGAGGCGTGTTGCTAAACAGACCTGCGTCACTTGTTCCTCTTGAATTTTGAAATTATAATTGTCCGAATTATGTAATGTTACGTAGGCGTCGTGTATCGTTACTCACAACGCTTTAAATATAAAATTTTGGCACCTTATATTCATGTGTGTTTAGCTCAATTGTTTAGGTTTTGTGTCATTTTCGAAAATCATTATTATGTTGTGAGTTCAAATCTCGACTCGGTCACCACATTTTTTTTCCATTTTAATTTCAAAACAGTTTTTTTATCGGCCGTTGATAATGTTCTAAATCCATACTTTATATTACAAATGCGAAAGTCTGTCTGTATGTCTGTCTGTCTGGTACGTTTTGACTTAGGCGTCGGACCGATTTGTATGAAATTTCACATAGCGATAGTTTGACACTAAGGAATGGACATAGCCTACTTTTTTTTCAAAAATCTACCCCTAAAGGGGTGAAAAGGGGGATGTAACTTTATATGGTAAATTCTAAACCGCTGAACTGATTAAGATGAAATTTGGTACAGATAAACCTTTTCAATTAAGAAAACATAGACTTCTTTATTATCAAAAATCTACCCGTAAAAGGATGAAAAGGGGGATGAAACTTCATAGGAGAATTACTAAACCGCTAAACCGATTGTGATCAAATTTGGTACAGTTAGTATGTACCCAAAAACAAATGTAGGCTAATTTGTTTTTTAAAAAAATAACGCGGTTTTTATGTATGTGACGTCATCATAAATCCAAAATGACGGATGTTTCTCAATAGGAAACAAATTTTTTGTTCATCACCAAAAATATGTGTATCAAATGAAATGGAATACAAAGGTTTCTGTATATGTGACGTCATCATCAATCCAATATTGGCGAAAGGTTCATTATAGTGTTAACTATTATCTATATTCTCGATTAATCGTTCTAATCATAATCGTTTACAAATGGCAACACTGTTTTTTTGTAGGTGTGAAATAACTTTTGAAGTGAAACTTCTTTATCGACGTATGAGAAAATTTTTAAGGCAATTTAAAAAAAAAATCGTCAGGTTTCTCTGTTATGCGCCATTTTTCTTTCTAAGTCACATTTTTCTGTTACGCGCCATCTTTATTTTCTAATACATCCAACACGTGGGCGTGATTATGGTATTTATTTTTCGGGGTTATTTCAGGTTAACGCCAGTTTTTTTTTTTGGATAAATCGATATGGGTATCAAATTCTCGGTTTTTCGGGGTGCTGATTACGAAAATGACGTTCATTTTCAAATCCAAGATGGCGAATATTACTTTTTTGGATAAATCGATATGGGTATAAAATTCTAGGTTTTCCGGGGTGCTAATTACGAAAATGACGTTCATTTTCAAATCCAAGATGGCGAATATAACTTTTTTTGGATAAATCAATATGGGTATCAAATTCTAGGTTTTTCGGGGTGCTGATTACGAAAATGACGTTCATTTTCAAATCCAAGATGGCGAATATAACTTTTTTTGGATAAATCGATATGGGTATCAAATTCTAGGTTTTCCGGGGTGCTGATTACGAAAATGACGTTCATTTTCAAATCCAAGATGGCGAATATTACTTTTTGGATAAGTCGATATGGGTATCAAATTCTAGGTTTTTCGGGGTGCTGATTACGAAAATGACGTTCATTTTCAAATCCAAGATGGCGAAAATGACTTTTTTGGATAAATCGATATGGGTGTCACATTATAGGTTTCTCGGGGTGCTGATTACGAAAATTATGTTTATTTTCGAACCCAAGATGGCGATTATTATTTTTGCTTAAGCTTTGTCTAATTTAGATTTTTCATCTTTATTTAACCAATTTCTGTAGTTGTAAGTAGATCATTTTTCGAAAAATGATGTCATAAAGAAGTTTCACTTATTACGTGTGTACTCTAATACACACATACAAAATTTTTTTTTATTCAACACCAACAATATGGGTATCAAATGAAATGGAATACCAAGGAGAAAGTTTCTGTACATATGACGTCACCATAAATCCAAAATGGCGGATGTTCTATTATAGAAAATATTTTTTTTGTTCAACACCTACAATATGGATATCATATGAAAGAGAATACGTAGGGGAAGGTTTCTGTTTATGTGACGTCATCAAAAATCCAATATGGCTAATGTTCCTCCATAATAGAAAATAACTTTTTTCTTCAACACCAACAATATGGGTATCAAATGAAATGGAATACGCAGGGGAAGGTTTCCGTATGTGTGACATCATCATAAATCGAATATGGCGGAAGGTCCATTACAGAAAATAACATTTTGGTTCAACATCAACAATATGGGTATCAAATGAAATTGAATACGCAGAGGAAGGTTTCTGTATACGTGACGTCATCATAAATCCAATATGGCGGATGTTCCATAGCAGGAAATAACTTTTTAGTTCAACACCAGCAATATGGGTATCGAATGAAATGGAATACGCAGGGGAAGGTTTCTACATACGTGACGTCATCATAAATTCAATATGGCGGATGTTCCATAATAGGAAATAACTTTTTCATTCAACACCAACAATATGGGTATCAAATGAAATGGAATACGCAGGGGAAGGTTTCTGTATATGTGACGTCACTATAAATTCAATATGGCGGGTGTTCTGTAATAGAAAATATCTTTTTCAAGACCTCCAACAGTATAGGTATCAAATGAAATGGAATACACAGGGGTTTTTGTACATTTGACGTCATCATAAATTCGGCATGGCGGATGCTCCGCAATAGAAAATAACTTTTTTCAAGACCTTCAAAAATGTAGCTATATCCGGTATCCTCCGTAATCCGGAGTAGTCACGGGAAAACTTTCCGCGCATACGCAGTCGCAGGTACAGCTAGTATATATTGTCTGTGTAATAATATACTACTAGATATGTTGAAATCATTTAATAATAATTGAATTTTTCAAACAATGCGTAACAAACTTCGTTCTTTGGTGGAAGTCCCGCTTGTTGCAAGGACTAGTTGTAGTGGTGTTGTAGTCATTTTGCGTAAATACCGAAAGTTATGGTACACTTGAAAGCACTTTAAAATTGGTAGAAATTGCGATAAAAATGCTATTTGCCGTAGTATACCTAATATAATCCACTAGAATCCGATATATCCAATTCATTATACACATACTAACTTGATAAAATACAATACATAGGCACACACATAAATACGTATCCTCACGCTGTTTTCCTTAAGGGGGTGGTCAGACAGGCTAGACTTTAGCTAACACAAAAAATATAATAACTCTTTAAAATAATTATAAACTATAAAAAAAAATTGAAACAATATGAAATGGAAATATTAAAATCAGCAACGGAGTGAGTATTTCAAACTACAATTTAATATACTTATTGTCAATAGTTTAAGCTATAAATTAATTATTTCTTTCTTTAATCATATGCAATGTAAAAATAATGGTTACTACTAAACATATTATATTTACAATGGTAAACTATCTAAAAATGAAAGTTTTATAGTTAACGGTTTTAACTTTTTTTTTTAACTTATCGATATAAACAGCATGCAAAAGCCTCTCACCGAAGCATCCTCAGGATATTCAAGAGATCGGACTCAGTCAACTAACTAGCACCGAATCAACGCAGCACGAAGTTGATTCGGTGCTAGTTAATTGACTGAGTTCGATCTTTGATATATCCTGAGGATGCTTCGTTGAGAGGCGAAACACGTGTCGATTGGTAGTTTCTGGAGTTTGAGCGGAAAATGACTAAAGATTTTATGAATTCATCACATGAAATGGATTTCCGCAAAGTAAAACCTGAGTCTATAAAATAGTAGGAACGATAATATAATTTAGTAAATCAGTCTACAATAAAATCTATTTTATATTTAAAAGTAATAGTTTTCGCACATTGAGTAGAATGGCAGCTCTGGTTTTGTTTTAATTACGGAGTGTGTGTAAGAGAAAGTATAAACATTTTATAAAGTACACAATGGTTTATTTTCAATCGATTAGTTATTTTTTTTTAAATAATGAAAGAGATTATGTTACATCTGCAATAAATGAAGCAATATAAAAACGCAAAACAAATGCCAAAATACCGATATTGTTGGTGTCGAACAAAAAAGTTATATCCTATTATAGAACATCCGCCATATTGAATTTATGATGACGTCACGTATGTAGAAACCTTCCCCTGCGTATTCCATTTCATTTGATACCCATATTGCTGGTGTTGAACTAAAAAGTTATTTCCTGCTATGGAACATCCGCCATATTGGATTTATGATGACGTCACGTATACAGAAACCTTCCCCTGCGTATTCCATTTCATTTGATACCCATATTGTTAGGGTTTAGCATTATCAAGTTTCCCTATAAAGTTTCATCCCCTTTTTCACCCCTTTAGAGGTAGATTTTTGATAGAAAAGAAAACTATGTTTTTTTCATAGAAAAAGTGTATCTCTGTACCAAATTAACACTTAATCGGTTCAGCGGTTAATAATTTTCCATACTAAGTTTCATCCCCCTTTTCACCCCTTTAGGGGTAGGTTTTTAAGAAATAAAGTAGCCTATGTTCACCCCCTGGTGTCAAACTATCTTCATGCCAAATTTTATCAAAATCTGTCCGGCGGTTTAGCCGTGAAAACCGAACAGACAGACAACGGGGTGAAAAACGGGATGAAACTTTATAGGGGAACTTTATAATGCTAAACCCTAACAATATGGGTATCAAATGAAATAGAATACGCAGGGGAAGGTAGATGCATATGTGACGTCATCAAAAATCCAATATGGCGAATGTTATGATATTCATTTTCAAATCCAAGATGGCGAATATTACCTTTTTTGGATAAATCGATACGGGTATCAAATTCTAGGTTTCTCGGGGTGCTGATTACGAAAATTATGTTTATTTTCGAATCTAAGATGGCGATTATTATTTGTTTGGATAAATCGACATAGGTATCATATTCGAGGTTTCTCGGGGTGGTAATTACGAAAATGATGTTCATTTTCAAATCCAAGATGGTGAATATTACTTTTTTTGGATAAATCGATGTGGGTATCATATTCTAGATTTTTCGGGGTGCTGATTACGAAAATGACCTTTATTTTCAAATCCAAGATGGCGAATATTACCTTTTTAGATAAATCGATACGGCTGTCAAATTCTAAGTACCTCGGGGTGCTGATTACGAAAATGACGTTCATTTTGTAATCCAAGATGGCAAATATTTTTTTTTTTTATAAATTTATTGTGTCATGTTCTAGGTTTCTCGGAGTATTGTTCAATACCAACGATATGGGTGTCAAATGAAGTAGAATACGCAGAGGAAGGTTTTTGTCTTTGTGACGTTATCATAAATCCAATATGGCGGATGTTCCATAATACGAAATAACTTTTTCGTTCAACACCAACAATATGGGTATCAAATGAAATGGAATACGCAGGGGAAGGTTTCTGTATACGTGACGTCATCATAAATCCAATATGGCGGATGTTCCATAGCAGGAAATAACTTTATCGTTCAACACCAACAATATGGGTATCAAATGAAATGGAATACGCAGGGGAAGGTTTCTATGTATGTGATGTCATCGTAAATCCAATATGGCGGATGTTCCATAATAGGAAATAACTTTTCCTTCAACACCAACAATATGGGTATCAAATGAAATTGTATACGCAGGGGAAGGCTTTTGTATATGTGACTTCATCATAAATCCAATATGGCGGATGTTCCATAGAAGGAAATAACTTTTTCGTTCAAAACTAACAATATGGGTATCGAATGAAATGGAATACGCAGGTTTTTGTATATGTGACATCATCATAAATCTAATATGGCAGATGTTCCATTATAGAGAATAACTTTTTTTTTTAACACCAACAATATGAGTACCTCGGTAACCTCGGTAACTTAAAGAGGTCAAAGAACATTTTTCCACGCGCACGAAGTCGCGGGTACAGCTAGTAATATCATAATATTATACAATTCGGTTGAGTTTTAATTTTATGAGTAAGGTTTCCTGTAATGGTTTGATACGGAGAACTCACGATATGTCGTGGGTTTAAAACTAGTATGGTTCTTACAAAAGTCTGTGGGTTCTTACCAAGTCATGAATAGCATTTTTGTTACCAATAATATAATATTTATAATTGCATCCCTTTGTAAACATGTTTTATTTTATTCGTATTTAACAATCTATTTTTTGTATTTGACAACTAAATTTCACAAATCGTAATTTTATGAGGCTTATAAAAATGTCAATAAATGTTAATGTCAAAAATTGCCGCTAGGCGGCGATTCATGCACGCGCTGTTACATTGTGGTGTCGCGTCGCGGAGTTCGTTAAGAAAAGTATTTGGCCACTCCCCCTCAGCTCGATTCTGGTGCGACGCGATGCTCAAGGTCTTTGACGACTACACGCGCCTTAATGAGCAATGTTATCACATTATAAATTAGATATCACTGGAGCTGTGGTTGTAGAGCAAGTGGCCTAAAAGCTATTGCTCGTAGCGCTACATCTCCGACGAAAAGTCATTTATACATACCGTATAAAACTGTAACTCGGTGTCCTAGGTAAACCATTTAAAGCGAACGCCATCGTAAGGCGATGCCACGCGATTTAAAAGTCTTGCGAAGTGAAGCGCATGAAGTGGCGACGCTTTCAAAAGTGGAGGCGTCACGGCATGGTCTACCTTTGATGTAATGCACAAATGGTGTTGCGTCCATATCATTTTAAAGTGATAAAAAGCCAAGGGCACGACGTGGCTACGTCCTCATAAGCGTGGGGGCGGCGCTACATGTTGTTCTACCTCCGATATAAAGTACAAATATTATTACACCACAACTCGATCTATTCGCAAGTAGAATCAACAAAAAATGTGTTCACTATGTATCATGCCACCGCGATCCAGACGCGTTTGCTATAAATTCATTTACGATAAAATGGTAAAAAATATATTTTATGTTTTCCCTCCTCTTGCGATCATACTTAAAGCCCTAAGAAAGATTATATCAGATGGAGTATCAGGAATCGATGTTGTACCTAAATGGCCGACACAGCCTTCGTTCTCTATATTTCAACACCTCTTCGTGTCCGAAATATTAGAATTTAAACCTAATGAAAATGTTATCATCTCACATTCCAGCAACCGGAACATAAAAAACAATCTTACCCTGGTTGCCAGAGTATTATGCGGACAGTGTTACTGCAACGTGGGATACCACCATCGGCAATAGAAATTATGTTGGCTTCTCTATCAAGTAACTCAATTAGACAATATGATATAGCTCTCCGGAAATAATTCCTTTTTTGCTCAAATAATAACACTGACTTGTATGAAGCATCAATCCCTACATCTTATATTTTCTTGTTGAACTATACAACCACGGTAACCAGTACAAAGTCAAAGTCAAATCAATTTATTCAAGTAAGCCCAAGTGCAAGGTATTATTGAACGTCAAATCTACTTTAGTTCGGTTCAAAGAGAAGATAAAAGAAAACCTAGGCACTGAGAAGAACCGACAAGAAGCTCATCCAGGCATCATTTTTTTAACATCATTTTACAAAAGGTTTATTAAAATACAATATTCAGAGAGCCAGTAAATGCATGTGCAGAGAAGATCATTTCCAGACTATTGTTTTATCTTCAACGAAATTGTTTATTTTATAGTATGATTGTCTAATCAATGTACGTTTTATAACTAATCTAAATATATTTTCTGTTAATTGAGTGACTTCTTGAGGATCTTTGTTATAAAAACGAATGCAGTTACCCAAAAATGTAACAATTGACTTATGTAATTAAAATTTTGAAATAACCAATTTATCACGACCTCGGGTTTCCATATCACCAATATCGCCTTTCCTTATAAATAGATCTATATTTTTCCTCGTATACATAATAATTTCAAAGATGTATAAGGACGGCAAGATGAGTACATCAATGTCTTTAAAACGATCTCTTAGTGATTCTCGTACATTCATACTGTAGATGGCATGTATCGCTCTAGATTGTAAAATAAAAATCGAGTTAATATCCGCTGCTGATCCCCACACTAAAAGGCCATAGGACATTAGGCTATGAAAACATACGAAGTACACCAACCTAGCCGTATCCGCATCCGTCAATTGCCTAATGCGTCTAATGGCATATATCGCGGAACCGAGCTTACTAGCTAATGCCCCGACATGGTTCGCCCACTGCAATTTACTATCTACTGTTAAACCAAAAGAACTGACAGAGTTAACTAATTCTAATTGTTTCCCACTCAGTTCTATTTTATCATGGATTCTGGGTACATTAGAAATGGAAAATTTAATACATTTGGTTTTTTGTGCATTCAGTAGTAAATTATTAACAGCAAACCACCTCGAGATGTCTTCCAGGATTGCGTTCGCCCAAGTAATATCTGTTCTTTCTGTCCAGTTTGAATAGCAATGAAGTGTCATCAGCAAATGATACTATTTCGCATAAGTTCCTGAGCATAAATGGGAGATCATTAATGTAGACTAGAAACAGAAAAGGCCCCAAAATTGATCCTATGGGAACCAATAGACAAAACCCCATTGACACTCATTTTTTGCTCCCGGTCAGACAAATGCGAGATCACGAGATCGAGAGCGTTACCTCAAATTCCATAGTATTTAAGTTTGCAAATTAAAGTTTCGTGACTAACACAATCAAAAGAAAGATCGCAAAAAACACCAATGACATCTTAGGATCCCTCCCAAGCCTGAAGTACAGTCTTGATCAAGCTTGCTCCCGCATGAGTTGTTAAGCGCCCTCTCGTGAACCTGTACTATTGACCATGACACACCCTGTGAATGTTAAAATAAAGCCAGCATTTGATTAAGTATTATTTTTTCGAATGCTTTACTCAACGCGGGCAATATTGACACCGGGCGATAATTTGTTGGATTCAACATACAACCTGACTTGAATAATGTAATAATTTTACTGTTTCATTAAATTGGGAAACCCCTTGATCGACACATTTATTAAATATATCTACCAAAATTGGCGATAATATATGTATTACACCAGTCATTACACGAACTGATAGTACCCATAAATCTTTACTTTTCTTTTTATTTAAAGTACGGCGCATTAAACTCGTGTAGATCCGCCCTGGCCCTAATACTAGAACCATACGTGTCTAAAGACGATCGGATCACAAGGTTTTTTAGGGGAGTATATCGATTTCGGCCACCATGGCCTAAATACAGTATACGATGTAGGACACTTCTCTCGTATTAGATTTCCTAGGTCAACACTTTCCAAATGAAAATCTGTCACTAGAAACTAGTCCTTGCACATCGCACAACTGCACATCGCACAACTGCACATCGTATACAAACAATTACAGAAATTGATATTCACAACATCTGTCCTACTAAAATCGTAATAAAAATACCCGATCATGTTAAAACATCTAGACCAGGTACAACACAACCTATTCTAACTTTACCCTTCTTTGAGACAAAGGTCGACATATGCCCTTGTAAAACGTTAATTACATACATAAACAAAACAGAACCGCTACGAGGAGATAACGTAAACCTTTTCATTAGCTTTAAAAAACCTCATAAACCGGTAACAACACAATCTTTGAGCCGATGGATTAAACCTGTCCTGAAAGACAGTGGGATTGACGCTTCCATGTTTTCCGCGCACAGTACACGACATGCTGCTACCTCCAAAGCACATAAATGTGGAGTGTCCGTTGATCTGATTCTGGCTGGAGTGGTAGTTCCAACACTTTCGAAAAATTCTACAACCGAGTGATTATCAATCATGCTGATATAGCACTCGCGGCAGCTGTGCTATCTGATTTGTAACTAATATAATATAGTAATTAATTAGTACCCATTGATTAAGTTTAATAGTGGTTCCAAACTTAAGATCATATTTGTGTTGTTTAAATAAATGATTGATTGTTATGTTTCTTTTTGATGAACACACAAAAAATTACTCGTATAGCCATTCTGCCAGCCAACTCTCAACATCTACATGTGTTTAAGGTTTTTACAAGTTACTAATCTCGATGACGATTCACTAGTATAAGTAATGATTAAACAACCTTATCTGTACGTGAAGTTCTATCAAAAGTCGAACTCGGTGCAAATCCGGCGCTGCACAGTACGGCGTGAAAATAACAAATACTTAATGATGAAACGAACTTACCTGTACGTGAAGTTCTATCATAATTATACAAAGTACATCGTCCGAAGAGATTAGTAACACCCGCCCATCGAGAAGCCCAGGTCGCTGGAGGAATTTTAAAACGTAAGGAATTAGTACTCTATACTAATGAGGAAATGAGCAGCGGGGATAACAAATAAAAAACTAAAAAAGAAAAAGAGGCAAAGGTCTCCAAACATACAATGCAACAGTGGTCATTTTACAGGTCAATCTCTTCGGACGAATCACTTCATATAATTATGATAGAACTTCACGTACAGGTAAGTTCGTTTAATCATTAAGTATTTGTTATTTTCACCTCGTACTGTGCAGCGCCGGGTTTGCACCGAGTTCGACTTTTATTATAACGATGCGGCCATCACTATCTGCAAAATTTTATGTTATGACCTAGCTGAATTGATTTGTTATTACAATATTACGATCACGCTTTCTGTTATATCGCAAGAATGATAAATCTATAAGTATTACACTTACTTATTTTATAAGTAACACAGTTCTGTAAGTAGGTACAGAATAAGTATCCGAGGTCAGAACAACGATCCTTTGTTTCAAAGTTAGTCAACGTAGCGAAGATTTAGATATCTATCTGTACCTATTACTTTTATTAATTAACTACTCAAGATGAAAAATATATCTTTTCACAACATTAAATCTAAATCAGATCATAATTCCTATTTTTGTTTACAAAAAATACAATAGCTTTTCCACCGTCACGTGGAGAAAGTTCGTGAAGAAAAATTACATTAGGTATTCAGTTTTCTAATATTGTAATGTCATAATTTGTTATACATTCAGTTTAGACATGTTTTAATGTAGAATAATGTGAAGTCTTTACGACATAGCTTAAATACTTAGGTACGAATGTGTGCGTGTTATAGTAAATATGTATTATTTTATTATTTTATTTTATTTTATTTATTCAGGAAACCTTACAGCCTAAAACAACTAAAGATAATTCACATATAAGTTTAAATCAAGGCCAATTACAAGATTTCACCTATAAATATTATACAACATAGTAGATTGGACAGCACGTGGGAAATCAGAGGTGTAGATTGGCAACAAAAACAATAAACTGGTAATTTAAAAATGAAATAATAACAATGAGAACATAAACAGCAAAAAATAAAATAAGACTATAATTATGGTACAGTTAAGTTATAACAACATTTGAGAATAGTGATCCACTAAAGTGAAATTTTCTGCATCGCTTTCCGTACCTACGCCAGAATGTTCCATTGAACAGTTTGTTTTCAGTTCTAGATATTTAATAAATTTTCCCTGTATACCGATATAGTATATGTATATTTCTCTAACTCTTATTCGTTAATATATATTATAATGTATAATAATCATTACCTTGGCGAATATTGTGTTAAGTTTCCGTTTACTTTGTCACTTTTTTTTGTGACTTTGTCACTGTGTTTTATTATAGGCTTACATCAGTTCTCTTTTCGTTATACTAAAATCTGTATTATTATCCTGTTTATTAATGTACCTTTATTTTAAGGTATTCGTTTAATACTTTTTATATTTTTGTTATTGTGTATTAAATTATATGTTTTGAAATTTTATATTTGACATATTCATGCGCATGTCAGAGGAGGATGGTATGAAGAAAAGTGGAATTTCTTACGTATGTACATATAATTTATTTTATTTTATTATATGATGATGATGATGATCGTATCGTATCGGAGTACATTAGAGTCTCACTAATCCGGCACTATTAAAAACTTGGGGGTGCCGGATTACTCGAATGACTTAACATCACTGACAAGTCCTGAGTGACTGAAATGTACTCACCATTGATATTTATGCCCAGACCGTTCCAGTCCAGTGTTTTGAAGACGTCCTTCAGTGCGTTGGTGAAGAGCTTCGGAGAGATAACATCCCCTTGTCTCACTCTACGCTGCAAAAGTATTGGTCTTGTCTGGACGATACGATACCGAACGATAATACTACCTATTATCGTGATACCTCTAGAATTCAAGCTGCCTTCCATTCGGGACTATCCAGATATCATCGCCGTATATTATTAATAATAGTTATATTTATTTTTTTTACAAAATATCAATTTGTACATTTTAGAAAAATACATATTTAATTTGTCTAAATTTTTTTTTTAGATTTAATTATTGTCGCTACACGACAGTGTGTTTATATGAGGCTTAAAAAAAGATCAATGGCTTCAGCAGAAATCGTTTGTAAGCTGTCCTCGAACTAAGTTTCACAATGGACGAAGCATTTGCTCTAAAACCTTGCCCTTAAGATAGATGTTTACTAATGTGCGTGACTAGGGAAGGTCGCGGTACAACGATACACAGCTGAACCTGACATATTTTTATTTTTGTGAATACTAATACTCAAAATACTTGATTTGAAAGTAATCATGACATATCTTCACGTTGTATCCCTAACGAGGTAGTCAAAGAGGACGGAGCGCCAAGCGTCGCGGTCCTTACATACTTCTTTCGCTTCCTCAAATCTCATCATTCTCCTCACACATTTTTGCCTAGGTATGGAAGTGCTTTTGACATTTCCGTCAGCTAATTCTCGGGCTATTTGATCTTCATAAATCAGCCTTGGTCTTCCTTAGATTCTTTTACCACTCCCTTTCCATCTGTAGATTTTCTTCCTCAATCTTTCATCACTCATTCTTTCTATGTGCCCGAATTATCTAAGCATTCCTTTCTTCATTTTTACAATAACACTGTCGTGCAACCCAACAAATAACTAACCCAACAAAAAATAAAATGAGCAGTGAAGAGATACGCAGTATCTCTTTACTGCTCATTTTGTCCCCAAGGGTGACACTGCACATATTTCTGAGAGATCGCATTTATCTTACTTTCACTCGATTTCGGGCATATCCAGGTCTCACTACCGTACAATAAAGTAAAAAATAAAGTTGGAACCAAATCTGCATTATGTATGGCCATTTTGGCTGAGTTAGATATATTCACACTGCCTACTAATACGGACAGAGCATCGTTCACTTTATTGCCGGCTGCTACCCGTCTCTGCACATCCAATTCACATCTTTCCTCGCTCGAAAACGCACTCCCCAGATATACAATTTCGTTCATTCTAGACATTTTCCATTTACCCATATTTCACACTTTATGTGTACATCTTCTCTTTCAAACACCAAAACCTAACCAGATTTAAGAGTATTTTGCAAATAATAATAATGACCGACTCATAAACTGACATAAAATACACCGACAGTGCGAGGTTGCCATGCTTACTATAGCCAACTGTTTTACTCTTGGTTACGCTCAATGAGATAGAAAAAGACAGGAAAATTCATTTCACACGGTGGTAAGAGCGGGAACTTATTGTAACTCCGTCCATTACGTTTCTTGGTCCGAGAAGCTATCAAATAAAAAAACAAATTGCCTAGATTATATATAGGTTACCGAGATGACAATTTTTTTTGACTTCAATGTCAAAACTATTTGCAGACCGCAATATTTAACACGACTAAACCACAGATGGGAGTTAATCAAACGTTTAAAACTGAAATGGCATTAGTCATTACTCAAACCATTTGGCGCAGGGACTTCGTGAACTGGGAGGGACCGTAACTCAATTCACTTGTTATTGCTGCGCAATTTCACGTTAAAAGAGAGGCTCTGTATTGGGATATTTCTGCTGGAATACCATTGATGGAATTAGTTACACAGTTTTCTATAAACGAATAAATATATTCTTTTTTCGAGTTTTAAAGAGGCTTATATTCATTCTCTATCCATGTATTTTAAATGACTTCTTTATTGAGAACCACGCACAATTATGCGAGATAACTAATACACCAACGCCACGTCGTTATCTGTAATAGGATAGGTAATCCGCCGACTGACTTGAGAAACTTTGTCCTCAATAGGTCTGAGCGAATTATACTGATATAGTTATAATAGAAGTAAAATCGAATGCACATAATATGCACCTGCGATCTGCATATTACTTACTTATGTATATTTGCTTTATTTTCATTTCTTTATTTTACATTAACGTCATTCTCATTCGGGGTAGACAGAACATTGGAGAGCTCCAAAATCGCACCTCAAAGCTACGTCTGACAATACTGGGGTTACAGATAGCAAAGTAGAACCAGATAATGACAGTTATCTACCGGGCGCAAATTGAAATAGGGATCGCTACTCATTATTAAGATTAGTTTTACATGTATTTTAGGACAATTTAAAAAAAAAACAATTGTTTAGGCATCTAAAAATCTAGAAATGATCTTATAAATGTTACTAAAATATCTCAAAATTTCCAATTCCAAACTTAAGAACACATCTGTGTTAAAAAAGAATATCTCAAGCATTAAAATATCACAGAGTGCGTACATGTAACTAACAGTACTAATTTCTTTCAAGGTTTCAAATAACCGTACTGCAAAAAAATTGTGTAATTTAGTTAAACTCGGTAGAGCATTATTATGGATATGGATATTAACCACACACACATTATTTTGTCGAATAAACTTGAATTCACCTTTAATGAGAATAAGGGTTAGGACCCTTGGCCTATTTTACGTCCCCGTGGTAAGATGCCGCTACATATATACTAGAACAACTTAACAGTGTAAACAATTGTGCAAAAACAAACGATCACAATAGGCATGATGACAGATTTTGAAACCCTCTTCTATAATATAGGTACACGACTACTATTTCCAAAGAAAATATTATTTCAGCAATAAGCTAAATTTTAACGCCAATTATTGCAATTTTTTCTACGTAATTTGAATTAAGCGCGAAAACGCTAGTAGGTGTCATGGCGTCCGCTTGTGACGTCACGCATAGGTAAATATTGTTCTACATTACGTTATTAGGGTTACATTCAGAAATTAGATAGAATACAAAAGTTACATTTACCTAGGCATGACGTCATTTGCTCTGATTGGTGTTTCAGTTAACATGCCCGATTGCAGTATTTTATACTTTTATTTTTTTACAAATATTATTAATCTCAATATCTAAATTAAAACCGAGTCATTATTTAGAATCGTTTCAACATATATTTTTCTCTAAAACCATTTCTTATTTGATTCTTTAATAACATCTTGCCTATTCACACATATATTAAGTGCTTGTATTTGTTATTAAGTAGTTAGTATGTAAAAACCGCGACGCTTGGCGCTCCGTCCTCTCTAACTTCCCCGTTAGGGATACAGCATGAAGATATGTGTGCATATATGTATTTGTTATTATTTATCTATGCTTATAAATCGTAGTTTACGTCGCAAACCTAAATCCACTAAAATTTTGAAGCGTAGGAAAGGCAAACGTTCCAAGAGATAAGACAGAAAGCGATAAGGATAAGGCAAGAAATTCAAGTTCATAAAAACAACTTTTACGTAATTTACAACAAAATCATTACAGAACTCAGTAAGATTTTTATTTAAGAATATGGAGTCTACCTTATAATATGATTATAATAAGCGATTCGAGTTGGCTCTGGTTTTTATTGAGTTAAAAAAATCCAGTGAAGTCAGGACGATCATTATTCCAAACCATTTGTTATGAGAATAATGTAGACGTACTTTTTTATAATAAAGATAGAAATCAAGAAATCGTCGTACCTCATAAAGCGACTTATAATGGATTAAATTATGCCATCGTATTATGTATTAATACGATCCCAGTCTAATTAATGTGTGCTGCCCGTACATAATCAGTAATTAGTAATGAATTACATTACTTTGCGTGTAAAATTAATTAACTTTGTTTCCCTAGATATCTTCAAATAACAATATAGCGCAGCTAATATACTTGAGTGTTTAATAATACTGTACGCCATAACATAAGATAACATGCAATGTTATAAAGAGGTAAAGTTTGTGAGTTTGGATGTTCGGGGTAATCTCCGGTACTACTGATCCGATTTTGAAAATTCTTTCCCTTATAGAAAGCTACATTATCAGCGAGTAACATGGGCTGTATTTTATTTTCAAAAAAATTTCTACCCGTGCGAAGCCGGGCGAGTCGCTAGTACATATAATAAAGCAGTAGAAACCGTGTGTCTGTACTTACTGTACATTGAATTTAGACTGTGGGCGATAAAAAAAGTAACAGAATGCAAAAAAGCCTTTTTTATCATTTTTGTCTGTCTGTCTGTCTTTATGTACACGCTAATCTCCAAAACTACCGAACAGATTTTCTTGTGGTTTTCATATATAGTTTTTTAAGCTCAGTTTGGAGCAACATTTAGGCTTTGTTTCATTGCAATCAGATGACATTCGCCTCTCACATGATACACGTTCAAGGACAGAATAGGGTGCGTAATAAAACCGACTTTCACGAGGACGAAGTCGCGAGCACCAGCTAGTATCTAATAATTACATATCATATATGTATATGTTTACATATCTAAATTCCAATGAACATAATTTCGCCCGTTTCACGATAACTCACATTATAGAAAAGAAAGTAGAATTAGAAAATATATGCTAGTTATCTTTGAAATAAATAAATATTGAAAAGCAGACGTGGCTAATTTTGAATGCTTCCAGCAACACAAGATTTTTAAAGAAAACCGTAGGTACGTTTTTTATTTTCAGTGTAAGAGCAGCATTTCAGTGAATCTCATTACAGATTTAATAAAAGCCAAACCGACCTAGTGGATATCATATTTGCACGAATAGTAAGTATAGTATATGGTACATATCTCGCATTTGGTAAACGATATTAAATTTACATAAATGTAATCTACATTTATCAATAAATGTTTTAAACAAATTACTACATCAAAGATAATGATTATGTGAGATAGATTATGTGAGTTATACAGCAAAATATCAGTTTATTTTTTATTGTCGTTTATCTAAAATTTTTGTGAAGTTGGTGAAAATATGTTCAGTAGCAAAAAAATTAAAATCTTGATCAATCAACACTTTCAATCATCCATCAATCAACGTACACCTTTTTCGCAAATTGTTATTGTTAATTTCTTTTCTGTAAGTATCCTGCTTTTGGCATTATGGTGAGTTCACATTTTGAAACCTCTCTTGATCCCTCAAAATGTTAAAAAACATAGAGAAAAGTATTTTTGATTTTTGATAAAATAGAATCTCATTTGACATTTCATATGGTGTTCTTAAAAAATATTTAATATCGCATTTCGCAAAGTTAATCAAAATTAAATTTTTCTATGTCATATTTTAACTTTCTACAACAAACAACTGGCTCGCTCGCTTTTGTTCGGCACTTAGTACGTCTTCTTTCTAAACTGAGAATTTCGAATTTGGACCTCAGTTCAGCTGGTATAATTGGAGATATCGGAATTTCTTCAGCATTTTAAATTTGTTTCCGACACTAGAGATTTTTATGAAATTAATTACCGCTTTTTTTCTTAAGCTGTTTTTTTCAAATCAATTTTTAACTTCTTTGTAGACACACATAACATAACATATCTTCACGCTGTATCCCCAACGGGGTAGTCAGAGCGGACGGAGCGCCAGGAGTCGCGGTCCTTACACACCTCTTTCGCTTCCTCAAATCTCATCATTCTCCTCACACATTTTCGCCTAGGTATGCGAGTGCTTTTGACATTTCCGTCTGCTAACACTGGCTATTTGATCTTCATAAGTCAGCCTTGGTCTTCCTTGGCTTCTTTTACCACTCACTTTCGCTCTGTATATTTTCTTCGTCAGTCTTTCATCACTCATTCTTTCCATGTGGCCGAACCATCTAAGCATTTCTTTCTTCATTTTTACAATAACACTGTTGTGCAACCCTGTCATACTGCACACGATCTTTAAAAAATAAAGCCTTTTGATTAACGACCGTAGTGACATTCGACATGAACGTAACCATGGTTGGTCAGGGTGAAGCATACCCATCCCATCTCCCTTCATGGCTAAAGTAACTAATAAGTAAGTAGCTAGCTCTGAAACAAAACAATACATTTGAAAAAGAAATGTTTGTCAAGGTCTATCCACAACCCTCGCAGGCTGGTGCTGTAACAATTTAATTTGTTCCCGTAGCGTTGAATCTTTAGGTTTTCAAATAAAACCGTCTTTTAATAAGTACTTTACGAGTTTAAAATATGATCTTTCTTTACTTTTGCTCTCCACTAAAAAAATTTTGGCTAAGTCCATGATAAAATGTTGAAAAAAGGCAGTCATAATATGGACCGTAATAAATAACCGACGACAAAGTTGAATTTATAGGCATTTATCGACATCATTATCGGAAATAGATAGACCGTAAATAAAGTCGTATAGATCAAATAAAGAACAAAGAAAATTTTGCCAAGAACAAAGACAAATTTAATCTGACGTTTTGTCAGCTGGTTATGAAATAATATCTGGAATACACATATGTTTACCGAACTGAACAAGTATAACTGTATAATTACTAATGAGATAAACTATAATTTATTTACAATCTACAGAAAATAATTTTGAAATCAAGAATTTTTAATAAGTGTTCATTTCCAAATAGTGACATATAATGTGCTTTAGATGGCGTTAGCTTATCGTATACACTCACTCTACTTAGTTTTACAAATTTCTCCGACACTCGCACATATGCTAGTTCGCAGGCAACACATACGCAGTACACTGAGGATATTACGCACGTCTTTTATTCATCATTTCTCCACTGAGTTTTGATTCGATAACTTTTATTAATACATTTATATCTAATTTTTCGATACTTTGCAACGAACGCGTCCTTAACACTGTACTCTGAAACTATACGCGATATCTATTAAAAACATACCCACTGTCCCTACATAATTATGATAAACCATATAATGAACTCTAAATTCAAAGCCAGCGTTACGTAATCCGTGAGAAGCCCTTATATCAGTCGGGAAATCTCATTTCCGGATGGTGAAAAACGAACTCGCTCTCGAGTGATTCGAAATGGGTCGCGGGCTTTGGGCCACGTCGACGATTACACGTTGGTGTGTCGACTTGTGACGTTTTAAATAGTTTGATGTTAAATAAAAATTTTAAAGATTAATTTCGTGTTTTTGATGTCATTATTATCAATATTTAATCCATCAGTTTATATTTTCCTTAATTTCCATATGATCTTTAAGAATATTATTACGAATTCCAAAAAGATAACAAGTAACTACATCATTCTGATCAGTTTAACTTTTTCATTTAATTCTTTTTTTTTTCATAAAAGAAGGGCCAAACGAGCAAGCGAGTCACCTGATGGAAAGTGATCACCGCCACCCATGGACACTCACAACGTCCGGGGAATCACGGATGCGTTGCCGGCCTTTAGGGAAATAGGGAATGAAAGGAAAGGAGGAGGGAGATGGGCCACCAGCACTCTCACTCACCGAACGAAACCCAACAGCAATAAATGCTGTTATTTCAGGCCGATATTCTGCGCGAAGATGGTATTTCACCGGGTGAGCCGGCCCAATTCGTCCTGCATGGCTCTACCACACCAAATTCGGAAATGAGTTTTGTTTGAATAAATATTATAATTGACTTGATACCTGTCAGTTGTTTTGCACTAGGCATACAATACATATATACATACATATCTACCTAATAACAATTATGATTTTTTTTCTTTGTAGATGTATTACACCAGCAACTTGTATTCTGGTATTTAATACAATAATCGAAGTCACTTACTGGTTGGACGATCTAGTAGCATCCATACCGAAAGTCTCAGTAAGACACGTTAAGCCATTCGTTGGTTTTCCTATAATCGTAGCTGGAATCATTAAATCAACAACCTTCAGCACCAGTAAGTTGACCACTAGCTTACATCTCATGCCATGGTAGAGTACGGTCATCCTTTTATGAAATAACCCCAACCAAGCATTGGCATTTATTGTACTTACCCACGGACTATTATAGAATCGATAATTCGACAGTACAAGTCATTTACAGAAATCTTAGAAGATAATAGAAGAATGCATCTTTATAATATTTTTGGTACATAAATTCAGAGCACTTCTGTCTCAAAGGAACCCTCATCAGGCAAATTGTCACCAATTTGCTACACAGTAATTATCGATCCCCATGGATACAAAAAACGACTATAGCCTGTATCGACATTTCGGAACAAGTAGGTACTTACACCAAAAGTAAGAGTAGCTGAATTGTATTAGAGAGAATTGAATTAATTGACATGAAAATGTTCGTTAATTCACTTAGTCAACTTATATTGTTCATTCGGTCTTTTACACAAATTATTGCAGCCTTAAATTATATACAAGCATTTAGAAACTTACACAAAATATTGTATGCTTAAGTATAAAATTATTCGATTGCATTTGAAATATCTTTATACATCAATTCCATTCAATTCATTTTGTTCACATTTATAATATTATATTAGGTTGCGCTATGGTCCCCGAACTAGGCAAAGCCTGCCCTATGGGGACACAAACATACGTTTATCGTAAACTACGCGGGAAATATAGTATACCAGTACACATATTATACATTAATAAAGAATTTACAATTACATGAAATACAAATCAGAGCAAATTGAAATAACAAATGACAAAAATATATGAATTAAATCATGTAAACAATAATAACAATAACAATGTCAAATTGGTTTTAGTTAATTGAATTTACATTTATCGGAATTAACACATGATATTATATAACTCTCTGTACATGTGTTTGTCACTGAACTCCTTCTAAACAACTGGACCGATTTTCATAAAAAAATTTGTGTGTGTTTGAATGGGTCTTAGATTCACAATTGGATCTAGTAGGTAGCGCTGCAATCGGGTTATTCTTCTGTACGCGTGTTTGTCACTGAACTCCTAAACGGCTTAACCGATTTTGATGAAATTCTTTGTGTGTTTGAGTGGGTTTCTGGATGATTTAGGTACATAATGGGACCCGGTAGGTGGCACTGCAAATGGGTTTTGGAAAATTTTATTTTTATTTCGGACAGGACAACGTCTGGCAGGTCCGCTAGTACTACTGCCATACCACGCGTTACTGTGGCATAGTGGGTATTATATTATTATATTATTCATGAGTTAGGGTCTTAAGTTCATACCGAAATCCCATAGAAAATGTACTTTCACTTCATTTCAAATTTTCCAATTTTCTTTACAGGAAAACCTTACTCAGACTGTTAGGAACATGTAAAAAAATTACCAAATCGGCCAGCCATTTATAAGTTTCGCACTTAGCAAACAACGACGTTTCATTTTTATTCATGTAAATTATATAATTAAAAATATTAAAAGTCAGCAATATGACTCTAGCATAATGAGAGATGAAAGACTGACAAATAAAATCTACAGAGCGAAAGCGAGTGTTAAAAGAATCCAAGGAAGACCAAGGCTGACTTGCGAAGATCAAAAAGCCGACGGAAATGTCAAAAGCACTCGCATATCTAAGCGAAAATTTATGAGGAGAATAATGAGATTTAAGAGAGCAAAAGGAGTATTTAAGGACCGTGACGCTTGACGCTCCGTCCTCTCTGACTACTCCGTTAGGGATACAGCATGAAGATATGTATGTATGTATGTACTACCATATTACTAAATCAACACTTAAATGATATATTGATGATATATAAACTATTATTGAAATACACACATCAAAAGTGTCTAGGGATCAAGTACATTTTTAACTATAAAAAATTATCCAATTAATATTTATCAAATCTAGTCTTTCAGACTGGCTTCTTCCTTTAATTCCTATGTTTAAGTCAACAACTTATCCCTATATTTAGTAAAAATTAAGAAAAATTACAGTTTTTGCAAATTTTAACCTAAGTTAATGTCGTCAATTAAATGGCAAAAAAAAGGTAAGAATGAGGATTTTTTAAATTTTTATTGTAAAGATAAAAAAATTAATAATCTGTGTTTCCGCCATTGACATAAATTACACAATCACAGCGATTTGGCATGCTTAAAATCGGTTCATCAAAATCAATTTGAGGAATGGCCGCCCACATTCTTTCTAACAAGTCAAAAAGTTGTTGTGGGGCATGCACGGCATCCATACTCGGCAGAACTCTTCTTTGAAGCATATTCCATGCGTGCTCAATTGGGTTCAGGTCTGACGATTGAGCAGGCCACGGCAGAACGTTGATGCGAGCGTCGGCAAGAGCGCGTGTTACGACTCTAGCCGTGTGTGGACGTGCATTTTCGTGCATTAGTCGAAACGAATCATCCAACCGTCTTCGCAGAGGGATGATCACGTCTGAAACAATCCTCTCCGCATAAATCTGAGCATTGAGGTTGCCCCTGATCCAAATGATATCGGTTCTTCCACGGATCCAAATACCGGCCCAAACCATTATTGTTCCCCCTCCATATGAATGAACTTCCTGACAAAATTTCATTCGTTCTTGACCTCCAGAGGTCCTCCAAACTTGAGTACGTCTTGTATCCGGCCTTATACCGAAAGGAGATCCATCGGAAAAGCAAACACAACGCCAGTCTTCATCCTCCCAATTTCTGTGTTCGCGAGCCCATTGTAAACGGGCCCTACGATTGCAGGGTGCTATAGGCAGAACTCTCAGCGACCTTCGGAAACGCAGGCTCACTTCACGTAAACGATTTCGGATGGTTTGGTCGCTTATCAGCAAGCCTAAAGAGCTGTGGAGCCTCGTAGCCAACATCATGGCGGTCATAGTACGATACCTTCGAGTAATATTTTGGATGTACCGGTCCTGTCTGCGAGTGGTGATGCGAGATCGTCCTCTATGTCGCTCGGCCAGGCTGCCCGTGATACGATAGCGTGTCCAGATACGGCTTATGAAGTTCTTTGTAGTGCCAAGAGCGACAGCCACACTACGTTGCCTGGAACCAGCTTGCAACATTCCGACGGCTCTCATGATCTCTTCTCGTGTCAAATGATGTCGTCGCTCCATATCGATGCAATTTTTTTCAATTCTGATGCAGAAACTGTAATGTTTTTGTAAAAACGCTATTACACACTTTTATAGGAATCCTGATTGACAGTTAATTTTATATTTTTAATCAAAATTGAAAGAAAACTCTTTATTCAAATAGTGAAAATCACTAAAAAGAATCAATAACGATCCAAAAAAGTTAAAATAATAATCCTCAATTGCGACGATACTCTAAAACGTACTTGATCCCTAGACACTTTTGATGAGTGTATTTCAATTTAATTTTTAATGACAAATTTTTAATAATGAATCAACGAATGAATTTCGTTTTTGATAATGAACCATTACTAAATGTACTACTATATACTATATACTAGCTGGCCCGGCAAATGTTGTTCTGTCCTTCCCATTGGCGCGATGACCGATTTGGTTCTAATAGCTTGACTACAACGGCACTTATCGGAGCATAGCATAGCGACAGAACAAATATTGTGGAAATATAATCTCGATCGGTCAAACCGTTCAAAACTTACACGATCACTAACAAAAGCATCAACGGTTATGTACACAACATAATGAAATGAAAACAAAAACTGATCACGAAACTTCTTGCGTATTAATGAGTTACAAAAATAACAGACAAATAACTAAATTTGTCCCCTTGATTGTAATTTGAAATTCAAACGCGACGATGTGTATTTGTGTTGATAGCTTGATAGCCGGTTCAATAAATAATAACTTTATTTTTGATTAAATGAAAAAACAACATATATAACAATTACGTAGAACATAAACATAAGCATTCATTTTAATTATAATTTGTTTAAAAAAAGTGTGACTTATACAATATCAAATTTCAATTTTTTTTTTAATAACAAATCACTAAGAATTTAAAACAGCACAGTACATATTGTAAAATGATATAAATATTACAGATAATCTTCTGAACTATGTGTAATTGATTGAAATAATTTGTTTATCTTTTTACTTCTCTGTCTCAACAATGTAAAATTAATAAAAGTTGTATCGGAATAACTTTAGTGCAGTATTGGGAATCTTTATTTTCAATTAATGTAGGTACATTGTGAAGCAAATATCTAAAATTATTGTTATTAGGTATTCATTTCAGTACTGAGCACTAAAATGATTAAATATGGAAACATTTTTGTGTACATACATACATACATACATATCTTCACGCTGTATTCCTATCGGGGTAGTCAGAGATTACGGAGCGCCACTTTTGTGAAATTAACATTAAATATAGCTATATATATCAATAAATATAATCGTAAATAACGATAAATATAGGGAACCGTAAATAAAAATAAATAATGATTCAGTGGTTATTTTTTCGAACAAGTAGATTGTAATTGTGCGAAATAGTTATCGAAAGCGTGATGAAATTACAATTGTAAAAAATACAAAGAACAGACGTATAAAAATTAATCTACGCTTCGTAGGCTTTTTGTATTTTTATTCAAATAATAATTAAGAATTCCGTTTCATTAACGAAATAAAGTCTTTAGACGCTTTGAAAAAGCCTCAGCCGTAATAAAATGAGCTCTGCAACGTAAGTCTCAATTTAAAAGAATAATATAGAAAAGAAGCATTATAAAACTCAACCTAAAATACGCGTGCATACTAAAGAAATATTCTTTTCCTTATTGCGTTGTAAATTAAAAACGCTAACATTTTCCCCCCATTCTCTCATTCTCTTTACTCCGTACGGTTATAAATTATACGGTAATATATAAGGTACATACCTGTGTTGAAATATCTACGTATGTATAATGTACATAATTTAAATACATGTCAATTTTTGCTTCTGATTTTAGGGATCCATTTCTAAAGATAAATCCCTATAAGATTACTCGTTATGTTTGTCCGTCTGTCCGTCTACAGTTGATTTTTTCACATACTATGCAATGTATGCAAACTCGTGACACGATACATTTAGTTAATCAGCATATTTCACACATGTAATCTTCTTGGTCCATAATAATAATAACAATGACGATGACAATCACAATGTTAGTGATAAGTACTTATATTCTATTTTTTTCAAAAAAATACAATTTTTTTCAACGCTCCAAAATGTCCGAACCAAATGTGCACTCAAATGAGTATTTGAGTGCACTTCTGTTTTAGCAGTATTCGAAAACCCTTACAGCGAACATGTCAAAGTGCTCCTACAAAAATTGTAAAAACAACACATCTAGAACGCTAAAAAAAGATGGAGATTCTCATTTTAGGTTAATAAATTAAATAATAATATTTACGTGTTCATTATTTCGTTATAGTAACAACGTTACATAGCCCTTTTGTATTAAATTCGTAATCATATTTTTAAACATTGCGTGACGATATATGTCTTACCCTTATCACTTTGACGTAACAAATCAAAATGACGTAAATAGCAATGCAAACAGATTATGTGAATTATATCTTACGCACACGACGTAAGATTGCATTTTAAATATTTTTTTAACAAACTTCATTTCAATGTCATGCAAGAATCCTTTACAAGCTTTCATAACCTTATGGTTTGACAATAAGGTCTACTTTAGTTTAACACAATATTACCGATAATACTGACACGAATTACACGGCAGTGCAGTTTTACTCGTGGTTACGCTTAATGAGATAGAAAGAGACACGACATTTGACACATAGCGATAACAGTGGCAATTTATTTATGACTCCGTCCATTATATTTCTTGGTCCGAGGCTAGAAGCATCTTAATTGTACGCTGGTCACAGGTTATGTGATGTAACACTAAGTTCAATATGGCACCCTCTAGATGACATAAAATCATGTTTTAGACAAAAAAATTTTAAATGTGCCGTGTTGGGTAGCTGTTGCTTGCTTTGCTTTGGTTAGAAATCACGTCTCAAATGTTTATTCAGAATTTTACACTGCGGCACTGCACACGTTTTCCCGCGTTTATAAAAACCCCAGAATAATTTAAAAAAAAGTTTAACAACTAAAACCCGGTTAAGGAAAAAATCGCTCTTTGAAAAGTACGAAGCAAGAAATATATAATATATTTCAAATCATTACAATTACCTATAAATAATACTCTAAAATTTATGTATTAATCAAGCAAAGCTATCCTCCGAAATATCTTCTGTCGTAATTTCAGAGCGCGACTTTTACCGTAGTAGAACTTTAGTTTATAAATTTATTTTTTTGTAAATACCATATTTCATATTAGAAACTATTATTACGCTTTTTATTTACATACATGTATATATTGATGGAAATAGTCGTAAACGATAAGTCGAATGTCGAAGTCGATGACAGGTATTTTTTTTAATTAATCCTACATGTAATGAAGGCCGACAACGCACCCGCGATGCCCCGGACGTTGCGAATGTCCATGGGTGGCGGTGATTCCATCGGGCGACTCGCTTGCTCAATTACCCTCACTTTTATAAAAAAAAAATGCAATATTAGAGACTATTAACATACTGAAAATACGTAATAGTTATGTGGAAGATATTGAGCTACGTATCTTTATTTATACACTTTCGTATAAATTAGGAACCACTTCATAATTTCCTTAATACGAATAGCAATTACCGTACAATTAATGTACATAATACATAAAACGATGATAGTTTTCATTAATAATCACAAAGAGATAGCTATATACTACATATATACCTATATACCTTTGTATAACTCAGTAGAAAACATGCCAATCAGAATACTTTTGCTATTCACATAGGCATTCTTTATTATGATAAAGCGAAGTTACTATGAAAGTATATAACATAAAATATATAATTTTGTTATTGTTGACAACATTTCTTACAGAAGTAATGTACCCATTCCTTTATAGACCCAATTTATTATCCGTCGGCGATAGGTAGTTTAGACCGTTTCAATCTGTCCGTGGATTTCATCTTGACGTTAACAGATGCCTTCTGTTTATTGCCTTCATAACTTAAAACCATCACTATATACATTAGTCATGCTACTTATAAAATACCTATACACACATATACCTTCACTTCATTGCTCATTTGAGAAGGACAGCGTATTAAGACACGATTAAATCGCATCATGAAGGCATTTTATTGTATGGTATTATTATACGGTAGTGAGGCCTGGACAATGATATTATAATACAAAAGAGGTAGATAGGTTACCATAGTACTAATCCAAGTAAAATATTGTCCCAGTTACAACCTTAAAAAGTGAGACAAATATACATTGCACTGCTTCGCTATGCAATGTAAAACATAATTGCATTTCAAACTAACAAATCACATAGCTCTCTAAATCATTGTGATTGGTCAATTTCAATGTCTTACTACATTTTAAGCGAATCCGTGACTAATTCATAGAATATTAGTAATTAATTCCACAGAACAGACATTTAAAAAAAAATATGAATGATACCTTATGGGATTAGACAGTAAAAAATGATGTTTGCTTTTTTCGAATTTCGTTTTTCTTGAATCATGTACATGATAACATATTTATTTAAAAAGATCGCCAACATTTTTTAATTATAAATTTGAACATGATGAATTACATATTATTTCTTTTAATAAATGTAAACGATGATTAAAATTGGGTGGCTGCGTCATCACATGATCGTGTATATTATAAAAAATGTTTGGATTATTAAAATATTTCAGAATTTTGAATGCGCAATAGGCATTGCATGACATTGTTGGTTCTGTAACATTACTTTTCATATTCTTTGACCAAGTCCGGGTTGGCTAATTAGCAAAGTTTTGAGGGTGCATATAACCTATCTACCCTTTTTGTATTATAACATCATTGGGCCTGGATATGCCCGAAATCGTAGAAATGCGACTTCTTAGAAATATGTGCGGCGTCACCGTTCAGGACATAATAAGCATCAAAGAGATATGCAGTATGACAAGGTTGCACGACAGTATTATTGTAAAAATGAAGAAAGGAATGCTTAAATGGTTAGGGCACATAGAAAGAATGAGTGATGAAAGACTGGCGAAGAAAATCTATGGAATGTAAGCGAGTGGTAAAAGAAGCCAAGGAAGACCAAGGTTAACTTATGAAGATCAAATAGAAGATCAAACAGAATATTAACTGACGGAAATGTAAAAGCACTTCGTATACCTAGGCGAAATGTTTGAGGTGAATGATGACATTTGAGGAATCGAAAGAAGTATGTAAGAACCGCAACACTTTACACTCCGTCTCCTCTGACTACCCCGATAGGGATACAACGTCAAGATATGTATGTACCTATCTATCTATGTATCTACGGCGTCACTTCTATAAATAAACATTTAGGTTTACAATTGGTAAATTAGAACTAAATAGCGATGGTTTGCTTGTTCGTCATCTGTACCAATTCCATATTATTACAGCGGTACTTAGTCGACCTCTACGACCCGAGTAACAATATAAGCAACTGGCACATTCTCCGGCATGGAAGGTAATATACTTAGATTAAATTTCTCCTGCGGTCTAAATAGAATTTCTTAATAACATGATTACAGCTCCTATTGATTTTTTGTATAACTATGAACCATTGCTTCGACATAACACATTACAATATGACCTCAATCAGTCAAGTCAGAAGTTACACCAGTAAACCTCTTTCCCATTGAAGTATACGTTACAATATAATAGTATATGAAATCAATGATAATGCGGGGGTGCATTGACAGAGCGTGACTCTGGAAGTAGCTCTATCTTCTCTAACGCGTGGCGCTTCGCAGTAAGTAAAAGCGAGACAGTGCTATTGTTTCGTCGCTCCGAATGGGCAAGTCCATTTCAATGTGCGAATAGCCTTGTCCACGACGTCTTAATTTTGCGTATTTATGCCATCTAATATTAAAATCGAGTTTTCATTTTCTTTACTTATCAAAAAAACATTAACTTAAAATTACTTATCATAAAAATATTACACAAGTGTAAAATCATTCAACTGTTTATTGCTTAATGTCGTAAGTATGAAATTAAGTGATATACGGTACATTGTTTACTGCATAAGTGTCAAAGTGTATGTCAGTTGAGAGGAAAATAGTGATATCGTTATTTTTTCAAACTTTCAATCTAGTCTAGAATAGATATCGTGGCTGTTTCCTTATATAAGGGAAACATTTTGATTTTACAACGAAAATTAATTACCCATATCATTTTAGTATACATGATTCATAAAATATAGACACAAAAGCACATCGTAAATGGCTCGTTACAGAGGAAGTTAATCTTTTCCACATGAAAAACACCGCCCATAATATTTGGTTACGTATCTCTGTCATAATGCTCGCTCACAATACTAATTATGTAAGAAACTCAGGCCCTTGGTTTATGTAAATTTAGCTGAAGCCGCTTATCTCGCTGTAACCTCTCGGGCACAATAATTATGGCTGTAGCCTCAGATAATTGTCTAGAGATTCGTACAACATTTTTGAAACGATTATTTTGTTAAATAAAGCTAATTCGCGATTTAAAATCTCGTTGTCAACAATTATTATTACTGAGCTTATCTCGTATTTCTCAATAAATTCACCGTTTACGAAGTAATATTACTTTATTGAAATTGGAAGGCTTTGAATCCCGTTGAGTGGTTTACACAGTAAAGCCTTGAAAGCGAAAGCCACGGAATGAAATGTGTGGTGCGAGGAGACTGAAGCTATTCAGAACTTCAGCAGAATACTCGTGTATGTTTGCAAATGAATAAAATCAATTATCAGGGCTGTCGTGTCGTCCTCCTGAGGGTCCTAGCCTAGCTTAATAAGAATATACGCGACCATATATCTAGCCAATCGCAGGTGTAACGACAATACATTATTATGACTTTACGAAATCGTTGAGACGAATATTTTCGCGATTTACTCGTCTAAGACCCATATCGTTTATAATATCAATCCATTTTATGAACAGAACAATAGGAGAGCAAAAAAAGACTTGTAACGATATATTGTAAATATATAAGATTTGATGAAATATTTTATCGAAACTTAAGAGAATTATTTCGTTATCTAATAATGAAATGTTATCTTCAAATGCACCACAGACAATTTCCAACTAACGCGCGTTGTTCGAAGGAGATAATACACTTACTACAGTAATAGTAAACTAAATAGTTATGGAGATGTGGTAGTGTGTGGTAGCAATATCCAGCTATAACAGTGTATTGAGATCGCCAACTTCGTACTTTACAATTTTTTATTGTCTTTTCAACTTACTGTTATTACAAGTGGTTTATACTTGAACGTATATTCTCATGTCTTAAACTTGTAAGATGGTACATTCACGTACTTAGGTATTATCTGTATTCTGTACCTAGTTGTTACCGAAAGTTTATAACTCTTGAACAAGTTAACAGGCGACTAGTGAGTACACAGTAGAACGTGTTCAATTCATCATCAGTCTGGTCGCGTCAGCAACTCGACGGTCGCAATTTTTCCGATGACGAACACTTTCGCAGCACATCACCGTAGGTAAAGTCGCTGACTCAGCAGTGCCTATTACGTGTTTCAAATTACCTGCTATGGCTATGATGAAATTCTAAAATTCGGCTACAAATAACCTCATCCATCAAGTCTGTGCCAATAATAGAACATCAATATCAGGTTTAAATTTATGAAAAACGATATCACAAAATAAGAATAATAATAAAATCTGTCTATCGCTAAAATAAAGTCAAAAATGTATACATATATTCTAGTATATATAAAATATACTACCTACAATTGTATTTGGGTAACTTAAAACGAGATATTTGGATAATAAAAAAGAACGAATGGCACGTTGGCGCGGTTGTAGCTCATCTACCTTACATGGTGGAGTTCCGGCCTCGATCGATATTCCCCGGGTTCGATTTTCGATCAGGCCAACCCCTTGATCGTCGTGTGGTAGTGGTAAGCTTAGTTTGGCTTAGTTAGTACATAGTAGTTTAGTAATTGTCTGGAGTACGTAGGTATTGTATAATACACAAACAGAATCACGCCACTTCTTTTCGAGGCAGAGCATCAAGGTATAACATCACAAATGGAGGACATCAGTTTTACACTAGCAAGTACATATGACCTCACTGACGACGAAATTATAAAGTCCTTTCTTCATGATTTCCTTATGCTGTAGCAGACTACAACGAGCTTTTTTTTGGTTGCGCAGGGGAACAAAGCAGAACAAAGCGGAACAAAGCCCTGACAAAGGCCACGATTGTGCGAACCACATGCGCTGTCGTATCGCCCTCCTCAGAGTCGCATGGATAGATGGGACAGATGGCCGGAGCCGCCACTTCCGATCTGCGGCAACTCCGAAGACCTCTTTTATCGCCTCTACAATAGGCGGGGAACGCCATGGCCTTATTCTCAGGTCCGGCTTCATCCCTATAGCCCTAGATCTGCGTTGTAAACTCTTATGAACTGCGTAAACGTTCTACGTTTATCTTATCATCGTCCTTAGATCGTACTCTAGAAAGTCAAACTGAACATTTTATTATTATCCTACACTAAAATGTTCGGTATTTATTTTTATAAAGTCTATAAGTTATTTGTCTGTGAATAAGATGCGAGGTTGCCAGACTTACATGTTTGTCGAAGCTTCATTATTAGATATTTAGAGGACAGTGTTGACGTAGCTGAAAGTAACCAGTAACTTCAGAGTAATCGATAAATAATAATCAAAGATATCAACAAAAACTTTGATGTTCCTTTTACGACTACGTTCAACTTAAAAACTTGTTTATCAAAAGGTCATTGTTTTGACATAAGGCGTACAGTGCCTGGGCGAACCGGTATTCATTCAATAACCCTTGTAATACGTAATAACTCCCAACATGTTACCCCTACGTTTATAAGTAACGTGATCCCTGAAAGGTCTTTAGACAAAAGTACCATCTGTAACACAATATTTTTTGGTATGAAAAGTATTATGTAGGAGTCTTAAAAACTATTCACAAATATCAGGAGTAGACAGATGGTAAAAAATCTGTCTCGGATACAGAGTGAAGTTTACTGTGACAGTTAGCTGGAGACCACGGCCGATATGACTCGGCCGAAACGTAAAATACTAGCGTTATTTCCCGTGTTTGAGATGTTTTATATTTTGCTTATAAAAATGTTAGGTGTTTTGTATTTTCCTTTTTAACAAGGTACATTACAGTTAGTTTACATGTGCACATAGGCATCGTACATAATTATATACATGCATGTCTTCACGCTGTATCCCTAATGGGATAGTCGGGGAGAATGGAGCGCCAAGCATCGCTTTACATATTTCTTTTCCTTTACTTTCTTGTTTTATCTTTTTACACAATAATATTTCATCAAAACTAAAACATATAAAACAGTGACGGTAAGGTGATCTTATCCATTGCCTTCACTTTATATCGATAATTATTCACAAAATTAAAAAAACTGAAACTGAAAATTTCTCCTCCTTGTAGTATAATGTTGCTTCGATACTTAATATGAAATTAAGCGACTTGCACATGGTCGCCTATTGGATTGGTCATCTCACATTTCCACATTGAAAGTATCTCAAGCTCAAATTGATCTATTACCATTTTATTTTTATTTTATTTACTTCAATTATCAATATTTACAACAGTTTTCAAACCCAAATAACTTCTTCTAAGAAAATTTTGAATTTGAATTTGTAATTATTAGTTAGAAAATTCCGATATAGTAGGTTGGTTATAAATATATGGGTGCTCATTGGCTTCTTCATCCAAAGAAAACAAATAGTGGGTGCAGCATTTCCGGGACTATAGAGATTCAGAAATATTTCATCAGCAGTATATGAAATAATAATAATATAATAATATACTCGGACATTTCACACAGCGCCATCTAGTCCCAAAGTAAGCTGCATAGCGCTTGTGTTATGGGTACTAGACAACTGATATACTACTTATATACTTTTCTTTTGTAAATAAATACATATTATACATAAACACCCAGACTCGAGACGGGAATCGAACCCGCAACCCCAGTTTTTACTTTCCGACGCGCTAAGCCATTGCGCCACGGAGGTCGTCAAAATAAAACCTAAAAGTAGCCAGTAAAGGAACTTGTTTTGTTTCTAAATAAACCATCCTTAATAAAGTTTGCTAGACTCAATGTGATACGACTGACCCAGCTTAAACTTTACTGAAAATGCTTCGTTTACTTGTGACAGTAAAATAAGTGGCAAGATTTTTCGTAAAAAGATATAGTAGTTAGTAGGTATACATTTTTAGCGCCATTCTCAAACAACATTATTTCAATTTTATTCTCCTATTTATGAATCTCTCTAGATAACTCTAATGAGCACCAATACAATTTCCTAAAAGTCGGTGTCTCTGTAGACCGGTCTCTTATGTTATTAGTATGAACTAATTTTCCCTTAACCTCAATTGTTAAAATATAGACTTTGCTCGCTAAACTCTCAACCATTCCTTTCATGAGGTCTTTAGTCTAGGGTATCCCTTAAATTCATCTCATAGCTAACTGCCATATTTGTTATAATATATATATATATATATATATAGGCGTACCCTAAAAGTTGGCGATAACAAAACAAGCGCTAATAATAGCTTCAATTGGTTAATTAAAATTTAAGAATTATCAGTGAAAACACGTCAAAGAAATTTTGTAGAACACGTTCTGTTTAAGAGGGAGCTTAGGGGTGGAAGGAGGTAACTGCCCCCCTGGTAAGAGGGGCAAGTTACGAAAGTTCAGTTTGAAAAATGTATGAAATTACACTCCAGATTAAGTGCTCTTCGGTATTACGATGATATATTGACACTTATTAAGGTGTCAATGACAAAATTGATTTATCTGCAGAAAAGACTACCAGTCAACCTACCTACCAGCTAACCGTTGTTTTTTAGTGTCTGAAAAATATTCACAATAACAGTATGTACGCAATAATGAAGTTAAAAGGAAAACTATTACAGCTAAGAAGGCTCTACAAGTTAAGGAGTAATAGTCAACCAGCAAAAAAAATGTAATTAGATAAGTAAAAATTTGGTAAAATTTACTTTAAAAAGTTTTGTCAAGTATGTGTCGGGCCACATGCAGTGTAGTGTGCTTTAATTAGAAGGGGGCTTTTTGATACTATGAGCATATTAAGTAAGTTCGTGGTTCGACGGCTAAAACGACTTTTTAGTCGTTTTAGCCGTCGAACCACAGGCGTTGGTCGACTATTACTCGTTAACTTATGAAGCCTACTTAGCTGTGTAGTTTTCCTTTTAACTTCGTTATATGCATAACTGCTACCGCGAAATTTTTCACGGTTTATGAAAATTACAAGTTAGCTGGTTAGCTAGTGAGAGGGGACACTTGACTCTAACAAAAATCTTCACTTCAAAGGTTAATATTTCGCAAACTGGTCCCTGAATCGAAAAATGTTCTTCACGTACCCCCAATATTTTGGAAAAACCTATCCAACGACTCCCCACACAATGGAATACACGATTAAAAAATATCATCCCTGTTTTACGTGTATGGGAGTAGGCGTGATGAATATGCATAACTATGCAACATGAATTATAGACAGAATTCGTATCTGTGGCGAGCTTGCAACTATTATAACACCTTATCAGTTATCGCAAAAATAGATGTTTTTAATGATAGTCTGCCAAAAATGAGGAGAAAACTCAGTTGCTTATTCTTTGATTAATTTATATTTTTATATATTGGACTTGTTAGATTCTATTGTTTATGTTCACTTTAACTATTGTAATTATTTTTATTTTTATATGCATATAATATGTGTGTTAGTATTTCTCACTTTCTCTTAACTTGTATGTATATTCTGTCACTATTTGTGAAAACTTTTGTTGACTCTTTTGTTTCCTAAGTCATCTCTTTGTTCTATACTGTTATATCGAGTCGCAAGTTTTCCCTGTAGCTAAATAAATAAAATAAAATAAAATTACATCTTTTTTGTACCAAGAATATCTGAGTTAAACCGCGGACAGGTTCCTTGTTTACTACGAAATCCAAAAAAAAGACTTAGATGGCGTTTTGCCAATAAGTTAGCTACGTATGTGCATTATAACTTGTTGTTTTTATTTAGAGACTATACTCGTATCAAGTGCAAAGTTAAGATTGGTTTCAAATCCGATTTATATTTTTTTGTTAAATTCATAACGCAAATACATTGCATGGTGATACGAAACCCTCGGTGCACGATTTCAACTCGCAGTTTGCTGGTGTTTTGTTAGAAATCAAAATAATTAAAGTCTACAGTTACATATATGCTTATATGCTTCTGTTGTCTGGGATCCATATTACCAAAGATACAAAGATACTATTCAAAATGTTCAGAAAGTTTTCTTACGCACGATGCATTACAAATGCTTACATAAATATTTACCACATAACCAAGCCTATACTAGATGTAATATGCCAACACTTGAGTCAAGCTGTGTGCTACATCAGATAATGTTTTTACATGGCTTATGTCATGACAGGTACGACTGTATTGAATTGTGCAGTGGTCTGTCTTTTAGTGTACCTAGAACTTTTCATCGGCGAGAGGCGTCCGCTCTGTTTGTTTGCTACTGGCACTAGCCGTACGAATACCGGCCGGCGCATGCCCTTGCGCCGCATAATGTATAATTATAATAACTATCATCATGAATTAGATATCTCATCGCTGTCATGCCAAAAATTTAAAAAATCTGTTTTGGATTTAATCGTCTGACAATAAAAGCACAACATATACCAGAACTTGTCTCCTGTCTGTAAGATTTTTTTTAACAAAATTCAAATTTAATTACATCTTATGTATAATTCACATTAAAAATAATAATAATAATAATAAAAATAACATAAAATCGCTTCATCTAAATGGTACTTCGGCACGTTAGTAACCTGTGAGTGACGCTGTGGGTTGTACATTTATTGTTCCTGTTGCTAATATATAAATTGTCTGTAATGTAATGCACTTCTGTTGGTCATTCCAAATAAAATAAAAAATATTAGGTGAGTTTGAAATGTTTTTCGATCCTTATTTATGGTCGCCATTTTATCATGGATTCACCTAACATTTAATATCGTGAAATGCGGGGACTTAAAATATATTCGTAGCTTTTATTCTAATTTCTACGAAAAAAACATCACAAACGTTTTATAAACAAAATGATGAGAATTCTTATAATAAAAACAATTTACCCCTAGCCAGAAAAACACAAATCAGAACCTACGCAGCTTCCATCAGATAATCTTTTATAAGTTTCTATTAAAATATTACTTTTAGGAAACCGATTTTTAAATAGCTCCACCACCGTCTCATAATTTTCTTTAGATGGTGGATAGCTCTCGAACAAATACCTTGTATTTTAACTTATCTTCATCTAGCTACGTGTCCTCGTACATTTTTAAACTAACCCCAAAACGCTACGCTTCGGTTTTCATCAAACTTTTTTAATTCACTCTTGGATAAATTGTGAGATGTTCATGTTGATCGCGATTTAGGTAGAATTGCTACGTGTTGCATTATATTCTTTAATTTGAAACCAAGCCTTTTGATATTTTTCTCAATGATCATATATCTACATACACATATGTATGTATATATGTATAATCACCGTTGGAGTTTTAATGAGTAAAAGAGTTAGACTATTCTTAGTCTAACTCGGCTTTACAAATTAAAGTAGATCTCTCTGATAGACTAATAACGTGTATGATTGACTTCACGTAAAATCAACGCTTTTGTTATAAAAAAACCATACGTCGTAAAGAAAATACTCGAATGTTATGAGAAATTGCTATATAGTCATAGCAGAGAAAAAATTGCAATTACGTTACGCTGATAATATTACGTCTTGTAATATGAAGAAAAAATTTTGACTTACGAGCCTGCGTATAAAATCATACCGTACAGTGAAAATCCATTTTCCATGCTTGAATGGATACCATTCGAATGAGTCGAGATATTCACGTATACGTTATTCTCGCATAATGTGTCATTGTGTGTCATCGATAATGCATTAGGGTCGGCTTCTAATGGTAGAACACAGAAAAATATTCACCGTATATCTAATAGGACCTAACATTAACTTTTGGTGAATGAACACTGTACTATGTAGGCAAATAGATATATTTATCGAATATATTCTGGCCTTTACTGTAGGAAATGTTGGCTGAAATTTTTAATTATGTATAATGTTTTTTATTAGTATAATGACTGTCTACGCTACGTACTACGCCAAGTTGTTGCTGTATGTTAATTGTATGCACTACCCACTATGTTTTTTGTAGTACGAATGTCACACAACCAAACATCAAGACTCCAAACCAATTCAAAAAAGTCGTTATGCAATATCCATGTCGAATTTCAAAATTAATTGATTTGATTTGTAGTTTATCAATTGATCTGATTCGCGAGTGGTAAGATCTAATGTGAGGTCCGTTCAGATCGCTGTCACCATCTATTTCGCTAACGCTGCCGCCAAACAGCTAAGCTTCCACTGTTGTTTGTGTTCCAGTGTGGAGTATACGACTTGGTGAACATTCTGGCACAAGAGGAATAACATCTGAATCCTTAGGGTCGCAATCTACAGTGCATTCTTAACTTTAATATTATAAACGTCCATAACTCTGAGTTCAACTACCATCTGGATCAGATAAACTGTGAAAGAAAATAAAAAACGATCAAATCAATCTTTTTTTGAACGTCAAATCTACTTTAGTTCGATTCAAAAAGGAAACCTGAATACTGAGAAGAACCGACAAGAAACTCAGTCAGGTATCATTTTTTCAACATCATTCTACAACAGTTATTTAAAAATACAATATTTATAAAGCCAGTAAATGCATATGCAGAGAGGATCACTTCCAGTCTATTGTTGTGTCTTCAATGAAATCGCTAATTTTGTAGTACGCTTTTCCAATCAGTGTGCGTTTAATGACAAGTTTAAATCTCTTTTCCGTTAGTTGAGTAATTTCTTGAGGAATTTTATTATAAAAACGAACACAGTTACCCAAAAATGAACCACTTGACTTTTGTAATTTAAATTTAGGAATAACTAGCTGACCACGACCACGAGTTTCCATACCATCAATCAATCGATCAATGCTTCCAAACAAGTTCAAAAAACTGTTTAATCCCCAAAAAAAAACGACTGTTTTAAAAACAGTATTACAAAAATTTTAGCGCTCTCCGATTCTTCTATTTATTAACCCGATTGTTAACCCATTCATTCCCAACGATAGCAAAAATTTAATTATAGCAACGAAACTTTGCAGTATGGTTAAAATTACAAATATTGAAGTAGTTATGTTGAAAAAATATCGAATCGTTACCGTCAATTGTTCAAATGAAATGTTGCGTATACGCAACTTTGGGAATGGCGGTGAACAAAATGTAAATTAACGTGTATGGAATGTTTGGAAACTATCTGCATGTAAATGAACTTGACATTTCTTGCATATGTATATTGTCGTTGGGGTTTTTTTAAATTTTTAATTAAGAATAACATCAACGTTATATGTAAACCAACCAAATCTTTTTCTAGCACTCAAGTAATCGTTCTGTACCACGAATGACCACGTTATCGTTTAAACATTTATGAACTATGGATAATTTTTTTTAATACTAGTAATCTCGCAACCTTCATTAGGTATTTGATTGCACCTCGATGAATTTACAACAATAAATATAGTTTTGAAATTTGGGTCATTTTAGATTATGAGCCATGAAAGTTTTGAGTCACAGACATTATAACATACTCCGTGTAATAAAATAATGTTTCTTTATCAAAGTATACAACGTAGTTTATTTCTCGATTTCTCTCTTATCTTCATAAAAGTTTACATTCAAATTTTATTATAGTTTTAACAAGATTCAATGAAGCGTATATGAAACATTTGTCATAAAGTTTTCTCGTTTAATAACTTCACTTTTGGGAAGAGGAAGGTTAGTGAGTTGAATTATTAGCTTTGTAATGTAGTAAATGTTTTCAAAGTACATAAATTACGTAAAATAGACGCTATTAAAGTATTGAAATATTACATGAGATAAAAATGTGAGCCTTTCAGTGATTTGTATTTAAAATAATTAATTGTAATCCTTCTGTTTATCTGTTTAATACAGAGAATAACGTTTAATAAATACTTACATACATATTTATTTTATTTATTTATTTATTTTAATAGGTCATCCAACTAGCTTTACATACAAAACTATTTATAAACAATTTAAAATTAAAAATAATAATATATATATATATTCTTTATTGCACATGAATTTTACAAATTTAATTAATAAAGGAAAAAGTGTTCACAAACGTGGACTTATCCCTAAAAGAGATCTCTTCCAGCCAACCCATGGTAGTGAGATAGTGGCATATTCACGGGCTGTAATAGCACGACAAGTACAACAAAAAAAATCATTACAAAAAATAATATAACAGTATAAAATCATAATATATATATAAAATATAATATAAAAATATAATTAGACAAATTATCTCAAAATAATATAAATACATAGAAAGGTATGTATATATAAATATATATGCACATACATGTTATAAATAAAATAAAAAACTATATAATAAAAAATTCCATGACGAAAATTAGATACGTGGTCATACTTACGAAGACCAAAAATAAAGCGTATGGCGATAATAATATGTAAGTGATTAAATTAAAGAAAAACAGCTTATACAATGAAAATTGACAAGACATCGAAATAAATTTAACCAGTTAAAATTATTATAACTAAAAAACTAACTAAAAATAAAATAAAACAGTGAATATATTTGATTTGATTAAAACACCAAGTAAGCTATATACATCGAGTATGCAATTCTTTCCACTGCGGTCTTACGATTGTTCATTGCATTTTGTTTCGATATCATTATTATTCTTCTCTGTCATACTATTTATTTTTGCACGTGCAAGAAACAACGACGCATTGGAAATTGAAATTGTTTGAGACTGTGTCGAAGTAAGTCAGAGCTGGAACCATAATTATTGTTAAACGTGTTATAGTTATCCATGATACGGGACAGGGGCGAATACTTTCCCACGTTAGTCCTATGCAGTGGCATAAACAGTTTGTAGTTTTCGGTCTACAACCTGAGCAGGGAATTCTACAATTATTTTGATGTATGAGATCTGAACAATCTTAATTACCATTGAAAATGTTGAATATTGTTATTATGTCTAGGTACGCTCCACGAAGTGAATTCATAATCATTAAATAATAATATTAACAGATTAATCTAAATAATGCTAAATAATAAATAAAATAATAAATAAAGCAATGATGAGATACGCAGTATGACAGGGTTGCACAACAGTGTTATTGTAAAAATGAAGAAAGGAATGCTTAGATGGTTCGGCCACATGGAAAGAATGAGTGATGAAAGACTGACGAAGAAAATATACAGAGCGAAAGTGAGTGGGAAAAGAAGCCAAGGAATACCAAGGCTGACTTATGAAGATCAAATAGCCAGAGTGTTAGCAGACGGAAATGTCAAAAGCACTCGCATACCTAGGCGAAAATGTGTGAGGAGAATGATGAGATTTGAGGAAGCGAAAGAGGTGTGTACGGACCGCGACTCCTGGCGCTCCGTCCTCTCTGACTACCCCGTTGGGGATACAGCGTGAAGTTATGTTATGTTATGTTTTAATCTAAATAGTAACCGTTTTCCCTACCCTACTTTTATTTTCGGAACTCTGTAATATACGAGTATTTTGGACGCAGACTTCTGACAGAGATTTATAATTACAATTTTTAACTGATGACTTGTATAATGTAACCAGAATTATAATATAACCAATTTTATTTTATAGGTGATAGAAATAGATAGGTGTTCAATTTATTTTTATCTTAAGACACATCCAGACGGCAAGAAACTCGGAAAACTTTTTCGGAGATCCGATTATGAGTCAAAATCAATATTTCTAGTAATCGTTGCAACTGACCTTTGAGAGTTGCCACTTGCCTATAACAATGTATACACTGTATGAATTAAATATAGTTAATATTACATTAGAATTATTATTTTTTCTTTAAGTGTTGAAAATCCCTCCACACGCAAAAAAAATAAAATTAAAAGGAAATATAAGCAAAATTCGATCGTGGCGAGATCCACATCAAAGAGATTAAAAGGATCCGCACACGGACAGTTTTACGGTTATTTAGACAGGATTTATTTGAGCAGGCCCGGAATTTAAACAGATTAGAGTTTGACCCCACGACCTTTGACTATGTTATGTTTATCTCACTATCAAGTATACAGTTTTTGAAATAGCGTTGGACTGAAAAATTGTGACATTTCAACTCATCAAATAATATTAGAAGTATTTTCATTTTTGTCCTTAATATAAACAAATATGTTGACTATGACATTTATAACATAACTAGAAATGGGCCAGTAGTGCTATTCACAACTTCATTTCATCGGATGAAACAACGGATGAACGCATCGCTAGAAATAAGGACTTATTTAAAACCGGCGGCAAGTGAAATTTTAATAATTTATCACAGACCTAAAATTTATTGTATAATAGTTTGTAGTGTGTAATTAGATTAGACTTTGATTTTAAAATCAAATTATAGGGATTAGGTTTATATGCCCTACTTTCTAAGAGGAATGTGTTTGGAAACTATTTAAAATTAAAATATCGATTTTCAATTTAATGCATACTTAGATATATTCATGATGTAAGTAGGTAGGCTAATAGCTTATCCCTTCATGCTATAAGTACCTACTTATCCCCTATGCGATAGAAATATTTTATGTACTTACTATACTTATGTAATTTAAATGTATTGCTCATGTGTTGCTATGATTTTTTATGCTTTAGTCTTTTTAGTCTTAATTTATAATGCAATGATGGTGTTAAAGAGACCAATCACAAACAGAAAACAATAAATTTATAATAAATACCTACTGTGATATTAAGACCATATACTCCATTGTAATGATATTGCATAATATTACCTAGTATATTAGATTTAGGAGTACCTACCTATTATTACATTGAATGTTTTACTAATTTTTCGGTATTGTGACTAGTGAGATTGTGAATGTATTAATTTTGAAAAAATTACTACTTAGATATTATCTACTAGAAAGTTAGTTATGTGAAAAAGGATGAAAATTGAAGTTAAAAGTGAATTTTAAACTTCAATAAACATTGAAAACAATAAAGGATACTCCTTAAAAGAATGCTAATTCCTACATAAAATGGCCTCAATCTGGAAGTTTCCAATTATTATCTGTGAACTATATAATATACCTATTTTAGTAATCTAATTGTCCTGATTCATATTATATTTATCAATTATCACACTACAGCTAATTCATACAATTAAAACTCCTATTGTATTTTATGTTTTGTTTTTATTAAGTACTCATGTTTACTTTGCTAAATAATATCTCTAAAATATTTTTAACTTATACTTATGCAATACATTATAAACACTTTGGAAGATTTCTTGCAAACCTTAGACATGATGTTTAGGTAGGTTAGTTAGCTGAGTTACCTGTAATACAATAATATTAAAAGTATTAACTAGGTTACATAGAGATATAATGTTTATAACTCAAAACAAGATTAGTGAAGTTGTTGGAGGATTATGCATGTAAATTTAAGTCAGTTTTATGTTTTGGTTATTTAAGACAGTATCAGTTTGCTCATATAGCAATGTGAAAACAGCTGAGTCAATTTCAGTAGGTACCTAATACCTATAGGTCGTAGGTTTACCTATTGTTGTTTAGTTTTATTTCATTGTGTCTGATTGTGTATCAACTTAAATCTTACATCCTTGATCTCACATTACTAACTAAATACTAATAGACTAGTGTTGCTTTATTATTAATATAGTGTCACCGGGTAACAAAATAAATCACTACACTTTAACACAAATATAATCCAGACAAGAGATTTGTATTTTGTACTCAAGATCAAAATAAGATATACCTATATAAATTGTTAACTACATGGCGAAACCTCGTTTTTGTTCATAACTTTGTTTACTTTGTATGAATATTGAGATATTTTTACTGTGGACTGGGTATGCTTCAATCCAAAACTAGCACGAAAAATATTACCACAATTTTTCACCGCTAGACTTAAATTTTACTTAAAATAACTATATCATATACGTAATCGCACTTACAGTTATATGCACTTACTAATTTTATGAAATTAATCACTTATAACATTAATTATAATTTAGTAATAAAATTCAATTCAAGAAAACAATTGTAATATTCATGGTAACCTCACCTTCGTTTGCAAACAATAGCAGCAAAATGAACATTTTGCGTATAGAAAAGATTGAAAATCGCTAAATTTATTCACGCCTTTTCTACTATGTCTACCATCTTGATGTTAATTTCCATACAAAGCGTCTTCCTTCACAAAATTAGTTTTTTTGTTCAATAAAATTGCACGTGACTTTATGACACATGTATTGCACGTTGAAAATAGAGTATATTTTAATTATTTCAAGAAAAACATCCAAAATTTCAACTGTTCACCGAGAAAATAGCTTAACATCGTAGAACTCTTCTAATAAAAAGTAGCTTTTCGCTCGTGGATGTTTTCATAGAATTTGACAGTTCACGAGCGCGAGGATGTACACAACGTTGCACGCGACGAGGTGTCAAAAATGTGTCAAAATTACATTTTGACAGCTAAAGTCGAGGTTGAGAACGAGAGGTCATCGGACTTCTCTTTCTCACGTTGTTACATCCGTGAAGTTTTGAATGCCAATTTCATAAATTAGTATGGAAAATTCGTACATCGGATGTGATCATCGGATACAAACAACCTTGGCTCATTACAATTTAAATCTCACGGATGTTTCATCCTATGCAAGGATGTTTTCGTGTTGTGAATAGCACTACAGTTCGCAAATGATTGATTCTGTTGTCATACTTATTAGTTATTAGTAAAACAAACACTTTTAGAATTTTTGACCATTTGTATGTTTGTGCTTCAATAAAAACCACCAAGAATTAGAAGAATAATAATCGTCATGATAGGTGTACAAAAATTTATTTTTAAAAAACACTTAAAAACATAGAATAGGGGATTATTATTGTTTGCACATCGCAACCAATAAGATTCTTCTATTAATATTCTGTTTTACATTTCAAATGAATCGTGTCACTCACATATTAGAGTTAACCGATTTACGACACTAATTTGGTCTAGGAACATAGGCAATCTTTATTAACACTACAAATTAAAAACAAAACGCTTGACAAATAACATCAATTTTTTCAATGCTTACTATATTGGATAAAATTAGTGTTACACCATTTTTTAAATTTGTGTCTGTCTGTATGTCCTTTTATAACTGAAAAACGGCTTGACCGATCTTGATGAAAATTGGTATGTAGTAAGGACATGTGATTACACAAAAGATAAGCTCCTTTTTTTATTCAAAATCTACCCCTAAAGGAGTGAAAAAGGGGATGAATCTTTGTATGGGAAATATTAAATCGCTGAACCGATTGTGATGACATTTGGCATGGAAATAGTTTGACATCACACAAAGGACTCAACGAACAAAAGCTACTTATTTTTATGAAAAATCTACCTTTAAGAAGGTGAAAAGGAGGATGAAACTTTGTATGGGAAATGCTAAATCACGGTAATTATAAAATTGGGTACGGTGATAGACTTTTTATCAAAATGACATACTACTTTTTTAACAAAAATCTACCTTAAAGAAGTGAAAAGGGGCATGAAACTTTAAATGGGAAATGCTAAACTGTTAAACCGATTATGATGAGAATTGGTACAGAGATAGTATGTGTCCGGAGGCAGACGTAGCCTAGACGTAGACTCTTTTTCAGAAACGATTTTCGTACATAATATATACATGTACATGTAATCTAACCTAAACCGGGAAAGCCACGAAAAAATTTTCCGCGCAGACGAAGTCGCGGGTACAACTAGTCTATACAAATATAACTGTAAATGATTTCCATCTTACGTACTGAAAGTATTCAAGAAACAATGTGTGGGAGTTGTTAATAATATGAACAAATCCCAGAATGATTTTAGAAATTTCGTTTACCTAAATGTTTGTACACGCATCAGACGAAAACACGAAAACGATTTACGAAATTGAACGGAGCTTAAGCTATTTCTAACAAGTACGTTAAAAAATAGTGTACGTTTTAACGTAATTCGCCATTCTTAAGCTAACATCTAAGCTAAATTGTCATGTAAGGCGGATTCAAAAACAGATAACTTTAATTCCGTATAAGGTCCTAGCTTTATTCTATGGTCTTATAAGCAAATTAATGCGATTATTAGAAATATTGTGAGGAGAATTATGAGATTTGAGGAAGCGAAAGAAGTATGTAAGGATGGCGAAGCTTGGCGCTCCGTCCTCTCTGATTACCCCGTTAGGGATATATTAAAAATATTAAAAATGTACATCGATATGTAAAAATAATTATTGTTATAAATTGTTTTTTAGTCTTATTTCTTTTTACAGTTTGATATCAAATTATTTACTGTAGATTTGTCAATTTAAAAAAGTTTTAAAAAGGTAATTAATATAAAAAACATAGGATTTAAATTTCCTTCCGTCGTGTGATAGGAAATATTTTAAGGAAGAAGATTTTTTAACAACAAAACGTTACATTAAATTTCCTTTCTTACACATCTTTTCATAAACTTCATGAAGATTAAAATATATAAGAAATTTTTGTAAGTGTTAAACCTACAGTGTATTTTATATACGATAGAAAGGAAAATGATTCGCAAAAGCCATTTCTGAGATACATATGAATAACTCTCGTAACAAATATGGCACTTAACAAGTGCTATAAAAGCGTGATGGCTGTATGCCCGGTGGGTGTGTTAAAGCGTAGTAGAGCGAGTGAGCATGCTCGAATCATTTGCGCTCATCGGCTTGTGAACCGAACACAATTAGCACGTTCGAGATGAAAGCACTATATTATCTTTACGTACTTTCAAGTAATTCCTACAATTCTAGTTATGTTAGTATCAATAGAAAATACTAACTTACTAGATATAACACACCGTAAGAAATAACATTACTTATTGGTTGTAATTTTCACTTCGTTGAAAACTAAATATTTAGCATTTTTATTTATCTTTTAACTAAAAATACAGTAATCATATTTTACTTTTTATAAATTTTCATTAAAAAGTTTATCGATGATTCCGTGGTGCCATCTCTCGTGGCAGTTACTCATATGAACCAAGGAGGTTTTCATGAGGTTTATTGGTTCATTTTATTGCCTGCGTTTTTAATAGCAGCATGTTTGAATGTATAGGGATAAAATTATTATAAATACTGTGGAGTTCATTTCATAGTAGTAATGAAATATAGAGATTCGTTGGAGAGTTTATAGTGAAGTACATTGTGATCACTCATCAGCTTATCACTCTCTCATCACTTAGCATTTATTTTAATGATATCTATTTGATACAAAATTTTACTTCACAATGTAAGTTATTGATGAATTTGTGTTTTCTTCTTGGAAGTAATAGTACGTTATATCTTAGTCTCGAAAAAGCTAACTTTTGTATTAATTACTTCTTTTTAGACAATTTCGTATAACAGATTGATAAAATCTAAAGCAATGACAAAGGTAACAAAAAATCTCATTATAGTAAAGCTCGACAGGATCGTATTTTAATTAAACGGTGATCATTTACAAACTCCGACAAAAACACAGATATCACAGTACAATATACTGACCTCCTCCCCATAAGTACATAAATCAGTGGACTGGCCGACTTGAATACTAATTGAGTCTTTTTCCAAATCTTAAGTAGGTACGGGCTACTAAAAATTTTTTTCGTTCTATGTCAGTAGCTAATAGCCATAACGGATATCCACCAACTCGAAGTTTTTGCGATTACTACAGGGTCTGTTACAAAGCCCTACGAAGCGAACCTTCTCATGCAAGACTAGCAGGACATACTAGGTCTAACGCGTACTAGGTAAAACACGTTTGGCAAGTGCACATCAATAGTTCATAATCACACAGAATGTACAAAGGAAAAATCTGTTATCTCGTTAATTAGCGTCAGTGCCCCAATATAAAAATAATAAATAGTATGAAATGGTAAGGTCCAAACGTAATATTCGATTGTAACATATCCTGTTAGCACCATATTATGTATCTAAGCACCATATTTTTGCGTCAAGTTGGGAAATTATACTTTTGTAGTATTTCATAACTAAAATGATAAATCGGACCCTTATGGTTTCGTTAGGCTTGTCTATCCGTCCATCTGTTTGTATATCAAAACTAATTTATTCTGTCTTCTTTACAACCAATGAACTGGCTGTTACAATAAATTGGTAGCAAACCCAGAATTGTAGAATAAAAACTTTAATGGATAATTGGACCCGACTTTTTGTTATTATTTTTTTATGTCTCACTCATGAATAGTTGCATTTTTTTATTTTATATAACAATAGTAGGATTTTCATTATTGTATTGTGTTAGAATATTTATGAAAGTAAATTTCTAATTCAGTGAGCACTAATAATAACAATAGAAATATTTTTTTTCGAAATAAGCTGTACGTTTTGCTCATCCTTTCTATATTCATCTTTCTTTTATAATATTTTTGCGTGCAATAAATATCAGTACAATAAAAATAAATAAAACAATACTAAAAAGAATGTTGATTTCAATTCGAATGCCTCGTACTTTGTCTAAAACGGTTATGGAACCCTAAGTTAATGCGTGTCGAGCACGCACGGAGAGTTTTTTAGAGCAGCTTATTTTGCTCTTTGTCAACTAGTGTTTGAATGTTGCAAATATATGGGTCGATTTCGTATAACAAACCTCGGAAAATTAGAAAGAGTTCACAGCTCACAGCTTATCAATAAAATAAATTTGCCTTTAACTTTCTATCTGTAAAATTGTATGCAGGTTTGTCCCCTGTATACGTGTTCACGAACAACATTCGGCGGTATGGGCCACAATACGGGTCTACTTTCTTTTGCTTTCAAAAATTGGGAAGTTATAGAAAAGATATCAAAATAGGACACAATCTTGAAAGAAATAAAAATATATTATGTAGTACCTATGTAGGTGTACAATATTTAAGAATGTAGGTACGTACGACAAACACAAATGCACAAGGAACTAAATACGCAGACATAAGTAATTAATCACCGAATAAGCATTGTTGAGTCGTTAAGCGGTAGGGTGGTCTGTTACAACTGCTCAGTGCAGAACAATAACGTCTTCTAACCGTTCTAAGTTCGCTCATTACCTCGTCCGCCTCACCTCTGCTCAACTTGGTTTACAAACATCATTGTTTCTTATAACTTTGTTAACTAGTTTGATATATTATACATAGATTATAATTATCCTGTATATAGACTTGAAACACATTAAAACGTAATTACGGGATCAATTTATTGAGGTATGTATTATTTGAGTTTATATTTATGTAGAAAATAATATGATTTAAACTTGTAGTGTTGGTTCCACACAACACGTGGAGCGGAGTAGTCAGTAACAGACAGAGCTAGACTCCAAACCGTTTGAAAAAACTTGTATGCTCTCTTCTTATTCTGTTAATAGAAGAATAAATTATTTTCATATATAACTATGTCAACATTAATGCTCATATTAATTCTTCCAGCTGTATTATGCTTAGATTGAAGATACGGGATCCAGGTCACCAAACACATCAAAGTCTGCATAGGTGGTCATTTAAGATTTGTGATATTGTTAAAATCTGTGGTACCTATAATATTATAAACAGTCATAAGTACATAAGATGGCTTAGGGAGTTTATTTTATCGTAACACAATTTGTTGTAATTTTATGTAACTTTCATTGTATGAATGAGCACTATACCTAATTACCTAAGTAGTAATGGTACTCGTTCGATTGTTGTAATAAAATTTTCTGTCAATATAAAGTAAATAGAGCTAAATTTATTGAACTTTTATTGAACAGCATTCAATAAATTAATCCATTAAAAAAGATTTAAAAACAGTTTGCCGCTAGTAATGCAACGTGACATTCACTACAGCAAAATTCAATTAAAATTATATTTACAGTTTACTCTCAAACTAAAGTGCAGTTTTCTGTAATCGTGTCGGGAAATTCAACAAGGCACGCCCACATAAAACAGACTACCTTTTTATTCAACGAGACCGGACTTTCTCGTTGAATAAGTTATGAGGAATTCTTTATTACATTCAAACACGCTTTTTGTTACAAATGAAACAGAAACACTATGAGGCTGCATCAAACGTAATTATTCCTTAAAAATTCCATTTTTTTTCTATGTTTCTACTACTGACACAACGTTTTCTGAAACAATAAAGCTTTTTAGAAGTATAAAACAATGTTTACCAAAGAATAAGCAAGGTAAAGAATATGGTACTAATATTTAAAAGGAGGTTATAGAGAATAAAAATACTTATAACTATTATAATGTATGTAGCATATACAGGGTTAATTTAAAAATACTAACAACCTCTTAGTATTTAGTACTAAATATTATCCCCAATAACTTTTGTTCTACGACTTTTAAAAATTCATAAGGGTTTTCTTTCATACATAAAAATAAAAAAATATTAAATGTTTCTGAAAATGGCGCCTACTCTACCCGGTCGCTGAAGCGGCACACGAACAGCGCGGCGCTGAGGCCCGGTGCGCTTACACTGTACCTCTGTACCATTGGAAAAAAGCACAGAGTAATTACGTTTCAGATAGTACAACAAATCTTAACAAATATGTTTTGACGAACGTATGAAGTTTTAAAAGGAGTCGTAGAATAAAAGTTGTTAGGTATGATGGCAGGAATTTTGCACTAAGAGGTTATTAGTATTTTTTAATTAACCCTGTATACGCGCTACACATTTTAGTATTTTATAAACATCTAAAAACACGGGAAATTAACGCGATTACCTTTTATTTTCGCTTGACGCTTTTAGTTTCGGCCGAATTGCATCGGCCGTGGTCTCAAGTAAACTGTCGCAGCTAGCTTTCACACACACAGAGTCTGTTCGAGGAGTTGGTTGCTGCTGACACAGCTGAGTTTTCTCCATTCAGACCAGATAGACTAACAGATCCAGGTGTTCATTATAGACATACTTGCAATCATTTCAATGTTAAAGGTAAAAATAAGTTACGAAAATATATCAAAATTAAGAAATTTATTAAAAAAACTGAAAAAGTAATAAAAAAACATAAATTCTTTCATAATAATATCAATTTGAGTAAAGATCGTAGGGATCTGTTAGACCAGGTGGAAAACTGCACACATCAATTACATGAGAGTAGGGAAAGGTATGATGTGGAGACCACAGAGCTGCATGGGTTCATAGATAGATTAAAAGAAAACATATCCGATATATACAATAAGTACAAATTAGCTCAAAAAGAATATAATGATCTTAGACTTTTATCTGAAAGATTGGAAAGGGAAATGTTATTATATAAAAATTTAAATATACCTAAATCGTCACTCAGTAGCTCAGATATGTCGTACTCACAGATTATAACTAAGAGGTATGGTGACTCCAACCCACATAATAAAAAACTGACTGACTATAGTAATGTGAAAAGTAGTGTTGCAATTTTTTCTGATAGACTGGGATTAGGGTTGGGCAGGCTAATTAATAATAATGTCAGTCAGTGCATCACTAATTACTGTTATCCAGATGCACCCATCTCGCAGATATTTAAATTAATTGTAAACAAAAAGTTTAATGTGAACACTACCATAGTACTTATATTAGGAAATTCTATAAACATATCAGAACAGAAAATAAATGATAATATAGATTCTTTGGCTAAATTAGCAAACGTGAACAAAATTATATTATGTGCGTTCCCTTATTCGTCATGGTTGCCAAAGAATAGCAATAATCATATTAAAAATTTAAATAATGTAATGAGTATGGTGACACTTTGTCATAGTAATTTTATTTTTTTGGACACTAATAGGTATATTAGTAATATTTTACTCAAATTTAGACTGACAAGAAGTACTTTGTACTTGTCTAAAAAAACAAAAAGTAAACTCGCTACGTTAGTAGCTAAATGTATTAACTCAGTTATAGGTACTATAACTAATGACATTATTAGAGACGACGCAAGTTTTAGTAGTAATACTAATAGTAATGCGGATAATATTTCTTTAAATTAAGTAATAAGACAACAGAGAAACTACATTGTAATTTTGTTATGTTAGCACACCAAAATATCAATAGTTTCTCTGGCAAAATATTAGATACCGAATTATTAGTAGACAAATATAATATAGACATCTTGTGCCTCACTGAGACGTGGTTGAGGGCTGATAAGATGTCTTTTAATGTAAATAAATTTAAGGTGGCCAGTGTGTTCAATCGAGCGTCGACAGATGGCGGCGGTAGTATGATTTTGGTTAAAAATTCTCTTAAAATAAAAAATCGCAAAGACATAGTTGCTCGCTCGGTTGAACGTGTATGTGAAATGTCGTGTGCGGAGACGGATGATTACATATTCTTATGTGTTTACAGACCTCCCTCGTCTGATTATTCTCGATATTTAATTTCTGTAGAGGAGAGTCTTAACATGCTTAGCAAATGTAACAAATCAATCATAGCATGTGGTGACTTCAATGTGGACATAAGAAATAGCTCTAAGGAAAGGGAAAATAGCTCTAATTTCACTCTTTCTTTCATTTGATCTTGTGCACATTTTTGATGAACCGACCAGGGTTACATACCATTCGGCGACGTGCATTGATAATATTTTTATGAATAAGAGCAAGATTAGGGAGCACAAAATTATTAGTGGTATTCGATCAGATCATAAAGCTCAATTAATTAAAATAGATTGCATGAAAAGTAAATTTGAAAGAATAATTGAGTTTAGACCATTAGGCGGGATACAGTTAAAACGTTTTACCAACGAAGTAACAAATTTAACAAACATCGTTTCCTCTGTTGGCGATCTAAATGTCATGTACAAGAGTTTTTTGAAAAATTTAACCGACATATTTAATAAAAACTGCCCAAAGAAGAAAAAAATAATTACTGACAACAAGTTACATTTCTCTGATTGGGCGACAAAAGGTATTAGAAAAAGTAGGGACAGACTTTATGAGTTGTATGACGAAAAAACATATACATCGGATGAAAACTTTCATAGCTATGTCCGCAATTACTCAAAAATATTTAAAAAGGTATCAAAGCACGCGAAATCAATTCATATCGCCAATAAAATTAGTAAGGCAGATAACACAGTAAAAGCGATGTGGAACACTATTAACACAGAAGTAGGGAAACAAAATAAGAAAAACGAAGACCTCTCAATATACATTAATAATAAAATCGCTACTAATAAAAAACAGGTTGCTAATGGTTTTGCTAAATTTTTTTCAAATGCACCTATACACATTACTAGTGGTCTAGCATCCTCTGCACATACAGCACGGGCACTATTAAGCCAAAATATAGGAAAGTGGTTCCCTAGTTTTCAGTTCAGGCAAACTTTTTCATTTCAGATAGAGAAAACTTTCAAAGAATAAAAAAAAAAGAAAAGTGAAGATTTGTGGGGATTTGTGGGCTGGGACAGTGGAGATCAGTTCATGTAGGCTAATGTAATGCCAATAGTAAAACCGATTTTAGTAAACATATTTAATAAATGTGTCGATCAAGGTGTTTCCCGATTTGATGAAACATAGTAAATTATACCAATATTTAAATCGGGTTGTAAATCAGATCCTACAAATTACCGCCCAGTGTCGATATTGCCAGCGTTGAGTAAAATATTTGAAAAAATAATGCTCAACCAAATGCTGGCACATTTTAACATTTGCAGGATTTTTCATGGTCAACAGTACGGTTTCACGAGAGAGCGGTCAACAACACATGCAGGAGCAAGCTTGGTCAAAAATATACTAGAGGCCTGGGAGGGGTCACGAGATGCCATTGGCGTGTTTTGTGATCTTTCCAAGGCTTTTGATTGTGTTTGTCACAAAACTTTAATTTACAAGCTGAAATACTATGGAATACGTGATAAAGCTCTCGATCTCGTGATTTCATATCTGGCTGACCGTGAACAAAAAGCGAGTGTAAATGGGGTTACATCTGACGGTTCTAAATTAAAGATGGGCGTTCCCCAAGGATCAATTTTGGGACCGTTCCTATTTTTGGTTTACATTAATGATCTTCCATTTATGCTTAAAGACCTTTGTGAAATAATATTATTTGCTGATGACGCATCATTATTATTTAAAGTTAACAGAAAAGACATAGACATTAGCGGACAGAATAGGACCTTGGCGGATGTCTCGAGATGGTTCGCTGCCAATAATTTACTACTGAATGCACAAAAAACCAATTGTATTAAGTTTTCCCTATCCAATGTACCCAAAATCCATAATGGACTGGAACTGGATGGGAAACAATTAGAATTAATGAAATCAGCTACTTTTCTTGGTTTAACAGTAGACAATAAGTTACAGTGGGCGGACCATATCGGGACTTTATCTAATAAGCTCAGTTCGGCAATATATGCTATTAGGCGCATTAGACAGTTGACAGATGTAGCTACGGCTAGGCTGGTGTATTTCGCATATTTCCATAGCCTTATGTCTTATGGTCTGCTACTGTGGGGATCAGCGGCGCATATGAAATCTATCTTTATTTTACAAAAGAGGCCAATGCGTACCATCTACAGTATGAACGCACGAGAGTCGCTGACAGATCATTTTAGACATTGATGTACTCACCTTACCCTCGTTATACATCTATGAAAACATAATGTACACTAGAAAAAATTTAGATCTATTTCAAAAGAAAGGCGTTGTTAATGGTATGGAAACTCGTGGTCGTGGTCAGCTAGTTATTCCTAAATTTAAATTACAAAAGTCAAGTGGTTCATTTTTGGGTAACTGTGTTCGTTTTTATAATAAAATTCCTCAAGAAATTACTCAACTAACGGAAAAGAGATTTAAACTTGTCATTAAACACACACTGATTGGAAAAGCATACTACAAAATTAGTGATTTCATTGAAGACACAACAATAGATTGGAAATGATCCTCTCTGCATATGCATTTACTGGCTTTATAAATATTGTATTTTTAAATAACTGTTGTAGAATGATGTTGAAAAAATGATTCCTGACTGAGTTTCTTGTCGGTTCTTCTCAGTATTCAGGTTTCCTTTTTGAACCGAACTAAAGTAGATTTGACGTTCAAAAATACCTTGCATTTGGGTTTACTTGAATAAATTGATTTGACTTTGACTTTGAAGCTTCACTCTGTGTCCGAGGCAGACTTTATTTCATCTACCCCCGATATTTGTAAATAATTATTAGGGTAAAAACCAGCAAACAACCAAATCAGCGATAGCGGAACATCTTCTCCAAACGGATACGAATTATTGGATAGAATTTCATCGCCCACAAGTCCTTTTCACCGATCGCCACTTTTATCCAAGAGTCGTGCGTGAAGCAATTGAAATCAAGAGACACAAAAATGTCAATCGGGAAAACGGATACAATTTATCAACAGCGTGGAATCCTGTGATTCTCCTCGATGTAAAAAATGTATGGATGGAAAATATAATGGATGTAAAAAACCTCGTTTTTTACGTCCGGTTAAGTGTGTGCACATCGTGAGTGTTGTGTGTAGGAACCCTAATAATTATTTACAAATATCGGGGCTAGATGAAATAAAATCTGCCTCGGACACGGAGTGAAGCCTAAAAATAAAAGGTAATCGCGTTAATTTCCAGTGTTTTTAGATATTTTATAATGCAACGCGAGAGTTTAAAACTTTATATTTTATAAACAATTTTCCATATTTTTTACAAAAGGCAAATAAAATAATCTTGACATCTTTTACAGTTTTACCCAATTTGCTTGCAATGACAAAATATTAAATTTAAAACAATTTGCAACTCTTAAACTAAATAAATTAGAAAGGTAGCAAGAATGCTGAACTCTGGAGCTAATGTAGTTTCGAACTTCCTACTCACAGTTAAGTCGATTCTTTAGTGACAATATTAGTAATAGGAAATAAGGTATAATAAAAAAGCCTACGTTTGGCGGAAGAACAATGTAAATGTTAATCTTAGCCCACAATTGGTTCACATAGTTCAAGTCGATATACATGATTTACATTGTATGTACTTGCACTTTATTGTAAGGATATGTTACTTGGAACAATAAAATAGTAAAAATAAAATAGTACATAGATCTAGTGTGCTAATAACTTTTTATTATCAATAAACATTAATTTTATAATTATTTGTTATAGATGTCTTGACGCGCAGTCGAGTGTGCTGAATAAAATTTAATTTTAAAACTTTAAATTTAGAAAAAAGCCTGGTTTCTGTTTCAATTAGTAACGGACAGTATGTATTTCAATAAACTAGCTAAAACAAGACCTATGCATGGTCTGTGAGATTTAGTATATACACTACAGATTAGTTTTTAGACTAATTGTGATATATACACACTACTTATTGCTACTTTTTTGCTACTTCTACTTATCTAATTATAAGACGTCATCTGCACAAATCCACACTGCACTTTACTCAATGGAGTTATGGTTCGACTTCTCACCTTATTTATTGGAAAAAGAATATTATGACCGGCAGTAATACCATATGAATACTTAGTGGTAACATAGAGGCGAATTTTCAGTTATGTAATATGAATAAATCGAATAAAATATCAAAATACGATAATTAATTTACCTGATTAAATTTTCTTCTTGGCTTAATTTTTTGTTAATTTTCATATAACTAATTAAAGTCAAATGCTTTCAATATACATTACTTAATGAACATAAGAGTTTTAATCGATGTGAGATTAAACATCGAATGTTTTCATGAAACCGTAATTAATTTTTCCTTTGAAAGTTAATTGATAATCGAAACACTACATGACTGCATTAAGTGAAAATGGATACACACATTATTACACGATGAAATATTTGTTGTGGCTCTTGGGAGTTTTGTGCCAGGTATTTTTTGCAAAAATGAATAATGAAACTCATGAACAACGAATACGACGCAAAGGTATGCAGCGATTTCAGAAATATCATTATAAATTATTAATAGGTATATAAGCAAACATTATCAGTACCTACATACTACACCTATTATCATGTAAGATCAACCAAGAGTGCGTTACGGGCATACTACAAGCGTACTATGATTTCTCACCTAATAACTGCGAAGCTAAAACCAAAGAAGGTAATTAATTTGACCGGTCCGTAATGTGGGTATAATTACATATACGAGTGTGTTTTATGGCTTTTTATGCTAACATATACAGATTACTTAAATCTCGCATTGTCAACAATGGTTTATAATAATGTATGTACAGGGGCGTATTTTAGGGGGACCGGCGGGGTTATTACATAAAAATTTGCAAACAGCGATAGCCACGCAATCAATACGCCACCGGTGACTAATTGTAATACATAATTGGTATCACATGTGACTATTGCGTATCTATTATTATATGACCATAAAATGCAATTTTCGCGGTTGATTTAACGCCACTATACAAATTAAATTACACAAATTCTCGTTTTGACACCAGATATTGTGCGATATTGATTGTCGCATGCTATCTGCAAGTTACGTAATAAACGTGCGGATCCTCTTATCATACACGAAAAAAAAATTTGCAGAATATTTTGTATCAAACACAGACAAAAAATACAATATGTGTCCGCGCCGCATAGGTTGTATATTTGAACTAGTAGTACAGTATGAAATTTGTAGTACCTTCTATATTATGTGTAGGCATATATATATACTATTTTTACTTTGCTACTGTTGTTACAAATAAACCGACATAAACTGGCTTTACCGGCATTATTTACATATTTATTTTATTTCAACGTACTTAGCAATTATCGTTTGCACGCAGATTAACTTGGGTGTACTTTAACGTTTAAGTAATTTGTAATTGACCGAGATTGGCGTTTAGAATTCAGCCTTTTTCTGCCTAAAGCCGTGCAGAAACTAGTTTATCTTTGTACATTTTTGGAAACTTGGGCCCAATGCGAAATATGTATGTACCCAGTGAGTTAAAATAACTATGTATTAAAATGGGTATTTGTCAATTTCTGTCACTGTGAGGTACTAATTATGGAAGCTAGGAAGCTACCCTATTTTTTCAATGAAAATGTAGTGTGAGCTTTGAGGGCTCGTCTCCTTTTTATTTTAATCGAAATATTTACAGTGAACGAGATAGCTAGTTGTTTTTCAGCTGATATGACAGGATTTATAGTGGGCGGTGTGGATGCGCCGATATCAATGTACCCACACGTGGCGCAGATATCAAAGAACGATGGTCCATTATGCGGTGGATCTATAATTAGTGACAGGATAATTTTGACTTCAGCGCATTGCATCTCTATTGACAATAAAACTTATCCTGCAGAAATACTGCGAGTTCTTGTAGGTATGTTAATCTGTAGGTATAATTTTCTTTATCTACTTCTATATACAAGTATTCTATAATTAGTTTTCAATAATGCGCCTACTACATTTTTTGAACAAATACCCCTTTTCAATATTTCTTCAAAATGAAGTCATCACATCACAGTCATATACTCCTAATTTCTTTGGAAAATTAATTTACCTACATATTTGCATAAAGTCCAGTAAAGTTACGATATCGTTACATCTAGTGAACTGTAAAAATTCTCTAATATCTACTTCATTATTTTAATTTAAAGATTAAATTAGTTATTTTAAATATATACAAAATCCAACAAAAAAATTATGGAAATATTTTAAATTAAAATAATAAAAACATTTTCATTCTTAAAAATTATAAAATATTCTTTTTCTCTCTCTCTTTCTTTTTCATCTCATTTCATTTCATTCAAAATCTCTTTTTCTTTTTCATCAATCATCATCAATTAAATATTTTTCAATTTGTAAAAATCGTTATTCTTTGATATACGCACCAAAACAATCAATATTTTAGAACCGAAACATGAAACATGTTTAAAAAATCTTTGAAAGTTTTATTTGCTTTAACTTTAAAAATTTAGTGTGCATAAACAAAAAAAATGCCTTTATCAGTGGTTCATAGTTTATGAGATTAAACTATTAATTCACCAAATAATTCATTATACCTAATTGCATAAATGTAACTGTTAAATAGGTAGTCATGTCTAGAGAGATTTGTAAATATAGATAGTATCTTAAAGAGACTTGTATATTTAGCGTTTGCAAAAAGAAATGTCAACAAGAAATGAAAACGAATTACATTTATCAAATCATATTTTACTGGGCTAATTATTAAATGGTCGTCATTAACGTGGACAAAATATATAATATATCATAGCGTTTGATTGTATTTGGATCCAAAGCTGGTAAAACAGAACTATAATGAGTGAATGACAGATTGTTATGTGTTAGATAAATTATGTTTCATATAAAAATGTATTAAGTACATGTGACCATTTTGAAAAGTTTTTATCTAAACATAATATAACAGAACGAAATGGAATTTAACTATTGGTTTTATTATGATCTTCATTACGAAGTTATTGCACTATGATTACGTATATCCTGTTTTTTTTAATTTTTGACTAATGTAAACAAACAAGAAACTAACAAAATTTCGCTAAATTTTCACCGTGCGCTAGTTCGGCGTATTACACGTAGCATGCTAATAACACTGTTTTTCTGTTATATACACGAAACTGTGAAATATACACATATAACACTAATAGTATCCAGCATTGAAAAAATTTAGGTTATTTGTCAAGCGTTTTGTATTTAGTTTGTAGTGCCACCTAAAGGTTCCCTATGTTTCCTAGATCAAATTAGTATGATAAATTAGTACCACTCTGATATGTGAGTGACACGATTCATTCGAAATGTAGGGCAGAATAATAAATAAAAGAAGAAAATTATTGTTTGCAATTTGCAAACAATAATAATCTCCTATTCTTTATGTTGAAGTGTTTTTTAAAAATGAAAATTGTTACACTTAACATGACATTTTTTATTATTCTTTTAATTCTTGATTGTTTTTTTTCAAGCACACACAAACGGATAAAAATTATAAAAAAAATTGTTTTACTAATAACTAATAAATATGACATGTGAAACAATCGTTTGCGAACTAGTCCATCTCTAGTTACATTGTAAATTTCATAGACGCCACATTTGTTTACATTAAGGACAAAAATGAAAAAAATAGGATATGTAGGTAATGTATTGTCACAGGATCATCGAAAGTTCTTGAAGGAACTAAATACGAAGTATGTAAAGTCGTCGCGCATGAAAGGTATGGTTATAAATTTTTCTACGATATTGGCTTAATACTGCTGACCAAGAAAATTAAATTTGGTCCTAATGTGAAGAAAGCAAAAATAGTACCTAATTATCTTTGGAAAAACTCTAAGACCAGACTAACAATCACGGGTTTCGGATATACTGAGGTAAGTGACATCACATTATACCTGTCACGAGAAAATGGAAAAAGCTTTTCCAAATTTAACCCTCAATAGAGCGTATAGAATTGCGTAAGAGCGCAGTACCTAGTGTTTTACTGTGTGAAGAATTAACTACGGGTCGCGTAAACAACAATGATGCTCTCGTCAATGAAACAATAAATTATGCAAAACTCACATTTAAATAGTTATGACCATTATAATGGAATTAATTATTACATGGATTTGCCATATTAAATACAACTAAAGTAATAGAAAAAAAGCCTTGCTAGGCTAATATATTTTAGCAACATAGACTTATCCTTTTAGTTCTTTTTCTGCTACATATGAAAGAGATTTTAAAGTAATTGCCTTCAAAACAAAATATTGCTTGTTTAAACACACAAATTATTAAATAATCATTTTCTAGGTACATGTAATGGCGACTATTTAAAAATTGGTAATACATACCAATGTTCGACATATGTTTTAGACAGAAGGTGGCATCGCAAAAGGTCTGAAAATATCACGTATGCGGTATGTCGACTTACAAACATGTAGAAAAACTCAGAGTATTGATCAATTTTGGGAAGTACCGAGACATATGTTCTGTTTGATCGGCGAAAACTGGATCAGTGATTGTTACGGAGATTCAGGAACAGCCGTTGTGTGGAAACAGTACGATAAACAATAATAACACTATTTACCTCTACGAATTAGTTGAATAAAGGAAATTCTTATTTATAATTCATAATAATTAGTTTATTAATTTATCTAATCTTTAGTATAGTAAAATAATTAAAAACACGGGAAATTAACGTGATTACGTTTTATTTCGCACCATCATCCCAGTCATCTCAAATCTTTTATAACTTCACTAAAGAACCTGAACATCTGGAGCAGGAATTCGATTATATTAAGGAGGTACTGATGAAGAACAAATATCAGATGAATCGATGAATGAGGCGGTCCAAAAATAGGTATATACATCTAGAGGGGAGTAGACAACCTATCTACATGCTCTATGTGAAAGGAGTGACGGATGAAATAAGATCGATTTTGAAAAAATACTCCATCCGCACCGTGTACGTAATGGTAATAAAGGTGAACAAAATAGTAGGCACACCGAAGGATGTTTTGCCGTTACAGATACCAGGTGTTTACAAAATAGATTGCTGTCGCGGCAGCTCATACGTTGGCCAAACGCAGCGGACTATTGCTGGAAGGATTACGAAGCACATTACAGCTGTAAAAAACCAGAAATTACTAATCAGAGATAGAATTTCATCGCCCACTAGTCTTTTCCACCGATCGCCACTTTTATCCAAGTCTTTTGTGAAGTGATTGAAATCAAAAGACAGTAAAATTTCAATCGGGAAAACGGATACAATTTATCAAAAGCGTAGAATCCTGTGATTCAAATAACAAAACCTCGCTTTTTTCATCCGGTAAATGTGTGGACGCTGTGAGTACAGTGTGTAGGAACATCTACGAATTCATTTCCGAATTCGTTGAGAAACCCTAATAATTAATTATTTACGAATATCGGGGCTAGATAATATAAAATCTGCCTCAGACACGAATGGAACACGGAGCAAAGCTTACTGCGACAGTTTAATTGATACCACGGCCGATGCGACTCGGTCGAAATGTCAAGCCAAATAAAATAGTAATCGCGTTAATTTCCCTTGTTTTTATATATTTTATAATGCAACGTCTTTATCTATGTAGACAAAACATGTGTTTTATAGGTACATCGTAGGTATAGTGACCAGAGGACGACACTACTTCTGCGGTTCTGAAGTTATACCTTCAATATATGTAGATATTCTATATTTACGACCTTGGATTGACAAAAACATAAAGAAGCTGTACTCTACGTCTACAGAAGAATGTATTAAAATGTCAAAAGAAATGAAAGGAACCCACGGAGAACAAAAGATGTCAAAACTAAGTTTGAAAAAAAAAATAACAGGTATACTTAAATCAAACTACACCCGTTTTTGTAGAGCTGGGACCTAATTGCCTGAATCTTAATATTTTACGGATACGTTGAATGTACATTGAAAGTCAATCACATAGGACTATTTCTAGTCAATTCTAGTTGCAACTAAGCAAATACTGCAAATAAGCTTCCGGTAAATGACCTAAATTTATAAGTATGTTATGTAGGCAATTGTGATGTTAAGTGAATTTATCAATTTATCAGTCATTCATTCGAAATTATCTTCGAAAGTAATTGTTCAATTCAAAAAAAGTGACCGATTTTTATCTATCGCTAAAACAGTACATAACCCAGTGAAGTTACGACAGTAAAGTTACGACCGCGGCGAAATGCAAAAATTTTATAATTTTATAACTGAAAGATCGAATTAGTTGTTACTTTATATTTAGTGAAAATATTTAGTGAATCCGTCTATAAAATTCTTCGATCACAAATGAAGAACTAGATTCACCATCTCCTGTAAAATTTAAACAAATTATTGTCCGAATTGACGTAAATATTTTTAATATCGTATAGTATTATCGGTAATGTTGTATTAATCTAAAGTAGACCTTACTGTCAAACCATAAGGTTGTAAAAGCTCGTATACGATGCTTGCATGACATTGAAACGAAGTTTGTTAAAAAAATAATTTAAAATGCAATCTTACGTCTCGTCGTAAAGTGACAAGGATAAAGCATATATCGTCAGGTAATATTTATAAATATGATTACGAATTTAACAAAAAAAGAGCTGTATAACGTTATTACTATAACGAAACAATGAACACGAAAATATTAATATCATTTAATTTATTAACCGAAAATAAGAATCTCCGTCTTTTTTCAGCATTCTTGATGTGTTGTTTTTATAATTTTCAAAGGAGCACTTCGACATGTTCGCTGTTAGTGTTTTCGAATACTACTAAAACAGAAGTGCACTCAAATACTCAATTGAGTGCACATTTGGTTCGGACATTTTTAAAGCGTTGATTGTGTATCTAGTTTTTTATTTGTGATCGAAGATAAAATTATATGTAAATATAAATTAAAATTAAATAAATAAAAGTATCATACTATGCTTCTTAAAAAGGCTTAGCTTAACAATAACTACTGCTTCCCGTTTTGACACTTGACAACAGATATTGTTACCTAGCTCATGGGAGCCAAAACTAAGCCTGGGGCCTAATTCACTATGACCATTTAGCGATTCCTTGCTTCGAAACCACGTCAATTCCATACTTATCTACGATATCTGCAAAAAGCGTATTCCGTATGACACATTTAACGATCTCGCGCGGAATGAACGCGACGTTGGCGTGATTTGAACTGTCAAAAATTCCACGTTAGACAATCGTGTGGAATCGTTGTGATCACAAATTAGATTATGTCTGTTGTGACTTTTACTTGATTTGCAGAAAAATTGATTTGTTTTTACTTGCCGCACAACGGCATACCTACATCTTTCGTACAGTCTGCGAACAAATGTAAATATATACAAAATGTAGATAATCGACTAGATTATGTTGAAAACCCGCTAATATAATTACTCTATTATGGTACGTAGTTGCAAATTATTATATTTACGATTAAATTTCCAATAAAAACTGTTTACTATTCACGTTTTTTGTTACAATTCTTTCAGTCATTGATTAAGAATTATTTGGTTATAAAATAATATTCTCAACATCACTTTGGTAAAAACACAAACTAAGGAGATGATACTGGGTAAAGTTTGGTAGAAAAACCTCTTTTGTAAATATAACATCATTGTATAAAAATGTTCAAAAGCATGTCATTTATGATTAGGTACTTCTGTCATGCTGTCGGTAAATTGTTTATCAAATATGTTACGTTTATAGCCATTCCTATGGTTTTAATCTTTAAAATAATAAATAGCACGTAAGGTTACAGCTATTAGTAACATTGTTCATTTAAAAAAATAAAATTTTAATTAAAAGTATTTCAGATCAAATACTACAAAAGTTATGTTCAGATCGTACTAGTGAATTTATAACGTACTATAGACAATTTGTCTTGGGGCATACAGAATACAAAGTACTCGATTCCTTACCGCGACATGGTTTAAAGAAGACACGATATTGATATGGTTTACGCGTGGTAAGACATATGGGCGAAATCTATATTATCATAGTGAATTAGGCCCCTGTATAGACGATGTTTACGGTATTAATATTTCAAAAAGAAAGTTTCGTTTCATGAAATCTTTTCTATCCAAAAACGACTTCTAGCGATTAGGTTAGAAGTTTAGTTTTTCGAAACTATTCGAAAGTAACACACGTCATTAAGTATAAAGACATGTAAGCAGTTATTGTAAACACTTTAAAAATTGAAAAAAATAGTACCTACTTATATTAATTAAATATTTTTTAGTTTGTAAAAATAGTTTTTCCCTTTGATATAAGTACTACCAAATCAACCGATTTTTCTGAATGAAATATGTTTTAAATATTTGTTTAATATACAAAATTTAATTTCAAATTTAACTTTTGAACCAAATCAATCATCATAACCAAAAATCAGTTATTCCATAGTACTATTTATAAGAGATTATACTGTGAATCCACCAAAAAAAAATATTGTAATTACATAAATATAAGTTTTTTATTTTACTGCCATATATCTGGGTGGATTCGTAAATATAGTACTTTTCCTAAAATTTTTTTAACAATTGTAAAAATAAATGACATCATGCGAATTTTTTTTCGAATAGTTTTTATTGGGATAACAACTGTGTCTGTACATTCAAGTTATTTTAAAACCATGGTAGAGATTGGGGTTTAGGCTTTTCTGATTACGAAACAGCCGCTTCTGCCATTTTTGGTTGTATGTACGAGTATGTTTATTGTTCATTCGTATTATGAGTTTCACAGAAACTGCTAAACATGTTTCAATGCAAATTGCACTATTTGAAATGCTAAGGTCCTGCTTACTTAATGGGACATACATAATTACGCTTATTTTTATCATAATGGTGGACAGTACACAATTTTAATCTGCAAGCATTCTAAAAGTATAAGGTATTAGATACATTATCCGTCGTAATCCACGAAGGCAAAGTTGCGAGCAAAACCTAGTCTTTCATAAGAGAGAGAAGATAAATTATACTTCTAAGTTACAACCAATTATTTTCATTGGTTGTTTTTCCCTGAAATATTATTTTATCTACGAGTCTATATCGTCAAAAATTTGGATTTAGCTAGCTCTCAATTCACATGATAGGACCCCATAAAAATTATTCTGTGACGCTTTGGCAGTCAGGCTTAAAGTTGACTTTTTTAACCTTTCTCTCGAATTTCATTTTTACTGTCTTTCGCTTTGCATAAAATGAATCTGAATAATTTATCCCCATTCCACCGATTTTTCTTCTAATTGAATTCTTTGCGGTCCCAAGACAGTGTCGATTTTTCTCTAGACTACCCGGGCTTTCAGCGTTTAGTACATTTACGTGGATCTTGCTATTGATCCACTGGAGTTTCGGTAGTGGATATTCTAAGTGAATAAAATCTCAATGAGGCTCATAATACGAACTGATCCTGTAAACGTAAGAAATTGGTTTGGAAAAGTGCTGAGTAATATGATGAAAATAATGACGTTCTAAGAGACTGAAATAAAACCAGTTATCGTGTTTGATAATCTTTATTTTGTAACACTTAAATAAATTGAATATTAAATTACAAGCTTATCTATATATGTAACTTATAGCGTTGCCTGCGACTTCGTTCGCGTAGTCTTTTGTTTACTAAATTAAATAATTCAGAAACTTTTGCGAGCGTACGGAGAATCAAATTTTCAGCACAATCAGATAAATGGTTTAGGAACGCATAGAGGATAAACATACAACGAAACATTCATTTTAAAATAAGTTATTTAATATAAGTATATATATATAGGATATATATATCGCATACCTAGGCGAAAATGTGTGAGGAGAATGATGAGATTTGAGGAAGCGAAAGAGGTGTGTAAGGACCGCGACTCCTGGCGCTCCGTCCTCTCTGACTACCCCGTTGGGGATACAGCGTGAAGTTATGTTATGTTATGTTATATATATATATGAAGATATGTGACGTATTTACGTTTTAAATTTTTTTATATGTACCCAAGAAACATATCGTACAGTGCTTTGGTTTCTTTTAATAGAACTAATGGAAATGTAGAATATAACTGCATCATAAAACTTCTAAAGCGTACAATTCTTTCTAAATAGAATGTTTCTAAATAGAATAAATAGAATGTTTCTAAATAGAATGTTTGTAAAATAAAGTTATTTTACATACCGTACCGTACGTTTTGTAATGTACGGTTACGGTAATTCAATGATTGTACGTACATGATATAGGTTAAAAATTTCTGGGAGAAACATTTTAAATAGGTAATGGTGGAAACTAAAATGAAATCGATTTTACAGTTCTCGTGTATTAAGAAACGATAAGTTACTATTTCGATTACCGTACCAGATACCCATGTTACAGATTATACGATGGCCGGTGTAGATGTACCAACATCTATGTACCCATATATGGCTCTAATCGCTAGGAATGGCAAAGAATTCTGCAGCGGGGTCATCGTTAGTGATCGCGTTATTCTAACTACAGCCCTATGCATCGACCAGGAAGAAAATCCTTCTACAAATTTTAATGTTCATCTCGGTAAATATTTCTGCCATATTTTTTATTTATTTATTTAAACAGTAGGCATTAGCGTAATCTGTTGTCAGTTGAATAAGTGTTCGCGCAATGGAAATTTTAGTTTTTTTTAAAGTTTTGAAGACGTTACTGTGAATAAATAATGAACTTTTCGACTGATTTCACAAATATGAGCAGTCCATGAATGATAAGAATCAAATATAACACTCAAGTTGTTAGGGATGTCAGCATAAGAAATATGAGCGCCATCTAAATTCACAGGAGGTAGGGATGAAGTCAAAATGACTACGTGTGCACTTACTGCCGATTATTACCATGGCTTGAGATTTATTCGGATTAAGTAAGAACCTGTACGATATCACCCATACGATTATACTATTCAAATTGTCATTCACAGCAGTAGCAGCTGCATCAACTTCAGTTACATCAAAGGAGAATTGTTGCAAATCATCAACATAAAGATGAAAGCTAGAACAGATCGCTTTAGTGGTAGAATTAATAAAAATAGAATTTAATAAAAGGCAAAGTACTACTCCCTGAGGCACACCAGCACTGAGATAACATCAATCAGAGAAGGATTCGTTACAACGAATTCACTGTGAGCGGCCTCTCGAATAGGAATCAAACCTCTTGGTTTCATTCTTATGTGATGATACTGATGATTATATCTTTATAGTGGAAGAACAGATATTAATAGAAATTTTTATCAATTTTAAACAAAAATTAATCTCATATTTAATATTTATATCAAATACGTTTCAAAAATAACATACAATATATACGAACTCATTAGCATTTCCGCGTATTCGGAACATATTCTGTTTATTTAAAGTTCGTGTTGGATTGAAAAACTTTTAATTGAGTTAAAGTAGAAAAACTCTGTAGTTGATTTCAATTTTCCATTCATTTAGAATTTATTTACTTCGACGGAAATATTTAGTGTATAATATAATATATAATATTTACATAGGTCGTGTTTACTGACGAAGAAAATCTATAGAGCGAAAGTAAGTGGTAAAAGAAGCCAAGGAAGACCAAAGCTGACTTATGAAGACCAAATAGCTAGAGTATTAGCCGATGGAAATGTCAAAAGCACTCGCATACCTAGGCGCAAATGTGTGAGGAGAATGATGAGATTTGAGGAAGCGAAAGAAGTATGTAAGGATCGCGACGCTTGGCGCTCCGTCCTCTCTGACTACACCGTTGGGGATACAGCGTGAAGATATGTATGTATGTATGTACACACACGCGCACGCACACGCGCACACGCACGCATGCATGCACGTGCATCAGTTTTTAAGTTAATTTGATTATAAATATTTTTCTATTTTGTTTTTGTATGTAACTTAACTAAATTTGGTAAATTTAAAACAACAGCGATGGATTAGCGGAGCTCCTTGGTACAGGCATTATATGCTTAAAATGGAGCTACAAATTCTATCATTGTAAAAACTTTTGAGAACGTAATTAAACAATTTTTATTTCATTTTATTTATTTTTATTTCATTTCATTTTATTTTATGTATGTGTACAAAACATCTCAGTCATTCTAAAATTCTCATCATCTTAATGGTTTTTGTATAGGTACTTATTTCTTCGTGATTGTAGAACTCTCATCTGCCGCATATTTTAATCTATTTATAATACTTATCTCTATTTCTCAATTTTGCTTGTATTACGTGGTATTATCTAATAAAACATTATGCTGATTTTCTTATATAAGTATGCCTAAAAATGTGGATTAAATCGAACAGGGCCAAACGGAAGATTATTTCCTAACATTGTGACCTTGTGAACGCGGATTTTATTTAAAAAAAAATGTTCAATTTATTATTTTTTATAGATCGTATTTAATATTTCAGCAGTTTACTTCGAATAATGTTTGTGAAAAATATGTAATAATAATAATAATATACTCATACATTTCACACAGCGCCATAGTCCCAAAGTAAGCAGCACAGCGCTTGTGTTATGGGTACTAGACAACTGATATAGTACTTATATACTTTTCTTTTGTAAATTAAAACATATTATACATAAATACCCAGACTCGGGGCGGGAATCGACCCTGTAACCCCCGTTTACTTTCCGACGCGCTTAGCCGTTGCGCCACGGAGGTCGTCAAATGTGAAAAACAACTTATGAAAAACCAGACAGATAGACGCCGAAGTGATTGCACGTTACATTTTTTTTATTTTTGGAATACAACACTAAAAATAAGTTAAAGTGCAATCTTACGTTAGTAAGTAATTAATCTGTGGTACAATGTAATTTATATATTTTTAGTGCACTTTTATAAATACTAGAAGCTACGGTCGAAATTCGACCGAAAATAAAAATATGAACTTTTAATATAAACTTTTTGGCGACAATCTTTACTTTATGCGACTGTATGATCCAAGGAAGTTACATATTTGTATGTGATCACAAATGATTACGAGTTTGACATTGACAGTCTTTTTGATATTGGCAGTATGAACGTAAACAATGAGCGTTTAATTTAATTTAATGTGATTGTAACACATATTATATAAACATTTTAGCTTTCTGCAATTCATCTTCATATAAACTTTAACTATGCTAAATTTCACACTCCTCCGTGCGCACAATATTCTTAAAAAGGGATCTGAAGTTTTTGCTTCACGTATTAATTTAATGATAATTACAATTAAAAGAAATGTACGTTCTAATTTTAAATTAGAAAGCTTTTAGAAAGAAAAATTGATGAAATACGTTCCAAATCTATTTTCAAATTCTGTTAATAAATTCATTCACATAATCTTTTTTATATTTAAAGGACTCCAAAATAACAATATGGGCACAAAATATGAAGTGTGCGATGTGACTCCGCATGAGAAGTATCGGTTTCATCAACGTTCATACGATATTGGAGCGATATTATTAAAACAAAAAATTAAATTTAATAATAACATACGAAAAGCAAAAATCGCTTCTGATTACAGTTGGAAAAATTACAAGCACATACTGACAGTGACTGATTATGTTGGCACATCAGTAAGTGTTATTCTAATCTCCTATACATATGTGTATGTAACCTATCTTTTTTTTTCTTTCTTCATGGCATGTCGCACAGATTAGCGCATTTACCAATGTCGTGTATTGTTTAATAAGTAGAATCGTTATCGTAAAACTCCTCCAGTAAAGCGATAGTAAACTTTACTGAAGTTTTATAGGACTTCTTGGAAGATGACGAGAACTTCAGCCACACATGTTTATTTTGACCCACTCCATTCTTTTCACTTACACAGAACTTTAAAACACAATGTAGGTACTATCACTTTTGTACTTTAAAACTCCTGAAAATGTATAAAACAGAGTCAAAATAAAATGACAACCTCTCTTCTCCCTTTCCCGCCAAAAAGTCCGTAAGCTGTCTTGAATATTAGTGTATATGACGGATTTTTTTCATGAAAGCAATTAGATGTATTTTAGTTGGCATAATGGTAGATTTTAAGGAAAGAAAATAGATAGGTCATGTCTAGACGAGATTTCGTTTCTTTTTGTAATTACACTCAAGCACTCGACCGAAATACACGCATAATCTTAGTTTATTTAAATTAATTAGGAAGTAATCTACCATGTAAGTACATTTTTTTATTAGCTACTGTATCAATGGTACTGTGATACATTTATTTTAAGCAAAAATCAAGGCACAAACTGCATATGGTTAATTATAAAATTCGCTAACATTAATCTTCGTTCACTATCATTCTTCAAATTCCAGTTACATTAATATGTGTACATGCATATGTGCATGTCTACGTATATTATGTAGGTAGTACATTGAAGTGATATCGATAATAATTCGAACAACTCCATTGTTTCTCGTGCATAGCGAAGACCATATTACCGGAACGAGACTGGACTGAGAACGGTCGAAAACAATGTCATTTACTCATTTACATTTACAGACACCCGCATCCACACACACGCATACATATAGTTACAATCTCACTGCCATGTCCGAACTACATATTATGTAGAAGTTTTACGAATAAAAAAATTAACTCATAGTTAAAAGACACTAACAAGAATATACCTAAGGTGAGATCTTATTACTGACAGTTAACTACAAGCTATAATGTACATTGTACAGTACAATAATATAAATAGATAATGTACCTACTATAGCTGAAACCAATACCGATGATTTTCTTGTCGTTTTCGTCATTCGCAAGACAATAAGATATTGTGTATTATGTTCTCAGAATAACGACATAAGCCTCAGAGTTTCCCAAATGCGTTTCTTAGGTTCAGAGATTTGCAACAAATCTATGCCTAGCTTAAACCTAAACAAAGGATCAGAATACATGTTCTGTATGGTTAGCGAGCAATGGACTGGAGATTGCTACGGAAAATCAGGATCCCCAATCACCTGGAAAAAGTAAGATCATTGTGTATGTAATCTGTCGCAATTATTTATTTGTAATTTTTAATTCGATAGATTGATTTGACGTTTCAATATGTCAAATTTCTTAATAATGTTGAATGTGTTTTAAATAATAAAACAGTGTTTTCAAGTGGTAGAACTGACTTGATTCATTTAATAAATCGATGCACTAGTCTACAACCTTTAATTCATTTAATTTGATGCTGACATGGCTCTATAGCGTCGCGATTTCCTAATGTATTAAATAATTCGAATAAATAAACATCATAATATTTATTCATCCTTTTTTCTATTTCACCCACTTTCCTCGTTGCTACAAATATTGACACATTTTCGACGCTTCCGCCATCTCCTGAAAGAAACGATCCAAAAAGGAGATTTCATGCGGATAGCCCTGCGGGGCAACCGCTACAGGCAAATAATAATGAAGTCGACATTGGGGTACATCACTATTCAAAAAATTGCAAAAACTGGTTACCCTGGGAACGTCAAATCGCTCTATCGAATTGAAAGTTGGACTGAAATAATGTTGTTGTAATGGTATGTATTAAAACTAAGTTAATATTAGGTACTAATTATCGACAAAGAAACACAAAAAGTTTCTATTTCATATACTTACTTTCGTACAAACATACATTATGTTAGCTTGGTAACAGTGTTAAGTAAGTACATCAATTAGCCAAATACAATTCTTTTTATTACTCATGCCGGATAAACAATATCTAAACGCACATTTTTGCGGTTGATAAGTAGCCATTTTCTAATTTTACAATTTGAGTACGACATTTACTTGTCGCATGCAAATTTTGCTTGGCACACGGAAATTCACGATTTAAAAAATGAATATCTAAAAAAAATTATTGATTTTAGTACCCATTGACATCCGTGTAAAAAAATAAAGAAAATCTTGACTTCGAAGTTTTAGATTAATATAATATTAAATAATAATAAAGTTATTACTTTCGATAATTTTTGTTTGTACCGAAATTATCTCCGCATTAGTAATAAAAAATAGTATCTGCAACTCGTGCGGTGTTGTCGTTTGCCCACTCGAGCGAATGAGCGCACTCGCTTCGCTCGTGCGCTGCACTTGTTATGCACTATACTATTATAATTTCAATAAAAGAGTGAGGATAACTTGGGGATTCAGTTAAAAAGCGTTACAATAGCTACGGCTATAACGACTATTAACAGTAATTACAATAATTACATAATATTTGCAAAGGCTGTAGCGAGATTTGAGTGGCCCCCAATATTATCCCCGCTTCTTCATTAAATTGTTAAAGAATATATAATATAATAATAATTGTTATATTAATGGCTAATCGATGTGATTAGTAATGCTAAGTAAATAATTATTAAGTAACCGAGTATTGTACAATAGAGGCGCCTAATAAGAGCGTTAGCATAAAGTATGTTTTAAAGTTGTTTTGTATAGGGCTACCAAACAACAGGAACCGCTCTCTTTTGGGGAACGGGGAAAATTTGAAATTGCCAGGTGTTTTTAAAAAGATCGAGCAAGAAAAAATCTGAAAAAGAGCAAATTATAAATAAGAAACACAATAGCAGATATTTAAGAAAATTGTACAATAATATACATTTTAAATTTCGCCGTTCAGCGGCGGTACTCCTTTCGAAAGTTTTGCTGCATCCGTGTAAATTTACTGAAAAGTCGAAGAATTTTGTCAGGAAATCTCTTTCTTGGATCTGGTAACCCTAGTTTAGAAAGTAGTGAGGGATAGTTTTGGTCGCCTCACCACCATGAAGAAGTATTTAGTATAAGAAGTATTCTGTGATTGTCGTGATATTGGTATAGATAGAACTAGTATAACTATAACTGTAGCTGCGAACGACCCTTGTCGTAGTGTAAACTAACAGTGAAGCCAGTTAAGGTTTAGTAAACCTTAACTGGCTTCTGACTGATAAAGTAAGTGATAAAATAGAACTGGGTGGGAAACAATTAGAATTAGTTAAGTCGGCCAGTTTTCTTGGTTTAACAGTAGATAACAAGTTACAGTGGGCGGACCATATCTGGGCATTAACCAGTAAGCTCAGTTCCACAGTATATGCAATTAGACACATTAGGCAAATTACTGATGTGGATACGGCAAGGCTGCAGCATATTTTCACAGTCTAATGTCCTACGGCCTTGTGCTGTGGGGATCAGCGGCGCATATTAACTCCATTTTAATTTTGCAAAAAAGAGCAATACGTGCCACCTACAGTATGAATGAACGAGTATCACTCGAAGATTGTTTTTAGGACATCGATGTCCTCACCTTGTCGTCCTTATTAATCTTTGAGATTATTATGTACACGAGGAATTCGAACGAGGTCGAATATAGATCTGTTTGAAAAGAAAGGCGATATTAATGGTATGTAAACCCGAGGTCGTGATAAATTGGTTATTTCAAAACTTAAATTGTATAAGTCAAATATTTCATTTTTGGGTAACTGTATGCGTTTTTATAATAAAGTTCCTCAAGAAGTCAATCAATTGACAGAATACAGATTTAGATTAGTTATAAAACGTACATTGATTAGATAATCATACTATAAAATAAACGATTTCGTTGAAGATAAACCAATAGTCTGGAAATGATCTTCTCTGCACATGCATTTTCTGGCTCTCTGAATATTGTATTTTATTAAACCTTTTGTATAATGATGTTGAAAAATGATACCTGGCTGAGTTTCTTGTAGGTTCTTCTCATTATGTACAGGTTTTCTTTTCTCTTCTCTTTGAACGGAACTAAATTAGATTTGACGATTCAAAATATCTTGTAATCGGGTTTACTTGAATAAACTGATTCGACTTTGACTTTGAAACGCAGTGTGTGCGCTTTTACATAGCAAAAAAGTAAGTAAATAAGTATCCCGAAGCTTTTCGTCGCGATATTTACTTATTTTGCCTCCTCAAATGTCATGGTTATTCTCACATTTTCATCTAGTTAAGATAAATAAATGCTTCAATAACTATATTAAAATGAATATCAAATTTTTTGTGTTTAATTTAATAATATTTAATTTAGATAAATATTCAGTAGGTACCTATGTGTTATATTTAGTTAATTGTACTTAATCTTCGTTCGATAAATTTCATTACGTTGCTTATCTATAGTGTTTATTTAGTGATCTTCTGCTTCTATCTCTATGTTTTAGTTTTCTAGTTGAACTAAACTTTCTATCTCTATGTTTTAGTTTTCTAGTTGGTCTAGTAACTATGGCTGTGGATGATATATGTGTCTCCGACGAGATGCCTACCTTACACACTGACGTTGTGTCACTGCGTACCTGGGTATACGACGCAATTCAGAAATTGGAAATCCGAAGTGAAGAGAACTGCTAGAAGTCAAATAACAGTTATTAGTTGCAAACTTAATTTCATAATTGGTTCATGATTAAAACGAAAATAAGTGTCTAGATTTATTACAATTACATTCAAATTCTTCGCAATTAATTTTCTGATATTGTTCTGATATCTAGAATTTATATTTAAATCACAATTAATTTAATTCATAAAAATCATTACAATAAATTTGTTTAAAACAAAGGTCATTAAAATATAGTTTCTTGTGTAGAATTAACACGAATCTCGTAAAAGTGAAGAAGTTAGAATTACATAGTATCTTTTATAAATTATAAAGCACAAAGTAATTCCTTTTGCGTAGCAAATTAGCTACGTGTGTGAACGAAGTGTTCTATTCTACAATTTACATAATGTCAAATTTATATTCATTATTCACTTCTCTGAATAATCGTTAGATACTCAAACGTCGTTTACTAGATGGTATTATTAAAGTCGTGAGAATACTTCCGTGAAATCTACATTAGATAGCTTCAGCTTTTATGAAGCATGAAATGAGAGCTTTCCATTAATTGGCCTTTTATAAGCGGGGGGCAGTCGGTCGTCTTTAATGAGATCAACCCGTCGGATACTGCGACCCCAGACGGATTATTGTAATCCACTTGTACACAAAAACAAACTCTCGCAGAATAAATTATATTTACATTCTTCTCAAATACGAATAAAAATAGGACTTTGTTACAGATAAAAGTAGGTTTAAAAACGACACAATTCAACATTTTATCTTTCCTGTTTTCCCAAATTTCTTACAAAGATTAAGTCAAGGAATAAAGGAAAAAGCTATTCATTGAAGCAGCAAAAACTGAAAACGTTCTTACGAATAACATTAACCTCTACAAAAACAAATTTGAAGACAACTGTTAGTACTCTATCTTTTACAGAATCTCTAGTTTTAAATAAGTATCGACCTTTAATGTTATGACTGAAAAACTGGCCAAGAGCAAGTAATTAATATTACGTGATGTCTGTTGTAATCAACCCTAAAACAAATGTTGTCGTAGAATTTTGTTTTTATATAAGAAAGTAGGTATGTATGAGGCATATGATAGGTATAATATTTAATCCTAATCAGTGTCCTTCTATTTATAAGTACTTTATTATTAATGTTCATGATTTAATGATTTTATTCCGATTTTTCTGAATGATGCAAATGGGGGGCAAGTCCCTTCATGCATTGTCCAGAAAAATAATTCTTCTGCGTTTTAGAAATTCACGTAGATCACTAATCATGTCACCATAATTGTCCCTTTCTGCTGTTTTCGTCAAACAGTCTCCAAAAAACTTTTGCGAGAAACAGACAAACGCCGAGGTAATTTCAATAAATTTATTTTATCCAAATTTGGTGCAGAACAGTAATTACTGACGACGTTAAGTTAATGTGAAGAGACACGGAAGATATTAATGTTTAATTTCTCCGCTTACTAGGTCCAGGTTTAAATAGAGAGAGCATTTCTATAAATGAGACATCGTTCCTGAAGTGTAAAATGTAGGTATAGACGCCATTACGTGAGCTATTTGCACAACTCATTGTTATTCGTCGCGCTGTGTAAAAAATGTCCGAGTCGAGCTGAGCGAAGAGAGAAAAATCTACTTTCATTAGTGCAAATCAACTTCTATACTTACACATATACACATTGTACTGTATTCTTCTACAGTGAATAATAAATTCCCATTTCACTGAAATTAGGTAATTAAGTAGGTGTGTATAATTACAGGCGAAAATGTGTGAGGAGAATGATGAGATTTGAGGAAGCGAAAAAAGTATGTAAGGACCGCGACGCTTAGTGCTCTGTCCTCTCTGACTACCCCGTTAGGGATACGGCGTGACGATATGTATGTATGTATGTGTATAATTGTTTTATTTATGACTAGGTACAAAGAGAAATACGTATAATATACGTATAAAAGATAGCGACCATTATCTTTTTCTCTTGTTAGCATTAAATGTTCGATTTAAAAAGAATCCGCTTCCGTTGAAGTGGCCCCTTCTGGTGTATGTTTACAATAATATATTTGTTGTAAACGTACCACAGATGGGCAACTATAATTTAAACAATATGTTTATCTCGTTTAAATTATTATAGCAATCGCTAATGCTCTGTAATACTTAAACCTTGCATGTACCTTACCTACAGTACAATTATAACAGAGAAGGGACTAACTGGCCGTCGGGGTTATTACCTAAAAATTTGCAGACAGCGACAGCCGCGCGATCACTGCGCGACCGGTGACTAATAGTAATAAAACATTGGTATTATGTATGACGATTGCGTATCTATTATTCTATGACCATAAAATGCACAAATTCTCGTTTTGACAGCAGATATCGCGCGATATTGGCTGTCGCATGCTGACTGTAAGTTACGTAATAAGCGTGCGTATATAGGGCAAAGCCCAAAGCGTTGGTTTTAGAAACTTTTGGTTATGCACAAAAGTGAATTCGTTGTTGGAAGTAAGCAGGTATTAAGAAAAGATTTTTACGAATTCAACCCCTAAGGAATTGGAAAAAGGGGTGTCAAAATTTGTACAGAAAAATAAATGGCACATTTTTTTTAAATTTTAACAACACATTAATTACCAAAATGAACAATGTCAATTAAATTTTAGTTAAATTTAAATTTTTGAATGACCATTTTATCATGCCATAACGAATTTATCGTATCGATTTGGTTCACGAGTCAAGATAAATATCAGCTCAGGATAAATTCTATTTATGCAGTTTTGTCAACCGAACCCCAAGAATGGCTATAATCTTAATATACTCCGTAAAGAAAGCATTGAAATTCTATAAGGACAAGTCGCAGGTACTTTGTATGGTATGCACAATATGTGCACATATCTAATTTCTAAACAACAACTCAATGAAGCGTTTAGTAACTACCAACTTTACGGCAGAGGGGTTTTCCAAATATTTGCATATAAGTATTTATTAATTCTGGCATATATTTATTAATTCTGTTTTCAAATACGAATTATATTCTCCTCTTGTTAGTTATATTGAAAATTTTATTAGATAAGTACTTTTTTTCTTGCCGATGTGAGCGCTATATGTGCTCAGAACAAATAAAAGATGAAAAAAAACGCCATCTTGAACAACACAGTGAGGCCAGCAAAACTATGCTTTACCATGTAAGTACACATACAAAGCAACACACATATATACAACCAAACTATGTCTCGCATTATTAGTTACTGTTAGTCTGTTATAGGAGCGTGATGTAGTTATGAATTACATTATTGCGAAAATGCCGAATTGTATGACTAAAAGGTGCAAGAATCAGTCTTCGAAAAATAAAAAGCACGATGGAATCACGTTTACATATTATAAATAAGATTAGCAACTCATAATTTCAATAAATTAATACAAAATCTGCTTGGAACACAAAACTTTAACAGGTGTTGCCATTTGTAGTAGTAGTAATAGTAGGTGTAATAATTATTCAGATCGTTAAATATGAAGATAAATTTACTTACTTCCTTGTTTGTTTTCAATGACGATGGCCGAATTGTTCGAAGGTACAATTATGCAAGTAAATCACGGGCAAATCGTAATACCTAATTAATTTGTGGTAATACTATTATAAAACTACACGGGACGTATCTTTACAATGTACAATACGCGATGTCGTTTTATAAAAATAGTTACTTAAAATAAAAAAAATAGTTAAAATAACGTTATCAATGTCATCAATTAGAAATGTCATCAATTAGAACATAATTTTTATAAAAACTGAGGTATTAGGAATCAATATGACAACACTGGCCTACGTACCGCACAACAAATAAAAAAGAAAAGTAAACCAAAAACCCGAACTCACTGTGTTATAGCAGCATTACGTTTTTCTTTTTTTTTTATCTGAGCCTGTATATCGTTGTCCAATTATAGAACTGGATAGAACGTTATGCGTCTAGGCATTTGATTAACATCGTTATTTCATGAATTTACCTATTGTCTAATTGTCGCATCATGGTGTACCCAAGCAGTCTTCGAACTCCTCTCTTTGTGTTTAGTTGTCTTCGATTCCCGACCTTACAATGTAAACCATTTAAATTTGATGCGCTATACGTGTGCGCAAGATGGTTACGTCAAAACAAAGTGAATAACGAATATTGTGAATCTCTTAAAAGTTAATAGTACGGGGACCGCTGTTTTCCTACTTTATCATTTTTAGTTGTCTTCTGTATTTACATTATTTACTTAGCGGTCTTGCGACGCGACGTCGCGCGGTGTTTGTACACATTACTATACTATTATTTATAAGACAACTTGTCAGAAACTTAAAGGGCCATAAGTACAAATTATTTTCTTACTTTTTTGAGTCGGGGGTTTTTAAATTTTTAATTTAAGTTTTATTTCATACTTTTTAAACACGCTGCGATCAAAACTCTGTCCCCACATTCACACAAATACTTTCCGGGACGATACACGACATACTTGAAACATAGTGTAACAATTTTTTTTCCTATTCTACTTTTTTTATGAGCTTAGAGGTTGTCAGAGAAATTAATTGTAGGACTGGCAAGTTAAAAATTTAAATAAATTTTTTGGAAATATGGAAGAGAATTTTTGAAGGAAGGAAAAAACAAAAGTGGAGAAAAGAGAAGGATGTGATGTAGTGAAGACAGGATTTTTTCCTCGATATTATATTCTATTTTATTATAAAAGAAAGACGTTGTAATGAACTTATTAAAATTAACATGATGTGAAGATAATAATCATCAGAAAATTCCATAACCAAAAATGGCATAATATTTACTACTAATACTATATATATTTATTTTGCTACCTCGCCGTGACATATCTAATAATAGTATTCAGACGTTTATGTGAAAAAGTAAAGAACTTTTCAAAGTTTGCCTAAAATTTGAAGATATCGTTCGAGAGTGGAATTCATGAATATGGAACAATAGTATCTAGCATAAGTCAGTGGTTAGTGTTTTTTTTCTAATCATATGTAAATTATAATTTCAAAGGTTAATTTAAAAGGTTTTTATACTTGATTTGATAAACACCACACCACACCTCACGCCCTATTTTTATACTTTTCTATTTTTCATTTGTAAAATTAATATTGTTTTTCTTGATAAAATTCATTACATTTTCCTTATCAAAACGAATTTAATTAAAAAAAATTTCAAATGAGTTTCAAAATTTATTTTAGCCATTCCCTTTTCGTGACATTCGGGTGGGAATGGTATAATAGCTAAGAACGCTCTCGATCAAGTCACCTTTCAAACAAGAAAAATTAATCAAAATCGCTTCACCCGTTTAGGCGCTACAATGTCACATATATAGACACATAGATTAAACTTATAACACCTCTCTTTTTGCGTCGAAGATTCAAACTAATAATACACCAATTGACGACAAAAGTGCATTTTGATGAAGCAACAAGTAAGCAGATGTTATAAGAGTTTTTGCAAATCTCACAATTGCACTTAATTTTTATTTGCTAAATAATAAATACTTTGGACATCTATCAAAATCGAGGTGCACAACAACGGCTAGACTAATGATTAAACCATTTGCATTAAACGATGTGGTGGATACTAGTTGGACATGTCTCAATTCTGCTTAATTTACCATATTTCATCGACATGTAATATTTATGAACTCCTATAAACAGTTCAAAGACGTCCAATAACGAACCTTGTAATTTACAAAAAATACATACAAAAAAAATCTTGTCTTACATGTGCTTTTATTGTAAACGATAATGATCTAGAGTTTATTAAAAAATAAAAACACATATATATAGCTTTAAAGAAAAACTTAGTCATGTTCTTGTGTAGAGGCGAATGTGTATAAGTCATGAATCATTGTGACATTTATGATAGAAAAGTGCCTCACAAAATGCTCGCAAAAAGCACAGATAAGTTTTTCGTCCTCCATTCCAGCAAGAGCTTAACATTTTCGTAAAATGTTCTCATAAAGTATTTTAGTTCTTTACGAAAGATTTGGAAGGTTCGCTCAAATTTCAGAAACGAATAACGATTCGTAAAATTAAATTCCTATAATTTCGTATTCCGGTCGCAGTATTTTTTTAGAATTTCTGTTTGTATTACCTAAATATACAAGCGTATGCCATACAGCCATATAGGTACGTATTTACTATTTAGATATATGTACATAACAGTTCTCTGAACTCCCACTAAAGGTAAGAAGAATATTCGTTTTTATCTTTTTAGTTAATTTAACATAACGAGTTCAAAGAGTACAAAATTATTCAACGTGTTACAAATGCGAGAATAACGCAATAAAATTCCCGATGCGTGTGCTGTCGAGCCAAAACGATAAATTGCGGTACCCGACCGTGATTCATGTGTGCGCGGGAATCATATACCAAACAACCCACCAACCAAGTTATTTACTGTTACAACAGTCGTTAACTACAATAAACTATCTGCAAACCGTCGGATTTTGTTTCAAGTCGCAATTGCCAAAAAAATTAAGCACAAATAAAACTCCCAATTCAATGCTCCAATTTCGATAATATTACTGTGAAACTCATTTAGTTATAATACCGCGGTACACGGGAATGAACGAAAAATTGAACGCCAAAATATGATTGATGGATCATCCGCTAAATCCTCTGACGGCAACCCATACGCTTGCCATTTTCCCTTCCCCGAAAAACAAAAGCTAACATGTCATTTCTCTTGGCTCACTGGGGCAGGTTTATTACTATTTTTCATACGACTGGTTCCGTCACATTTTATAAATGAAATCGACCCAATTATACTTACATTCATACATACGTATACATGCCTACACGCTGCGTCTTCAATAATCTGGATTTGAAATGGACCGAACCCAACTCGCAAATAGGATATATATCGGAAAAATAGCTTCCATAACTGTGATTATAATACGACCAATATGCGACTCAATTGTTGTACTATTTGAGCCCTTTTCGAACATAATCTCAACGTAGTCTCAACGACGAATTTGCTAGTTAAGATAAATTTAAGTATCTTTTAGATAAGTTTGATATATCACTTTAAAACTCAAAGACTAGTCTTTTTAAAAATGAATAAAATTCTTTTGCATTGCTAATTATTTTAACAAGTTTGTAGGCACTAATCTCTACCGCCACAATATTGAAGGAAAACCTTCAACTAGACTCAACTACAGGTAAAATTCTAAATAACATCGTCTACGTATAGCAACATATTTTACTTATTTTTTATTTACAAGTAGGTAAGAAAAGAATGCATATGACAAACTGCTGACTTGTAAATGTAACGTGTCACTAAAATATAATATATTTTTTTACATTGTTATTTTTATTGGCATTAGAGAAGTGTCGATCTGGGCAATGCCGACACGTCGCTATTGAAACGTCTCAATTGAAAGACCTCAAATGTTGGCCGTCGGCGTGTCCACAAAGCGAACGTCTTTGTGCCCCCGTTCCTTTGATCTGTCGCCTATACTATTCACGTACTTGTACTTATTTCGACTTCCTTTCACCTTTGACCAATCTTTCTGCTTTATTTGCGACGCTTTGAGGTGCAGGTATGTGATTCGGAAGTGTGATCAATTCTTTTTATTACCTTTTCCTATTAGATATCAATTTATAAAATAAATGTATAAAAGTAAATGCTTATACATACACATTTATACGCTATAAGAAATCTCAAATGTGTAAAAGTCGCGGAAAATGATGAAGTGACTACTGAGATGATCAGGTATGGTGGTTCTGTATAGAGTCTGGGATACTTTTTGTAAACTATACAACCTTTGCTGACAGATGTGAGAGGTTCCAGAAGACTGGCGTACCGCAGTCATAGTAGACTCGTAGACTCTTTATAAATGGAAGGATTCTCATCTAGACTGTGCGTGCTATAAAGCCATGAGCTTTGTCTGCCTATCAAGTAAAGTCTATACCAAAGTACATATAAATCAAACACATTAAAGACATTTTTGAAAGATATTTGTAGGAGACACTAAGAGATTTTAGGAATGGTAGGGGTGTCACGGACCGAATTTTCTCGCTTTGTGTGATCATGTGTAGATACTTTCTGTGTTTTAGTGGATCTAGAAAATTTGATGCAGTAGAATGAAGGAAACTATGGAGCCTCTTGTGTGAATATGGCGCAGGGGGCCCTTTACTGTGGCTGCGAGGTTACTATATCTTGGCCATAAGGCTTGTGTAAGGAAAGGTAGTTACACGACGAACTGGTTCGAAATTTATTCAGGCGTTAGGCAGGGCTGCGTCATGTCTGCCTGGCTATTCGTGCTGTATTTGGACAGTTTCTTTCATACTGCTACTACTGAAAAGTGATATAAACGGTATAATGTGTGATAGCACGGTGTTAATGTCTTTTATACGCTGACGATGTGCTTAAAACATCATGAGAAGCAGAGTTGCCGACTCTAGTCGCTTGCATTGAAGAAAAATATGAAGTAAAAACAATTAATATGAATGTAAATAAAGCTAAGGTTTTGGTGTTTGAAAGAGAAAATGTACAAATAAAGTGTGAAATATTGGTAAATGTAAAAGGTCTAGAACAGTTGAACGAAATTGTATATCTGGATCAAGTGAATGAAATTTATGAGCGCATTTGCGAGGGATGGAAGATGTGAGTGAGATGTGGCAACTTTCAGTAAAGTGAACGGCTCTCTGTCCGCATTAGTAGGCAGTGTGAATATATCTAAATTTACCAAAAAAACCACCTATAATGCGGTGTTGCTGGTCTCTTTTTCGTACTTTAAGTAACTTTGTTATGTATTGCAGTAACGAGACCTCGACATGCTCGAAATCGAATAAAAGTAATATAAATGCCGTGGAAATGCGATCTCTGAGAAATAATATTATATGTGTGCCGTCATCCTTGCGGAGAAAATAAACAATGAGAAGATACATAGTATAGTATAGTTGGATGAAAGTGTTATTGTAATTCTACATGTTATCGAATGAGCAAGAGAACAAGACGGTTGACCTTAGACGCGTTTAACGTATCATTTCTTTTTATGCATGTTATATAAAAAGCTACATATAATAACGCACTTTCAGTTTTTATTTTGTCAGACTGTCATTAAGTACGATGTATAGTAAATATTTTTTTAATAAGTACTAGTATGTACGGCTGTGATAAATCCCCTGGCCGCATCTGTATAGGGTGTTGGGGACTGAGAAGGGAAGTAGGTCTTTACAACGCGGCGTTCTGGGCACGCACAAAGAAAATTCCATTCTATACTCGTATTATTTATTACTCAGGGACTAGTTCCTAAAACAACGATAGATTCTTGTCTAAATTATTTGGTTGCCACGTTAGCCAACCAAGCAGGTGCGGTCGGGCTGACAAGAATTTCGTTTAAGGGACTTGTAGTGAGTCACTCATTTAAGCCGACACTTTGAAACCGAATCTAATCTACCTTCAATTATGTACACCTGCTTTTCCGGTTCAACAATATTGTTAAAAAAACATACCATATACTTACATATTCTCACGTCGATAATATATCTAAGAAGAGGAGAGAGAGCTCCAAGAATCGTTATCCCTATAGCATGTAATTCTTTCGCCTTCTTAACCTTAAGTATACGGCTATACGGTACAAATTACGATATAAATTAGCAAGTTTTTACAGTGATAATAGGTTATAGTGAATTCTCGAAATTATGGCGCTATTGCAAGCACCTGTAGACATCTCACGGTCACAAATTTACATATTAATATTTTACTTTTCTAAATATTATATTTTATATACACACAAATCTTTTATATAAATATTTTGTATTAAAGTCAGTATAAAACTCTTTGTTGAAAGAATAAGTAAAAATGAAACAACTGTCATTGTTTGTAATTTGTTAATTTTTGATGGATACGTTTCTGTGACATTAAAAATAGGTATAATTTTATTTAGCAAATATATATCAAATAACCAATTGCTATATATTATTATTCATTTATACCTAAACTGGGGACCCCGACGTGATTTGAACACGCAACCTTCTCACTCACTCAACCACTCACCAATGATCACCGGTTAACGGTTCAACTCATGTTTAATAGTCACGGTTTTTGTAACAGTGTCCGTCCATAACTTGTTACTTTTTAGTTCATATTACTTATCATTTCATAACATATATTTGTTATTTAAAAACACAGTTTAGGCGAAACATAATGTGAATTAATAAAGAAGAACTCCAGCCTACACCCGACATTTTGTGAAATTTCTGAAAAACAGAACCAAAAAGTTATATGTACCTACTTTCTAAAACGGTAGATATTTTAGACGTACGATATGAATACCATGAATACTACTATACTTGTCTATTTTCCAATAGGTGACCGCGAGCAACGTTACTTAACCTGTGATCTGTTAATGTAGGTACGCATACTCCTGTGTTCGATAACCCAAAAATGTGTTATTAAGGCTTAATAATTAATTGTAAGTTAATAATGAATAAATGCCGACCTCGATGGAGCAGTGGTTTAAACGTTGCACCAAGCGCGGAAGGTTCTGGGTTCGATTACCGGTCGGGTCAATGTAGGAAATGAACTTTTCTAGATTGTCTCGAATCTGGGTGTACTGGGAGACCCACCCCCCAGTAGTCGTCGTCTGGTTCTCGTAGCACAGGGAATACCTAGTTTGAGATCAGATGATTGGTGTGCATCGTCTGGCGCATTATTATTATAAATAAATGCTCAATATTGTTTCAACAAGTATAGTATTTTAAAAAGCCTTTGACGTTCAATTAAATTTCTTTCATAAAAACATTAATTACATGTTATTAATTAAAAACATGTCTTTTTCGATATTTTAAGGTTTGGTCACGAAGTTACTAAACATTATTTGCGCAATTATTCGTAAGGACTACGACTACATTTTACAAAAACATGTTCAACAATTTTAAAAAAAATTTACTTAGTCTAATTAATTAGACGTACCTACTGACGGACCAAATTTTTTACATTTTGGTGTTAATTTTGGATAGCAGATATTTCAATGACATAATTAATAAACGCAGGTAATATTATTCTTGATTTCTTTTAAAAAGAAAACAATAACGTATCAACTTAATGGATTAGAAAGTTATTTATCAGTATCATTTTAATATTATGAGCTATTCATATCCTCTCTAACGTGATTATATGAGGGGTTGGCTATAAAACTCCATTAGATAATCAGAAACTCCCGAACAACTTATAATAAGCACGTGTCATATTCAAGACTGTTCAAATATTAAATAATTGACTCAATCGAATTGAACCTGGGAATCTTTTGCTTATCGCCAGGATTTTGCACAGTAAGGAGTTATATTATGAGATAGTTTATTTTTTTATATGAGTTTCTATATTTAAAGTAAAGCCAGTTTGATTTCGGCTTATGTATATGCATAGATTACTAACAAAATTTAAGTTCAAATTATTCTTGGCTGCTTCTAGGTAAGTACTCGGCTTTTCCTTTTTTTCTTGGAAAATATGATAAAAAGCCAGGAAAGAACATGTGCTATCATGTAAACGCTTTTATGCAGTTAGTTACAATTTTAAAAGGAAACTTAGAAGCGCTATAACTTTAATAGTGTGATCACGTAGCTTGTGGCGACGAGACGGCCGCGTTAAGTCACGCTGGCCTTTTAACTCAGCAAATATCCATTTTGCTCGGTAACCACCTTCATTCTTGTTTCCATAACTTTCTTATTTAATGCTCGTGTAATAGATGTACTTAGCTTTTAAAGTTTACATAGAGTAGGTATTTTTAAAGTCAGCCCTTCTTTAACATTGAACGATGTAAGAAATATTACATTACACGGGCTTTACTATGACAAATCTTGACAATATTACTTACGTACTTATATAACATAATATAGTTATGATTTCACTGAATACTTAAATAGCAGACCAAGAGGTCTGCTATTTTAAATCCTATTTGAAGTCTTTTTTTGTTGTCATTGACAACAATGTTAACATTTTCTCTGCTACGAGTGCTGCTGCTGCTTTAGATTAGAATTATATTATATTATTATAGTTACATCTACAGACAATCTTACTTATGTTACTTACTAAAATTCAGCAAGTTGATTGTAATATATACTTAATAACCGGCATGAAAACTAATTACTTATAACTTAAACGCCGTAATCAACTCAGAGGATTGGAGGAACACAGTTTTAGTATTGAGCCACTGATATTCAAAATTAATAAGACAACGATAAACAATGTAACTGACACTTGTAGTCAATAGGTACTTACTTCTAATTAATTATTAGATATTTATTAGAATGGTAATATTGTGCATTAGCAATTACCCGTAGTAATAAGTAATACACAATAGTAAGAATTATATTTTCGTAATTACAGTTAACCTACATCTTTATTTAAATACTTCGATTACAATCCAATTTTATTGGCATTTAGATTCAAACCAAATTCTTCGAAACAATGGCACTATTGATCTATTGATCAACCCATTTTGAACTAGAGTACAAGGACTCTACCGTCCATGACATAAACTACCGCCTTTTTATAATACCTACCAGGAGAAAAAACCCGCAACTCACGTATTTTATTCAAGAACAAAGAGAGCTTGAAGTAAGGCGATGAATATTGAAGCAATGGTTTAATAAAACATTGTGGTCTGAAGTTGAATATTACAACAGGGTACTCCCAACCGACCCTTTCGCGCAGAACAATACACGGATTGTGAATGAAATTAAAAAATATTAAAATGTATAAATTTTACGTAAAGGAAAAGAGGTCACAGCGATGAATAGTCTATTCTTATTTAGATTTTATCAACCGAAGTGATGTACGAATAATTTTACGTATTTTAGGTATATTTAAGAACCAAAAGAAGTTTTTGAGGCCACGATTAATAAAACACAACATGAAAAATAATGTTTTCTTTAACAAAACCAACGTAAAATGTATGCTGAAATGCCAGTAGGTATATTGATTTAGGTAAACTATATTCAAAATGTACACAAAACTTTTATAGACTTCGTTACATATGTATATCCAACTTTTACTTTAATTAGAGCCAATCCCACCTCTTTTTATTTAGAAGTTGTTATATATTTAGATTTAGATACAACATATCTAAAATGTATGTAGATACGTAATAATATTATATTTATAATTTTATTAAGTAACGCAGAATGCATAGCGAATTTTCAGAATAAAATCATATTCTTAAAATAAGTCCTCAAAGCAAGTCATGTAAGTGTATTATGACAAGACCAATCTAATAACCGCTTATTAAACTTTGGAAAATTACTATGTGAAAGTCAAAACTCTGTTAGTGTAGAGAAATATGAAACGGAATAGAACTGAGAGTTGCAGTGGACGTGAGCTGCATAGAAATTGCAATATCCGAGGGCGCCGAATTAGTCACATAAATAAAAGGCGACTAGAAGGGATTGGTATTTCAGAGAAATGCGTGATATAATATCTTATTCCACACTACGCAAGAAAATCAGGATAATAGGCAACAAACACAGGAATAATCACTTAAGTAACGAATTCGTAATCCAATTACTAAGCTTTCGTTCATTTAATCTAACAATGTAACGTAATTATAAACTTGATGAGACATACGTTATGTTAACTTTTAATGCAATAACATTATGTTTTAATTTAATCTTAAGGCAATAATTTTTGAGTTTCTTGAATTGTATTGAAAATTGAATGGTTCTGATGACTGAGGGGTTCTCCTTTTATTACAATTTTTTTTGACACTTTACGAAACATACCTTGAGTTTGTTTCGACTTTTGAATGACAATTTAAATGAAAAATATAAAAATGTATACGTATACCTAATGAAATAATTATTATTGTATTTAATTTAATAAAAGAAAGCGCTTCTCAAAAATAAATTTAAGAACCTTCTCATCGTAACTGCGTACATCGATTTGAAGTAGGTATTTAACTTTGTAGTAAAGATTTTAATGGATTTAAATATTTTTTTCTGTTTGTTTATGTTCGTTACTTTTTTTTCTAAATTCCGTTAGAAAAAAAGTAGAAATTAACTAACGAAAAGTGTGTTGTATCCAATATTCCTCCTTTAGGGATACATACGACAAGTAACACATGGTGCAATATACAGCTACGGCTTATCTAGTGATTTATATCTTAAACGCTAGGCTTGGCGAGAGATTGGATCGCACGAACCGGCTTAACTAAACTTCATTATTCAAGTTTGGATAACAGTGCGACAGCGGATTATGTCGTTAAGTATTGTGATGGACACCTATATTGTACATACTGGCACAAGGCTATTGAAAAACACCGGTAGGATATTTAACAATATTTGACACAAAAAACAGTTTACAAAAAAACAGTTTCGTTATGTCGGAGGCATAGATGTTACAAATACGTCTATGGTCGAATGTATAACAATATAACAGTATTAAATGTATCGTTACTAGTGGTCACCCAGTGGTCGAAATTCGATCGTAAACATGAAATAAGCGCTTTTTTCCGTTTACAACACACACTAACTCCATACAATCGAAACAGCTCACAGCTAACAAACCACACAAAATTAACACAGCCACACAGCTCGAAAGTCATTAAGGCAATCTGTCAGAAACTATTTGTTAGCAACATTTTAAAACTCTTCGGCGACAATCACTCTGTGCGACTGTTCAAGGCTTTCAGGTTTGACCTTAGGTTTGACCCTGCTTGACCACAAGCTGTTTTGTGTTTGACATTGTCAGTATGAATGTAAGCAATGAATGTTTTATTTATTTTATAGTGACACCAACTTATCTGTAGAGGTGATCAAAACCCGAACTAAAGCCGCCGCCATTCTTTAAACGTCACTTCGGTGTCAATCTCTTTTCAGATGAGATTCACGTACATTTTTAATGAATGTACAAATATTCCGTGAGAAAATCATGCTGAAAGCGATCAAAAGTGATGTACAGGAAATTACAACTTGTTTTTTGATGCGAAAAAGGAGCAAAAAGCCCCTATAAATCCGTTTATTGATGTGTACAAATGCATTGCAACTGCCACAAGTCAGTGTTACTATATTATTATAAATAGACTCCCAAAACCACTGTCTAACGTCTTAATCTTTTAAAATTTACTCATTTTCATTAACTTAGTACCACTTTTCTCACTACGCGTTGCTATAGCATTTACCCTTCTTTATCCTTTGCTTTATAAAATAACCCACTTTAATAGTAGAAAGAAATAAGTATTTATTTCTAGGGTTCCATGGCTAAATGGCTAAAAAAAGGAACGATTACAACTTTATCATGTATACGTGATGTGATGTCACGTCTAAGCACGAATATAGCAATTATTACACAACATAAAAATATTCTAGAGATTTCTATAATCGTTGTACGTTGGTAACCCTTTTAGATGGTGGCGCCTCCGCTAATTCTAGAGATAAGTTGGTGGCACTATAATTTAATGTGTTTGTAACACATGCATATGTACATTACATATAAATTTTAGCTCTCTGCACTGTATATCCATATAGACTTTAACTACACCAAATCTCACATGCCTCATTGTGCGCAATATCCTTAAAAAGGGGTACAAAGTTTTCCTTTCACCTATTAATATAGGTACTATAGATAACATCTGTCAAAACTAGCCAATATTGTGTATTTTTATATGTAACTAGCTGATGCCCGCGACTTTGTCCGTGTTTTTTATTTTTATAATAGCCTATGTCCTTGCTCAGGATTCAAACTATCTCCGTACCAAATTTCATCACAATCTGATGAACGGTATGGCAGCCCATAAAATACGAACAAACAAACATCGATTTTTATATATTCGAAGATATTATGTTTAACTATTTGTGAATGATTTACAAAGTTGTTATTTTTTTGTTTTCTGAAGTTTAATGTCGAATAATTTTGAGGTAAAAAAAACTTAGTTTCTATGAACTTTTTTCAATTAATTTACATCTTCATGTACTACTGTTTTTGAGTTCTAAAACATAAAATAAAATATTTAAACCATTTTGTTACTTAAATTTACGCCAATAAGTTCATGCCATTTCTCATTCGGGATAGACAAAGTATCAAAGCGGAACAAGCTACTTCTAACAGTAAACCGTAATTAAATAAGTAAACTGTAAGTAGCTCTAATCTATACTGGTACATAAAGGGTAAATTGGGAAAATTGAGCTTTATTAACAATAGCACCTCTTTGTGATCTTATTATGACAAAGAGTTATTTATTTCTATAAGGAGGTCAATTATAAAGGGTATAATATATATTATATTACAAGGGGGTCAATTGAGGAAGCCTGGTCGTCGCGACCCCTGCCAGCCCTTTTCAGGGCTTCTTCTCCTGTGCACACCATGCGGGACAACCACAACGATAATGATAAGGCGTCCCCCGAAAGCGACGTTCATCGGTTTGTCCCCGCTGGTGGTAGCAGAGTACAGTCCGGCGTTGGGAACCGCCACCCAACACGCTGTGCACCTCGCGGCGGAAAGTGGAGAAAGGAGTGCAGAATAGCTGCGTGGAATGTGAGAGATAGTATTGAAGAGAAGATGAATGAAGTGATAGATATTATGGAAGAAAGAAGGTTGTGTTATGTTTGAGAGAAACCAAGCGAAATGGCATTAAACTTGCCGACTTGCCTGGAGGGAGCATCGCTTTGTGGTCAGGGGTATCACAAAAAGAAAGAGGATGCCAAGAAGTAGGCGTCCTACTGTCCTCTCGTTTGGTTGATTGTATAACTAAGTATAAGTGTGTAAGCTCGAGACTGCTCTGGATACCTCTCAAGACTGAGTTGACGGGAATTTTCGTTTTGGTGGTGTATGCCCCAATGTCCAATGTTAGAGATGTTCTAGAGACGGTTGAAGAGAATGAGAGAATTATAGTGTGTGGAAAAATGAATAGTTGGGTCGGGAAAGCTCGAACAGGATACTGCCCTAGGCAAGTATCGAGGTAAAGAGAGTGAATAATGCTAGTAGGATTGTGTTAGAAGTGGAATGTATGGAATGGGATATTTTTGTTGCTTATACCTTATTTAAGCACAAAAGGATTCATCAGTACACGTGGGAATGGAAGAATGAAAGGAGTGTGATTAATTTATTCCTGGTGGACAGCCGGCTCAAAAAGCGAGAGCACACAGAGGAGTCGATCTGGAAACGAACCACTTTCTAGTGGTAACTAGAATAAGGGGTCTGTTTGCAGCGTGGCAACGTCCATACCTGCAGCGGTCTGTCGCATTAAGAGCTGAAATCTGCAAGATGTGACCACCAGGAATGAATATGAACGAATAGTATCCGGTAAGTTGAAAGTAACGGGCGAAGATGTTGAAGAATGTTGTCAGAACCTTAGAGATAGTATGATCGAGGATGCGAAAGTAGTGTGTGGAACGAATATGATTGGGAATGGCAAAAAGCGTGATGTGTGGTGGGATAGTGAGGTGAAAGAGTCTGTGTACGAAAAGAAGAAAGCATGGCAAGGCTACCTTCTGCCAAAAATAGCTGTAGTATGAAGGATTTGATGAAAGAGAGATATAAGCTGCAGAAAACAGAAACGAAGGCACTAGTGAAAGAAAATCATGAAAAGTGTAGGGTGTTAGACGAAAACAAGATGTTGGACAACTTCGAGGAAAATTCCAAATTATTTTGGAAAGAAATATGTAAGTACCGAAGTGGTCCGACGCCAGTGGCAGAATGAATAAAGTTCATTCGAAAGAACATCATCTGCTAACAGACAAAAAAAATGTTCTGCGGTAATCAACAATTTCACACTACTGTGAGAAAGAAGTTATGAAGCCTCAATATGGCGTGAAGTGGCGTAATGACCTCACTGCAGGTTGTGAGGTCATTATATTGGAGCCACAGATCTTGTCTGAGGATAGATGGTGACTTGTCGCCTTGGTTCGAAGTTTATTCAAGCGTCAGACAGGGCTTCATGATGTCTGCCTGACTATTCGTACTGTATTTAGACAGTTGCCTCCAGACATAAAGGTAGTATGAGTGGTATGATATGTGATGGTACAATAGTAAACTGCCTTTCGTACGCTGACGATTCTGTGCTTATAGCACCATCAAAAGCGGAGTTGCAGACAGTAGTTACGTGCATGAAAGAAGACTGTGAAGTGAAAGGATTGAATATGAATGTGATCCAAACTAAGGTTCTGGTGTTTGAAAGGGAAGATGTACAAACAAAATGTGAAATATGGGTAAAAGGAAAATGCCTAGAACAGTAGAATGAAATTGTATATCTGTATTAGTAGTAGTAGTAGTAATAGTAGGTATTATAATTATTCAGATCGTTAAAGATGAAGATAAAGTTACTTATTTCCTTGTTTGTTTTCAATGTAACAACGAAACAACCGAAATGTGAGATTTGTGTAAATGGAAAATGTCTAGAACAAGTGAATGAAATTGTGTATCTGGGGAGTGCGTTTTTGAGGGATGGAATTGGATGTGGAGAGACGGGTAGCAGTTGGCAATAAAGTGAACGGTGCTCTGTCCGCATTAGTTGGTAGCGTGAATGTATGAAACTCAGCCAAAATGGCCATACACAATGCGGTGTTGGATCCAACCCGATTGTACGGTAGTCAGGCCTGGATATGGTCGAAATCGAGTGAAAGTAAGATAAACGCAGTAGAAATGCGATTTCTTAGAAATATGTGCCGTGTCACCCTTGCGGACAAAATAGCAATGAAGAGATACGCAGTATGACAGGGTTATACGACAGTGTTATTGTAAAAATAAAGAAAGGAATGCTTAGATAGTTCGGGCACATAGAAAGAATGAGTGATGAAAGACTGACGAAGAAAATCTACAGAGCGAAAGTGAGTGGTAAAAAAAGCAAAGGAAGACCACGGCTGCCTTATGAAAATCGATTAGCCAAAGTGTTAGCAGACAGAAATGTCAAAACCACTCGAAGTATTTAAAGACCGCTACGCTTGGCGCTCTGTCCTCTCTGACTACCGCGATGGGGATAAAGCGTGAAGATACGTATGTGTGTATGTTATTTATTTCGAACTCTTACGTGAGTGAGATTAGGGAGGCTAACATAATATCCTCCAAAACACCTATACATCTCTATAATTCCTATAAAAACACTAGTGTTTTTATAGGAATTATGCATATATATTATGCTGATAGTGGTTTAATTCTAGATATTACAATTAAAAAGTGGCAATGGCAAATAAATGACCCAAAGTAATAGCAGTAGGACCCGTGAGTAGAATCACGAGGTAACTGCGAAATAGACAACCAAGATGTCAGTTATAGTAGACGAAATAATTAAAGTAATTGGTATAAAGATAGCCTCATGCAGAAAGACCTTGAATTAACTGCAGATTTTGACCCCGATAATGTGACTATAGCCGCAATATTTAGTTACATTTTTTATTGTTCTTAAATTATTTAAATGTAGCTTATTTTATTCACGATGCAAAAATGTGCGCTACAATGAAGAGTATGGGATCCAATAAGATCGAATGAGGTAATGAGGAAATGAGGTAAAAGAATGGCATCAAGCTAGTGGTAAGCAGCAATTGGATTCTAAAAATGAAAACCTACGCCAAGGAATTAGTGATTTCTAAAGAAAAAGAAATAACGTGTGAATAAAAAGGATTATATATGTATTTGTTTATAATTTATTTAAAAAAATGATCTGTAGTTGCGTACACTTACAAATAACACATAATAATGACATAATATTGCCAAATTAGACATTTATCGTTACACATATCTAATATATTATATATCTATTATATCTAAATAAATATTTCACGTACGTGGACTTTTTACATTTCTTATGTATTTTATTTTATTAATAAACTTATTAATTAAGTATAAACTCGAAATATGTCTACTGGCATTCTTCCTCTCGCTACCTCACAGCAAATGAAGTCCCTGCTCCGTTTCATGCAGTGATCAGTGTCTTCTAATATGATTTTGTTCCAGTGACACGCATTGCTATGGATGCATACACCTCGAGCGTCGGCACACTTCACAAACAGTGGTTCTAAAATAATGGCAATAAATGTCCATGGTGTTTTTATTTTAAGAATTAATCAAAAAACTATCATACGGAGATTTTTTTTTCAACCTATATTTTATTGACATAGGGACATATTTTATTGATATACTCGTATTAACCCCATAATATTAACGTTAACATTTGCAAACTTAAAAATAAACATTATCTTAAATAATAGACTTCCTCAAAGTTGCCGCTTAAAAAGCTTTCATTGCTTAGGGTTCCCAGCAGACTAGCATCATTACCTCGTAAAAAAAAATAATAGCCAAACTGATTCGTTGGCGGAAGAAGCTGCCAGCCCGACGGTTTCCCGAAGCCTCGACCTCGTATTTATTAAGAGCGAAATACATATAAGGATCTATCACTCAGTGGCATGAGATTGAAAATGCGACGAATACTTACTGTATTATTGTTAAAAATCTGCCATTGTACAAATATCGTACTAACTTTTTTTAGCCAAAGGAGTTAACAAAAAAACTATGAAAGGACTACTTTGCCGACACTATATCAATGATATTTTAAACAATAATAAATAAAAAACGGAAAAATGACATATGTATAGGGGTGATCAGTGCCGACACAACGCTGAGTATCGTGATCTTAATACTTTTCCAGATACAGTGCATAATGTTGATCATACTCTTATACTTATATTTATACCTAACAATAACTTCAGTCAAGATTAATAATAGTAATAGACATGAGCAATTAAAACACAAAATACTTCTCCACTACAATTAGAGATTTGCGCTCTATAATTAATTTAACATGAATACTATATAACAAAAATCCTCATTCTCATAACGTTAACAAAAAAAAACGGTTAACCGTTGCCGTGTTAACTATAACCAAAACATACTTTAGTACTTTTAAAAATCAAACTCACCCATAAAATTTTGATTGACGGTATCGTCCTCATAGTATTCGTCAAAATCTAAATCTAAATTTGCTGCAGCTACAAATCTGAACAATGTTAGGCTAATAAATAAGTTTAACGTAATAAATGGACTTCTTGACATATTTTTATTTTCTATGGCAGCTGAGCTTTGTGTGAACAATAAGGGAAATCAATCACTCCTACACAAAGGACTACTTAATATCAGCTGCGTGTATGCGTGAATAGATTCGAACACAGTCGTATGATTAATAATAATTAACAAGAAACAAATTAGTATGTTTAATACTAAACCATGGTTCGACACGCACATTAATTTTACTAACTACTTATTATCTGAAATAATGTTAGAACAACGAACCGTTTATAGATCCCTTTTTATTACATTTTGTACTATAGGTACGTAATGAAACACAATGGCTTAAAAAGAAACGTGTATTGTTCAATGATTTCAGATGCATATCTGAGTATTCATACATACATACATATTTACATACTTTTTGACCACCTCTGTGGCGCAACGGCTTAACGCATCGTAAAGTAAACGGGGGTTGCGGGTTCGATTCCCGCCGCGAGTCTGGGTGTTTATGTATGATATGTATTTATTTATTTACAAAAGAAAAGAATATAAGTAGTATATCAGTTATCTAGTACCTATAACACAAGCGATAGCGCTTACTTTGGGACTAGATGGCGCTGTGTGAAATGTCTGAGTTTATTATTATTATACTTGTATACATAAATTCACACCTTCACGCTATTTCCACAACAGGGTAGTGAGAGATGACGGAGAGCCAAGCGTAGTGGTTCTTACTTACTTCTTTCGCCTCCTCCAATCTCATTATTCTCCTCACACATTTTTGCCTAGGTATGCGAATGCTTTTGACATTTCCGCCAACTAGCACTATGGCTATTTGATCTTCATAAATCAGCCTTGGTATTTCTTGGAATCTGCTACCACTCACTGTCGTTATGTAGGTTTTCTTTATCAGTCTTTCGTCGTTCATTATTTCTATGTATACGTATTCAGAATCACCAGATTTTGAGGAGCTTATGTTTTGAAACCTCTCACAAGTCCTGAGGGGATATTCTGAGGCTATCATACGTCATATAAGAGCCTCATCAATAGCATGATGGCCTGTTTTTTCACCTTGTAATGGAAAGCAATAATTGACTTAAATATACCCTATGAAGAGCAAGCTCCCAAAAAAGGTTTCTTGCGTAGGCTCCGCACTCAGACTCCGCCACTCGAACGCGACATATATCGTTGTAATTGGAATATTAATTAATATAATAAAATATCCTTTACCCAGTATTTAGTAAACTGTATTGTCTTCCTGTTAGGCGCGATTTTATATAACTTACTCATGGAATTTAAGAGAAATATCTCTCAAAAAGGCATCACATTGCAGAAAAAAAGTATTGAACGAAAATACATAAATTGAGTTATGGTTTTAGGCAGCCGATAGAAAAACCTACACCGCTAAGGACGACAATGACAAGGCTGTGCATAGATATACATATGCGTATAGCTTGCCCATACTAAACTAGTGATAAATGATAAACGTCACTGGTACATCATATTAATATTTAATGTTGATACGTAACTTTGCTACAGAATATTTGAATGTTACAAACGACACAAACGATAAAATTTCACACATCGCATAATCGGAATTTCACTGTCACGTGTGGCTTTCACCAAACGTATCACACGTGTGGCTTTCACCAAACGTATCACTATTTTCGTGTTTCACTCTAAGCCACACTGAAATCCACTTATCTGTTACGTAAACGTATTATAGAATTCACGCAAATTATGCACATTAAAATGCGCGTTTTGAGAAGACAATTAATTTTTCTGCAAGTTAAACTTTTAATTTAAATTTTCCGGAAAATTCTATGATTATAGTAAAATTCCTTTATTGGCGGTCTACATTTTCTTCGGAAAAGTGTTGCTACTGTAAAAAAATAATTTTGATAAAAAAAATTCTAAAAGCAACACAAAACATAAACTATGCGGGGCACCGCCTACAGCCTGGTGGCCCGAGATGCCTGCGTCGTATCTTCAAAGTTCATGTAATTAACTGATGAAAGACTAATATAGTAGCGGCGCACTATGATGGCCGTTTTGACACATTGCAATCCTGACGTGAAATGTCAATTTATTACTGAAAAAAATATAATGAAATGCGAGTCGCATCTATAATTTTTTGTATGATAAATTCCTGAAATCTTTAGCTATTTACCGCTCAAACTCCAGAAACCATCTGAATCGCAACCTAACTAACACCCAATCTTGGATTCCAGGATTCGATGCTGGTTAACTGACCGAGTCTGATCTCTGGAATATACTGAGGATGCTTCGTTGAGAGGCGAAACACGTGTCGATTGGTGGTTTTTGAGGTTTGAGCGGCAAATAGCTAATGATTTCAGGAATTTATCACATAAAATGGATTTCCGCAAAGTGACACCTGAATCTACACAATATATAAGTTTTTGGATTTAGAACTTACTATTGCAAGTAGCAGCTGATTAAAAAGTTTTAATAAAACGAAAATATAAATGTTTACTTAATATATTAGTATGAACTGAATATTGGAATGAAAATGAATATACATACCTTATTTGCACACAAGAAACAAATTCATACAGAAAGAGACAGAAAAAAAGGTGCCACAAAAGGCCATATTTAATCAGATTCGTCCATACTGCTATTTTCCTTAATTACAAGTTCATTTTTTAAAATATATATCTTATATAATTTTCCCTTATTGATTTAACAGTTCTATCCACAATCTTTTCCCAGTCTCCTTTAGTCACATGTTCACAAGCTTCTTCTAATATTTTTAGCATTTTTGTTGTGGTAAATGGGGGTCCTGTATTGCGTCTTGTAGCATATTCCTTAATTTGAGCCCACACCAACTCAATTGCATTGGTAAGGCGGTAACCGTAATTCTGTGCCCATGTTCTAAAGCTATTTCGTCAATGACGTATCGGATCTTATTTGGTTTGTTTTGTTTTAAACAATGTACTAATTCCGCTTTTAACATGTTTGCATCTACGCCATTTTTTTGAAGCCATGCGACGATGGCAGCTTTCTTTTGGAATTGGGTAGGTGGCTTATCAATTTGCATCGAATGGTATGGGGCGTTCTCCATATTTATAATAGATGGTTCAGGGAGGCTACACAACATTGAGGTAAACCATTCAGTAAACTTTTCTTCATTAATTTCTTCGTGATAGTCTGCAGTGGTTTTTGAAGCAAAAGCCATGAAACAACCTTCGACAAACCTGTTGATGGTTCCGGCGTGACAAATTATAAGCCGCGATCCTTTTCCAACAGGAACTTTGGACGTAGATGCTTCAGTATCATCGATCCAAAAACAGCTTACAGTATGATTAGCATTAAACCATGTTTCATCCAAAAAGAAACTGGTTTGTTTTGCATTGAGCATTGACGCGTGTTTGCCGGAGGTAGTAGTGGTGCTGGCCAGCGATTTCATTTTTTTTAAATTCGAATTTCGAAAGATAAATGCCGAGTTGTGTGGTCAATAACTACATAATTATAATCTTATAAATTATACTACTCTGTCAAGAAAGTACCGGGAAAAGATCAATAATACACGAAATGTTAGTTATTCATCCAAATTTATTTTATCACCTTCAAAGTATGCTCCTTCAGAAACGATACACTTACGCCAACGAATAATGCAATCATCAAAACATTTTTTAAACGCTTTTTCCGGAATTGAGTTCAGTGCTCGCCGCGAATTCTCCTTTATGTCTTCAACCGAATGAAAACGGGTGCCACGAAGTGGTAATTTCAATTTAAGAAAGAAGTCGGCTGGAGCCATATTTGGTGAATAAGGTGGTTGCTCGATGGTATTTGTTGAGTTTTTGGTCAAAAATTCGTTCACAATAATGGCCTTGTGCGAAGGCGCATTATCGTGGTGCAAAATCCAAGAATTTTCTTTCCACAAATCTGGCCTTTTTCGTCGAATTTCCTCTCTTAAACGCCGCATAACGCCCAAATAATATTCTTTATTTACCGTTTGACCTTCCGGCAAGAATTCCGAGTGCACAACACCGCGATAGTTAAAAAATACAGTCAACATGACTTTGACTTTTGATCGACTTTGGCGTGGTTTTTTCAGTTTCGGTTCAGTTGGAAGGCGCCACTCCGAAGCTTGTTGACTAGTTTGAATGTCAAACTCGTAAACCCACGTCTCGTCACCAGTTACAATGCGTTTCATGAATGTTGGATCGGAATTGACTCGTTCTAGCATGTCCTCAGCGACTCTTATGCGATTGAGTTTTTGGAGAAAATTCAGGTCTTTTGGGACTAGCCGAGCGGCAACATGTTTCATACCCAAGTGATTATTTAAAATGGTACGGATCGACTTGTGAGACACAGAAAGTTCGGCGGCTATCTCTCTCAAACTTGAATGAGGATTTTCAGTCACTATTTCCTTCACTTTTGCGATGTTAACTTTAGTTGCAGACGTTGATGGCCTACCAGAGCGAGGCAAATCTTCCATCACATCTCGACCGCTTTTGAACGCTTTGTACCACTCATAAGCACGTGTTTTTGATAAAGTCGATTCACCGTAAACCTTCTGTAACATTTTCAGTGACTCCGAACACGAAATTCCATTGGCGTTGCAAAATTTAAGACAAATTCTTTGTTCGATGTTTTTGTCCATTATGAAATTCGCAATATACATTAGAATGATATAACTATAAACAGCACTGTATTTAATCTAAATAACAGATGCAACTCAAACTCCGCGTCAAAATGGAAAACAGTTGTGCCAATCTAACAACAACAAAAAAAACAAAAAATTGAATTTGTAACCATAAACAAACCATCCCGATACTTTCTTGACTGAATGTATGTATAGTATAATTGTAATAATAATAGTATAATTAATGTATATAATTGACTTAGTCCATTAAAGATCTAATCAAATGGCGCTGTTTTTTTTTAGTAAAAACATGAATAGATTTGTACGCGGGACCATATAATATAGTTAGACTATAATATATATAGTTTAGAAATCAATATAATAAATTAATTCTGTGTCCTAAAATTATACATTCGATAAATTTTATAACTAACTGCACGTCGCTAACGTAGTTATTAATTTATACGATACCATGAACGGATAAACGTCAAAACGGCCACCATATAGCGTGACGCTACTAAAAAAAACCGAGACCGTGAGTAATAGTACACACGATAAAAAAGTCTAAAACAAAAGTACTAAATCATTAATCTGTGTTGTATTTTTCTTTTTCCGTATGTAACCTCATAGTTCCAGAAAACATACTAGCTGTATTAAAAAAAGAAAATGCTAGTCTTTTTTTCCTTATTCAAAGCAAATTCTTTTGTTTGAACTTAAGGTTGGTTTACCTTTGCTCATAAAAATCTTAGTGTTTAGAAAATTTTGCCATTTCGACGGTAAATTGAAGACGGTTTTCGAGATTATCAGGATCTGAAGTATAGTTTAAGCTATGGAACAACATTATTTAAAGGCTGAAGAAATATAATGAATATAAAGAGCTATAGGGATGCTTCAAACGAAAAGAAATCAGTCTTAGGTATTGCAACAAATAGAAGTATAATTTAAAAGAAGTATAAGTTTTTTGTGTCGTTATCCCAACACAGTAGACCTCGCCGAGCAGTATTATATCCAGGCCGTGAAGGGAGTAAAACCATTGGACAAGATCGTTTTGTATAATTGACCACAAGACGTCAGCCTATGCTAACTGCTAAAGAGATAAGTTTAAGGCTACAGGCCTCAAATGATGTGGTTTTTAGTCCTCAAACTGTGAGAAATAGGCTGCACGAGAATGGTCTACGTACACGACGCCCAATTAGATGCCCGCCTATCCGCCACGGAAATCGCGCATGTCCAAAGGAGTGGTGTAGAAAAAGCATACCATGGATCCAGGATCAATGAGATGAAATTTAGTTTTCCGATAAATCTCATAAATGGCAACATTAACACTGAAAGTTACATCGAAAACATTCTGAGACTTTATGTTCACCCGTTCGTACAGCGCCTGGGCTCAAATTTCATATTGACCCAAGACAACGCTCGCTCCAATACAGCTAGGAGGACTCAAGAGAGATTGGCGGGGAAAAACGTCCAGGTATTACCATGACCTGCACAGTCACCAGGCCTCTATCCCATCGAAAATATACGGAACATACTACGAAGACGTGTTATAAAAGATTTACACGGCGTGACGACAACACGACAGGTGCATGAATTGCTAAAATTCCATTGGGAGCGTTCGCCGCATGAGCAAATAAATAATTGTATTGATTCCATGAAAAATAGTCGTCGGCAAGTTTTAAACAGCCAAGGAGTTCATACTCTCTATTGATTTTCATTTACGAAAGAACGAATTAAATTAAAAATTCACATTTGCAGATTTTGCTTAGACTTTTTTGATGTGTGTTACAATATTATACTTCTCTTTTAACTACAAAAATAGATTAAAAAAACATAATATAATGTCACGCTGTATCCCTAACATGGTAGTCAGAGATGAAAAATAATAGAAAAATAGTATGTCTAGATATTAAAGGAGATAAGCGCATATTTAAATCAAATGAAATTGTTACGAGCTGTGGGTAATAAAATGCCGGTTAAGAATCCAAAGAAATTATTTTCGTTCGCACACACAGGTATCAAGAACACGCGAACTTAATTACGGCATTTTATTACCCACATTTCGTAAAAATTGGTGTCAGAAGTAGGATACTGGTCACACCAAGAGACGAACAGGGGGGGTCTGGGACTTTTTGGCGGCAACGGGAGAAGTGAGGTTGTCATTACACTTAGATTTTCAATTTTTTACATTTTTAGGAGTCTTAAAGTACAACAGTGATAGTATATTGTGTTTTAAAGTTTTGTGTAAGTGAAAAGAATGGAGGACATCTAAATAGACATGTGTGACTGAAGTTTTCGCGCTCTTCCAAGAAGTCCTTTTTAACTTCAGTAAAGCCTACTATCACTTTAGCTGAAGAGTGTTAGGGACTTAATTTATTTCTCCAGAAGTTACGTGATTAGGCTGATGGTCTTGTTGCCAATGCCTTGAGAAATATATATATGTACATACACATAGATACATATATACTGTGTATGAGACGTCAAGCAGTGGTTGGATTTGAAGCACTACTCCAAAGAGAATGTAATATTACTACGTAATAACTACTCGACATCCCACCGACGGAATATCCTCTACAGCTAAATCAGCCGCGAAGGGAGGAGTACTCATTTCTATCGGATTGCCCGTTAACGTCGATATGTCTCGAGCGTTCCACATTTTTGATATGGCGGTGTTGTTAGCTAGTCTGTCAGAAATTAAGACTAGTACGAAAGCTAGCATGATGAAAGCTATGGAGGCAACGAAGGCCAGCAAACAAAATGTACTAGGCTCTATGGATTGAACGCAAGTGAAGGACACTAATAACGATTTTTTTTTATTTGTTTTAAATTATGTTTATAGTATTTACATAGGAACAAGATCACAAGAAGGCATGAATTAATATGAGACACGATGCCAAATGCACGGGTTTCAAACTAATGCAATTGGCTAATGCATTTTACTAAAGACAAAACTATGACATTAAAACGTGCAAAACAAATAAAAATTATTGTGTGTGTAGGCGTGCACTTGTATAAGTAATCATGTGGTAATAATGTGTGTATCGCATGTAATGTCTGTACGCATGTGTGTGCGAGTCATTCAAGAATCGATAATAGGTTTTATGTATCCTCATACGACAATGTGACTAACCATATTAAGTCACTTCTTTACATAATCGTTTTATTCTTGTTGTGTAATATTGAACTGAGATGGAAATAGCTTCTATTCCACCTACTTTCAATATTATACACTTTGTCCGATCTACGCTTTATTATACAGATATTGGGATCATACTATAATTGGGAATGCTTATGGTTTTACCTACTGCTCGTGAACAGAAAAGACCCCAAACTGATTCAGTAAGATCCTAGAAGAGAAACGAGATGGGTTCGATGAATTCAAATATACAAAAGACTGTAACTCGATTTTTGAATACGCATTTCATCATTATTCAACTACTCATAAATAAAATAGTAAAAAATCGTGCGAAGATATTATTATGACCATGATTGTCTTTGCAACTAAACTTTTAATACAATAAGCACAGATTAAATAATTACTAACGTTAACATTAAGCAATTTAATTTGTTTATTACATAGTAATCTGATCTAATTAATAAAATTTATATCGCTTTCATTCATCAAACAATTTTTTAAATACATTTTTTTTTCTTTTTATTTACGTATTACTTATTTCTTTTTCTTTAAATTTTTTGTTTTTTACGCCCAGTGAAACGGGCCGGGTTTGCTAGTATATATATATAAAAGGCGATGTATGTATGTATGTTCTTTATGGACTCCGAAACGGCTAAACCGATTTCGATGAAATTTTCAGGGAATCTTCAGATTGGCCTAGCGGGTGTTCCTGTAAAGTTTGGTAGCGATCGGATCAGTAGATTTTTTTTTGTTTTTTACGCTCAGTGAAACTAACGCCCAGTGAAACAGGCTGGGTTTGCTAGTTACGAATAATACCGAACAAGCGATGCTTAATATTTAAAATTAAACCTCAAGTCTTCAATAATAATTAAAAAAGATATCAATCTTAAAGATATAGATGTCTAGGAAAACATTTAACAACGTAATCGATTTTATTATTAGCCTGTAATTGAGTATTCGGGGGCGTCATTCGTTTGTCCGTCAGAGGAGATTTCATTTATTGCCCTTCCTTATACTTGTACTTAGTTTAATTTCATCGAGTTTCATCTGTATTTGTTTAGAATCTACTTAACAAAACTCTATCACCGATTGTCTGAGAACGCGTAGCCTAAACAGTTGAGTTTAGATTTCTAAAAACACAAAATTTTGCACAAGAGTTTCTTATAATAGTTATAGGTAAGCACTAAAAAATAATTTTTGATCGTTCATTTTCGGAGGCGGTTAAATAGAAGAGGTTACGGGAAAGTTTGTCGGTAGTTCGCCATTTTTGAAGTTAGAAATACGAAAAATGGTGTTTACGCTTGTTTTTCGTATTTCTTATTACAAATTAAAGAATTATTTTAAAAAAAACGAAAACCTTTTGCCGCGACCAAAGGTAAAAATATACCTTTTGGCACAATATAGGTTACCCAAAATCCGTTACATTTGAGAAAAGTCGGATGGTTACCGAGACGTTGCCGATTGGAAATCCCATCGGGTCTTTTATAATAAAATACCCAAAAATACTAAGTGAAAGAGCTAACAAATCATTTTATATTTGAAATGCAGAAACAATATTATATCATATACCTAAAAGAAATATTGGGCAAAACCATAGAAGATAAGAGAGTTATAATTTTATTATATTCTATTCATACGAAAGTTAAACAAAATATCTAATTGGTTTAGGTATATTAGTGGTTTATTATCGGTTATATATATGTATACCTACGATAAATTACAAATAAAACAGGGCAATGCTCAAACACAATTATATATGTAGTTGGCTACATAAGTACCTTTGTACATTGTGTATTCATTCTGAAAACAGAGTCACGACTGAGTTCTTAAACCGATCTATAGCTACATAAACTTTCTTCTCTATACTTCGTTACTTATTTTCTCACCCAACCACCTACTTACCTACTATACTACCGACAAAGGCTTGCTTTGTGAAAACTTAAAGTAATTATTAAATTGCAGAGTTCTAAATACCCCGTAAATTGTTAACTATTTGAATTTTATTATATTTGAAACTTTGTTAAGTCTCGGAAACAGAAACAATGTACATGAACATTGTATCGTTATTATGTGATTTTTAATTAATTAAAACACTACTTAAAAAATACAATAGTACATAGTTACCCAAGGGTCCGAGACGGGGTTTGGCGCCCAAGCACAGCGAGGGCGCCAATAGTTCGAGGGACTAAATAAGTCTTTCACCCGAGGTAAACAACTGTGCTTTTCATTACGAATACGAGGAAAGTAAAAATAAAAACATTAATTAGCTAAAGAAAAAATGAGTGAATTTTATTTTACATAAATCAACAACTTTGGTGAGATTATTTATGGTAAAATTAGAGCAATTAGTTATAGTTAGTGAAAGGTTTTTTCCGGGTATGTTGATATTTGATATTTTCTGGGAACTTGAGTTTCTGCAGTATCCAGGGATTCTTGAGTGTATGTTGGGGACATCGGTATTCGTCTATTTTTTTCAGCTGTTACAGCAATGTTTTTGGATTGCACCGGATACTCCTTTGAAGTGCTTGGTTGTGGAGAGTCAGTGGAATGTAGATTTATCATTTCTGTTACTCTATGCGATATCTTAGTTTTATTTTCCACTGACTCTTCTATGTAGCCTTCAGCTACTTTAGTCGACTTCCAACCTCCATGTCTTTTGATGACAGTTAAATCTGCATCAGAATCGGCTAGCAAAGTCGCTGCGAAAGCAGTGACCCGAATATAGATTTGAGTTTGGCAAATTAAGGTAGGTGGCTATCTCTTTAGGAATACTAGAAATCTTGTTTTTGCCAATTACTCGCCGCAGACACTTCCCTTTATGATAATTTATGAAAAAACGGTTTATTTTGCTCGAAGTTGGTCGAAGTTTTTGGTATTTTTCTATTATATTTACAAATTCTTTTTTAACAACGAAGGTTCGGTCAACTTTGGTTTTAGTGCCACGTAACTTCACCAGTGTTATATCACCTTGTTTCTCAATATCATCAACCTTCATATTTACTAGTTCGATACTTCTGCAAGCGCCACTTGCTGCCAATATCAACACTACCTGAAAAGTTGATATATCTCTTTAATATGTATATAAAACGTTCTATACGTTACAATTTAAAAGAAGAAGCTACAATTAACAGTAAAAAGATTTGCTTACTTTCATTGCTAGGTATATTTCATCAGGCGCTTGGTTTAAGAAGGATTCGACCTCTTGATAAGTGAAAACTTTGGATTTTTTCGATTTCGAAATCCATCTGATTGCCTTTTGAGAAACGATGTTAGTCTCTCGAAATGCTTTATATGTACATTATGTTTAATATTTATTGTTGTCTTTAACATAGAATACACGCTCCATAATGTTGAAGGTTTGTAAGTCTTTGATAATTCGTTAAAATATATTAACAAAACGTTTTCTGATAACGATTTCACTTTTTTTTCATTTCACAAAATCGTCGTGAGATTTTTGGTACCTACTAATCTTTTTTTTTATTTAGGCGGTAAAAGGTTTTCCACTACTGCTTTAGCCTCTTCTTTTATGAAATCAGGCGTTAAATCCATATCTGAATCTGAAGAACTCATCGTGTTAAAACAAATCTCTGCTATACGGAAGTATAAACAAAACTCTACAACTCAAAAAAACGAATGAAGATAGGATTGTCGCTTTCCCGCCTATTTTGTTTTTTTTTCTTGGCCGGCCATTGTTATTAATTACTAACTATTTTGCCCAAATCTGTTATTTTAAAAAAGTAGTTGAAAGTAAATTATAATAAAGTCATTTAAAAAAACATATTCTTAATTTATTAATTAATACTTATCTTTACGTTATTTCAATTTCACATCGCGATGTAATTGAGTAGCTGCATAGAAAGTTGGGACATGATTCAATAGAAATGTGAAAATCGAACCACTTACTATTTTTTATAATTTGACAGCCGTAAGTAGAAAACGATTCTCCCTAGGCCTGAAAAGTACTATTTTCAACCCGCTTAGACATTCTCTTACTAATTTGTGACCCGCTTCTCAGGCAACTTCAGGCCTACTTTCCCAGTATAAGTAATGAAAAATAAATTACTTATTACTAATTTACTTTTAACATTATGAAATCACAAAATACAAATAATATCTCACGTTAATTTCACTTGTATTTCTGTGTTACATTCTTGGTGGATTTAAAATGAATAATTTTATATTTAACTCGTAATGCATTTGTAAATTACGTTACTGTTCGGTGTATGTCCCATTCTCCCATTCCGCATCTATCCTTTTCCTACAATATACACTGTTCGTGTACATATTATAATACGCGAGTGCTATAGATGTGATTCGCCAATCTTGAACTTGAACTCATCAAGTTAACTCGTCTAAAACTACCGCTTTATCACTCTCAACGACAGCACGTGCTGAATGATTTTAATATGAACTATTGTGTAAACTGTTTTTTAATCACAAAGTGCCTTCATTGCATTACTACTTTGTGTGTTGTTTTCTCAAGCAAATATTATACACGATATAAAATACAGGCAATTGTGCCTGACCGAGGACTTGATCACTAAGGCCGCAAGTACCGGATTACGAATAGGTAATTGTGCATTATTTCCATCTTTACAGAACTGTTTTTCCTTCTCATAGCCCTTTGCAGTTCTGTTTTCCATGCCTGTGCAGCTGTACTTAATTTACAAGTGCTCTGAGATATTTTATATTATCCGTTTAACACCCATGGTTTTTTTTAATTTCACCGCCAGAAATACAAACCACTTATTAATCTCATAAGATATCAAACTTTTTTTATTATCTAGTTTTAAACACGAAATGTCTTAGGATCTTAATTGACATTAAAAGAGAAAGAGTTCTCAGAGATTTTAAATATCGGCCTAGATACGAGATGTCTTATCTGTTACTAGAAAGTTCTTCTTTTATATGAATATACCCTAGCATTTTCTTTGTGGCGAGTATTAATGGCGAAACCCCAAGCCACAAAATATTTTTATTAGTAGAGATTTGTAAACAGAGAATCGAAAGTATAATAATATGAATAGCCTTAGTTCTACCTTCTACATAAGATCCAACAAACTTTTAAGGTGACAGAATCGTAAGACCGTTCTGGATGTGGTATTTTGTTATTGAAACTCTGCACATTAATATAGGTACTACGCGCCACGTAATTTTGATGCGGTTACTTCGTACGTTTCAAACAACGACACAAATCGTGGTTCTACGAGTTTCGATATTAAGTTGTTGTATAATGATAACTATGCCAAAAGTTTTACTGTCATTGGAGTTTCGTTGGTTCAATAATATAACATGAAATATAAAATACGTGTAATATATTATGTACTTCAAAGTCAAAGTAAAAGTCAAATTAATTTATTCAAGTAAATTCAGTAATGTATCATTTTTTCAACTTCATTTTACAAAAGGTTTACTAAAATACAATATTTTCATTAAGCCAGAAAATGCATGTGCAGAGATCATTTCCAGACTATTGTTTAATCTTCAATGAAGATCCTTTATTTTATAGTATGATTGTCTAATCAATGTACGTTTTATAACCAATCTAAATTTATTCTCTGTTAAGGTGGTTCGTTCGGTTCCCGTGCGCCTATTTTCTCAATAGATGGCGTCACTTACGCAAATTCGAGGTTTTTATTTTTTTATAGAGTTATTTTTGTATTTCCACACACGAAAGTTATGTTTGCGTACACTTTACACCTATACGCAACTATTCAGACAACTTTGTAAGTTATCCTGTAGACCTATTAGTCACATATCATGATAAATAAATCAAATTAAAAAACGCGAAATCAATTCATATCGCCAATAAAATTAGTAAGGCAGATAACACAGTAAAAGCGATATGGAACACTATTAACACAGAAGTAGGGAAACAAAATAAGAAAAACAAAGACCTCTCAATATACATTAATAATAAAATCGTTACTGATAAAAAACAGGTTGCTAATGGTTTTGCTAAATTTTTTTCAAATGCACCTGTACACATTACTAGTGATCTAGCATCCTCTGCACATACAGCACAGGCACTATTAAGCCAAAATATAGGAAAGTGGTTCCCTAGATTTCAGTTCAGGCACACGTTTTCATTTGAGATAGAGAAAACTTTCAAAGAATTAAAAAAAAAGAAAAGTGAAGATTTGTGGGGATTATCAGTTCATGTACTGGCTAATATAATGCCAATAGTAACACCGATTTTAGTAAATATATTTAATAAATGTGTCGATCAAGGTGTGTTTCCCGATTTGATGAAGCATAGTAAAATTATACCAATATTTAAATCGGGTTGTAAGTCAGATCCTACAAACTACCGCCCAGTGTCGATATTGCCAGCGTTGAGTAAAATATTCGAAAAAATAATGCTCAACCAAATGCTGGCACATTTTAATATTTGCAGGATTTTTCATGGTCAACAGTACGGTTTCACGAGAGGGCGGTCAACAACACATGCGGGAACAAGCTTGGTCAAAAATATACTAGAGGCTTGGGAGGGGTCACGAGATGCCATTGGCGTGTTTTGTGATCTTTCCAAGGCTTTTGATTGTGTGTGTCACAAAACTTTAATTTACAAGCTGAAATACTATGGAATACGTGATAAAGCTCTCGATCTCGTGATTTCATATCTGGCTGACCGAGAACAAAAAGTGAGTGTAAATGGGGTTACATCTGACGGTTCTAAATTAAAGATGGGCGTTCCCCAAGGATCAATTTTGGGACCGTTCCTATTTTTGGTTTACATTAATGATCTTCCATTTATGCTTAAAGATCTTTGTGAAATAATATTATTTGCTGATGACACATCATTATTATTTAAAGTTAACAGAAAAGACATAGATATTAGCGGACAGAATAGGACCTTGGCGGATGTCTCGAGATGGTTCGCTGCCAATAATTTACTACTGAATGCACAAAAAACCAATTGTGTTAAGTTTTCCCTATCCAATGTACCCAAAATCCATAATGGACTGGAACTGGATGGGAAACAATTAGAATTAATGAAATCAGCTACTTTTCTTGGTTTAACAGTAGACAATAAGTTACAGTGGGCGGACCATATCGGGACTTTATCTAATAAGCTCAGTTCGGCAATATATGCTATTAGGCGCATTAGACAGTTGACAGATGTAACTACGGCTAGGCTGGTGTATTTCGCATATTTCCATAGCCTTGTGTATTATGGTCTGCTACTGTGGGGATCAGCGGCGCATATGAAATCTATCTTTAGTTTACAAAAGAGGGCAATACGTACCATCTACAGTATGAACGCACGAGAGTCGCTGAGAGATCATTTTAAAGACATTGATGTACTCACCTTACCTTCGTTATACATCTATGAAAACATAATGTACACTAGAAAAAATTTAGATCTATTTAAAAAAAAGGCGTTGTTAATGGTATGGAAACTCGTGGTCGTGATCAGCTAGTTATTCCTAAATTTAAATTACAAAAGTCAAGTGGTTCATTTTTGGGTAACTGTGTTCGTTTTTATAATAAAATTCCTCAAGAAATTACTCAACTAACGGAAAACAGATTTAAACTTGTCATTAAACGCACACTGATTGGAAAAGCATACTACAAAATTAGTGATTTCATTGAAGACACAACAATAGATTGGAAATGATCCTCTCTGCATATGCATTTAGTGGCTTTATAAATATTGTATTTTTAAATAACTATTGCAGAATGATGTTGAAAAAATGATACCTGACTGAGTTTCTTGTCGGTTCTTCTCAGTATTCAGGTTTCCTTTTTGAACCTAACTAAAGTAGATTTGACGTTCAAAAATACCTTGCATTAAGGTTTACTTGAATAAATTGATTTGACTTTGACTTTGACTTTGACATCATCCATCCCTCGAAAACGCACTCCCCAGATATACAATTTCGTTCACCTGTTCTAGACATTTTCCATTTACCCATATTTCACACTTTGTCTGTACATCTTCTCTTTCAAACACCAGAACCTTAGTTATATTCACATTCACATTCAATCCTTTCACTTCACAGTCTTCTTTCATCCACTTAACTAGTGTCTGCAACTCCGCTTCTGATGCTGCTGTAAGCACAGCATCGTCAGCGTACAATAGGCAGATTACCACTCATACTACCTTTCGATGTCTGGAGGCAACTGTCCAAATAAAGTACGAGTAGCCAGGCAGACATCACGCAGCCCTGTCTGACGCCTGAACAGACTTCGAACCAGGGCGACATGTCTCCATCTATCCTTACACAGGCTCTGTGGCCTTTATATAATGACCTCACAACCTGCAGTAAGGGGCCCTCCACGCCATATTCAAGCAGAAGAATCCACAATTTCTTTCGCACTACTCTATCAAATGCTTTTTCAAGATCCACGAAAGCGCAGAAAACTTTTTGACCTATGGCCAGAAACTTCCCCATGATAACGCGAAGCGAGAAAATCTGATCCATACAACCTCTACCGTTCCTAAAACCACCTTGCGCTTCCCACAAATATTTTTAAGAAACCTCCTTCATACGTTCAGTCAGTACCTTGGTATAGACTTTACTTGCTAAGCTGACCAAGCTGATGGCCCTATATAACGCACAGTCCAAATGAGAACCTTTCCCTTCATAAAGAGGCACTATGACTGCGGTACGCCAGTCCTCTGGCACCTCTCCCTTCTGCCAACAAAGGTTGCACAGTGCACAGAAGGTATCTCAGACCCTAGGACCACCATACTTGATCATCTGAGCAGTCACCTCATCATTTCTCGCAGCCTTTCCACATTTGAGACTTCTTATCACTTTTTCGATCTCTTTCATACTAATGGCATCCTCCAGTCCCTGGCCCGAGTGTGGCAATTCATTAGAATTGCTCTCAGTATCAGAGACGGAGTCGCCACTCTCATACAGTTCTCCATAGTATTCACTCCATCGCTGCAGAACATCTTTTTTATTTGTAAGCAGGTTGTTTTCTTTCGAACGCTCTTTATTCATTCTGCAAGGTGCTGGAACACTTCGGTATTTACGTACTTCTTTCCAAAATAATTTGGAATTTTCCTCAAAGTTGTCCGACATCATGTTTTCGTCTAACAGCCTACACCTTTCACGCTTCTCTTTCACTAGTGCCTTCGTTTCTGCTTTCTGCAGTTTCTATCGGTCTTTTATCAAATTCTTCATACCACAGTCATTTTTAGTAGCAAGGTAGTCCCGCCGTGCTTTCTTCTTCTTATACACAGACACTTTCACCTCATCATCCCATCACACATCACGCTTTTTACCATTACTAATCTTATTTGTTCCACACACTTCTTTCGCAGCCTCGATCCTGCTAACCCTAAGGTTCTGCCAACATTCTTCAACATCCTCGCTCATCATTTTCAATATATCATCCAACCTTACCGGATAATACCCTTTCATAATCGTTCCTGGTGGTCGGATCTTGGAGTTTCCAGCTTTTAATGCCACAAACCGCTGCAGCTTTGGACACTACGCGATGTCGCCATACCGTAAACAGACCCCTTATTTTAGTTACCACTAGAATTTGGTCCGTTCTCAGATCGGCTCCTCTGTGTGCTCTCGTGTCTATAACTTGCTTTTTGAGCCGCCTGTCCACCAGAAATAAATCAATCATACTTCTTTCATCTTTCCTTTCCCACGTGTACTGATGATTCCTTTTATGTTAAAATAAGGTATTAGCAACAAAGAGATTCTTTTCCATACACAGTCCTAGCACAATCCAACCAGCATCATTCACTCTCTTATTTCCATACTTGACTAGGACAGACTCAAATCCTGTTCCAGCTGTCCCAACCCATCCATTCATGTCGCCACACACTATAATTCTCTCATTCTCTTCAACCGTCGCTAGAACTTCCCTAACAATCTCCCAAAACTTCCCTAGCTCGCCCAAGCCGACAGAGGACACTGGGGCATACACCACTAAAAGAAATAACCTCGTCAACCCTGTCTTGAGACGTACCCAGAGCAGTCTCGGGCTTACACACTTATACTCAGTTACACAGTTAACCAAACGAGAGTACAGTAAGACGCCTATCCCTTAGCATCCCCTTTCTTCTTGTGGTACGCCTGATCACAAACCGATGCCCCCTCCAGGCAAGTCGACAAGTTCCCTGCCCTTTCACTTAGTTTCACTCAAAAATAACACATCCAATCTTCTTTCTTCCATAATATCAATCACTTCATTCATCTTCTCTTCGATCCCACCTCTCACATTCCACGCAGCTATTCTGCACTCCTCTCTCCACTTCCCGCCGCTAGGTGCACAGCGTGTTGGGTGGCGGCACCCAATGCCGAACTGCACTCTGCTCACACCAGCGGAGACAAACCGGTGTACGTCGCTTTCGAGGGATGCCCCAGCATTCATATTTACACTGTCCCACATGGTGTGCACAGGAGAGGAATTGCAGCCCTGAAAAGGGCTGGCAGGGGTTGCGACGAGCACGCTTCTTCAGTTGACCCCTTACAAAATAATAAGATAAGATAATATTTGTTTTCTGTTACAATTTCTATTACAAAAATTAATGATGTCCTGTAGCCCGTGTTGGTTGTTTAAACTGTGTTACGAGCTACAATGCTTATTACATTTTTTAGCCGGAACGGGTGTTAGCTTCACTACAATTTTAATCACTTCAATTCGCCATCTGTGATAATTTTGTAACATTTTAATAGCAAGAGTGGTGTTGTGAATTGCTTAGGTATTGGTGAAGCTGTATATAAGAGTCTGACTTTAGTTTTTGTGTAGTAGTTGTCAAGCAGCGACAAGCGATCGTGTACAGTATAATATTCAAATGGATGTAGTCAAAGATAATTTATTTATACCCTCCACTATGTGCTGTTAAGCTAAAAGTAGTCTAGTGCAATCAGTATTAGTATATTTAAGCTGCATCTGCATTCGCAAACGGTCGTTGTTCAAATATAGTCATTAAATTACCGCTAACTTTACTTGTATTTAAATTTCATAAATACTTTATTATTTTTAGTTGTATTCTGTTTTTATTACTTTATTTACTTAGCGGTCCCCCGACGTGACGACGCTTGCATATATTACTATTACTATTTATACTCGTATTGAAACTTATCACAAATTTAAAGGGCAATGAGGTATATGTTATTTTTTTACTTTTTGGAGTTTTTGTTTGAGTCAGGGGTTTTTAAAATTTTTAATTTAAGTTTAATTTCATGAAACGAAATTGCGACACGAGATCGTGCCTCGCCGAAATCTGAGTATTTTGACAATAGTTGTCTGATCCATCGTCAGACCCTGATCACAATCTATCTATCTAAAACCTATTCATAGAGACCATTTCAATGAGCCTAAACATAATACCTCTACTGTACGGTATGTGATGGTACAGTGACAAACTGCCTTTTATACGCTGACGATGCTGTGCTTATAGCAGCATCAGAAGTGGAATTGCAGACACTAGTTACGTGCATAAAAGAAGACTGTGAAGTGAAGGGATTAAATATGAATATGAACAAAACTATGGTTCTGGTGTTTAAAAGGGAACATGTACAGACAAAGTGTGAAATATGGGTGTAAATGGAAAATGTCTAGAACAAGTGAACGAAATTGTATATCTGGGGAGCGCGTTTTCGAAGGATGGAAGATGTGAGTTGGATGTGGAGAGACTCGCAGCAGCTGGCAATAAAGTGAACGGTGCTCTGTCCGCATTATTAAACAGTGTGAATATATATAACACTGCTAAAATGGTCATCTACAATGCGGCGTTGGTTCCAAATTTATTGTACGGTAGTGAGGACTGGATCTGCCTGAACTCGAATGAAAGTAAGATAAATGCAGTAGAAATTCGATCTCTTAGAAATATGTGCGGTGTACTTTTGGGGACAGAATAAGGAATTCTGATACGCAGTATGACAGGGTTGTACGACAGTGTCATAGTTAAAATTAAAAAAGGAATGCTTAGATGGTTCGGGCAAGAAAATCTACAGAGCAAAAGCGAGTGGTTAAAGAAGCCAAGGAAGACCAAGGCTAACTTATGAAGATCACATACCTAGAGTGTTAGCCGACGGAAATGCCAAAAGCACGCGCATACCTAGGCGAAAATCTATGAGGAGAATGATGAGATTTGAGGAAGCGCAAGAAGTATGTAAGGACTGTGACACTTGGCACTCCGTCCTCTTCGAGTACCCCGTTGGGGATACAGCGTGAAGATATGTAGATTATAATATCCAAATAATATCTATTATTGTCATTAACTATAAAAATACATAAATAATATACAACATATAATTGTATATCGTTTTAAATAATAATTTAACTCATTTTTGGTCTACATTTTTGATACTGATTTACAATATATTGTGTACACTAACTATTTGTAGTCCTGTTTAAAATTCGAAATTATTGTTTCGAATCCATTTAGTTTTTTACTATTCATCTACTACTATTCATTTTTACTATTCAATGAAACAGTATATTATGATTACTTTTTGTATGGAAAACGAACCACCTTAATTGAGTAATTTCCTTTCAGGAACTTTCTTATAAAAACGATTGCAGTTACCTAAAAATGAAACATTTGACTTATGTAATTTAAATTTTGGAAGAACCAATTTATCACGACCTGCGATTTCCATACCATTCATATCGCCTTTATTTTTAAACAGATCTATATTTTTCGTCGTATACATAATAATTTCAAAGATGTATAAAGACGGCAGGGTGAGGATTTCAGTACGTAGTATAATTATTATTAGAAAATTGATTTATTGTTATTAGTATAGCCCTTTGGGTGTTGTGGTAGTTCATCCCCCTTCCAACTCGAGAACTTCAGATTCGATCCTCGACTAGGTCAATTTAGTAAACGAACTTTTGAAATGGTTAAATATTTATTCATTACATTTTTCCAGAATAGGAACGGCATCGCTAAAACTCTATAAACACGTTCGAGCCATAGAGCAACTAAGTAACATAAGAATATATGTACATAAGTCATTTCTTATTTGGAGTAGACAAGAACATGAAGATGTAATAAAGTCACATATTAGCGCTACTTCTAGCAATAAATAGTTTTTTCTAACATAGACGTTCAGCATAAAAGAAAACACAACAAAATACTTATAACTAATCTTGTGATCCATCATACGCTTCCGAAATTGCTTCTATTTCGGGCGGCTGATAATAGTCGTAGTCGTAGTAGTACTACAAATTCATTATTACATTTATTTTTCAAAACAACGCTGACAAGCTTCCGTGAAATCTTCTGCTGTAAAATGTTCGTTTAGAAGTATATTATATATTGATTATTGATTGACCTACAGGAAGTGACTTGAAACTACATTAACTTTGACATTCGTTTTAACTTTTTATTCAAAATAAAATGTTTTTATTTAGCTGCTTTTGCGCTCATAATTACATTAAATATTTAATAAGCTGCTCAAATATTTATTTTAAACATATCGAAAAAGACGAAATGTAAACTGGTATTTTTGCTTTCTCGAAAACGACTCTAGCGATTTTAATGAGATTTACAATTCAGGGGTTGAGGAAGGCAAGAAATACATCTAGCTAGGTCTCAATTCTACAGCAGTTTTTACCTTCTCAATAGCAAAATGGCTAGAGCGTAGGTCTACCACAACGAAGTGCGCAGGTTCGAATCCTGCAATGTGGTCAGACCTTTTTTGTTTTTTTTTAATAAGTTGAAATAATATATCTAAGTTCAGTTTGCAACAAGTACCTATTAAAAACCATATCACTTTAATAATGTACTTATAATAAGGAAATAAAATGAAAAATAATGATAAAAGCATAGACTTCATAACTTCAGACAGCCTGTCCTGCACTACGAAGTGAAGCAAATAATATCAGATAAAAATAAATGTGCAAGTGCTGTTTTCTAATAAAATGGCGACCAATCAGTTTATCTGATAATAAATGTGTGTCGTATGTACAGGTGAGTCAGGTTATCTGATTTAGCTCACCGTTGCTGCTCGAACAGGACGTCTGGCTCTGGAGTTATTAATAAAAGTTTATGGCTAAAACCCTTGGAGAAAAATTTATTATTTATTTTCCTGAACAATAAATTTAATGTTAAGTTTGAGCAATATTTGTATATTTATAGTCAAGTTCTTGAAAACGGCTCTATTTCAATGAAATCTACAATACAAAGTTTTACGGTGGTTAAAAATCGATCTAGCTAGAGTTCTGAGAGAGAAAACTCGTTTTCTCTATGTTTTCACACATTTCAAATTTCTAAAGTCGGAACTCTTCTGATTTCACAACAGAGTTTACCTTCTCAGTAGTACAGTGACTAAAGCGTAGATCTACTAAGCTGAAATACGTGGGTTCGAATCCTGCAATGTGGTCAGACGTTATTTGTTTGTAAGACACCGAGTAAAGCTTGATCGCCCAGGTACTAATATTCTATGTAGCGTAGTCTTCGTAGAGCGTACCGTAGGCACTGTTTTCGTCTGTAGAAATCTGTTCACATCCCTCTTTATTTCATAAAGTAAAAAAGACTTCATCTATATAACGTTATGTTTTGTACAGATTACATTTTGTACATTTCAATCGCAGCAATAATCATAAGAAGTGCTTAGCTAACTTCGGATGTTTCTACAGAAAGATTTAAGGAATGTAATTTCTCATTCGATAAACGTAGCGTCCACTCAAATATTAAAATAACGTCAAAGAAAATCCTAACTCTTCATAAATAATAAAATTTCTTGACCGAAAACTTCCGTGCAAAGTAAAAATATGCAATCCTTACAATTTGAGGGTGGGTAATAGTGTCCGGAAGCTGTTACGAAGCGGACATCCATGTTATAGTTATACTCGTAACCTTATGTTATACACTTTCCCTTATATTTTTATTATCTGAAATTTTTTATCATAAAAAATGTAATAATGTGATCTATTTAGCTTTTCTGGAACGTCTTCTCTTGTTATAATCGTAAATACTGTTTTAATAAAATAGAACCGAATATTTACGCTATTATTTAACACACTTATTATGTTTTTCATATGTGAATTGATTCTTCCGAAAAAAATAGTCAAGTACGATTTTGACTCGCGCACAAAGAGCTCCGTATTCCTTATTTTTAAAAATTTCTAAACTTAATTGCTGATATAAGACCTAGGGACTAATTATATCTTTTCAGTTAACTTTTTTACAACTCTAATAGGTATTTTTGCAATTCTAATCGATATTTTTGAAATTCTAATAGGTATTGTTGTAACTCTAATAGGTTCAGTAGTTTTGTGGACAAGTTCAAGAACCTTTGCTCGTTCTTTAATCCTCTTCTAAATATTTTAAAATATGTATTAATTAGGGTAAAATATGTGAGTATCATATATTTATACGACATAGTCAAAGTCAAATCAATTTATTCAAGTAAACTCAATCACAAGGTATTTTCGAACGTTTCGAAAAGGAAATCTAGACACTGAGAAGAAATGAAAAGAAATTCAGTCAGATATCATTTTTTCAACATCATTTTGCAATAAGTTTTTTGAAATACATTATTCAAAAAGCCAGTAAATGCATGTGCAGAGAAGATTATTTCCAAGCTTTTTTTGTCTTAACGGAATTGTTTATTTTATAGTGTGATTGTCTAATGTTGTTACAAATCTAAATCTATTTTCATTTTCCAGTAATTAAGTAACTTTCTGACGCACTTTATTATGAAAACGAATGCAGTTACCCAAAAATGAAATGAACTTGTGTAATTAAAATTTTGGAATAACCAATTTATTATGACCTCGGGTTTCCAAACCATTAATATCGCATTTCTTTTTAAACAGATTTTTCCTCGTACATATAATAATAATAATACTTCAGACAATCACACAGATTGTGTGACCCCAAACTAAGCAGTAAGCTTGTACTATGGGTACCACAGAACGAACTCTGGGGGAGTTCCCAGTAACACCCAGACTGCAAGCCAATTTGGAAAAGTTCGTTTCCTAAATTGACCTGACCGGGGATTGAACCCGGGACCCTAGCTTGGAAAGCAGATGCATATGCCACTCCACCAACGGGCCAGTCAATATTAATTTCAAATATGTATAAAAACGGCAAGGTGAGTACATCAATGTCTTTAAAATCTAGGTTCCCAAACTTATTTTGTCTACTGAGTCGAGAGCTCATGCAGTCGTTGTCTAAGATGCCTCCTAGCTAAATGAAATTACAAATCACCCCCCAGGCCTCTACACAACGCCCCCATTTTTTTTCTGGGTCTCTTACCGCACCCCTTTAGGCCTGCAGCGCCCACAGGAGGGCGTTATCGCCCACTTTGGGAATGGGTGCTTTAAAACGATATCTTGCAATACTGTTAATACGTGCTGCTGATCCTCACAGCTAAAGGCTATAGGACATTTATTTTTACTCAACGCTGGTAATATAGACAAATAAAAATTTAAGTGCTTTAAAGTTTTTTCTATCTCTCTATCTCGAGTGAACATGTCTATTTAAATCGAAAATTAAGGAACTATTTTCCAATATTTTTGCTCAAAAACGTCTCTGTTTTATGCGAAGATAATCCTAAATCATAAATATAATATCAATACCAGTATCAAAAATATAAACAATAATATATTACTATATGACATAGGTACTTATTAATAAAAATAATTATTTAGAAAGTATATTAATAACTTGTTGATCCTTGAACATTTCAATAGTGGCTTTGATATTACAATTTTTTTATGTGAACTTCATTTTCACATTTTGCTATTCTATTATTGTTGTAGTGTTACAACATAAGTGTTGTAAACAATTGCGGATGGTAGGACCTTTGCGAGGTCCATCCGAATCATTACCACTATTTTATTCGCTAATCCTGCCATCAAGTAGCAGAGCTTGCCTGAACAACATCTTCGTCCTAAGGGTTGCCAACGCAGTTGCAATCTGAAGTGCTTTCTCAACCTTGATATTGTACTCGTAAATATCCATAGACCATTCAGTCCGTTTACCATCCGGTGGACTGTTTGCTCATTTGTCTTCCCAGTAGTTTAAAAAAACGTGTCTGCTTATGACCACACGATAGAAGTGAAAACTTGTATGATATTCTAATTTTAAAATATACGAGCGCGCTTGATGTCGATTGGAGCCGAGTATACCTGATTCAGCGTCACCGACCCGAGCGTGACAGTTATGTTTCGTTCACTGTTGATAAAGAACGCAAAGTGCGCTTTAAGAAGTTTTCACTTCATAAATAAATATAAAAAAATAATAGATAGATACATGTAGATAGGTAATTTACAACAGTTGAAAAGATTCGTTTCTGTTACTCTAAAAGTTGCCGAGATTGTATAACATTAATAATTTTTGTGATAAATTTTTATTACATACATAAATTCAGCACATTATTTCAAAATTAGCATCTAAAGTGTTAAAGTGAGGTTCTTTGACTATCTAGTAATAAAAAACCGTTTTATAGCAAATATAAAATTTCATTAGATCTCATTCGGAGATTTTAAAATTCGGCTAACGTTTACGCCATGGAAATAAAATCAAGCGTGAACTTTGCATTCAGGAGAGACCCAAATTTACATTTTACGTACTCTTTATTTTAACTTTGTGGAAAATAATGCAAATCACCGTTTAAGGAATCCCAGCGGTACATATAACATCCACGACGACGAGACTAAGAATTTTTCCCTTATGTCACGTTATATATGTAACTAACCACGCGATGTGTACTGTTTAATACATTAAGTCGAAGTTTGAAAAACTTTGGACTATAAAAAATGGTTTAATGTAGATGATACTTGCGCAATCAATGTTCTGTACAGTCGTTACCAATCGTAAAACAAAATTACAAAAAGTACCGAGCTATGCAATTACGATTTGCGATTTAAAAGAGCTTTCACTTGATTACGCTACAGGACATCTGAAAAAAGTCTATTTTATTTGTGTGTATGGAGGTAATATTGGCAACTCGTTTCATATTTATTTTTGTTAGAAATATTTCTGCCATTCTCAAGTGAAAAAGTGGCGTGTCTCTTATGTAAAATGTCTATCTTCTTATCACTGAGTTCCTCAATAAAGTGGTAATAGTATTACTGGAATTAAAAAGAACCCTTCGGAATAATGTAAAAATTTCAGTTGCTCATAGTTTTTTTTTTCTTTATGGCATAGCGCACAGATTAGCACATTTGCCAATGTCACGTATTGTAATAGTATTTTAAGTAGAATCATTATCGTAAAACTTTTCCAGTAAAGTGATAGTAGACTTTACTGAAGTTTTACAGGACTTCTTAGAAGAGCGCGAAAACTTCAGCTACACATGTTTATTTAGACCTACTCCATTCTTTTCACTTACACAGAACTTTAAAACAATATACCAGGGAAGGCCAACATGTGGCTCTTTGAAGGATTATTTGTGGCTCTCGAAAAATGTACCCGAGTTCCCTTTTTATTTTTGTGCTATTATATTTTAAAAAATTATTATCGTTCCGTATGTGTTTCAAAATGTCTTTTAAATTACTGACAACAAATATGAAAGACTAAGTGCAACGTTGTAACAAATTTCATTTCCGTCTAAGTTAAGAATGATATGACTCATCGAAAACTGCGCGAACGAACATAAACAGTGGCGTACAATTTTTTTTAATATCTTTTTTGCATACCTTATAAATATGTATTTAATTGCGGCTCGTGAAAAATTTCTAATTTTGAAAAATGGCTCGGACTATCAAGGGGCTTGGCCACCCCTGCAATATACTACCTATCACTTTTGTACTTTAAAACTCTCAAAAATGTAAAAAATATAAAATTAAATAAAATGACAACCACACTTCTCCCGTTCCCGCCAAAAGTCCTGCACATAGTTAATAATAATAATAATAACATTTATTTGACTTTTCTTAGATTACAAACTTTTTATATCTGAGCTCTGATACCCACGCTAAGATTAAACTTGTGTTGTGGGTGTCAGTGCTCTCTTGACATTGTAAAACTTACAGTTAATTTGACAATAGAAAAATAACAAAGATTACTTTTATAATAATTTAATGAATTGCCTCTACGTAAGTAAATGTATGTATGTTCGAGTGAATGTGTGAATAGAATATGTGTGTTTAAAAATCTTTAGTACTTTAATAGTGTTAATTGTTAAACTTAATTTAGCAGTGACTCTGTCCACATGATAAATAAGTTTTTGTAACAAATTATTTGCTTTAATTTTACAGTCATGTCTGTTACAACGATGAATGTTGCAGTGTTTATTGGCTGTATTGTATATAAATGACTGCCCGCAATTAAAAAGTGACGTTTAGTAAAGTTATTCAAACTTTCTAATTCCTAACACTTGCACAGAACTTTAACGCACAATCTACTATCACTTTTGTACTCGGACCAAAAATCATAATGGACAAACCATTCACTCTAAGAGCGTGTCCGTTTTTTGTTGACCGACTTTCTGGACTTTTAACGTGACTATTGAAGAGTCAAAACACAACAATAAAGCGTCTTTCTATATTCTTTATTGATGTAAAATTATCAAATGTACTCTTAACCTATGGTTGGATATAAAAAGGTGATAATTTATTTAATTAACAGTCATAGCTAGTTTTTATCTTTTTGGATATATTAAATAATGTTGGTATATATTTGAAATACAGTTTGATTTCTTAGATTCAGAAAATTTCCCTTTTCTTTCGTTTCACTTCGTTGTGACTTATCACGGCCGACACCAGCTGTCTACATATACGTACCTATTTTATTGAATATGAGTTGCTTTTTTTACACAACTGAATATGAGGACTTTTTGGCGGGAACGGGAGAAGTGAGGTTGTCATTTTATTTAGATGTTATGTTTTTTACATTTTTAGTAGTTTTAAACTACATCAGTGATAGTATATTGTGTTTTAAAGTTCTGTGTAAGTCAAAAGAATGGAGGAGATCTAAATAAACATGTGTAGCTGAAATTTTCGCGCTCTTCCAAGAAGTCCTTTTTAACTTCAATAAAGCCTACTATCACTTTACTGGAAGAGGTGTTAGGGACAGTTAATGTTTCTCTAGAAGTTACGTAATTAGGCTGATGGTCTTGTAACCAAAGCCTTAAGAAATATAAATAAAAACTGAATATGACATTTTTTTTTTGAAAATACTAGTAGCCGAAACACTTAAGATTTACAAGAATTTTGCAAATAATAATTTCAGTAATGTACGTGAAGTCGATCATAAGCTGACACGAATTACAATTACACGAATTACATTGCATTAAGTAAGACAATGCGAAGTTGCCATACTTAAGTTAACTGTTTTACTCGTAGTTACGCTCAATGAAATAGAAAGACCCACAAAAATTTGCTTGACATATAGCGATGAAAGCGGCAAATTATTATGACTCCGTCTTCGATCACAATTAAAACACTAGATACACAATCAACGCTCCAAAAATGTCCGAACCAAATGTGCGCTCAAATAAGTATTTGAGTGCACATTGAGTGAGTCACAGATTATGTGAATTATACTTTACGCACGCGACGTAAGATTGCATTTTAATAATTTTTTTACAAACATCGTTTCAATGTCATGTAAAAATCGTTTACAAGCTTTTATAACCTTATGCTTTGGCAGTAAGGTCTACTTTAGATTAACACAATGTTACCGATAATACTATACGGTATTAAAAAGATATACGTCAATTCAGACAATAATTTGTTTAGATTTTACAGGAGATTGTGAATCTAGTTCTCTATTTGTGATCGAAGGACTCCGTCCATTTTGTTTTTTGAACCGAGCTTTTGTACCTTAAAACTCCTAAAAACGCAAAAAATATAAAATCTAAATAAAATTCCAACTTCACTTCTCCCTCTCCCGCCAAAAAGTCCGCACTAATCTGCTATTAATCACGGTCTCAATGTTTAATAGACTTTTAGCAGTTAATTACATGAACTTTCAAGAAGCGATGCCATCTCGGGTTGCGAGGCTGTAAGTGGCCCACGTGAGCATTGAGTCGAATTTAGAAAATTTTTCATCAAAAATAGTTTCTTTACAGTAACAGCACTTTTCCAAAGAAAACGTAGGTCATAAATAAAAGTAGCGTTATGTCTATGTTATAATTTATCCTTAAAAAAGACGTCAGGGCCAAAATGACCATTTCCTTTCAGTTATTTACGTTAAGAATCCGCCTACGCAGAACAGTGCAACCGAATTCGTTCATTACCCCCGAGCCCTATGACAATAACAATAAAGTTGATTTTCGCAGTTGCGGTCTGATCATATTTTAGCGCAGATATCACAACATTTGTTTTTGCACATAATTGCAATTTGCAAAAAAAACTACATTACCAATTAACAAACTGGTTTTAGAGATTTGAAATATTATTATAATTACTTATCCATTTTAGTAAAAATCATTTTAAAACTCTGTAGAATTTCAAAATTGCAACTGAATTTTTGTGCAAAACCAATGCAATTTTTTTTATCGAGATTTTTAATCCAATCATGTTTCCATGTTTAAGTATTTCAAGATAAAGAATTGAAGTTGTTTGTATCCAAATATCTATCTCACAGAGATCCAAGTCACCAAACACACCAAAGTCTGCATAGGCGGACTCCTAAATAATTTCTGAGAAATATAGGTATATCTGTGACAGTCACATAGATACGGGAGTGGTCTTTTCTAGTTTCTAATTTTTTTAAATTAAATTAGAAACTAGAAATCATATTTCTTGTTTCTAATTTAATTTAAAAAAATGTCACGCACAACAGCTTATGTCACACAAGCTTTCTTCCCAATATAAACGCATGCTCTTTTTTCAATCCATTCTGTTAAAGTAGGTACTTATAACAAATAACAGTTTGGTTACAATTGATGTTTACAGCCACAATTTCGATATTGTCGTTGCGCTTGAACATCTCCAATACAATGTGATACAACGCGAAATATTTACGATGTCTTGCGAAAAATACACATAAGCACACATATTATGTACACGTATAACCGTTGACGACTGGCCAGCGCCATAAAAGACAAAGACAATGCTCCCTCGGAACTCCAATCTAACAATACCGAAAAGTAACGTTAATAAAATCTCACAATGAGATTTCAGACTGATTGTTCTGTAATCTTTTGTTGCCAACCCTAGGTATCGAGTAAAAATGTTGACTACACGCTTTTCCACATTTTTAATTTCACGCGACATGACGACACGATATGCAATCATATAAATTATTCGGTGTTTCACACCATCGGTAAAATCACAAAATCGATAATTTATAGACCAATTTGGTACATGTGTGTCTGCCACAGCGCTTTCCTACCTATATTTCTTGTATAATAAACATTTTAATAATATTGATATCATGGCAACACGAGTCGACATACACTAAATGACATTTAAACTTCTTCAGCGTTGTACTTTAGTTAAAGATTTTTTTCTCAATTTTTTTTTTGTTCCTCTTTACTTTACTATTTCTTTACTATTTCAACTTGTTGAAAGATACAACATTAGTTTAATACTACGTGGTTGACGATGCTGGTAATACTGTTATTTATATTGTATCACTGTTGGTTAACCCAAATAAATTAAAAAAAATATATTTGACACAACTTTATTAAGATTTAGGTTTAGATTAGGAACAGCCCCCGTTGAGCTGGTATTACATCCCTTAATCTCCTACTGAAATTAAAGATCTACAAATGACATGTAGTACAATACAATAAGCTACACGACTGGTCTTGAAAGTGGTAAGTATATTTTATACATAGCATTTAAATAAATAATTAAAAATTTTAAATAAATTTGCGAAAAGACTACCTATTTACGTTAGTATCTAATTAATCTGTGCTATCTACTTGAAATTTGTTCATTGAAACTTCAGTAGTGGTAACAGACGAGTGGCGATGACTTAGATTAGTTACATAGCTGTGGCGTTACAAAGTTGCAGGGACGTTGCACTTGTACTGTGACGTTGCTCAGCGCTAGGAGTGACGGAATGACAGACACAGAATGACTTACATTTTTCATTGTATTTTGGATATTTTTTTGCAGTTCTGTTCATAATTATCTCATGATCATCTGATCATGATTATCATGAATCTATCTTATAATTAGATCATTAAGAAATAGCCATCTAGGCCAGTGTTCCGCATTAGGTGGTTCGCGACCCGGCACCGGACCACAAAAGTAAAATACATGGTCACTGCATTGCTTCCTTACCTAGCCTATAACCTAATAATTGAATACAAATAGTATCAATCACAGTTACAGTAACAATTACAGTTAAAAGTTATAAGTTAAACATTATTTTTTAATATAGAAACACATTATTTTTTATTATAGTACTTCTATTATCAATAAATGCGTTTGATTTTACTTAATATACCAGGGGGTAAAAATCTTCAGCGGGTCACGTAGGGGGAGATTGAAAATTACCGAACCTGAGCGAAACAATGTTTGGGAAACACTGATCTAGCCTATTTACTTAGATTTCGAAATTTCTAGATATTACAGTGTAAACTTATACTGAAACAGTGTAAAGGTAATCGAAATATAGCTCGGCATTTCGAAAATCTTTAAATTTCACTTTTCAATTTGAGTTCGAAACAGTTTTTGATAATAATATTAAGTGTTTATTTCATAAAATAGTGTTACTTAATAATCTACATATAACAAAGACTTGATACGTGGAATGGGAGTTTCAAAGTTATTGGCAATCCGTTTGAAAATGTGAATTTAACTTTGCACGTTTCGAGAAGTTCCAATGCAAAAGTTATGTTAGTATGCCATTTCGTTTATTTTTCTTTTGAAAGTCAGCCAAGCTAGCCGCCTAGTAGATACGTAACCCTCTTTGAGAAAGGTACTTTCCATGAGAACTGAAGCCAATAAAGCACAAAACTTGACGATACTGACCCGAACAACTTCAAACTTTGTACGCCATTTTACATACAGATTTTAGAATCGTACTCACGAAGTCATGAAAACACGGCGTAATACGATATGATCATGAAAAAGTTATCTAACAAGCCAAAATTTTCTTAAAGGTTTTTAAAAGTGGCGTTATTGAACAATTTTCAGAAGAAAAATGTTATCGTGTTACACGAATAAAGTGAATAGAATTGTTAGAATTTTTTGTCATTTTTAAAATCATTTACACAAATGGAATTTTTTTTAATTTTTAATTACAGATTTTAATACAATTTTTATAAGCAAAGTCATTTTTGGATTATATTTTTTTCTTTTATCTTATTTTTCTGCAACTAAAAATATAGAAATAGAAATTATAAACAAATGCAGTCAAGTAATCTTAAAAATATTTAAAAAAAATTAAACCAATTTGTTGTATTTTTTTTTATAAAGAGAGGGGCCGAAGGAGCAATTCGGTCACATTTCACACACGGTCTGATTGAGAGTGACCACCACCGCCCATGGACACCCCCAACGTCCGGGGAATCACGGGTGCGTTGCCGGTCTGTAGGGAAATTAGGAAAGGAGATAAAGGAGGGGAAAGGTGTGATGGCCCAACGACACTCACTCACAGAACAAAACAACAGCAACAGATGCTGTTATTTAGTCTCGATATTCTGTGGGAGGGTGGTGGTGGGAGGCCCAATTCGTGCTGCAATGCAGCATGGTTCTACCACTTATTATCTTATTATTATATCTCTTGTTATCTCATTATATATATAATTACTCCTCTTATTAATACCACGCTATTAATCTAAGGCTCAATATCCTCATGTTCAGGGGCCGCTCATCAATGTACATATTATGTAAGTAGGTAGGTACCAACTCCGCTACTCGTTTGTACCATACGTATTCGGTCCACAATATTTAATCAATGTTTTTATCGAGTAAGTTACACGGCACAATATGCGAAAGACAAGAGAGATTAATATTTAATAATATTACGGTTTTTAGCTTGGGTTGGCAAAAAATGATTCTAACCTAACACATATTACTAGAAATCATTAATCTAAAGGTCTGAATTGCACCAAGCAGAGAAGAGGAATGTATACCGTTAACGTTCCTCAAATCTGAAAATGTCAGAAACGCTCAACCTTATAGATATTATCATCATAAGATATCACAAAAAAACCTAACATAAACCGTAAAATTACTAAGTATTCCTCTCTATCGCCTCTCACGTTATAATGTCTGACAAGTAGGTAGTTATTGTCTTCCATCACATAAAGAACGTCGCGAAATTAAGATTTATTCTACTTTATGCATATGTATACTCATAGTCTGAGGTACCTCAATTATACCAGAAAATCAATTATACCAGAAAAAAAACAAATTTTATTCATTGCGGTTTTTTTATTTACATAAATGCTTATGCAGGCTATCTGTATTATTGCAATCAATTTACATTTAATGATATTGTGATGTCATCACAATAGTTATTAAATTTAACACATTTTTAACACTTATATTTGTGACAATAAATATAAGTGAACGCGACGCTTGGCGCTCCGTCGTCTCTGACTACCGCGTTAGGGATACAGCGTGAAGATATGTATGTATATAACTATTGTGATTGCTGCTGTATTACATACAAAGCACTACCTACCATTTCCTACTGCGACCAAAAAGAGATATATGCTTAGATATTCTTAGAGTAACGTACTTAACCTCCTTCAGACAAAAGACAAAATACTAACACTTACATTTTTCTAAAATGTATATTGAAATAGTAAAAGAAATAGTGAAAATCGATACACAACCTAGTTTTATTATTTTCGTTATTTTATTGTGTTTAGCAGGCAGATGTGTAAACAAATAAATATAGATATGTACAAGTACCTACCTCACAACAGCCATGGTCTCGCTGGACGACATGCGTTACAGACCGATGCTCAATAACTCGCATGATTGAGTTTAGCAACGCCACAGGCATCGCCACCGCCTCGATTTTGCCGCTCGACTAGCTACTATTTTAAAATCGAACTTTACGTAGACTAATTAATCTTGTTAAAGCTAGGTTGAATTTGAGCAGACGCTGATGAATAGTACAGATTTTCTTACCTAAATACACATATATGCACGTAATATTAATTTATAAACATTACGTAATCACACACAACATATACATACGGCAAGAGTTGAAAGACTTTCAATGAAAATTCTGATGATTAATTATGTATAGCCAGCACACAACTATGTAGGACAATATTTTTGATAATAAGCGTAGTAATTATATGCCCAGTGATAATAAGCAATCCATTAGCCAATTTCTGACAAGGTCGGGCATTAACATATTATCACTCATTAGCGTCAAAAGTTACATATATCAGAAAATGCGTTTTTTTAAGATTATAACAGCAAAATTAGATAGTAGTCTTAACTCCGTCTCCAAAAATGTCATTTGATACATACGTTCAATCAAGAAAGTATCGGGAATGGATGATTTGTTTATGGTTCCAAATTCAATTTTTTGTTTTTTTTTGTTGTTGTTAGATTGGCACAACTGTTTTCTATTTTCACGCGGAGTTTGAGTTGCATCTGTTATTTAAATTAAATACAGTGCTGTTTTTAGTTATATCACTCTAGTGTATATTGCGAATTTCATAATGGACAAAAACATCGAACAAAGAGTTTGTCTTAAATTTTGCATCGCCAATGGAATTTCGTGTTCGGAGTCACTGAAAATATTACAGAAGGCTTACGGTGAATCGACTTTATCAAAAACACGTGCTTATGAGTGGTACAAAGCGTTGAAAAGCGGTCGAGATGTTATGGAAGATTTCCATAACATCTCGACTATATGGCTCTGGTAGGCCATCAACGTCTGCAACTGAAGTTAACATCGCAAAAGTGAAGGAAATAGTGACTGAAAATCCTCATTCAAGTTTGAAAGAGATAGCCGCCGAACTTTCTGTGTCTCACGAGTCGATCCGTACCATTTTAAATAATCACTTGGGTATGAAACATGTTGCCGCTCGGCTAGTCCCAAAAGACCTGAATTTTCTTCAAAAACTGAATCGCATAAGAGTCGCTGAGGACATGCTAGAACGAGTCAATTCCGATCCAACATTCATGAAACGCATTGTTACTGGTGACGAGATGTGGGTTTACGAGTTTGACATGCAAACTAGTCAACAAGCTTCGGAGTGGCGCCTTCCAACTGAACCGAAACCGAAAAAACCACGCCAAAGTCGATCAAAAGTCAAAGTCATGTTGACTGTTTTCTTTAACTATCGCGGTGTTGTGCACTCGGAATTCTTGCCGGAAAGTCAAACGGTACATAAAGAATATTATTTGGTCGTTATGCGACGTTTAAGAGAGCAAATTCGACGAAAAAGGCCAGATTTGTGGTAAGAAAATTCTTGGATTTTGCACCACGATAATGCGTCTTCGCACAAGGCCATCATTGTGAACGAATTTTTGACCAAAAACTCAACAAATACCATCGAGCAACCACCTTATTCACCAAATATGGCTCCAGCCGACTTCTTTCTTTTTGCTAAACTCAAATTACCACTTCGTGGCACACGTTTTCATTCGGTAGAAGACATAAAGGAGAATTCGCGGCGAGCAGTGAACTCAATTTCGGAAAAAGCGTTTAAAAAATGTTTTGATGATTGGATTATTCGTTGGCGTAAGTGCATCGTTTCTGAAGGAGCATACTTCGAAGGTGATTAAATAAATTTTGATGAATAATTAACATTTCGTGTATTATTGATCTCGTGTATTATTGATCTCGTGTATTATTGATCTTTTCCCGGTACTTTCTTGACAGAGTAGTATTAAAATAATAACGTAACAGCAGATGTTACTACATTTATCTGCTGTTACATTATTGTGACTGCTGCGACCTGTATATCGCTAAAGTCGCATTTTTAGTTAATACATTAGTTCTGATGTTAAGGTGCGTCTCATTTGCGAATTGAAACGGATAGGACAATGGGCACACCGTTCCCCTGACCAACTGACTAGAAATGTATCTGTACAAGTACATTGTTATTTAGAAAGCGCGCATCAGCACTTTATGCCGCCTATATAATAACGTATGTCAATTAATGAGTCAGTTCGATACAAGGTTTTGTCTAGTACATAACAAATTAAATAAACAAGTGAACAAGAAGATCGATCTATCATTTCTAACAAGATTCATGTAAAAGGAAACAAGACCTCTTACAGTATCTTATTCGAAACATCGTAGCAAGTTGATAACTTTTTACTATGACGACATCCTTGAAATGTCCGGGATATTCCAGGAAAATCGTGTTTTAGTTTTTAATTTTTTTTTTATCAAACCGTCCCCCGACACAGACTTGAATTGTATCTCATTCGAAAGATCGTAGTAAATTGTTAACTTTTTAGTGTTACGACATCCTTGAAATGTACGGGACATTCCAGGAAAATTGTGTTTTCATTTTTGATTTTTTTTTATGGAACCTTCCCTCAGACCGACAGACTTGAAATGTATCTCATTCGAAAGATCGTAGCAAGTTGATAACTTTTTATTACAACGACATCCTTAAAATAAATGTAACAGACGTTCCGAGAAAATCGTGTTTTTTTTTTTTTTGGAGTTTACTCCTTAAGAATCGATTTTCATATAAGGCCCCCGGTTTGGAAATTTTATGAGGAGTAAAATTTATACAAGCATTAAATAAAAGCGTTACGTTTTCTGCGCAGCGTACCTTGCGCACCTTTCACTTTTTCCTTCTCTTTCACTTCTATCCGACTTGACAAGTTGACAGTAGTGGTCTCGAACCTACCGATTTTTCGGTATTTCTACTGATATGGGCTTTGTTCTACTGAAATACCGAAATGCAACGATTTTTCCACGATTTTAGAGTATACATGAAAATTCTCCCCATTTTTCTACCGATTTTACACTTTAAGTGGCAACCCTTTTCATTTACATTTATGTTTAATATCACGGGGAAGTCCTCGATAGAGTAACTATAGACCTAGTGCAGAATGTTCCATATATTTTGGGAAATACCCTTGTGTCCTACAACTCGATGTTTTAAGGGGCTTTCCGCTCGAGAATTTACATGTCTACTCTACATAAACAGGAATTCAGTTTTATTTTTTTCATTCATTTTCTGAACTTTGAAGAGAAAGTAAAAGATTATTAAGTTAATATGTCGTCTGACGAGGAGCCGAGTACAAGTGCGAGTGCCAGAAAAAAAAATATCTGCAATATTATAGAAAAGAATGGGAAGAAGAATTTTCAGGCTGGCTGGCTGTAAAGGCGAAAGCTATGCCTATTGTAAGAGTTGTAATAAAGATATCAACATTACATCAGGAAAAGACGCTCTTAAGAAACATAGTTCTTCACAAGCACACTCAGTATCATCAAAGAATATAAAATCACAACCGAAGATATCAACATTTACTGTGACCAAAACTCAAAAATTTGATACACTGGTTAAGCCTAAGCAAGGTAAAAAAAATAATTATTTTTTACTAAAGCTAGGCCCTAATCGCTACTAGATATACCTACGTCATTTTAATTCTTTGTTTAATTTTCAGGTGAAATAAGATTAGCATTGTTTGTTGCTAAACACAATCTACCGTTCACTATTATGGAGTACCTACCGAAGCTGATACAAGCCGTTTGTCCTGATTCAAAAATAGCAAAAGAGATAAAATGTTCTTCGACCAAAACTCACGCCATAGTTGATCACATTATAGGTAAAGAGAGTTTCGATAATTTATGTGAAGATCTGCGGCAAACTAAGTTTTCGCTTATTATTGACGAGTCCACTGATCTTAGTACAACCAAACACTTGTGCTTAGTTGTGAGATATGCGAAAATGAATCTTATCAAATATTGTTTTTTAGCTCTTATTCTATTAGAAGAAGCTAATGCAGTAACCTTATTTGAACACATTTTAAACTTTTTTAGAAGCAATGATATTCCATATAAAAATAATCTAATAGGTTTTGCATCTGATGGGGCAAACGTAATGATGGGACATAATAATTCTGTTGTAACATTGCTGCAAAATGAAATTCCCAACATTTTTATACTTAAATGCGCCTGCCATTCGTTTCTTCTTTGCGCGTCATATGCTTGTACCAAATTACCACGCTTTATAGAGGATCTTGTAAGGGACATTTACAACTACTTTTCTTCTAGTCCAAAAAGAGCGGCAGAGTTTAAAAACATTCAAATGTTTTGTGAGTTAAAAGTACATAAAATACTTCACCCCTATCAAACACGCTGGTTAGCAGTACATACAGCAGTAAAGAGAATATTGGAACAACTTCCTGCTCTAAAACTATTTTTTATAGACCAAATATCTAATAATGATCATCTTTTAGCTGCAGAACATATATTACAGAAGCTCCAAGATGCCACTACGTTATTATTTTTGCAATTTTTACATTTTATATTACCATTATTTACTGATTTAAACAAAGAAATGCAAGCAGAACATCCAAAAATTCATAATTTATATGAAAAAATAACTGGAACATTAAAAACAATTTTCGATTGTTTTTTAAAAAGAGAATATTTAACTAGCACTCCAATCGAAAATGTTGATTTTAAAAATCCTGGAATTTTTTTTGGATATTGACGCCGTATACTATGGTGCTACTACGTCTAAAACACAGTAAATTTGTTTAAATGATTTTTATATCGAAGCTTGTGCGCAAATAACTAAGCGGTTTCCATTGAAAAATAATCCAATAAAAGATTAAGACATAATTGATCCAAAGAATGTTAAAAGTGGCAAAACTGCTTCGATAATTCCTATTAATAGGCTCTTTCCTAATATTGTTCAGAGCAATGATTTTCAGAAAATTGACAGAGTGGAGCATTTTAAGAAATTGTGAACAAATCAAAACATTTCCTGATGATGTAGACTTATTTTGGGATAAAGTAAGTTTACTAAAGCGTGGTGATGAAACTCAGATGTTTCCTTTGTTGTCTAATTTCATCTTTAATATTGTATCACTTCCCCATTCCTCCCCTAACGTTGAACGCATATTTTCGCATATTAATCTTTTGAAAACAAAACAGCAAAATAGGCTGTCTACTCAATCAATCACTGTCCTATTACATTCAAAAAGACTTTTTTATTAAGCTAATTGTTTTGTTTTGCTTAGCTAATTGTTTTACTTCGAAGATGACCGAGGCTATGGCCAAAGAATATTGGTATAAAACATAATTATATTTGAGTGTGATTGTCATAAATTAGTCTGTAAGTTTTATTTTCAATAAACAAAAGAATTTGATTGTATAATGTATTTTTTTTGTTAACTACCGATTTTGGGTACAAATATACCGATTTGGTCACTGGTTGACAGTCATCGCTATGGTGATCGCTGAGGCGTGTTGCTAAATATACCTGTGTCACTTATTCCTCTTGAATTTTGAAATTATAATTGTCTCTTGTATTGAAGCTAAGGTCTTTCATACACCTTTCGGATAAAATCTTACTAACAAAATGAAAACGCAACCGAATTATGTAATGCTACGTAGACGTCGTGTATTGTTGCTCATAGCGCTTTAAATACAAAATTGCATGTTACGTCAACGTGTGTTTGTCTCAATTGATAAATACTCACTCTTATTTTCGAGAATCATTATTATGTTGTGAGTTCAAATCTCGACTCGGTCGCTCCATATTATTTTTTATATCTATTAATATTGATATTTAATATTATTGTATACAGTAAAGTGAATAAAAGTATATTAAATATGGAAAAAACCAGTTAACTCCAGTCGTGCGTCGGAGCTGACACACACACTTTTTTTTATTAAGCGGTCCTCCTGACCAACTAACTTTAAGTTGAAACATATCTCATTCGAAAGATTGTAGCAAATTGATAGCTTTTATTTTGATTGACAACGACATCTTTTAAATATACGGGACATTCCAGGAAAGTTGTTTTTTATCTAACTGCCTCAAATTCGAGTATTTGACCTGAAAAACCGGTCAAAGTTATTTTATGTTTTAAATGAAAGGAAAACGACATAAAAATAACAATCTAGTTTGTTTCGATCAGTATACATATCTTCACGCTATATTCCTAACGGGGTAGTCAAAGGACGGAGCGCCAAGGTTCGCGGTGCTACATACTTTTTTTGCTTATTCAAATCTCATCATTCTCCTCACACATTTTCGCCTAGGTATATTACTAGGTACATATATTTATAAAAAATATAAGGATGAGAATTATCGATTTTATTATTTTAAATTTAGTTAGTGTAAAATTAGTCTGACCTAATCAGAGTAATCATTTTACATATACTCTGCCTCATTACCATGTATGCTGCAGTCAGCATCAGAAGACCTTGATGGTGCACTGGGTATCACCGCTTACTACGTTCCGTCAATTCTTTGAAATCTTTTGTTGGGCGGACCTGCCTTTTCAACGTACCTATATGGTTTTAGTTAACCACTGTTCATTGTTTTTTACAAAATCTCCAATGTACCGAGAAGAGACCCATGTTTTTTAAATTCATTTTTAAAATGTTTTGAAGAGATATTTACAGTCGTAACCTCTTTTTTGGAATATTTATTTACTTTCTTTTTCAAATAAATTCAACTTCTCGTATAGCTTTCTTACTGAACACTCTTGCGTAACCTCAAGTAATCCTTTTCTGGTAAAAATCTCTTCTTGATCTGAAGAAAAAATAAAGAATGTAATGGAATAGTAATTTATTAATTAATATTCATTTAAAGTCTACCAATATTTAAATGTGTATAAAACGAGGAAGGAGGAAGGAGGAAGGAGGAAAAAGGGACGAAACCTGATTATATGACACAAGAGAGTCAGCATTTCGAGTATAATTTGAAAACATGACTCGACTTCGGAACATAAACAAAAAGCTTTGTAAATAAAGCATTTAGGGGAAAAATTGATTAATTTACGTGCCTTCCAAAAATAATAAATAGAATAGGTATTTAATAACGAATATCATTAAATATACTTTTTAAGAAGAGTACGTATCTCCTTTATCCATATTCCAAAAGGATTTTTTTATAGACCACCAAACAAACACCTCACTTTCGAAAATGTAAGAAAATTTTGAGCGTCGAAAATAAAGAAATGCGATTCTTACAATGACTGAACTTCGACTAACACTACTGCAAGGGGAAGCGCCGGAGGGGTTTTTTATGACTGCTACTCGATACATTCTTATGTTAGCTTTATAAAAAAAACGTTTTTGGCGTGTTTATCAACTTCATGAAATCTACTTTTGTCCGGGTTTAGGGTCTAAATACTCCTATGTGCGTCGCGTCCCCCTGGCCAAAAGATTTGAAATGTAACCTAATCTGAAATGTATCTCATTCGAAAGATCATAGCAATTTGACAACTTTTTACAATGACAATACCCTTGTAATGTATGGGACATTAAAGGAAAATCGTGTTTTCGTTTTCGATTTTTTTTAATGTGCGGATGATGATATGTGTAACTGGAAAATATCTAAGACAAGTGAATTTGTATTTGAGGAGTGTGTTTTCGAGGTATGGAAAATGCGAGCTAGATGTGGAGACGAAGAGGCGGGATTATGTGGTTACAAAATTAATGTATTCGCTTGTTCTAGACGTTTTCGATTTACCCATACTTTGCACATTGTCTAGTCTATAATACATCTGGCGTTTCACGCACTAGAGCCTTATTTTGTTAACATTCCTATTCAATCTGTTCACTTCACGAAGACTTTACGGTCTTTTGTCATAATAAATATAATACATTCATATTATTAAAATTAGATTCGTGATTGTCATTTTACTCGTATACCAGGAAATTCTGTACAGATACAATTAGTAATAATATTAATTGTAAGCAAATGTGTGTTCAGCTTGAATTTCTGTCTATAATTATTAATTTTAACATCAATTAATATTTTTGTAATGATTTCATTCGCGAGTGGGCCTTACGTAGGTACGGATCACTACCACCTACACTACATCTTACTCACTAATCCTGTCGCCAAACAGCAGTTAGCACCTCGGACCAAGGATCAAAATTGACGGAGCATTTGTTCTAAAAGCGTATCCTTACAGTGTCCTTTTTTGTTGACCGAGTTTCTAAACTTTTACTGATATGCGTAACTAGGGAAGACTCACAGTACAACGATGCACAGCTGCACATGACATATTCCTATTTTTGTAAATGTAAACTAGTAGCCAAAACACAAACTAGAGCTAATTCAACGTGTGACTAAAAGTACTGAAACGCTGTAATATATTGACACTAGCCTTTGCTAACGCCATTTTTTACATGTTTCTAAACTATGTCTATCTCTAAAACTGTGTTTACCTAAACACGTGTTAGACCAATGTTTAAAATATGTTTTGTAGTAAGACGGTTAAGATTTAGGAATATTTTGCAAATAATTATTTTATGACCGACTTGTTGACGCGAATTACAATGACAGTGCGAGATTGCCATACTTACTATAGCTAACTGTTTTACTCTCGGTTACGCTCAATGAGATAGAAAGAGATGCGAAAATATGTTTGATACGCGGTGGTAAAAGTGGCAACTTATAACTTAGTCCGTTATGTTTCTCGATCTGAGGTTTGCATTGTATGTTCCGGCGTGGATTGTGGGTAAGACAGCCAGTGACATCATTGGCAGAAGGGGCACATGTTAGTCTGTGAGGTTGTCAAGGCGTTTGCAATCTGAAATGGCTTGACATTGTATGTAAATGTCCCATGGACCTCAGTCCTCTTACCATCAGATGGATCAATTGCTCGTTCATCTTAAAAATATACTGACGCCTATTCCATATCTGTTGGTGAGGGGCATGGTGCTCATATAAAAATGCACACTGTCCTTTTACAGAATGGAGGGATGCGATTATGCAATGCTGGTTCTTTAATAAATGCTTCGATATCTCGAGATAATAAGTGGACTGTATTTTTGCGGTGAACTTAAAAACCATTGCTTCTTAATAGATATATAAAAACTGTTTCCGAGCACTTGTAAATCACGTACAGCTGCACAGGCATGGAAACAGAACTGCAAAGGACTAATATTTAGGATGGAAAAACAGTTCTGTAAGGATGGAAGTAATGCACACTTACCTATTCGTAATCCGGTGCTTGCAGCCTTTGTGATCCAGTCCCCGGTCAGGCTCAATTGCCTGCAGTTCTATATAATATATAATTTGCTTGCAAAAACAAAAACAACACACAACGTAGTCACTTGCGATTAAAACAAAACAGTTTACACAAATAATAAAGTCAGGAAGCACGTGCTGTCGTTGCTAGCGGCGCGGTAGTTATTTTACACGAGTTAACTTGATGAGTTAAAGTTCAAGATTGGGTAGATCACATATAGCACTCGCGTATTATAATATATGCACGGACAGTGTGCATTGTAGGAAAGGGATAGATGCGGAATGGGAAGTACAGTACCGATTTACAAGTGCATTACGTGTCGAATATAAAATGATTCACTTTTAAATCCACCATACCCCCGACCTTGAAGGAACACGTTCCTTCGAAATAGCGAAAAAAAAAAAGAAGTAGAGATATGCGAATAAATCTATCCATTGGGAATGCGAATGGAAAATGGAAATGGAACGGAAAATCTACGCGTATTGTAGAGAAATAAAAATAATAACAAAATAAATAAGTGCGGGTTAAACAATAACATTAAATATAGCGTAAACTTCAAATTATGCGAAACAGTAACTTAAATTAGAGATCAATTGTGTGTTGGCAGCGGGCACAAACGCACAATCGGCCGGTCGTAAGTTCCCGGCTTGGTTTTAACTTGTGCGACTTTGGTCACACCATCCTTACCAGGATACAACCGTGTTATGACACCTAGCGGCCACTGTAATGGCGGAATATTTTCAGTGTCAACTAAAACAATAGTTCCTACAGTCAACGGATTGGATGTCGTATTCCATTTCTCTCGCACCTGTAGATTGTGGAGATACTCTGACCTAAATCTTTTCCAGAAGGACTGTACTAATGAGTCCATGAGCGAAAACCTAGACAATAAACTTATTCGTTCTTTATTTAAATCAGCGCCGGGAAGAAAATTCAAAGGTGCGGCGTTAATAAAATGAGCAGGAGTTAAAGCGGTAGGTTCCGATGGATCGGAACTCAAAGCATATAAAGGACGACTGTTTAATACAGCCTCGATCTGATTTAAGACCGTAAGCATTTCCTCATAAGTGAGGATCTGTTTACCTATTACACGAAAAAGTAGTGATTTTACACATTTAATGTTTGACTCCCATATACCACCAAAGTGACTAGCGGTTGGGGGGTTAGTGCGCCACGTAATGCGATGTTTAACAAGTTCATCTTGAAATGTTTTATAATAATCATTACCTTGCAAAAAAGAGTGAAGCTCACTTAAGTAGGCTTTAGATGCGATAAAGTTTGTTGCATTGTCGCTATACATAAACTTACATGGACCGTGTCTAGAAATAAAACGTTTAAAAGCGTCTAAGAACAGACGCAAGTTCTATGTGAACTGCTATAGTTACAAGACATATGAATAAGCATAAATATGCCTTTTGGCTTCGCACACCCCGTCTCCTAGTTAATGTTACATACAAAGGCCCTGCGTAGTCAACGCCTGTGTGCGTGAATGCGTTACACTGTTCCAAGCGACACTCGGGCAAATCTGACATCAGCGGAAACGTAGGTTTAGGATTTAAGCGATAACAATTTATGCATCTATGTATTCGTTGTTTAAAAATGCGACGGATGGACAAAATCAATATTTTTTTCTCAAAATGGATATTAAAAGTTGCGGACCAGCGTGACAATGCTTGCAGTGAGAAATATCAATTATAAGATTAATAATATGACTTTTTTCGCTAATAGCGCGGGGTGTTTATGTTCAGAATCTAACGACGAGTAACCCAAACGACCACCTACTCTCAATATGTTATCATTAGAAATAAAAGGTGATAGTTTGCGCAGCGGAGATGGTTTTTAATGTCATTACAAAATGCATTATTTTGTACAATAAGATACTTCTCAGCGTGATCCATATCTTCAGCGGTTATGTTAATTTTAGATTTAATCTTTTTAATAAATTTTAAAACGTATACAATTGAGCGAAGTAACTATTGTAACAAGAAAACCTATTAGCGAGTGCGATTAGGGGATGTTCATCAGAACAACTAATAACATGAGAAACGGCTTCTCTTCAGGTAAAAGAGGTTTACCCGGTACAAATTTTTTAATTGGCCAATCGTTGAGCGGCAACGATAGCCATGCGGGACCATGAAACCAGAGATCATGAGACAAGAGTTGAGATGGTAAAAGAGAACGAGATATACAATCAGCGGGATTGTAATCACCTGCAATATGATAAAACTTATCACAAGATAAAAGAGATTGAATCTGTGATATCCTATTGGCTACGTATGTTTGAAACCTGTGTGGCGAGGCGTGCACCCAACACAGTGCGACTTCAGAGTCAGAAAAAGCGAAAATATTATTTATACCGTGTCTCGCGGACAACATATTATATACAGAATGAACCATTTTTGCGAGTAATACTAGAGCGTTTAACTCCAGCCTGGCTAAAGTTACAGTGGACTTCGGGGAGGCCACGCGGGATTTAGAACAAACGAGTGTGACTTTAGGTGGTTTGTTGTCATTTTCGACATGTAAATAAATAACACAACCAAACGCCCTTTCGCTTGCATCTGCAAAAGCGATTAATGATATCCGTGAGTTTGTTTCCACGTTCATAAAACGGGGAAAACGAAGCTGCGAGAGAAGCGGTAGCTCAGAAATATATCTATTCCATAAATTTATAATATTTGTGGGTGGCAATTCATCCCAGTCAATGCGAAGTAACCATAACTCTTTAATAAGAAGTTTTGCGAATAAAATAATTGGACCGACCAATCCTAAAACGTCATATAGACGTGCGGTTGCCGACAAAATAGCGCGTTTAGTACAAGTAGGTGGCGGTTGTACAACAATAAAAATAAATCCATCAGATGATGGAAGCCAGCGGAGACCCAATATCTTAAACCCGCTTCCGTCACCGAATGAAACACAATCAGTCTGGCGGTCCGTCTCTGGTATGTGAGTGAGCAGCTCACGGGAGTTGCTGGACCACTTCACAAAATCAAATCCACCGGACTTGAACAGCTGGATCAATTCGGCGGCTATCGCAACTGCTTCTTGAACGGATGAAGCAGAGGAAGCCAAATCGTCCATATACAAGTCTCTCTCAACCACACTAGCCGCGAGAGGCCACTTATCTCTTTCATCAGTTGCCAACTGGTGAAGAGTGCGAAGCGCGAGAAATGGAGATGATGTTAATCCAAAAGTGACGCGATTAAATTCAGAAACGCTGATAGGTTCGTCCGAGGAAAAGCGATATAAAATCCTTTGGTATTTACGGTGCGGTGCATTAATATGTATACGTACGTGCATTTGTCTAACGTCAGCGAAAAAGGCGATACGATAAATACGAACATTTAATATTATATTAAAAATGTCCGACTGCAGATTATAACCGGTATATAAAATATCGTTTGGCGATACACCCGAATCCGTATCGGCGCTGCCGTCCAGTACGATGCGAACTTTCGTAGTCGATTTATCGTTCCGTATTACTGGATGGTGCGTAGGTAAAAACCTGTCGACGCGATTTCCTTTTGAGGAACTTTAGAAAGAATACCTTAGTCTAAATAATCAAAAATTATTTCATTATATTTATAGCGCAAGTCAGGCGATCTGTTAAATTTATTTTCGAGGGATAAAAACCTCTGTTTAGCGGTAACAAGTGAATCACCGAGCCTATCTGGGCTGTCCTTGAATGGAAGATCGACAGAATAACTTTCATCAGCGTTACGAACTGTTGTAGAAATAAAAATATTTTCACATGCTTGGTCATCGGGACTAAAATATTTTTGAGAAGGCGGCTCCTCGACTAACCAAAATTTTTCTAAAAGTGAGTATAATGAGTTATGTGAAAATGAACAAAAAGCGTGTAAATTATTATTAGTATTAGAATATCGCGAAACAATTGGTGCGTTTCCCATTATTAAATAACCTAATGTAGTTTCCAAAGCGGACGGTAAATTATTTCTACCGACAATTTTATTAAACAATACAATTTCACAATATAAATTAACCCCTAACAGTATGTCAATAGGGCCGGGTTTACAATAGTCGTCATCAGCCAATGGTAAACTTGCGATGTATCCAATAGCAGCAGTGTCTATGAGCGAGTCAGGTAACTGTGACGTAATACGTTCCACTACCATTGGGTTAATAGAATAAGTTTTATCAGAATTAAACCGCGAAGAAAATGTCATGGGTGTACTACCATTTATTTTTTGCGAAGCCCCTCCTATACCCTGTACTTCGGTATAACGGGTTTGATTGCATATGGGAAGAGATAAACGTTTACCACAATCATATGTAATGTAATCACTTTGAGAGCCCGGATCAATCAAGCATCTCAAAAAGTGAGTGCGATTATGACAATCAATATATTTAATTTTTGCGGTACCCAATAGCGCAGTAGTAGCTGTGCGATTAATCGATTCGCAAGAATAATTGCAAACAGACATATTATTAGCGGAAGGTCCCAGGTTCGATTCCGCGTTGGCGCTTGCACTCGGAAATACTGCAACGTCAGGCGACGGCCGCGCGTCACAAACGGCAGCGGGAGCGGGTGATTTATTATCATTAAAGTTATTAAGCGGGGTGCGTTTACTTATTAATTTGTTATCAAAAGAAGGTTTATTAGGCGTGTTAAAATGTAATAAAGAGTGATGTTTGGCGGAACAATATGAACAGGTGCATTGCGAACCACAATTGTAATATTTATGTTTAGAACTCAAACAATTAGTGCAGAAAGAATTTTGTTTTATAAAATTATATCTATCATGCGGGGTAAGCTTCATAAATGATGAACACTGATATAAATGTATATGATTATTATTTGTACACAAACTACATTTAATACTTGTGTTTGTACCACACCCCAAATCGGTAACAAAAGACTTAGTTGATACAAGTTTAGAAGTGGGTATATTTTTATTACGCGGTTTATTATTGGACTCGATGAAAATGTGATTGCGAATAGAACGAGATAGTACTTTACTCTGTTCCCTTATGAACTCAATTAGAGATGCGTATGACGGAATTTTATCTTTGCGGTGGGTAATTTCAAATAATTTTACTGTATCAGAATCTAATTTTTGTAATGCGAGACGTAAAAAGATAAAATCGGTTAAGTCAATAATATTAACTGTTTAAGTGCTTTTGAAGTTGTGAATAAAAGACTCGAGAGCGGTTGCACTATTATTATTTAAAGATTTGAAATCTAATAATTGATTAATGTATGAGCAAGCGAGTGAACGAGGATCATCATATTTTTGTATGAGAGTTTCCCATATAATTAGGTAATTTTCGGCAGTCGGTGGCAACCCTGCGCATACCGATACAGCTTTGTCCGTCAACTTACCTACCAAATAATATTCCTTTTCACTATTAGTCAAGGCCTGGTTATCATGTACAACGCTTTTAAACTGTTGATAGAACAATAGCCAGTTTCGAATATCACCATTAAAAGATAACAATTCAATAGGGGGTAGATGGGGGTTTTCGGATTTAAACATACTAAATTGCGGGCGCGATTCAGTATCTACTTTTGGTTTTTGATCATATAAAGATAATATGCGTTTTACGTAACAAAACATTTCTTCGAATGCAGTCCACGGCTGATAATTAACATCCTTAGTAGGATTACTTTTAGTGAATGAAGCGATATATAAATCTAATGCGCGTTCAAAATCACTTCGTAAACCATCTAAGTTATAAGCCTGACATAATAATGTACTAATTTCGGAACTTTCGGTCTCAACCTGCTTAGTTATTTCATAAATGCTTTGCATGTTCCTATATCGTATATGTATAGGTATATCCAATATTATATATACAGCACGGCTAATGATATATAGCGGGGAGTATGTATGGCGATTAGCGAGAATACGATGTTTCGAGAACTTATAAAATAAGTTGGCGGTGGCGTTAAAATAAATGCGCAGGTGGCAAGAGAAATGGAATGCGAATAATTGCGATTATAATAAGATATTAAATATTATGATGTTAACCAAGTACAGATAACTGACTTATACCGATTATGGGAGTTAAATTCATAAAAAATAGGCTGCCAATGCGGGAAATACAATTATAACTAATTTGACAAACTATTTCTTTAACCGGTTAAATTAAGTTACCGTTAAGTACTATAATTAACAACTGCGGAATGTAAACTGTTTAATATGCGTATGTAAACTAATAATTTAAGTTTAACACGCACTATATTTAAAATATATTTTGTACAAAAGTATCTCTGGTTATAAGAACCAACTATGGGATACGCAGATGACTAGGTAATGACCTAACTACGTTATGCGATTGTAAATGACCAATATTTTATGTTTAGATAAACATAAAATATTGGTCATTGGTCATTTAGGTTACTATTATGTTATTTATTCGGGTCGTAGCGGACCACTCTGGTTATATCCGGGTCGTAGGACCACTTTTGGAGGGATGCGATTATGCAATGCTGATTCTTTAATAAATGCTTCGATATCTCGAGATAATAAGTGGACTGTATTTTTGCGGTGAACTTAAAAACCATTGCTTCTTAATAGATATATAAAAACTGTTTCCGAGCACTTGTAAATCACGTACAGCTGCACAGGCATGGAAACAGAACTGCAAAGGGCTAATATTTAGGATGGAAAAACAGTTCTGTAAGGATGGAAGTAATGCACACTTACCTATTCGTAATCCGGTGCTTGCAGCCTTTGTGATCCAGTCCCCGGTCAGGCTCAATTGCCTGCAGTTCTATATAATATATAATTTGCTTGCAAAAACAAAAACAACACAACGTAGTCACTTGCGATTAAAACAAAACAGTTTACACAAATAATAAAGTCAGGAAGCACGTGCTGTCGTTGCTAGCGGCGCGGTAGTTATTTTACACGAGTTAACTTGATGAGTTAAAGTTCAAGATTGGGTAGATCACATATAGCACTCGCGTATTATAATATATGCACGGACAGTGTGCATTGTAGGAAAGGGATAGATGCGGAATGGGAAGTACAGTACCGATTTACAAGTGCATTACGTGTCGAATATAAAACGATTCACTTTTAAATCCACCACAGAAGAACAATTTGAAACTTTGAAGTGACAATGTCCACGTCGCACCTTAAGAATGAAACTGACCTAATTCAAAATTTCAGAATTTTGAGTTGTAATAATAAACTTAACCTACCTACTATCTACATATAGTATGAATTTATCTATCTGTCCATCCAGTTAGCTATCGTAACAATATTTAGCATATATATTAGAAAGAATAGAATATTTGAACACACATTTTTGAAAAATCCATTTCATTGTTATTGTAGAATTCATTGCTGTAACTTGCCAAAACAAAACCTCACAATTGTGAGTTAGATCCGTTTCATTCTAAAGGTGCAAAGCGTTCAAATGTGACTATTCTTTTATGAGAAACAATAACACATTTTAAAATAATATTCTATTTCAGGAAAAACAATAGACATTTAATTTTATATCATCTTTTATCAGTAACTTATATCAGAAATTTATATAAATTTATGTCCGTATAACAAAGTATTGACTAGCGACGTGAATGTATATAAAATATATGTAAGCATAACGAAATAAAATTTTTGGACTACGTATTTTGAATACTATCTAATCATATTGTGCATTTATCACAAAAAGCCCATTTTTGAGATAAATGTCATTCTTGTCACAACTCGCAATATAAATAGCTATTGTTTTTAAAATTTAATATTTTAAAATGTGTCACTGTTTCTTGTAAAAGATATGACTATCGTTTTAGTATGCATACCTTCATTTACGACTTTCAAATTACTTTCCTGTAAAATCACCTATATTTAGATATCACATCGTTGTCGCAAATGAACGATATTTTCATTTAAAACTCTTAAAACTATAATAGCGAATAAAATAAAATGTGATTTTAAACTAGTAGAGAAAGGCTCTTGGACTTTTTGGCGGGAATAGGAGAAGTGATGTTGTGATTTTATTTTGATTTTCTATTTTTACATTTTTGGAAGTTCTATAGTCCAAAAGTTATAGTATATTGTGTTTTAAAGTTCCGTGTTAGTGAAAAGAATGGAGAAGGTCTAAATAAACATGTGTAGCTGAAGTTCTCGCGCTCTTCCAATAAGTCCTTCGTAACTTCAGTAGAACCTACTACTATCACTTTACTGTAGGAGTTTAACGATAAGAAAAAACTAATTTACTTTAATAATAGGTGAAATTGGCAAATGCGCTAATTGGTGTGCCATGCCATAAAGAAAGAAAAAAAGGCTCCAGAACTTCACATTTTTTTTTCGAAGCGAGCCTATGCACATTATAATCGCATCATCTACCCACTGAGAAACTTTTTTAGGAAGTTTTTCTTTTGGTAGCAATAGTTCATAGTGTAATACCCAGTTCTGTGAGTTGGGCTCCCTATTACTTCAGATTTCGTGCTTCTGTTTTTACAGAAGTTCTAATTAATGAATTTTACATACATTCGTATGTGAGTTTAATGTTAATAAACGATATTATTTATACTCGTGTTAGCTTGCGGAAATCCATTTCATGCAATGAACTACTATGTTTAGCTATTTTCCGTTCAAACTCCAAAAACTACCAATCGACATGTACTTCGCTTCGTAACAAAATATCCTCAGGATATTGCAGAGATCAGACGCGGTCAGCTAACCAGTTAGCCCAACCCACAGACAAGTGGCCTAACCTAACGTAACCTAACCCGTTAGCCCACAAACAAACTCAAATATGATGCACCAGCTTTGAGCATGGAGGGGTGAGCGTCGGTCTGTCGAGGGAGATTAAGGTCCTGGGGTTGATAATAGACAAGAAATTGACATTTAACACACATATAACGTACGCCTGCAACAAGGCGCGTAACATCTACAAACAACTCTCCAGAGCCGCCGGGATCAACTGGGGTCTATCGCCGGAGATCATAAGGATCATATACACGGCAGTGGTCGAACCGATTATATTATACGCGGCCCCAGCGTGGGCATCCGCAGCACATAAAATAGGAGCTCGAAAGCAGCTGGGCGGGGTGCAGAGGAGTATGGCACAAAAAATCGTAAAATCGTACAGGACGGTCTCTTTGAACTCGGCGCTGCTACTCGCCGGGATCCTTCCCCTAGACTTGAGGGTCCGTGAAGTGGCCCTTCTTTATGAGTCCAGGAAAGGGTATTCCCGGCGGGTACTAGGGGACCGAGAAATTGAGAGACCGACTCCGTACGTAGAGTTGCCTCTTCCGGCGGATTGGATGGGGCTGGGGTATGCTTGTCTGCAGGAGGGTACAGTGGCTGAAATTATAGATCAAAATGAAATAGCAGTATATACTGATGGAAGCAAAATAGACGGAATGGTCGGCGCGGCGCTGTCCGTATGGAACGGCGCCGTGGAGATTTCATCGAAAAAATTTAAATTAGACAGATGCTGTACCGTCTTCCAGGCTGAGCTCCTAGCCCTGTTCAAGGCGACGGAATGTGTGCTCCTTTGTGCCTCGGCCGACTGCTGTATAATTAGTGATTCGCGCTCGGCTCTCGAAGCAGTACTAGGCGGTAAATCCCTCCACCCCCTAGCAATTAACACCAGAACCAATATAGTTTAAATAATGGAACGAAAATCATTAAGATTTTATTGGGTTAAAGCGCATGTGGGGTTGGAAGGAAATGAAAGGGCTGACACACTGGCAAAGGAAGCCGCACACAGAAAAACAAAGCCGGTATATGATGTGTATCCGGTTTCATTTGTCAGGCGTTAAATTAGAATGCTGACGCTTGATGAATGGAACCGGAGATACAAAAACGAACAAACAGCCAAAGTGACGAAATCCTTCTTTCCCGAGGTTGTAGACGCATACTCCGTGATTAGGAAGATTGACCTGGACCCCATCTTGGTCCAAATCTTCACGGGGCACGATGGATCCCCCTTGCACCGTTTCCGGTGCAAGGGGGATCCATCGTGCCACTGTGAACCAGGGGTAGACGAGGGTGTAATTCACTTAATAGTAAACTGCCCGATTTATGAGAAACAGAGAAGCGAATTAGAAGTGGAAATAGATAATAAAATTGAGGAAACGGAAATTTGTAAAATAATGATTGACAAAGCCAAAAGGGACAAATTTTTAAAATTTTGCAAAAATGTAGCCACTAAAACAATAAAAAAGAATAAAACTAAAAATGTATAAACTAAGGAAATGGAATAATGTAAACTAAAAAACCAGTTTAAAGGTATAGAAATAAGAAAATAAGACATAAATAAAATGTTAAATATAAATAATATAGAAATGTAATAAAGTATTAAGATAAAATAAGATTATGTCAAATGTTAACAATAGTTGTAAGACAATTGTAAAAGGATAACACCAAAGACTGTTTAAGAAAATAGAAATAGACATAAGTGCATAATTTTTAAATAAAGATGTTTATAATGGTTAAATAAAGATAAAAATGGGCTACGGAAAATAAAAACCCTTGGCTAGAATGAGGAAAAGTAAAACGGAAAATAATGGGGAGCAGTGAATGAGCAATAATAAAAGGATAAATAAATAAACAAATAAATACATAAAATTAAGGACTAAATCTGGCAAGGCATGTAAGGCAGTGAATGGTTATGGAAAAATGAAAACCAAGAAAGAAAAGGAAAAAAGAGAGGAGAAAAATTTAAGGAACAAAAAGTCCCTGATAAATTAAGTTAGGGGGAGCTGTAAAATAAAAAAAAACCGTTAGCCGACCGAGTCTGGTTTCCTGAATATCTTGATGATGCTTCGTTGAGAAGCGAAACACATATCGATTGGTGGTTTTAGGAGTTTGAGCGAAAAATAGCTAAACGTTGTATAGGAATTCATCATATTAATAAACAGCAAATTTTACAGTTAACGCTATAGTTTATGCGTGATTTTTTTTTACTCGCAAGCAAATAGATAATGTGGTACATAACTATTTTGTACATAGGTATCTACATATTACTTAGGACGAAATGTATGTACTTATGAGTTATGTAGGTATAAATTGTTATTAGATTGTTTGCATTGTTTGATTTGTTCCATTGTTAAACCCCTTTTTCTTTTATATCTTCACATTATTTCAAGTCAAACATGATTTGACTTTTGGATTTTATGGCACATTTGTAGCCGTCGTTGGAATTTTATACAGAAGCAATAAAAGTCGGATAGCAACCACTAAATATGCCATTTCGAATGTTCATACGTTTTATTTACCCTTTTAGCGCAGTGATCAAACACGACTTTCCTGCGTAAGTAACAGAAGATATGTAGTTACCTACCTACTTTTATGTCGCTAAGTAAAAACTTCGAAAGCGAGTCGTATAGTATCTGGAAGGTATCTTCATCTCAATGGTAGTTAGTAAATATTTGAACGAGCCGCAATGCGCAGGGTCTTAAATAAAACATGTCTGCCGGCCTAAGTGAATATTTCACGTATAGGCAATTGGTAGCCGTACAAACTTACAGGTTGACATACCTGATGGAGTTTCTTGTCGGTTCTTCTGTGACCAGGTTTTCTTTTCAAACCGAACTAAAGTAGATTTGACGTTCAAAAACGCCTTGTAATTGGGTTTACCTCAATGATATTAAGTATTATAACATCATTGGTTTACTTGAATAAATTGATTTGACTTTAACATTATAATTATGATGTGGCCTGACCCAACTGCAAAAAGAAGTCGGGTTTAATATCTGGCAGCTCTACTCTGTCTTTTTAAAACGCTTTTATGAAGTTAACTTGTATCTGTATATCTGTAATCATATCTAAGAAGTAAGAATTTTAATTGTTCGTAGGTATTTATTGGCACTTAACTAATATAAGTTCCTATGATAGATTCTCTTTGAATAGAGAGTAAAGGAAAAATTTAAAAACATGTACTTTTATTTAGACTTATAATTGAATTGTTAATTTTCTGTTTTCATTAACTATGTAACAAGCTAATACTTATATGAACACCACCGTTATAAAAGTATCGAAAGATATTGAAGTGATAAAGTGTATGGAATGAAATGGAAAAAGTAGGGATTATGGCCGTCATACTGTCATCCGTCACCACTTGGTTACCGTCACCATATTGCCACCTTGTCATCACACCGCTTTTTGTTTTAATGTAGAATGTAGGCACTACTCTGTGGTTTTTATTACGTCATTTATTGCAACTCGTAGCTATCAAATCTAGTAGTGGGGACCACAATGAGGATAGAGAAGGGATAAGCTCTGTCTTCGTCACTCTTAGCCTAGTGACATACTAGATTAAAGCAATAAATAATAGTCAACTAAAATGAGATGATGAACTTGCATTACATAGATTATAAGATCAAAGTAAATAAATACATACCTATAAACGAAGCTATAAGTCGCTGCAAATATGCTAGGTACCTAAGTATATATCAGTATTATAACACTAAATTGCAAACAATAATTGATAAGAAAATCTGACCCACTTCCAAAGTAATAATAAATTCCATTGTCTTCGAATGGTTCCTGATCAATTCCAGATTAAGACCATTATACCCGAGTAAAAATAGAGAAGGTCATCTTCATACAGCACATCGATTTTACCTCAGATTTTGCACTTACAAAAGCGCACGACCAATCGCGCTGGTCGTAGAGTCCAAATATTCAATGCAATCTAGCTTAGCTTCATCCAAAAAGCTTGCAAGCCTCTGAATATCAACTTTGTCAGATCTCGGGAGATTATGACATTACTTTAATGTAGTCCTTAGCTAACTTGCTAACTTTTGTAAACTTCTTATGAGAAAAATAAAAATGTGGTTTCATATAGGTACATATTATCATATTTATTAAATCAGCTACTCAATCAGTCCTTGCCACAGAGTACATTACACATAGGGAAATAGAGGTATCAGTCGAAATTCTCCATCTAGCGCCATTACTTGATTAATATGAATGAATAATAATATGAAAGTGAATAATAATGAAATTAATAATAACAACTAATTAAAATTCAATGGTTATCATTGGGATTTGAACTTCGAATGTTATACGAGCTCTATATACAAGACAACATCGAATGAAAGTAAGATATCACTACTTTTAATATAACGACGATAAGTTTAATACTTGACATAAAAAACTAGTGGTGACATCTCACTATTTTAGACTACACTACAGAGGTCAACAATTCACAGGAAAAAAATTCTAAATGGAGTGAAATAACCTCGGTCCTCACTTCAGTAAGTCAAAGTTACAGTATGTAATCAAACTTATCTTACTTATGTAAAACATAAGTAGGTGAGATTACAAAAACAAGCAGTGAATAGTAAAATTATTCATAAACAATAAAATAAATCTATGAAATCAATAAAAAATTGAATTACTTTAGGCGTTATTTTGAAAATGGCTTCTTACAAAGCATAACATATCCAAAGTTATGAAAGCTATTCGTTCTTCTAAGATGTCGACTTGGATGGAAACGTAGGATATTGCAGTATAATTAAAAGACATACTTTCGCTAGCTCGTATATTTCTCGCTAACTTATTTTTTGACATTCGAGCAAAGTAATAAAGTAGCAACACCCTCAAATAACAGTGTTGCCATTTGCTAACGATTATGATTAAAACGATTAATCGAGAATATTGCCAATAGCTAACAGTTAGAAAAACGGCATCTTATTTTACAAATATTCAGTATTGGTGGAGTTGGTGCGGTGGCAGTCAAGTGGGTAAGTACTGGCGGTGGCGAAACTACTTCCACATTGTTCTTTTTCGTCTATGGATTTTAAATGAACATGTAAGCCACGTGGAGAAAGGTCTTTAGTTTGGAGAGTTTTTTTACTGTATGTATTGACCACTTAAACCACTGTTAACTCTTAAACAATATTTCCAAATTTTACGGCTAAAATATCTGTACTGACTAATAACGCTTAAAGTAAGTAAATTAATAACAATAAAATAGCCAAGAAACCCAGCCGTAATTAAATCAATCAAAATATCAGTAAAAATTAATAAGTAAGAAAAGGAACGCGCTACGATAATTTGACTGTGATAGTGAGCCAGACTTCGTCCCAGGACCTCTCGCCGTACCGCTTCAAAATCTTCGCACCACAGCTCAGTTCCCGCGCAACGAAGCAACCATCCTTCGAGACACACATGAAATAAATATGTTGTAGTGTAATTTGTTAATCACGCGAGATCTCATACGAATTATGTACGAGAACAATTGCGAAAAATGGACGAGATCTCGACGAGATTGTATTCCCTAAGCCCAAGGTAGAGTCCGTACACAACGAATACATAGACTAGTAACTTAAGTAAACATGTATCGGCTATTAGGCCAACCGGCAATGCCAGTGGATGCCACACAGAATGGATATACTATACCTTATTACGTAACTGCAGCCAGTAAATAGTTTAATCAATCGATATATTGTTAAGTGCAGCACGATATAGATTAATACTAATAGCGATCCTCTTTATGCTACAAATCATTTTACGGCATGGCATCGTAATCGCTCAATTACGTGACAGTGATACCAATAAAAGACACCCGTAGCGCGACTGCAGTGGGGCTATTGTAGTAATGTTACATTCTCTTTGGCGGCTATTGCATTCTGCATTTCGTTGCGTGATAACCTACTCGGCTATGGACGCGCATCGTGTGAAGTTTACAAAGCGAAAAATTTCACAGAGAAATGAAAAGATGTGTCTATCACTTTTCTGGAAATCTGCAAAAATCCTGTACAAACAAAATACATATACCGTCTGAATTCAAGCGCGTTTCGACGTTTTGTGTACATTACGTTGACTTTTTTAGAGTATATTCACTGTTAAAAATTCGCGCTTGGGCGGCTTTTTATGACCGTTTCTTTTATTTTTAGGTTTGTGTAATACAATTCAATTCATACTATTAGAATATTATTGTGATTGAGACCGCCGTAACCCGTAACGAACATGGCCACCAAATGTATTATAGTGTATAGGTAATTAAATCGAGAAGTGTCTGTGAGTACCCCTTACTGCTTTACTATTAATATGTTAATGTATTTTTACGCAGCAAACCAGCAGAGCTATATACCAGCTAGCCAGAGCCGCAACTCTACAAATTGCACGGAAGAGTACTATTTCTTAAGTAACCAGTCACCACCACCTTCCACCACCTTCGTGCTCTTGAAAAACCTAAAAGCAATGAGCAATGAAATGTCATTTTATATTTAGATAAGTACCTTCCTAAATAATCTCGATCATATCTATTGGTTAATAGACAATAATAATCAGTCCTAGAACTGACACTAAAAAATGGCCAAACTAGACGCCTAGTAAGTGTAAAATTGTCTACATTCGTATGATCCAAAACCCGCGAAACTAAACTTAACTAAGTTTGGGTCTCACCGAATCCGCAACAAGCACAAAGTTCTCAACTCAACAGATGCGGACGAGGCGTGCGGCATGATTAATCACTTAAATGTAAATATGGATGTGATAATGATATATATGGTCCATTTTAATCTAATTTGCCAAAAAGGTAAACAAAGTTTGAGCTTTTTTTTTAAAGCTTTAAAAAATAGGGTAGTTTAGTTGAAATAGGAGACGTTTCCTTTCTGGCCATCACATATACAGTGTACGCAGAAATCAAGAAAAATACCGAGAACGGAATTACTCGAAACACTAATAAAATATTAATTTTCTACTGATTTTACAGGCAGCAAAATAATTTTGGAACCGCCGCCGGGCTGGCAGCTTCTTCCGCCAACGAATCAGTTTGGCTATTCAAAGAGGCAATGCTGCCAGTCTGCTAGGTACCTTGAGCAATGACAGCTTTCTAAGCGGCAACTTTGAGGAAGTTTATTATTTAAGATAATGTGTAGTTTTAAGTTTGTAAATATTAACATATGTATGTACTTTTTGTTAATAAATCATTTTGGAACTATTTGCAAACTACTGCAATAGCCGTCCACGCTTCTTTTTCTTTTTTAATTTCTTTATGACATTAGCACCAAGGAAATAATAAATAGAAATGTCATTTTCCACAATATAAATAAAATATTGTGCTTTTCTTTTACGTTTAGGTGTGCATATCTGCTAAATTTCAAATTCACAGACTTAAATTAAAAATTTAAAAACTCCTGACTTAAAAAATACTTCTAAAAAGTAAGAAAATATGTATCAATTGGGGCTTTAAATTTATGATCAAAGTCAAAGTCAAAGTCAAATCAATTTATTCAAGTAAACCCAAATGCAAGGCATTTTTGAACGTCAAATCTACTTTAGTTCGGTTCAAAAAGGAAACCTGAATACTGAGAAGAACCGACAAGAAACTCAGTCAGGTATCATTTTTTCAACATCATTCTACAACAGTTATTTAAAAATACAATATTTATAAAGCCAGTAAATGCATATGCAGAGAGGATCACTTCCAGTCTATTGTTGTGTCTTCAATGAAATCGCTAATTTTGTAGTATGCTTTTCCAATCAGTGTGTGTTTAATGACAAGTTTAAATCTCTTTTCCGTTAGTTGAGTAATTTCTTGAGGAATTTTATTATAAAAACGAACACAGTTACCCAAAAATGAACCACTTGACTTTTGTAATTTAAATTTAGGAATAACTAGCTGACCACGACCACGAGTTTCCATACCATTAACAACGCCTTTTTTTTGAAATAAATCTAAATTTTTTCTAGTGTACATTATGTTTTCATAGATGTATAACGAGGGTAAGGTGAGTACATCAATGTCTTTAAAATGATCTCTCAGCGACTCTCGTGCGTTCATACTGTAGATGGTACGTATTGCCCTCTTTTGTAAAATAAAGATAGATTTCATATGCGCCGCTGATCCCCACAGTAGCAGACCATAAGACATAAGTCTATGGAAATATGCGAAATACACCAGCCTAGCCGTAGCTACATCTGTCAACTGTCTAATGCGCCTAATAGCATATATTGCCGAACTGAGCTTATTAGATAAAGTCCCGATATAGTCCGCCCACTGTAACTTATTGTCTACTGTTAAACCAAGAAAAGTAGCTGATTTCATTAATTCTAATTGTTTCCCATCCAGTTCCAGTCCATTATGGATTTTGGGTACATTGGATAGGGAAAACTTAACACAATTGGTTTTTTGTGCATTCAGTAGTAAATTATCGGCAGCGAACCATCTCGAGACATCCGCCAAGGTCCTATTCTGTCCGCTAATATCTACGTCTTTTCTGTTAACTTTAAATAATAACGATGTGTCATCAGCAAATAATATTATTTCACAAAGGTCTTTAAGCATAAATGGAAGATCATTAATGTAAACCAAAAATAGGAACGGTCCCAAAATTGATCCTTGGGGAATGTCCACCTTTAATTTAGAACCGTCAGATGTAACCCCATTTACACTCACTTTTTGTTCTCGGTCAGCCAGATATGAAATCACGAGATCGAGAGCTTTATCACGTATTCCATAGTATTTCAGCTTGTAAATTAAAGTTTTGTGACAAACACAATCAAAAGCCTTGGAAAGATCACAAAACACGCCAATGGCATCTCGTGACCCCTCCCAAGCCTCTAGTATATTTTTGACCAAGCTTGCTCCCGCATGTGTTGTTGACCGCCCTCTCGTGAAACCGTACTGTTGACCATGAAAAATCCTGCCAATGTTAAAATGTGCCAGCATTTGGTTGAGCATTATTTTTTAGAATATTTTACTCAACGCTGGCAATATCGACACTGGGCGGTAATTTGTAGGATCTGATTTACAACCCGATTTAAATATTGGTATAATTTTACTATGTTTCATCAAATCGGGAAACACACCTTGATCGACACATTTATTAAATATATTTACTAAAATCGGTGTTACTATTGGCATTATATTAGCCAGTACATGAACTGATAATCCCCACAAATCTTCACTTTTCTTTTTTTTTAATTCTTTGAAAGTTTTCTCTATCTCAAATGAAAAAGTGTGCCTGAACTGAAAACTAGGGAACCACTTTCCTATATTTTGGCTTAATAGTGCCCGTGCTGTATGTGCAGAGGATGCTAGACCACTAGTAATGTGTATAGGTGCATTTGAAAAAAATTTAGCAAAACCATTAGCAACCTGTTTTTTATTAGTAGCGATTTCATTATTAATGTATATTGAGAGGTCTTCGTTTTTCTTATTTTGTTTCCCTACTTCTGTGTTAATAGTGGTCCATATCGCTTTTGCTGTGTTATCTGCCTTACTAATTTTATTGGCGATATGAATTGATTTCGCGTGCTTTGATACCTTTTTAAATATTTTTGAGTAATTGCGGACATAGCTATGAAAGTTTTCATCCGATGTGTATGATTTTTCGTCATACAACTCATAAAGTCTGTCCCTACTTTTTCTAATACCTTTTGTCGCCCAATCAGAGAAATGTAACTTGTTGTCAGTAATTATTTTTTTCTTCTTTGGACAGTTTTTATTAAATATGTCGGTTAAATTTTTCAAAAAACTCTTATACATGACATTTGGATCGCCAACAGAGGGAACGATGTTTGTTAAATTTGTTACTTCGTTGGTAAAACGTTTTAACTGTATCCCGCCTAATGGTCTAAACTCAATTATTCTTTCAAATTTACTTTTCTTGCTTTCTTTTTCTTTCTTTCTTTGCTTTCTTCTTACTTGATAAGTTGTAATATAAATAGTAGTAGTACCTACCAATGATGTTATTATACAATTTGTAAATATAACATCATTGAGTAGTACTCGTAATAAATCCAAACATCAAATTATTAAAACTTTCGTGAGACATTATTAACGCACTAATTATTGAATAGTTAGTTTCGGACCTATTGGAGGTCCATCATCAGGGTGAGTGCGATGAGTTCGCGGCCACGCCCCTTCTCGCACTGCGCGCCTGAGCTCGCAACGCGCGGCTTGACAGTCGGTACCTATATCGATTATACGTGAGTAAAGCCGTATTCAATAATTAGTGAATCCAAACATCGTTGTGTCGGGAGACCGCTAAGATTTTTCATGTTTGTTAGCTCATAAGTCCGTTATTTATAAACCGATTTGGATTTTTTTTTTTTTATTTGAAAGGATGTACATATTGGTCCTATTTACATTTTTTTCAATGCCTGCCAAGTGTGTGGACATCGTGAGTGATGTGTGTAGGAACCCTAATAATTATTTACAAATATCGGGGGTAGATGAAATAAAATCTGCCTCGGACACGGAGTGAAGCTTGCTGCGACAGTTTACTTGAGACCACGGCCGATGCAACTCGGCCGAAACATCTGATACTAGTCTGAAATTATTGTAGGATAGTTATATATTTCTTTTATTTCTTTTAGGGCATACTTGCGTATGAACTTAGTTTCGTAAAACAATCTATCCCACGAGGTCTATTTCCTGCAGTGAGTGATTATCACTTCACTTATGAGAGCGTGACGAAATGCTCCGACCCGAATGTGTAGACACATAAGGGCAGACGTCGTTGACAGTCGTGTTTATTTTGAAAATTTCTCGGAGGAAATTAATTAACACTCGAGACCAAACGATTTGATATTGTTGTTTCGTTACTGATCTACGTTACCTAGATAGAATACATATATTGAAATTGCATATTTTTTTATATCATTACCAAGCTTCTTTTGGAGTTTACTCCTTAAGAATCGATTTTCATATAAGGCCCCCGGTATGAAAAAATATGAGGATTAAAATCTATTCATCGAATGACCTCGTTACGTTTTTTGTGCGCAACCTATTGTGCGCACCTTTCACTTTTCAGTCGTGAGTATTAAGACGTACATAGGGTATGCCGCGGGGCAGCTTACGCATGTAAGTAGTATGTGTATATAGAAAATAATATACCTATATGTTATTTCTATCAAAAAAAAGTAATATTCTCCATCTTGGATTTGAAAATGAACATCATTTTCGTTATCAGCACCCCGAGAAACCTATAATAGAAAATATATATATATATGTCCGAAAAGACACGGGGCAATTCGTGCTTTTGCAACTCAGCCATGAGAAATAGGTACCTAATCTTACAAGAGGCGAACTACTCCATAAAATACAACGTTAAGACAAAGTTAATGTGCAAACGACAGAAAACTCTTTGTAACAATTATTACGTAAGTAATTGGAAATTTAATAATGGCAAACGATCCGTCGGAGAAATCCTATCCCACCGGCCGCCGTAGTCTAACAGACTCAGCGCCGGCCCCGACATTCCGTTAGCGTGTCATCGGAAGTCGCGCTTTGCCATAGTATAGTAAAATGAGTGCCTTTTATTATTTCCACCGACATATATATATATATATATATATCTAGGTTTCTCGGGGTGCTGATTACGGAAATGACTTATTGAATGAATGAAATTTAATGAATATTACTTTTTTGGATATCTCGATATATGGGCGTCAAATTCTAATTATCTCGGGGTGCCGATTATAAAAATGACGTTCATTTTGTAATCCAAGGTAGCGAATATTATTATTTTTTTTAAATCTACATGGGTGTCATGTTCTAGGTTTCTCGTGGTACTGATTACAAAAATGACGTTTATTTTCAAATCCAAGATGGCAAATATTACTTTTTTTGGATAAATCGATATGGGTGTCATGTCCTAGGTTTCTCGGGGTGCTGATTATGAAAATTATGTTTATTTTCAAATCCAAGATGGCGAGTATTACTTTTTTGGATAAATCGATATGGCTGTCAAATTCTAAGTACCTCGGGGTGCTGATTACGAAAATGACGTTCATTTTGTAATCCAAGATGGCGAATTTTTTTTTTTTGATAGAGCTATATGGGTGTCATGTTTTAGGTTTCTCGGGGTGTCTGCAAGTTACATAATAAGCGTGCCGGTGGGACTCGTCAGCCACGTTTAAAATATAGATTCAATAACGCCGACTGGAATGAATTTAAGTTATTAGTAGAAAGTAAACTTACATCTATTCCCGGTTCAGACAACGACAACCACTCTGTTTGCTCTGATGGTTTAACAAAAATCTTGCTAGAAGCTGCTGACGCGGTTTTTCCGCGCAAGAATAGCATTTTCAATAAACTTCGTTCACCACCTTGGTGGGATTCCGAATGTTCTGAAGCCGTTAGGACGAGGAAAGAAATAGAAAAAGCTTACAATGAAAATATGATCATTTGATGATGATAAATATGTGAGTACAGTAAAATCCTGTTCATTCTCTTCCTTGCCTGAATCCCTGAATTTTGTAATACTATCCTAAGATGCAAAAATAATATATTTGAAAAATATAATTAATTAAGAATTAAATGTAATAATAATAATAAATAATTACAGTCACATATAAGAAAATTAGAATATAGTGATTTATAGAATTAAAATATATTGTAATATTATTTAAACATAGATTATAAAAAAAAACAAGAACTGTACCTGAGAACATAACGTTAATGCCCCTGCTGCACAGATTAATGCGTAATCCGTCAGTCACAAAAAAAATTTGATGGTATACAGTCCAAAGCCCTAAGAATAATTACGGGGGGTATGAAAACAAGTCAATAAACTGTCTTCGAGTTGAATGCTGTGAACCACCTTTAGTGTTAAGAAGAAGGTGTTTGTGTTTCTTTCTCGAAGTGTACAGTTGAAAGGCCATCAATTATTAAACAATGTCCGACAGCTTACCATGGATATAGAAATGGAGGTATTTACTGGACTCATAAAAATGTACCACGTCATGTTAAAAGTTTTCAAAAATATCAAAAACTTGAAGCCTCCACACATCAAAGCCTACTTCTACCGTTATATCCATGTAGTTATAGTGTCCTTATCTTAAATCCACAAATTAAAAATAACATAGGAATAGAGAGGAAGAATCTCAATGACAATGCATAATTAAACTTCCACTAAAAGCTTCAGTCATCACAGGATACATTTTTGCTAATTTATGATCCATAGAATACATCATTCTTACGAATTTATCAAAAACAATAAATTCCAGCGATTATTTAAGGGGTTTTTTGGTCTTTATCACGATTTCCTTTTAAAACTAGTAATCTGAATCCTATAACTCTTGCTATTAGAATTTTGCTATTACAATAAAAAGCGTTTTACCGTTATTTTTGGATGGATTTCAAGTCTTTTGTAATAAGTTTTCATGATAACGTTTCTTAAGAAGTTACTCAATTAACAGAAAATAGATTTAGATTTGTCATAAAACGTACATGGAATAGACAATCATAAATTAGATATAAAGTAAACGATTTCGTTGAAGACAAAACAATAGTCTGGAAATGATCTTCTCTGCACATGCATTTACTGGCTTTCAGAAGATTGTATTTTAATAAAGCTTTTCTAAAATAATGTCGAAAAAACGATACCTGACTAAGTTTCTTGTCGGGTTCTTGTCCACGTTTTCTCTTTGAACCGAACTAAAGTGGTTTTGACGTTCAAAAACACCTTGTAATTGGGTTTACTTAAATAAATTGATCTGACTTCGACTTTAAAAAGTCATGTTGGCATCTATGCAAATGAAAAAGCTAATTGGCTAACGTATGTGGAGACATGAATGGATGGGTCGGGACAGCTCGAACAGGCTTTGAGTCTGTCCTAGGCAAGTATGGAGATAAGAGAGTTAACGATGCCGGTAGGATTGTGTTAGGACTGTGTATGGAAAAGGATCTTTTTGTTACTAATACCGTATTTAACCACAAAAGGATCCATCAGTACACTTGGGAAAGAAAGGATGAGAGAAGTATGATTTATTTATTCCTGGTGAATAACAAGCTCAAGAAGCAGGTTATGGACACAAGAGCGCATAGTGGAGCCGATCTGGGAACGGACCACTTTCTGGTGATAACCAGAATAAGGGGTCTGTTTGCAGCATGACGACATCGCGTAGTGTCCAAACCTGCAGCGGTTTGTTGCATCAAAAGCTGGAAACTGCAAGATGCGACTACCTTGGTACTCAAAATGACTGTGGTATGAAAAATTTGATGAAAAACAGATATAAGCTGCAGAAAGTAGAAACGAAGGCACAAGTGAAAGAGAAGCGTGAAAGGTGTATGGTGTTAGATGAAAACAAATATCGGACAACTTCGAGGAAAATTGCAAATTATTTTGGAAAGAAGTACGGAAGTACCGAAGTGGTCCGACACCTTGCAGAATCAATAAAGTGCGTTCGAAAGAAAACAACCTGCTTACAAATAAAAAAGATGTTCAGTAGCGATGGAGTGAATACTATGGAGAACTGTATGAGAGTGGCAACTCCGTCTCTGATACTGAGAGCGATTCTAATGAATTGCCACACTCGGGTCAGGGACCTAGAGGATGCCATTAGTATGAAAGAGATTGAGAAAGTGATAAGAAGTTTGAAATGTGGAAAGGCTGCGGGAATTGATGAGGTGACTGCTGAGATGATCAAGTATGATGGTCCTAGGGTCTGGGATACCTTCTATGCACTGTGCAACCTCGGTTGACAGAAGGGGGAGGTTCCAGAGGACTGGCGCACCGCAGTCATAGTACTTCTACATAAAGGGAAAGGTTCCTATCTAGACTGTGCGTACTATAGAGCCATCAGCTTGGTCAGCTTAGTATGTAAAGTCTATACTAAGGTATTGACTGAAGGTATGAAAGGCGTTTCAGAAAGATATTTGTGGGAGGCGCAAGGTGGTTTTAGGAACGGTAGGGATTGTATGGATCAGATTTTCTCGCTTCGCGTTATCGTGGGGAAGTTTCTGGCCATAAGTCAGAGAGTTTTCTGCGCTTTTGTGGATCTTGAAAAAGCATTCGATAGAGTAATGCGAAAGAAACTGTGGAGTCTTCTGCCTGGATATGGAAGGCCCCTTACTGCAGGCTGTGAGGTCATTCTATCGAAGCCACAGAGCCTGTGTAAGGATAGATGATGACATGTCGCCCCGGTTCGATGTCTATTCAGGCGTCAGACAGGCCTGCGTGATGTCTGCCTGGCTATTCGTGCTGTATTTGGACAGTTGGCTCCAGACATTGAAAGGTAGTCTGAGTGGTATGATATGTGATGGTACAGTAGTAAACTGCCTATTGTACGCTGACGATGCTGTGCTTACAGCACCATCAAAAGCGGAGTTGCAGAGACTAGTTACATTCATGAAAAACGACTGTGAAGTGAAAGGATTGAATATGAATGTGAATAAAACTAAGGTTCTGGTGTTTGAAAGAGAAGATGTACAGACAAAGTGTGATATATGGGTAAATGGAAAATGTCTACAAGTGAACGAAATTGTATATCTGGGGAGTGTTTTTTCGAGGGATGGAAGATGTGAGCTGGATGTGGAGAGACAGGTAGCAGCCCCCAATAAAGTGAACGATGCTCTGTCCGTATTGGTAGGCAGTGTAAATATATTTAACTCAGCCAGAATGGCCATACACAATGCGGTGTTGGTGCTAACTTTATTGTACGGTAGTGAGGCCTGGATATGCTCGAAATCGAGCGAAAGTAAGATAAATGCAGTAAAAATGCGGTCTCTTAGAAATATGTGCGTTGTCGCCTTGCGAACAAAATAAGCAATGAAGAGATACGCAGTAGGACAGGGTTACACGATAGTGTTATTATAAAAATGAAGAAAGAAATACTTAAATGGTTCGGGTATATAAAAATAATGAGTAATGAAAGACTGACGAAGAAAATCTACAAAGCGAAAGCGAGTGGTAAAAGAGGCCAGGGAAGACCAAAGCTGACTTATGAAGATCCAATAGCCAGTGTTAGCAGACGGAAATGTCAACAGCACTCGCATACCTAGGCGAAAATGTGTGAGGAGAATGATGAGATTTGAGGAAGCGAAATAAGTATGTAAGAACCGCGACGCTTGGCGCTCCGTCCTCTCTGACCACCACGTTGGGGATACAGCGTGAAGATATGTATGTATATATGTATGGCTAACAAGAGAATTCGCGTGTGCGATGTTTTGCTCAGTTTTCCTTTACAGAAACTGTACACATTATTGCTCTGCAATTCTCGCACGAAGAGTGGAATAAGCTTTGCTTCGGTGATATTTCTAAAAGGAAGCATTATCAATTTATTTAGTAGTCCATTCTCCGTAAACTATGGCTTATTACCTAAACTTCAATTTAATAAAGTCATATTGGCATCCATAGAAATGAAAAAGCCGATCAATTGGCTAACAAGAGGATTCACGTGAGCAATGTTTTCCTTTACAGAAACTATACACATGATCTGATTGCTCTTGGTCTGGGTACACAATTCTTGCACGAAGAGTGGAATAAGCTTCGCTTCCGGGATGTATCTAAAAGGAAGTCATCTATTCAGGAGTCCATTCTCCATAACATATGGCTTATTAAACTTCAATTTAGTTAAAGAAATATCTACGTCTATTCCGTGTAGACTTCGTTTGGGTTATCTGTGTACCCCAACTCAGTTGTTTTTAAATTTAAGATTGTCTCAAACTCCATATAAAACTATATTACTGTGGTGAATACGGAGACGTTAATTATGTATTCTTTACTTATCCTTTATATAATCGCTCCAATGTAATTTCCCAGCTCCAGACATTCCGTGTTCAATTTCCCACTTCCATTATTTGTTTATTGTTTAATAATGACTTAGCAGAGACGTGCAAAATAGTTTATTAAAAATATTTAAACACAAAATGCAAATGCTTAGAATATTTTTCTATATCAAATACAAATACAAAATGGTTTTGAATAAAAGTATTTAAATACAAAATAGGTATTTTCAAAATACTGTCTTCAAATGGAATAGTTATTTCACTGATTTTAACACTAGTTTTGTTCGAAGAGTTCATCTTTCATGTTCCGTCTATGTGGCATCATAATCATTCCACCAAACGAAAATAGACTTGGAAGTGTTTCCAGCCATGCAATTCTGGAAAAACTCTAAATGCCCAAGCGGAACCAACTTATAGCGGCGATATTCCCGGACCGTTACGACTTAGAGACCTTCAATACAAAAAACGAGCCTACTCTTTCCTTAAAGGCCGGCAACGCACCTGTGATTTTCTGCTGGACGTTGCGGGTGTCCATGGACGGCGATGATCATTTTCCATCGGATGATACGCTTGCTCGTTTGCCCCCTCTGATATAAAAAAAAAACTTGTTTATTTAGATCGGATTGTTATATTTAGCGAAACATCATAAAATTGATTTACGACAGTACAATTCGCCGCCGCCACTCATCGAGGCGATGCTAGTATCTCTGTCGACTTTAGAGAATACCAAATCACAATTGAATATCTCATCGCGGATTCAGAAGTGAATTTAACTAATTTGCTTTAAAGAATCGCTTTTGTAGTATTGGCATTATTGGCATTGGCACAGAAACAGTTTGACTTGCAATGTTGGCATTATTGTTGGCAACATTGAGGATGGGTGCGTTCTTAATAAAGTAATTATGAATTTAAGAATGAAAAATAGGAAATATGTATTTAAAAAATTAACAAAACCATTTTGCATTTTACAAATACTTAATATTTATGTAGATTATTTTAAATAAAACACAAAATTCTTTTAGAAAAAGTATTTCAAATGCAAAATAAAAATAAATATTTTGCATTTTGTATTTGTATTTTAAATATATGTATTTCAAATAAACCACATCTCTGTGACTTAGATATATATACTATAATGAGTATTGGCCCTGTTTATAGAAAATAATAATATACAGTTATATTTATTTTCGTTATATTGCTTATTGTAGGGTGTAGACCAGAGGTTCCCAAACTTTTTTTTCTCGTAGACCACTCAAAATTTTACTGATTTCGGTGGACCCCCTGCTACTACATTTCTACCATTTTCCCAAAACTCGTCAAAAATGTGAAGATTAGATCTAACGATGGAAATTTTGCGTCGCAGCTGAGTTCCAACCCTAAATTCGGAGTGGTAAAAATAAAAAAGAGTAGTATATTTTCTTGTGTTCTATTTTTTTAAATAATATGATTATAGACTAACTTCAACAATCCAAATGAACAATAAAAAAAAAATAGTCATAATTTTAATGAGAGGGATGAACTTGATGGATTGACAGCAAATTAAAATATTTGGCTTCAGTTTTGTAAGGAATAGCCGTAAATCTCCCCGTTTTGTGATGTTTTGTGATGTCTCCTTGTAACTGCAAGTTAATATCATTAAATTTTTTGAACAAATCTGTCAAATACGCGATGTCTGCTTTCAGTCTGATCAAGTTTTCTTAAATCTGGATCTTTACTTTCCAGAAACTCTAAAACTGATTCAAAAAGTGAGTAAAATCTTGTTAAACATGCACCTTTTGACAGCTAGCGTACTTCAGTATGTAAGAGCAATCGTTGCAAGTCTTCATCATTTTCGTCGCACAATTGTGCAAATAAATGGGTATTCAACGCATTGGTTCTTATTTTGTTAACTGCTTTAATCACAAATTGAAGCGATTGGTGCAATCTATCACTAAAATTTTTTGCTACCAGGTGTTGTCGTTGAATAACACAGTGAATGGCAGTACAATCGCCCGAACATGGCAGGAGATCCATCTGCTGCCACCGAAATAATGTTTGTAAATGGAATCGGTTACATGCAATCTGTGATTCAAAAACGAAAAAAAAGTTCTCTTCTTAACTATTTTACATTCAGGGACTTCTAGGCGAGAACGCAAAAATAACAGTTGATATTTTTGTGTTGAGTGACGTCACGAATGTGAGTGAAGTGACGAATTGAGTGACGTCACGGACGTATGTCGGTACTATTGACCTTACGTCGTTATTTTGTGTGGAAAAATAGCATAAGTGCATTCAGGAGCGTAAAACGCATATTACTTGAAAGATAATCTAACACATTGTTACATAAATATGTTGTTATCTCTTCTAAATTCAATCAAAACAGTGAATTATCGTAAAATTAAGTAAATTGAAAACAGTGAGAAGTAAGTGGAAGTGTTATTCTACCCTCATCTACATTAATATCAAATAACTCCTACTCGCACCGGTTACAGCACCATCTGACGGAATCACTCTATGCTCCAATACTCACATCGGGTACAACGCCATCTTACGAAACTACTTTAAACTTGCCAAAACTCTTAAAATGGCACCGAAGTGCGGAGGTTGCGGAAAGTACATAGCGGCTGCAGATGGCGTTATATGCTCCTAGTGTAGCGGAATTTATCACAGAGACTGTCTCGTTGCTGTAGGAGGGCCTGTATCTAACGGGTGGGCATGTCCTCCTTGTATGACGAAGATAAAAACTGACAATAATAACGAGACGCCAATTAAGCGCCATGGTGCTGCTACGCGTGTACACACGGATAAACTTAGCAATACTACCCCTGAAACCAACGAAGATTGGGGGTTGGCGATCGAGATCCGGGAGTTTAAGTCCGAGTTAAGAGCTGTACGAGAGGAAATGATGGGGTTCCGACGCGAGATTGCAGACTACCGAACTGATATAACTGCTTTAAACACGCGTCTCGATAAGATGGACACTAGATTAAGCAATCTGGAACAAGCAGCGGCAGATGGGGATGGTTCACGTATTAATGAACTTGAAAATACCATAGACAAGCTTAAGCTAGAACTAAACGAAAGGGATCAGGATCTACTACTCAGTGATATAGAATTAACCAATATACCTGAAACCCTGGGTGAAAATCCCGTTCACATAACAAGCCTAATTGCAGCGAAACTGGGTTTGTCTCTGGAGGAGCGAGATATTGTAAGCGCAGACCGGGTGGGTGCCCGACTTGCGTCTGTATCATCGACTGGTCCCACCGTTGCTGGAGCTCCTGCGCGGGAAGGGCGGCCCAGACCCATAGCGGTCCGATTTGCTCGTCGCTCGCTGCGTGATGGCTTTCTGAAGGGCGTGCGTGTCCGACGTGGTGCTACTACTGCTGACATGGGAATCTCACAGGAGGCAAGACGTTTTTATGTGAACAAGCGCTTATCCAAATTTCATCGGAAGTTATTTTATCAAGCTCGAGAGCGTAGTCGGCAGCTGGAGTGGAAGTACGTGTGGACGAAGGAAGGACGTATTTATGCAAGACAAGCTCAAGGAAAACCAGCACACAGAATACGCAGTGAAGCCGATCTGATAAATATTTTTGGTTAGAAGACAGTTGGATCGGAGTAGTATGCTTGCGTTTTTTTATCGTTTTTTTTACCTATTTCTTGTTTTTTTATTCTGCTATGTGTTGTTATTATTATTATCATATGCTATTATTTAACTGTATATGTAGATTATTATTAGCTAGCAATCGCCCACGACTCCGTCCGCGCATATACTCTTCCCTTGGGAATTTTTCCCGTGGTAATATTCCCGCGGTAAAAAGTAGCCTATATCATTCTCCTGCCCCGGCACTGTCTCCATGCCGGAGATTGCGTCAATCCGTCGCACTGTTTCGACGTGGAAACGGTACATATATACAAACAACCAAACATACTAATATTATACACACTTTCGCATTTATAATCTTAGTAGGGATTTATGTTTCGACTGCGATGCGATGTTTTGATGCATCTATTGTAAGGATGAAAGTGTACATGTTTATCTATGGGGCCTATTTTATTTTGTTGATAGGTGATATTTTGAAATCGTAGTAAGTTTCTCGTCTACTGCATGCGTAATTATTTTGATACTCGTAGCAGCAACGAACTACTATTTTAACCTTCGTGTAATGAAAGAGGCTCAGTATAACTATAATATGTCCACTGCAGTTGTATTATATGCTATACGGTACTGGCTGACGATCTTATATTGTGTATGTAAGGTGTCAGAAATGTTAAAAACAAATAGATGTAAGTGTTGTTTCTTTATCTTGTTATCATACAGTTCCTCGCTGCGCTCTGTGACGATAGAATTATTTCGTCCTCCGACGTGTTATACAACAACCATATGCTATACAATACGAAATCCATGCATTATTTTTTTCTTAGCACTACATTGATGTGTTTCATTATTGTATAAATAATTTGCTGCGAGCTGCAACCATTAAATATTACCACATACCACGTATAACAGTAAATATACATGTTGTACAAAATGTTAAAAAATAAATTATTAAAAGTTGGTTTATTCAACGCCGGATCTCTCGGCACGCGTCATGATCTCACGTCACGCCTCGACGGCTATGGACCGCAACTTGCCTGACGTTATAGCTATTAACGAGACGTGGCTGTGTGCGGGTGGAGAGGCACGCGCCCCCTTAGTTCCTGGCTATCATTTGAAACACGTTCGGCACCCCACCGCCGTGCGTAGCCGCGGCGGTGGAGTGGGCTTCTATATTAAAAACGGTATCAATGTACGGACTCGCGCGCACCCTACCAGTGCAGTCGAGCAAATGTGGATTGCGCTGTAGGTTAATGGGTTCAGTCTTGCGATAGGTACTGCGTACAGGCCACCGTGGCAGGATGTCAATCTTTTCCTTGATTCAATCACAGAATCTTGTAATGTATTTATGAAAAGTGACTATATCATTTTGCTAGGTGATTACAACATTAATTTACTGAAGACAAAGGAGTCAAAAAGCAGAGAATTGTCTTCGTTTCTGAAATGTGCACTTCTGGAGCAAGTTGTCACTGAACCTAATTTTACTGATGTGAGTGAAACCCTTATAGACCTTGTATGTACTAATGCTAGGACACGCAACGTGAGTGTTAGTTATATGCCGGATTTAGGGCGACACGCATTTATCACAGTTACTTTCAACTTCAAGAAAGCTAATCCCACTCCTGTTAGGTTTATTATAAGACTTCTGAGAGACATAGTCACCGAAAATTTTGACCGAGACCTCAGCCGTATAGACTGGGAGTATATCACAACACTGACCGATATTAATGACATGGTGCAAACTTTTACGGAATACATGACAACCTTGTTTGATTTACATGCTCCTTACAAAACGATAACTATCAGATATCGACCAACTCCGTGGATAACTGATGATGTAAAGGTAATGATGAATCTAAGAGATGAGGCACACAATAGGTTTCGCTCTACTAAGTCGGCCTCTCATAAAGAAGATTATAAAAAACTGAAAAAATGGTTCAGCTAGCTTTAATCAGTGAACAACGTGCATATTACAATCACTTTATAAATGCAAATAGCAAAAACTCTAAAACCCTTTGGAAAAATCTAAAAACTCACATCCTAACAGATAAAAAAAAAGTGAGCAATTGCCTTTGCATCTCAGTGATCCGGAATGTATCAACAATTTTTTCCTCACCGTACCTGGTAATGATGAGGTTGATATATCGTTATTAACATTCTTTAAACATAATGATTTATTGAGGATACCTTCATGTCGCACACTGTCTCAAAGGATGCGATTTTAAAAATATTACGCTCCCTTAAGAGTAACGCACGGGGCGTGGACGGGTTATCATTAGACATGATTATGCTGACCATACCCCGCACACTTGAAGTAATTATTGTCATAGTAAATGCATCTGTTTCTACTTCTACATTCCCCGCCATGTGGAAGGTGGCAGTTGTTAAGCCCATACCAAAACACAATAATCCTACCGACTACAAAGATCTGAGGCCAATTAACTTATTGCCATGTCTCTCGAAGATATTAGAAAAGGTGGTATGTGACCAGATCACACAGTATCTTAAGAGACATGATATTTTACCTGATAGTCTGGATTCAGAAGAGGACGTAGTACAACGACTGCTCTTTTAGACGTAACTGACAACATTCTTGCAGCACGAAATGATGGAAAAGGCACCATTCTAACTTTGCTTGATTTTTCACGCGCTTTTGATTGCCTTAATGTATCGTTGCTTTTATCTAAGTTGTCATATTACGGTTTCAACACACAATCTATTGCTTGGTTCGACAGCTATCTGCGAAAGAGGTCACAATTTGTAGAACTCAAAAAAGATCTTTTTTGAGTTCTACAGTGAAGAAGTGACTGTTGTCAGTCACTTCTTCGCTTCGTACATTGTCGATAGGTGTACCCCCGGAGCTCTATTCTTGGTCCTCTTCTCTTCATTGTATACACGACGGATATTACGCGATGCATTAAAAACTGTCAGTATCATCTTTACGCTGTTGATCTGCAAATATACATGTCCTTTGATACTCGTGAGACGGGTGTTTCTGTGGACCAAATCAATGATGACCTTAATAGCGTTTCGAATTGGTCGGAGTCTAATTGTCTGGTACTGAATCCATTAAAGTCTAAATGTGTTGTCCTTGGTACTACAAAACAGATCGCAGACATTATAATATCTGATCCTAATATCAGCATAAGAGGTTAAATTGTGGAAAGGGTGGACGATACTCGTAATTTAGGTGTTATTCTGGATGGTGATCTTCGGTATGAAAAACACATTAGTGAGGCTGTTAGTAACTGCTTTAGCAGGTTAAAATTGCTATACAAAATGCGTGACTATTTAAATGTGGAATTGAGAAAACATCTTTGCGAGTCGCTAGTGCTCTCTAGATTGAATTATGCAGATAGCGTATATGGACCATGTCTTTTTTTCTAGAACGCAACGACTGATACAGAGAGTACAAAACGCATGCGCTCGATTCTGCTTCCCAATTCCACCGCGACACCACGTTACACCTTATCTCGATAAGCACAATATACTCAAAATGTCAAAAAGAAGAGAATTACACCTAGCTACTCTACTATTCGGCATAATTAAAACTGGCACACCCGACTACTAAAAAAAAAAATGCAATGGTCGCGAGATCAAAATAAATATAATACGCGAGCAGCTAAGTATCGGTTTTGTACAATGATATGTAGATCAGCGGCTTTTAGAGGTAGTTTTAGATATGCTGCGACTAAGTGTTGGAATAACCTGCCGGCTTTAAGTTCAAATATGGGAAAATTATTTTTGGGTTATATATATATATATATATAACCCAAAATATATATATAATATATATATATATATATATATATATGTATATATCTACAATAAATAGTACTCACGCTGCGAATACCATCAATAGTTACTGTAACACAACAATATCTAACGCTGTATGTTTCCTCCCACAATTTTACAATTTATATTGTTAAAACTTAATTATTTTTTCTTTATTTTAAATTTTGATTCATTTGTGTTCAGTTATAATTAGCTATAATAAGATAGTAAGTAATAATGTATTTGTTGTCTATTATAATGCACGTAATTATATGATAATTAATTATAAACAAACCGAGAAACACATCATATGGGAATGGCTGTATAGACACTTTAGTCGTACCTGGCTGTCTGTCCGTGTGTCACTTTGGGCTAAGCTGAAAAACAGCGCGGTAATGTTTCGCGTTATCGCTTAATGCTGAGACGAAGCACTTTTGTCGTTACAGAGCGCTGTGCCTCCAGTGTATTAGCTTAGTTAAAACAGGTATTAGCTACTAGTTAATTTATATCTGTATTCGTTTTTATTAGTTATGTGTTTTTTTCTATGTGGCGATAAATAAATCATTTTCTTTCTTTCTTTCTATATTATTTTAGATTTTCTATTCTGCATTTTGGAAGTCGTAAAGTAAAAAGATGATAACTAGTATAACTATTGGCAATCAAAAACAATGAAGGCGGTCTAAAAAACCGTGTACAGCCAAAGTTTTCACGCTTTTTCAGAAAGTTCTTTTAAACTCCTATAAATCCTACTATCATTTTACTGGAGAACTGTTAGGGACATAGTGATATGGGAAATTATTAATAAAGATAACGGCCATATGGCCGCCGATTCCTTTGTCTTCCGTTTCAAGGTAGAATCGTACAAACAACAAAAGTAGGTTGCAGTTGCACTTTTATTTTAGTTATTTATAAATTGTTTCTTTGATGTAAATTTAGCGTTGTTTTACGTCTCACTGTTGTGCAATATGTGTAATCGTCAAAACAAGTGCTTAATTAGTAGTAGTGTGACGTTAAGAATTTTTAGTGGTTTAGACTGCCTCGGCAGGTCCTACTAAAAATACTTTCTCGATGTATTTATCACCAGAAACTCCAAGAAACATTAAAACGTATTACACATTTTAATGAAATAATATGAAGTTGACGAATATAATACCTGTCCATCAGCCGTTATAAACATTTTGCCTTCTTTGCCTTCCCTCTCAAAGAAAAATCGAAAAAAAAATGACACTGACAAATTGACGTGAAATTGACAATGACGTTACAATGATTATATTTATTTAGAATTTATTAGAAAAATTTTTAAATTTCTAATTTATGTTTTATATTACATGACTAATATTTAGTCAATATTATTTTAAAATGCACTTATGGTCTTGGGTGAGTGTTATTCTTCTTTATCTAAAGATGTGATCAAGTAAGCATAGACAAGACAAGTAAACAAGTAGTTATCCTTTGATTATATATCAAGTAAATAATCAAGAAAATTTTCTAATTATTTTAAAATCTCGGGATTAAAAAATAATTATAAAAACTTCATTTTTCTGTTTTTCTTTTTTTAGGGTGCTAATTCTCATGGTCAACTGGGTTTAGGTATAGTCAGTGAACAAGTAGAGCAACCTACTAAGATCGCATCAGAATTTTGGTACGAAACACAGCAAATCGCTTGCGGAGGAGGACACACTCTTTTAATAGATAATGAAGGACAGTTATATTGTTGTGGATGGAATTCTAAACAGCAACTTGGAATTGACAAACAGACACATATCTTCGAAAGGGTGTGGCCATTAAGTGGTATAACTTTTACAAATATTGCATGTGGTTGGGATTTTAGTTGTGGTGTAACGGATGACAAATTTTTGTTTGTTTGGGGCTCCAACAGTCATGGCCAACTAGGTCTACCCAAAAGTCATTTCATTGGGAATATTAAACCCACAAGATTACAAGTCAAAGCATGTTCTATATCTGTGGGTTTGAGGCATACAGCTATTATAAATTCTAAAGGTGAAGTTTGGGTAACAGGTTATGGAAAACATGGACAACTTGGACTAGGGGAAGATGTTGTATCTTCTGATAGATTCCAAAAGGTCACTAAAACAGGCAAAATTTCACATATAGCATGTGGTCAAAACCATACCATAGGTTGGTCTTCAGAAGAAAGAGCACTGTATGTGTGGGGTGACAATAGATATGGTCAGTTGCTCTTAAATTGTGAGAACTATAAGAATATTTTTAATCCACAAAAAATAGATATTGATGTGAAACAAGGAGTGAAAAAACTGCTGAGTGGTTGGACAAATGGATTGTTATGGCTAGAAAATGGATCAGTTTTGACTTGGGGAAGAAATAATTATGGACAACTTGGTACGGAAGAGTCTTTCGTAAACAAGTTAAAACATATTACTCTGCCAGGTATGTGTAATATATGAAGACGAGAGCAACTTAACAGCTTACTACTATTTTCTCATAATAAATTTGATTTATTTCCAGATGGTAGGCAAGTTCAGGATATTGCTTTAGGATCAGAACATACAATTTGTTTGGCTACTGATAACACACTGTGGGCATGGGGCTGGAACGAGCATGCTAACACAGGAACTCTACTAGATGTAAAATATGTAACTGTACCAAGTTCAGTGGCCTTGAAATTGAATGCTAATGAGGCAATAACACAGATATACGCTGGTGCTGCAGTCAATTTTATAATTACCCAAGACCTTGATAGAGGTGGTAAATATGAAAAAGGTGATGACCAAAGTTTATAGTGAAAATCATTGTGATAAATTATATTTATACTACATTATGTGGTTATATTTTATAGTCTAATTTTTAATTAGAATGATTCAACATTTCAACATGTCAGTTTTTAATAATGTTGCCACCTAAAAGTGTCATCAAGTGAGAGAACTGAGTCGATATCTATCCAACAAAATCAATAGACTAGTCTAACACTTCAAGTCATTTAATTTACTGCTGACATGACTCTGTACCTTAGCCATTGCATAGTGTCTAAATAATTCAAATAAAAAAAATTATATTTGATATTTCACTTTTTTACTACTTAACCCACTCCAAATTGCTACAAATATTCAATATTTTCGACACTACCGCTATTTTATGAAAGGAATGATCCAAAAAGGAGATTTCATGCAAATAACACCATGAGGCAACTGTCACAGTATTAATAATAATGAAGTTGACATAAGAGGACATCACTATTTAAAAAATAGCAAGAACTGGTTACCCTGGAAATGTCAAATCACTCTATCAGATTAAAAGTTGGACTATAGTTCAATGTTCATGTTATTCTTTTATGGTGCTCCTGTTGTTTACCAGTTCCAACTTTTAACCGTCAAGTGTGCATGCAATAGTTTTTACTGGTAAAAGTAGTCATATTTTTTAAAATATATTATTGTATAAAAGGTATACACATTAAGTCAAATCAAAGTAGATTTTTTTTTAAATAGTTTATTGCAAGACAATTTTTGCATTTGTTAGTCACATTCTTGTGTCTGTTCATGTTGTTTTTAAATTTTATTTTTTATAAAAAAAAATAACATTAAAATAGTGAGCAAAGAGACTATCATCTACAACATCTCAAGAACAATACAGCATAATATAAGTAGTTTAGTATTATAGAAAACTTTTGCATATCTTGCAATGAAGTTTGTATTATTGAAAAATAATCATTTGCAGAGAATAACTTATAATAAACAGCTGTATCTTTAATCAGATTTTATGGAAAAATAGATGACATATTATGTATCTATCAAATACATAGTGTTACTATATTATAGGTACTAAAGCCAAGAATCTTAGAACCATACTAGAATTTTCAGTACTAATATTATTTATTTAATATTGTTTGTGAATACACACCGTAACATTTGCCAAGTGTACTGCGTCATCATTATCCTAAGTCTGCAAAACTTGCCTGACCAGATACAATAAAAAAAAGCTAATTTTATTTATATTGTTTTTATGAAAAATATTTTTCCAGATTTACCTAACTTGAAAAAATAAAATTTCATAATAACTACTGTTTTTTATTTACTTATTTTTAGTTTCAAATTTCAGTGTAAAAAAGCACAAAGTTATTCATAGTGGCTTAAAAATATTGGTACACTCTGTAGTGCATAACTTAAAATCTTGAAAAATTCACTACAAACTTATATATCTGAAATTAAGTACTGACACTATTTATCGCTGGAAAACTGGGTTATTATGGTATACTGATGTTAGTGCAAGATGACATCTTATCAGTTAAATCTATATTTTAAGAAATAAACAAGTTGTTACATATATGCATTTTATTTAATTAAAATACACACTCAGTAACCATTTAATACAAATAATAATTAATTTAACAATTATTGATAATGACTAAAAAGCATGATATTACAACATACTTACACTATTTCAATATAGTGGTTTAAAATACTGAAATATCTTCCTACTGTGTTACATTTGCAGACATTTTGCAAGGCAAATATAAATAACAAATAATTAGGTCTTTACCATTTAAAATATCCACCAACTTCAATGAATAAATGTAACATTGTGAGTAGAATTTTAAAATATAGGCTATTAAAATTGAATACATCTCAATATTTTCATACATCACATTATAAAGCTTAAACTAAATACTGGCTCTTTGTAAAGTACATAATTTGTTTTTTTGATATACTATGACTACTTCAATATTAGAATTTAAAAACATTTACAATATTATTTTATGTACTAAACAAAACAAATTGTACTAAACAAAAAGCCCTATGTGTAACATAAACCTAATTGAATTGAGGTGAATAATATATGTTTTAACATTAATATATAAGCGGAAATAATAGTTTAAAATACTTTCCCATTAAATGCAGTCTCTAGCCTTTCAACTTCCCAAGTTTTACATTAAACAAAAATATTTTCTTCAATTACACAATGTTGCCAACTGCAATTTCAACATATTATTTCAGCAAGGCTTCATCAAACTTATTTTAATGGACTAGAAGTAGAAAGTCTAAAGAAGCAGCAATTGTACATTTGTTTTCTAAAACATATTATATTTCTGACACCGCTATGTGACATTTATATAGTTTAAAAAAATTAGTCACCCCAATTGTTACTTAGAAAATACCCTGTAAATACAGTTTCAATGTTTTTAGAACCAAAAGCAGTTTATACTAAAGGCTAGGTCATATTGAATACAGTTGCAGACTTGCAGTGTAATGCAGCAAACAGGATTTGTAATAGGTGCGACATTTCACATATAATTTTTATACATTAAAACTTTCATCTAGTTACATGCATTGCACAAATGTACATATATGAAGTACACCAGCTGTAAATGTTATCAAGTATACTATTCAATATACAGTGGACTGTTTGTCTTCAATACCATGTAACAGGTTAAAAAAGTATTGGTGACAAGATGAAACATTGTAATTACATAAGCAACATTTTACTTAAATGTGAAGTCTCCTGAAAAATTATGTGTGGGACTCACCTGTGGTTTTGTTTGTTATTTAATTGAACCAAGTTTTGCAATCAAATCAAAGTTAGACCAATTTAAAATGTCTGCTGAGAGGTTTTCTTGTTAAAGACATCACAGTGTTTTGAATAAAATCATAATTTATGAGTTTATCACTCATTATTGACAACATAATAATAAATAATTTAACAGGGCATTTTATAAGTAAACATTATTTACAAATATCTGAACAACCCATTGATTGTTTTATTTGGCATGTTTACTTTGCTACCTCTTCCTTTCACCTTTTTGCGTTTTGCGTTTTTCTTTTTTCTCTTCTTTTAATTGCTTTTGTTTTTCTCTGTAATTTAAAGTAATAATGAAATTAGAACCTACTTCTTCATATTGTAACAATATTTATAAAATTTATTGTGATTTATAACTAAAAATATTGTCCTTTTATCTAGGTATAAATGTTTATGGCTTGATAATATTGCATCACAATAGAAGCACCTATATAAAAATGAAATTATTCAAATAATAGTTAATTACAGATGAACACACCCTACAAAAATAAATATTTAATACCTGATAAAATATTTATTAGTACATTTTGCACGTAATGACTAAAAAAAATTATAAAATTCGTGTTACTTAACATGACATGGACTTAATGGATGGTCGCTTATAATAATAATAATCATGATTGTTAATTATGTTGTGATAATAATTAAGCACATTATATTGTCAAACATAGATCCATCATATTATCAGTTGTTAGCCCTATTATATTTTGAATTATTAATCCCATTAGTTACATTGTCAATTGTTTCAATTGCATTACAATAACAGATAACGAACAAAATTTGAAGATATCTACATCCTGTGCTGAACAAGAGTGGATATTTATGATAAAATAAAAAAGTTGTATTTAACTAACCTATCTTCTTTGTCTTTTTCTTTCTTACGCTGAGCCTCGAGACGAGCTTGTTCACGACGTTCACGAGCCGCAGCTGCAACATCTGCAGCATTAGTATTCTTCACTAAATTTGGACTGCCAGGCTCTTCTTCCTGTTCTTCATCTTCCTTTAATTTTAAGAAAAACAAAGACAATAACAAGTCGCAATTATATTAACATAAGCGTACATTTTTATTTCAGACTAAGAATTTTACCTCGTTATCAGACAACTGACTATATTGAGATAATATAGCTTCTCGTATCTTCTTCTCCTCTTCAGTATATTCGCGTCGTGTTGTGGTGGCAAGTGATTGAGATTCTAGTAGTTTTGCTAACTGTACGTCTACATCAGCTGTAGTTGCAGGCTTTGAAGTCTCTTCTTTAGGTCGACATGATTCCCACTTTTCAAGAATCTCATTTACATGAATAGCCATGTCCTGGTCCTACAAAATTTGACTCCTCATATTATTTAATCGAAATGATATGAGAATCCAAGCATGGCACAAGACTTACCACGATTTCCGATAGTATGCCTTCCAAGGCATCCTTTTTCTCGTCTAAGCTTTCTTCACTTTCTAATATACCTGATATGTATGACCCAAACACTCCTTCATCAGTTTTTAACGATTTTAATTTATCATTTAACCACGGCTCAAAATCACTAACCGACGCCGCCATGATGTCTATTGACATTTATTTCATAAACATTACCAAATGAAAAAAATGGTTTGGAATGTAGTTATCTGTTGCGCGACAGATAGAGCTTGAACATCATCTTACTAATTTGTGATAGGGATGGGCAAATGGAAAAAATATATCGATATATATTGTATCGATATTTTTAGACAATATTGATATATGCAGAGCAAAAAATATCGATATTTCGATATATCGATATTTTTGCCCCAAGGCGGGATTATCTCAATAATTGTCAATATATTCGAACGTGAAAAAAAATGGACACATTTTGCAGTTATATTAGTTTTATACATACATACATATCCTCACGCTGTATACCTAACGGAGTAGTCAGTGAGGACGGAGCGCCAAGCGTTGCGGTTCTTACATACCTCTTTCGCTTCCCTAAATCTCATCACTCTCCTACATTTTCCCCTAGGTATGCGAGAGGTTTTGACATTTCCATCCGCTAACACTGGCTATTATTACAAAAATAAGTGGAATACATAATCAATATAAAATGAAGACTTCACGGGAAAAACAATGAATGTTAAAAAATTATTACTAAGAGAAAAACAACTTCTTATAGTTTGAAAGTGTATTTCTTTTATGCTCTTTTTATATAAATATTGAAACAAGTTATTACTATATAAATATATTCTTTGACTTTACTTAAATGTATGCTGTAATTTTATATTTTTGTAATTATTACATAAAATCTGAAATTAGTGTCTAAACTCCATAGCATAAACAATCTAAGTCATTGACATTACTGGTTTTTGCATTACAATGACATTCATTATTAAGTCAATTTTTAAACTAACTTAAAAATAATTAACATGTATTCAAACAATTATCTGTTTTACACACATACTTTTTAGCTTTTAGCTTTAGCTTTTGTATTCATGGAGATAATCTTGGACGACTTTTTATTACTGTAGTGACTAGAACTTCCCTTGAAAGATTTTAGGTGTTCTTTTATTACACTCAATGTGGTATCACTTATTTTTTTGGGCCAATTTTGATGTTTGCCTCGCTTGTTTTGAGGAGCCACACCACTCAACTTTGATGAGTTTGTATATACTGTACTTTACTTTTAGTCATACCAAATGAAGAACAGAAAGCTTTAAAACAAACTTGGACCTCGTGACAAACATCGTTTCTGACAATTTTTACAATGTAAGAATAGTGACAGTCGTGTTGTTTGCTTTCTTCGATGTCTTCTTTTCTCGAGCGTCGTTGCTTTACAAGATTCACCGTTACCATGGATGCTAGAAAGCTATTTTGTTCATTTATCGTTTGTAATTGATTAAAATGACGAAGTAACAGCTTTTTTTCTGTTTCGCACATATTTTTAAAGCACTAATCGTTTGCAAAAACAATCTTCTCCGAGTTCATGACTTTGTACACGGATTTATTTATTATATCTTTTATTCGTCCTATACGTAATTTTTTCCGCTCAGGCGACTTAACGTGCATATTTTCATACCTGCTCGACATTGTTTTACTTTTTTACTTAAAAGTATTAAAATAAATACCTATAATACGACTGAAAAACATTGTACTCTCAGATTGCTAGGTTACGTAGTGATTACTTAGTGCATAGAGAAAATTATATATACTGACTTAGTGGCTAGGTTAGGAAAAAAGCCGGCAGCACGTATGCCAATTGTCAAATTGACAACGACGGTTGTTGACGTTCGGCGCACGGACATTCTTGTTTCTTGCGATGAATGAACATATACAAATTGAACTATTACAGCTGACTGCGATGGTTTTACCCAATTTTGATATTCTATAAAAATAATACAACAAAAAACTAACAGATGGCATTAAAAGGTCTGTTTCACAAAAAAAGGGACATTTGTTGTTTTTTCCGTGGAGTCTTCAAATATAATAAAGATTTAAAAAAATATCGAATTTGATACACAGAAATAAATATCGATAACCGATATTTTGAAATTAAAAATATCGACGATGTTTATCGATTATTATCTGAAAAAATATCGATATTTTGATATATCGATATTTTTTGCCCATCCCTAATTTGTGAGATAGAGGCGCAGTGTGTAGCGGAAAGGCGCGACTCTCCTAAAACGATCACTTTTTCCACTTATAAAACATCTTCGATTTCTCACTAATTTGAAAGTTATTTTGTTTGTATGTTGTAATTTGAAAGTTATTTAAATAAAGCCAAAAGAAAGTTATTTTGAATTATTTCGTGCCGCACTGCTATCACTAGTTATATCGCACTAGCAGCAGCGTAGATGCGCGGTGCGACCAAGTATTCTCCCGAAGCCGACTATCGCGCCGCGCCCCTGTAATGCGTTTTGGTTCACATAAATATGAATTAATGAAAATATATTATTCTTTGGCGCGTCGCTCCGCTGCCGTACCGTAACGTGCTTCTGTAGTGCGGTTTGACCTAGTACTTAGGAAGTTTTTGGCGGAATTTCGTGGGGAGCTGTTGGGCGTTTATTTTAATTATTTGCAAATTATTCCTAGTGGACATTGTGATGTATTTAAGATTTAAGTGTATTTTACAAATAATTTTATGAGCTGACACGATTTATACTGACGGTGCGAGATGGCCATATTTATAATAGCCAACTGTTTTACACTGAATGAGATAGAAAGAGACATGAAAATTCGTTTGACAGACTGTTATCCCTTGGCTACGACCTTACCCTCACGCCTCTTGCGTTTTGCGTCTACAACCGGGGAGAGAATAATTGTAAGAAGTTGTTTAGAGCGTGCCATGAGTCGTAGCGGCGAGAGATGAGCGGCGCGGAAACAAGCGCGCAACCGCGGCTGGCGGTGAGCGGGGAGGCGTGTGTGAAATAAATGTACTTGGCTATAGTGCAGATGCCACGACTCAAGAGCGGCGCGTATGGTGAGTGTGACAGACGAATTTGATATCAAGCGTCTTGTATAAATAATTTTGTTTTTTCACTCTCGAACACAGAAATTTAAGATCTGCTACATGGATGGCAAGTCATTCGCAACATAAAATGTTATTAGGATGTTGTGGGACGAAATGAATCTAATCTTCAAATGAAATTTGAAGATTTTCCAGGACAAAAGGTATCTTTCTATTTTTGTTTTATTTATTTAAGCTATCAACACCTTTATTCTGAAAGTGGATGAGTTTCCTTGCCGTAAATTCAAAATATCTTCAACAAACAAGAAATTTGGTTGTAAATATGATCGTGTCGCTTGATAGACATTCTCAATACATCCGATGCGGTCGCAGTCGCCGCCGCCACTGCCGGCTCGTGGCATGGCAATGCCGGCTCGTGGACTCGTGGCATGGCTATGCCGGTCGCAACACGCACACGCGCCCGAAAGACGCACCGCCTACATTAGTGGGCAAGGTCTTGAGGTAACTTTATGGCTACGTCCAAAACAAATTCTTGGTCCGAGGTACATATATTTGTAAGATGGTAATATGGCAACGACATTAAAAAAAATAAGTCATTTTTCATTTGTCATCTTCGGTCTTGAAATAATTTTGATTTCATTGAATTTGTGTGGGTTGTGTAGTAGCAAACCATTGAAATTACTTTATTTTCCTAATATCAAATTAAAATAAACAAAAAATGTCTGCTCGTTACGATAGAGCTATTACAGTATTTTCGCCTGACGGCCATTTGTTACAAGTAGAATATGCTCAAGAAGCTGTACGTAAGGGATCCACTGCTGTAGGTATCGTTTGACTTATTTAATTAGAAACAAACTTGATGCAGTCTCATTATTTAAAAGTTTATAATTTCAGGTAGGTGTAAGAGGTAATGATGTAGTAGTGCTTGGTGTAGAAAAGAAATCTGTTGCAAAACTGCAAGAGGAGAGAACTGTAAGAAAAATATGCCTTCTTGATGATCATGTTGTTATGGCATTTGCCGGTTTAACAGCGGATGCACGTATTCTTATAAATAGGGCTCAGATTGAGTGTCAGTCACATAAATTAACTGTTGAGGACCCTGTCACCTTGGAATACATTACAAGATACATTGCTGGCCTGAAACAAAAGTACACTCAAAGTAATGGACGACGACCTTTTGGAATTTCATGCTTGATTGGTGGGTTTGATTTTGATGGTAAACCACACTTGTTCCAAACTGAACCATCAGGTATTTATTATGAATGGAAAGCTAATGCTACCGGTAGATCTGCTAAGACTGTCCGGGAGTTCTTAGAGAAGAATTATACATCAGAGGAAGTTTCTACAGAAAAGGGTGCAGTAAAGGTATTTTGCCACTATTTAGTAATATGACTACAGAAACCAAAAACTAAAATGTACATAACATTGTATATTTTTTCAGCTAGCTATACGTGCACTTCTTGAAGTTGTTCAGTCTGGTCAAAAGAACCTGGAGATAGCAGTGATGAGACGGGGACAACCTATGCAGATGCTCGACTCTGACACTATTAACTCTTATGTATTAGTTATTGAGAAAGAAAAAGAAGAAGAAGCAGAGAAGAAAAAACAAAAAAAGTAAAATAAGTGTATTTTAAGTAATACAAGGAATAAGGGATTTCTAATATGTATTGTTTCATTTAATTCAATGAGTGTAGTTAGTTAGCCGTATTCCTCAGAACTTGAACTATATAAATGGATTGTAAGTTTTAACATTAATATTTTCTTAATTTAAAAGAACTTAGCATATTAATGCTATACTATTTTTAGGGTCTATGACTGTAAGTTTATCTATTTTTAGGGCTGTTTCCTGCAAAATTAGTTAAGAATTAAGTAAATCAATAGTTCTTGATATCTGAGAATATAACTCTTTCAGATCTGAACCACATTCTTGACTGGAACTCTTATTAGCTATCATATCATTGAACATTTGATCCCATTCTCCATTATAATGATCAAAGTCATTATCATTTTTCTGAAATATGATTTTAAATAAATGACAATATAAAATTGGTATTAGAAAACTATTATGAATTCAGAAATATTAACATTTAAGTACCTCAACCATAGAAACATCATCAATATTGCAAATGGATGGAAGGACGCAATTCAAGGAATTGTGATCGATTTCCTTGTCATGTTCTATTTTCTTAACAATTTCATGATCAGTATCATGACCAATGTTAAATTCAGCTAACAATTCAACCCCTGAATTGTCTTCACTAGACTCTGGATCCAATACTGGCATGCTCAAAAATTGAGTTGGAAAGTTATCATTACTTTGAGCACATGAGTCATCATTAAAATTTATAATACCGTCTTGAGAACAATTTCTGAAATCATTATTACTATTATATATGTATATTGTATTTCAAAATGTCATCAATCATCATCATTGATTACCCTGTTAGGGATACAGCGTGAAGATATGTAGGGTAAGTTGGGGTAAGATAGTAAGCAGGATAACATTGTATAAATCGTATACTTCCTAATAATGTATCATGAGAGACGAACTTCTTAGCATTCCATGGATTCACCGTGCGGGTGCCGGGTGCATGGAGTGGCAGAGAGAGAAACTCCGAGCAGATCCCGAGACTTGTGACACAGGTGTAGGTTTACAATAAAAAAGTAAGATCGTAGGCGGGGGTAACATCATATAAATAGTATTACCTGGCTTTCGATCTTGCCCCAATTTATCTTATGTGCACAAATTAATTATCATTTCATGAGCTTTTTATGTTTCCCATAAGACAGAATAAAAAGTTTAAAGAGCAAGATACATATCGAAATTGGTCAAGCATAAGTGGGACTCGAGCACAAAGGTTTCCATGTAAAATGTTAACTTAATTGCTAATTATATATTTTTGTTACATTTTTTCTGTAAACTTTACATATTTGACTAAGAGTGTCACAGCTCGCAGACACAATATGGTAAAATATAAGTTGTACACTAAATGGAAATTTATTAGCTAGTGACCCATTTGTGGTCATTATCAGATCTGTAGAGAAAATATAGTGTAATATGTTCAGGTATATTTTACACTAGCGACCCACCCTTGAAACAAATGCTTTTTACACATTACATTATACATACATACATATCTTCACGCTGTAATCCCAACGGGGTAGTCTGAGAGGACGGAGCGCCAAACCCTGGCTTCGATGGGTAGAAATTTTTTGAAAATAAAGTACAGCCCATGTTACTCTCTCATATTCTAGCTTTATATAGGTGAAGGATTTTTTTTAATCAGTTGAATGGTTTTTGAGTGTACATTACATACAAACAAACAAACCCTACCTCTTTATAATATTAGTAAGTATAGATAGTATAGATTAATACAAGCTGCACCTCGCGGTTTCACCCATATTAGTTTACTGTAGTACTACCTATCAGATTCTGGCATAGCTATATGACGAAACGAATAAATTACGGGAATTTGAACTGTGAAGTTGTTCAGAACTGACATAATAACTAGTAGTCACCAACAATTTAAGCATGTCACAAATTACCTTTATGATTATATATTTATAATTGAGTTATAAATTATATTTTACAGCATCATCAACCTCCAGTCAAGCCTATACTATATAAGTCTATACTACATAATATGGTTTTATACAAAGTTCACTCCCACTCCCTCTTTTGTGTGGAATTTTACAAAAATGTGACACGTGTCTATTTAATAAACAATATTTCTACTCAATTTCACAGGCATATTCTGTTCCATGCAAAAGTCATACAAAGTTCAACCCCCTTCCTCTCCTTAAGATGTAATATCCAAAAATTATCCCTTACATAACCCAAACTATCACCAGACCAAATTTCATTATCCTAGCTTTACATTTTTGAAATTTTGTGATTAATCAGTCAGTGGTATTTCGCTTATTTATATTTAGATTTGTAAGTTCTAGTTTTTCATAGTTTCTGAGAATACCAATGGTGACAGTTGAATGGATGCATGAGTGATCATACAAGGAGTCTTGTGTTTTTTATGGTATAACCATAAAATATTGAAAAATGAAACCATTAGGCAACCAGTGGTCATAGAATGATGTTGTATACTTAATTATGTTGAAAAATTTAAAAAGATCTGTATCATTTTCCGAATAATAATTACCTGTAGTCTTTATCCTCTGTTATTCCATCTTTATTTTTGTTAACATCTTCATTTGCTATAGGAGTGAAAAGAAAAGGATCACAAGGTATAATATTTTAAGGATAGGAATCACAATCAGGAAATAAAGGAATGAGGCAAAAGGACCTGTTTGCACATAACTTGTATCTTCTTTCTCATCAACATTTTTGTCCAAACACCAATCAAATTGAACATTTTCTTCATCATCATAAAAGTCATCTGGGGTGTCTATAATGTAAAGAACTGTTACAGTTACATGTCTAAATATGTCTTCCATCTATGTTGTAATTAGTGCAACTAATTCTTATGTTTATCATTTTTTGATGTCAATTTTGAAATCTACTACCTATATGAGTCAGTACTCATATAGATTATTTCAAAAAGTTAAATACTGAGTTACAGTATTTATAGGACGAATAAAACAAGTAAGTATTTAAAATAAACTTAATAAATATTCGGATCACTCACTACCCTTCAAATATTTTACGTATAAGGAGATTCAAATTTCACTGAAGCTTGTAAGATAAGAGTTGATTAACGATGAAAAATATGTAAAAAAAATGATTTAAAGAAAAAACTGCCAAATATACCTTCACATTCAAATTTAAGATGTAATTCTTTAGAAGATTGTTGTATAAATAAATCCTGTGCAGCTTTTCTAAGTGCTAGGCGTAAAGCTCGACGTGCTTTTTGTAACGGTGTAACAAAAAGCGAATGATCAGCAGCATTTCCATAAATATTCTAAGAAATAGATTACATAATAAGCAATAATGAAACAATTACATGTTAAAAAGCTATAATGAAACTTGTGACTGCTTGTGGCTGGCTATTTAAAACTACCTTAGGTTTAAAGTTTTTTTTCATTGTCAATGCTTTCCTTGATATTTTGTTTAACAGCTCTGGTCTACCGTACTGGAAGTAATCATGGACGTATTCATGCATGTATGGATTACTAGAATTGCAGAGAGGGTCTTGCAAATGAGAAGTAACTTTCCGAAAACCATATAAATTGAGTTGGCGCACGAAACTGGATATATTCGTAGTTTTAAATATGGAATGATCACATCGTAAATAGTTGTGGAGAATACGATAGTTCAATAAAATTGTTCGTCCTGTGCCACCCCATAAAATTGCATCCGTATGTAAATTTAACAAATACCACAATTTCTGGGGGAAACGCATTTGTAATATAGCATTTTTGTCCTCCTGCATTGTAAATTGTAAATTTTTATGACAAAATGACAATCAAAAACTGGCGCCATCCACAGACAAACGTATCTTTTTTTTTATGGTATAAAATAAACACCCATTTCTTTATAAGTGCATCCATACTTTAATATTTACAAACTTAAACTACACATTAACTATACCCAGACGAAGGCATACTATGAGGGAAAATGTGTGGTATTGTCAATTAAGGTTCCTAAGTTTTTTGAAGGTATTACCTTCAACCAGTGTCCTGACTCCTGCTCAGAAACAGCCGAGGCGAGACCGATCTTTTTCGGTACTACAAGAATCTAAAAGTTGTAAATGAACATTTTTGCATAGAGGCTCATCCCAGTGTTTCTGAGAAAAGGTCGAGGTAGGCAGGTTAGTACTCGGACAAACACTTAACCAAGCATTTCGAGCATCAATCAAGCACGGCACTACAACCGATGGAAGAAAGGAAGGAAGGGCGAATAACAGATAGAAAAAGGCTTTCCGTGCTATAGACTGACGAAAGAAAAGGAAGCAGTGACACACTCGAGAGTTTGCGTATGCCCAGACTTCCATAACATATCGGAAGTGAGGGTTGATTCCAGACCCGGTCATCAACAAAGGAGCAATTTAATATATTTTTAGATAATGTATTTCTAAGAATATTGTCTACTGATTTTAAAAGCGTTTGAAATTTAAAAAGCTGAGAACAGCGAAGAGCATAAATATGTACATTTTGGAACGAAAAGGCAAAAGCGGACAATGAGAAGAGCCATGTGAGAATTAATTTTGTAGTTTGTCTGAAGACTAGCTAAATTTTTGTATTTAATCATTGATAAAGCAGGACATGGAGTCATCTAAAACGGGAGCACCTAGGAGGTACAGCGATTCTTTTGACAAGACTTTAATATTAGGTGCCAGAATGTTAAATTTATTAATTATTTCATTTTTTTTAATAATCGGAACAGAATCAGAAACGAAGAGTTCGCATTTAGAAAAATTTAATTCTGAGCCAATATACTTAAACCTTTGAATGAGGGTTTTAGGGTCATCTAAAACAGTAATTGCTTTACCTCCTATTCTTCCGTTGTCAAGATACCAAATATTAAATTTGGAATTTAAATTACAAATGGCAGGATGGATAGCCAAACTGAAAATAGCTGGTCCGAGAGGATCACCTTGTTGGCGCCAACTTCGGAATATAATAAATTATATTTATATATTAATTTTGAAGGACTGCTGTAAGATTGCCAGAGGTAGGGATATATGTCCGGAACATGCTGTTTTATCTGTGTCAACAAGGTGGCTCTATCAACAGAATTAAATGCATTTTTTATGTCTACTTTGAGAAGTATCTCATCTCCATCATGCATCAAATTCAAAGAGTAAAGTAATAGCCCATAATCAAATTTAAATTTAATTTTTTTAAATTCTCTTTTTAATTTTGAAAAAATGAATTGGTTGAAGGTGTTTTACATAGAACAATATAAATAATGTGTGCGTGCTTAATACAGACTAAGAAGTGGTGCTTAAATTTAAAAAAAATGTGTGTGTAAGTATATCCGTTTTTTTAATTTTTGTCTTTAATTTAAACAAATGTAAACGATAACATTTATAACACAACTAGAGAAGGGCTAATTCGCAAGTGATTAATTCCGTTGTCATACTTATTAGTTATTAACTCTTTAGAGTGCAGACTCCTGTTGCAATACCGCACTTGGAAATAAGTCAGAAATACACCAATCTATAGACGTGGTGTATTTCTGACTCTGATCTATAGACGTAACAATGTCATGTACACAAATATTGCCCTTTACAGATATACCAACAACAAAAGATGAAAAGAGATGAAGCATTGTAGAGCTATTTCGAGATTTTTCTCGACTTTAACTATCTCTTTAGAATGCGGACTTCTGTTTCAGTATTACTCCATGTATAAAGCGGATTCCAATCTGACGCTTCGCTGGCCGCTACCGTGGCACGCTCGCTTCGCTCGTTCGGCTCGCGCATTTGTGGTAAAAACACCTAGTCTAACCTAACCAAAAAAAAGTTACAAATACTTACATCGTCACGTTTGTATAAAGTTACAAAAAAACATGCAAAATTTTACCTAATATGAAATAATCTAAACCTTAGTCTTCATTTGTCTTCACGATTTCCTCTCAAGCATTCATTATTATCACCATAACACCACATTAAAGTTGACACATTGGCACATTGAAGTTACAACCAAAATTTTATTGTGAAAACTGTTAATTTTGAAGTTCACCATTTTTTTTATAGCAAAACCATTATTTTTAAAGAAGATGTGATTTATATCAAAAGTAACAAATTTATAGAGAAAACCGTCAATTTTAAAAATTGAGATTTGTAGATAAAATTATTAATACCTACTGTAGCTCCATTATATATATTCCTATTATAAAGCTACGAGTATAACAACAAAGAAAAGTCAATTAAAATTAACACATACCTACATTAACGTTACTCAAACCATACATAAGAAAACAACAATAACTCATGTATTTTCTTCTAAACTATTGAATTAGTTGAAAATCTGAAACGTCCAAGCTATTTATTTTGGTAAAAGACATATTTTGTCGAATTTTATTAATGTATCCTACCTTCGGTAAGACAACGGCTCTGCTGAACGTTTTGTAATTTTTCATTAGACATTTTAAGATTTTAGTAGAATAATATTTAGTTATTTAGCTTAAATTGATTTTAAGCAATAATTTTTTTTGTTTATGAATTTAGGTATTTTATACAGGAGTAAATTATTTATTATTGTTACTATATTCAAAAAATAATATTTTTCATGTACACTGCCCTTTCTACACCAAAATTTAAATATTTTTTTTATTATGATTATTATGACCTTAGTAACACATTCTTTTTAGACGATTTATGGAATAAAATTAATACTATTTTATACAAAAATTGTTTATTTCCTATTTTCTTATTATTTAATGTATTTTTAGGAACTTCTATTACTGACATAATAAAAATCACTAGCAAGTCATCAAAATTGTACTTAAAAGATTGCAGAAATATGACTTCCAAATTCACCGTGACACATACTTTCTTTGTCTTAAATCAGTCAGTAGTCAATGCCGTCTTTGGAATTTTAATACTTTTTTTCCAATAATCACTTAAGTAATGTTAAAAATCAGATAGAATATAAAAGCAAAAACACAACATTCAAAAGTATTTTTGTCTTCCAATCAACTAGTTGTCCATGTTATTTTGTAGTAAATTGTCTGTATAAAACACAAATAGACAGACAGACAGACAACAATTTTAAAAATGGTAGAATTGAAGTCAGTGAATCACGAAATTACCATCTATCTAAAATTTGAGAGTAAAATTATAATTACAGACAGACGCTAGAGATTTATAGTAGCCTTGCCTTAGTAAAAATCTCCTTTCGTATATCCTTTTCAGATAATTTATCTACAATTTAAATGTACGATTCTGTAAGAAAATAAAATAAGAACATAAAATAGTAACTTCTGCTTTTACAGTTCATTTTATTATATGCTTTTTGCTGTATCTTAATAATGAACACTTATATTTATGTTGTTTCTGAACTAGGCTTTTTTACGCATGCATGTCTCTTCTTTTACATAAAAATATCTAAATAAAAAGGAAAGCACTATCCTTCACATGATTTTACACAACTCCGTTGCGTGTAGCCTCCACCAAAAACCAGATATTTTTTATGTAGCCAATTCTCGACAATTGGTAAAAGCCGTTGTAATAAAATTTAATTAAAGGATAACAATTTATTTTTTTAATTGGTTTTTTACTTAAATATCACGAAAAAAAAGCTGTAGGTTCCATAGTTCATAATTTACTTATGTAGATCGTTCATTTACTTACACATATGAAAACATGAAAAGATGAAAAGACCAAGAAGAAAAAAGAGATATTGTGTTGGTGTAGCCATTATAGTCTTTCTCGCTTTGGCGAACTATGTTTGTCAAACCGGCCTTTGCTCTCTATGTCACAAAAAAAATTATATTCATTTTTCACTTGAAATTTTCAAAAATGATTAAAAAACTTAAATGTACTAATGAATTTGTTTTGTTATCTTCAGACATTGAGTTTACCGATAGACGAAATATGTGTATTCTCATTGTTTTTGCTATTATAGGCTTACATAATCTTAATAATTAATGACGTGTGAAAGGCTATATCTATTAGTGGTAAATCTGTGGATGTTTTAAAATTGTCCAATGTAGTAAATGTATTATGGTCACCTAGTTAGACAGCGACAAAAGGCCTCCGTAACTTGCTCGGCTCGCAATGGAGCCGCAAGTGCTTAGTTCTATTAGAGTAGTAGGTCAATGCTCTAGTTAGAAGAGTTTCCGACCACAGAATAAAATACTACAAGGAGTTCCCAACCATCATAAAAATGTGATGTTGGCACTTCACATGGCTATTCATATTCGTGTATTTGTCTTATTTGCTCGAATAAATGTGGAGACGATTTCTTTGTCTTTATTTGTCTTATTTGCACGAGCAAGACAAATATGCAAATACACAAACATGCGTATCCCACCCACTTGTCGGTTTTTGGTCACAAATCAAAGGATTCAAATGTTCCAAATATATTTGTATACCGTCCACACATGGATAGCTCAGTAGAATGGATTGAACAAATGATCTTGTGTTATGATTTCTGGAGTTATCCAAATGCTTCCTTGCATTTTGTGCATACATAACATACCAAATGCATCCCTGCATTTTGCATATAATTTGCAAACTCCAACACATCCATAACTAGGTGCGTCCACAAAGGGAACTCAGAAAACATATTTGCACGTATGTGACGTATTTGCCGTTTGCGTCCGTGTGTGGATGGCGTGTTCATAATGTTCGGGGCACAGACTTTTAAATGAAAGGAGACTATGCCTATCGGTTCAAAATGCGTGGCAAATTTAACACTAACAAATATTACTCACACATATACAGAACTCAGGGCCGCATTAAGGAGTGGGTATCTATATTGTGTATTATCTTTTCGTGTGATAAAGTAAGGATAAAATAAAGATAATGTGTAGTTTTAAGTTTGTAAATATTAACGTATGTATGTACTTTTTGTTACTGTAAATAAGGGTAAAATTAATTGATGTTATTAGATAGTTATTAGATAGATAGTTATTGATGGTATTAGAGATTATTACTTTATTATATTCCTTCTTTTTGTAGATTGTTTTTGTCACATGAAGGACGTAATTTGGAGTGTTCCCAATGGCTCCACGATACAATATTATGATTGTTCGTTCGATACATGAGGCCTGACGGCTGTGCGCTGCTGGTCTTGGGCCGCATGATGACCTTGCTTGTGGTTCGATTTATGTGGGTACATGAAGTTTTAATGACATAAACGATATATTTTTAAAAGTCGGGAAAATTGATAATCAGGCAAGTGAAAGTTTTGAATTTAGACTTTTTGGCGCGAACAAAAGAAGCGTAGTTGTCATTTTATTCAAAATTCAGATTTGCTATTTTTTGTGCTTTTGGGAGTTTTAAGTGCAAAATTACATTAAAGTTGTGTGCGAGTGAGAGGAGTTGGAGGAATTTCGTTTAACAGTCCTTTGTAACTCCAGTAAAGCCTACTTACCATTGCTTTACTGTAAGTGTTAGAGACTTGATTATGAGAAAATAGAACAAGTTTTATATCAGACGAGTGTTATAGTTAACTTTTTTTCTAAAGAGATAAGCATCAGTGAATGTTTTATAAAATTATTAAATAACTCTTTATCGCTATGCTTTGTCCTTTGATTATTATTTTCTCTAAACTATGCATAAAACTCAAAAATTAAAAGAAATCGGGAGATAGTCGATGGGTGATCGATCACATTGAGAATAAAAACTAAAATAGCTTACAGAATAAAACAGAATGTTTTCAGTCTTTTATTTATTAATCGGATTGTTTTCTTATTACATTATCTAAGAACTCATTATAGATGTGCATCAAACACATCATTTTACTGTTTTTCAATGTGTGCCAGAAGTAACTAGCGCAGAATGTCAGATATGCTAAGGATTACCATTGCAAGTAATCGTAGGTATTATTTGTCATTATTCGCCTCGAGATATCCATATTTGTTTTCACCGTTTTTACATGTGAACATGAACACACAATTTATGCATAATAAAGTCCATCTTCGATTACCTGAAGCAAGAAAGTTGTATTATTTTATAAATAAATAAATATAATTTTGTAATTATGAGGTATGGATTCCAGTACTGGCTTTTTTCTAAACAACACTGGTCCAGGTTCAGCCCAGCATAGTGACTAGAGATTAATTTGGCGATAGCATGTTCATTTTTAATAGGTATGTTAAATTTCATGGTCAAACAACAACAAGGTTTTACAGGTATCTCTTTAACATAATAAATGGAGTTCAAAATGTTTTGAGCACAAAACACAATGCCAGAATTGGGCTGCCAGTTTGTTCTATGTAGCCTTTCTTATCTAGTTCTTTAACCAAAAAATTTGAAGATTTTCATCCTTTAGAAACCCGACATTAACAAGGTATACATCAAAATCATAAGATAGTTGCAAAAAATAGATAGTTGCTTAACCTTAGGTACCTGTCCGTTAATATTTAATTTTATTACGAAACTCAGTTTTCTCTGAATTTGGCCCTCTTTAAGGTACAAGTACTAATAATGTCAAAATTGGTTAGGTACTTGATACAAAACAATAAAAAACCTATGAAAAAAACCTTATACAATATAACGAAACTTTAATTTTAATAGTTTGCAACATATTTAAGTGACGGAGTCAGGAAATACAAAAATATCAGCTAACTGAATGCAGTAATTAAACAATTTGCAACATCAGATTTACTTACCGATGGAACGTGATTGTCGGGGCTTTTCTGTATGAGGCGTTGCAACTATTGGGAGTACAACACTTTTGTACCATATTTTGCACTTTAAACAACCAACATAATATTTATACACCAAGAAATATTTGATAATCGGACATGTGACGTATGACACAAGTAAACAGACGCCATACTCCGCTTATTTACTCCGCTTAAAGCGGGAGATGGCGGATGCCACGTTTTCGGATTTGTCTATGTGTGCCATTGTGTTGCAACAAATGAAAGAAAAGGATAAAGATATACAACTTTAAACTACAATGAAAGTGACAGTGTTATTATTTACACGGTATCTATGTGTGAGTGAATTATGTTTGATCTGCTTCCATTTAAAATCTGTGCATTAGGCAGGGGCTTTTCACTTAGTAGAAATTTGTGTTAGAGCATTTTGATAGGGTATTTTTAGTTCGAGGACTCCTCAAGTGATGGCGCTAGTGTGTTAGTTACAGTATTTTGATAAAAATATGTATATTAATATTGAGGTAATGTAATTTGTTTGCAATAATAAATTACAACAATGACGGATGATATAATAAAAATACTTCACGAGTTATAATGAAAAGACATTAAAACCTATTTCTAGCAACACTGTAGTCATAAAATGGTAATTATGTAGTACCGACGGAGAGACATTTTGCGTTCCGTTCATAAAAAAAAATTTTTTTTTTTTTCAATTAATTGACAATTGATTATTTCGTTGAAGCAGTTTGTTTATTACGAAATTTTTAATGGTAAATAACGTTTGAAAATAGTCAAAATAAAAGATATTTTACATACATCTAGATGATATGAAATTGTATATAAGATACTGTGAAATGAAACAAAATAGCGTGAAATGTAACGTTTGCTAATTAAAATTTTTTTGAATGTTGTTTTTTTTCATCGCTTTCGTTGTGAATTAAAATTTTATTTTAATTTTATCTAATTTTTGTGGATTTTTTCAACGATTTTATGGACCCTGGCGAATCTGCTTTACTTTGTGACTGTGCTCTGTTTTTGACTCCTACGATCAAGTGTATTCATTGTTGACCCCGGCTACTACCCAAGGACTTGATTTAAATATAATGGCTGGTTTTAATAGAATACCTGTGTCTCACAAAATGACTAAATTATTAAAGTATTAAAAAAATGCTGTAAGATTGCAGAGGTAAAATTTATATGTCCGGAACATATTGTTTTATCTGCGTCAACAAGGTGGATCTAACGAGAGAATTAAATGTATTTTTAGTTTTAAGTTTGTAAATATTAACTTTATGTTAATAAATGATATAGGTATTTGTATGGTAATAAAAGATTATTGAAATAATTGTGTTTTTATTAAACCTACAAGAATCCAATAAAAAAATCAAATTGAGATGAGGACTATATTAGATGTATATGTATATTTATTTATATATAGATGTTGATATGTACATGTCATTCAGTAGTTCGAGGATTCGTCACGAGATGTCGCTAAGATAGCATGTGTCACTGACTACTCTATAGATATAAGTAATGTACTTTGTGCTGATGGTCCTGTTACCAATCCCTTAAGAAATATAAATAAATAAAAAAAGAGTGGCACACACAGTATCACAGCATAATCTGTGATCTGTGTGTGGAATGAAAATGGAATGACACTACAAGCAATAAACAAAGACATTTCATAATTTTTATTATTTACATACCTACGATTTACCAGTGATCGCTGACTAAATAATCATTTAATCACTCTAGTGATTTAGATGAATAAATTTAAGACATATTTATTTATATTTATGACGAAGTATAATGCGGCTGCGAAACCTTTAGATATAAATGTGGATAAAACTGAGAGAAAAAGTACATAAGTAAATTCATAACTGTTGTGAAGGAGAAAGTATCCGCTTGCAGTATCTGATTTCGTAAGTAATACGAAATGGAAAGATCAAGGTATTGTTTGTGATTTTACCGAAATAATTCACACTTAATTGTTTTGTAATAATAGTTTTAGTTTCTATTAAATTGTAATGTCTATACAACATGTTTTTTATAAATCTATTACAGATTTTCTATGCTGCTTTTGGAGCCCGGTGAAGTATATTTTGAAGATTTTTCTTGTACTGTGAATTATACACAATGTTTGAAATTGGAGAACACTAGACAAGGCCGTTTGAAATTGTGTTCTAAATCACTTGTTTTTGAGCCAAAGGAATGGAGATACCCCCTTGTAAAATTACATTTTAAAGACTCTATCAACATTTCTACTGTTCCACCAAAATATAATGGTGATCCGAAAAATGTAATCAAAGTTAAGGTCAAACAGTTTGCAGAAATGTTAGAAGAAAATATATTGGCACCTTACAAGTTTATATATGAAGAAAAAGATTTTTTTATATATTTTGACTTTGCTGTGGCGGAGGAATGCTTAAGTCAGATGCAGCAGCTACAGAGAGCATCCACACTGCATGCTCCTGAACATAACAGCATGGTTGCCACAATACTTCACTCACGATATATGAGGATGGCATTTGACCCTGTGATGATGGATGATTTTACTGAGGAAATAGTATGTGAACTGCAGGCTGAGAAAATATCACCACTTGTCAGGCACCAGGGAAAACTGGCACTAACTCCTACTACACTTTATTTTCAGCCATTTAGTAATGTTGAAAGTGTAAGTAGAAATAGATTTTTCACTTTAAAATATAATGTCAGCATTTATTTGTGTTTAACATACTTATATGGTATTTAGGATTTGTTTAACATTTTACTGGGTTCTAAGTATATTCAATAATTCATTAAATAACAATACAATTGTTTTTAATACATTGGTTTGTAAAATCATGTGAAAGATAGTGCTTTCCTTTACTTAGATATTTTTATGTAAAAAAAGAGATGCATATGTAAAAAGGCTTAGTTATTATTTATTAAGATACAGAAAAAAGCATATAATAAAATGAATTGTAAAAGTACAAGATACTATTTTATGTTTTTATTTTATTTCATTACAGAGTCCTATATTGAAGTTGAAGTTAAATCATCTGAAAAGGATATACAAAAGGAGATTTTTACTAAGGCAAGTTGTATGTATCACTGTCATCTATATATGTCTTCTATATTACTATAAATCTCTAGCGTCTGTCTGTAATTATAATATTACTGTCAAATTTTGTGATAGATAGTCATTTTGTGATTCACTGACTTCAATTCTACCATCTACTCTTGGTATCTTCGATCACGTATAAAAACAAGATACACAATCAATGCTCCAAAAATGTCTGAACTAAATGTGCACTCAAACGAGTATTTGAGTGCACTTTTGTTTTAGTAGTATTCGAAAATGCTATAAGCAAACATGACAGTGTTTTAAAAATTTTAAAAACGACATGTCTAGAACATAAAAAAAAGACGGCGATTCTTATTTTTCATTATTTCGTTGTAATAATATTGTTACAATTCTTTTTTACTAAATTCCTAATCATATTTTTCAAAAATGGCCTGACAATATATGTCTTATCCTTGTACCTTGTCACTTATCACGTTACAAATCAAAATGACGTAAATAGCGATGAAAATGTATTAGATGAAATTGACTTTAAGCAGGAAACGTAAGCGTAAGATTGAATTTAAATTTTTTTTTGAATAAACTTCGTTTCATTGTCATGCAAGGATCTTTTACCAGCTTTTGTAACCTTATGCTTTGAGAGTAAGGTCTACTTTAAATTAGTACAATATTATGGATAATACTATACAATATTAGAAATGTATATGTCAATTCGAACAATAATTTGTTTAGATTTTACAGAAGATGGTGCATCTAGTTTTTTATTTCTGATCGAAGCTTGGTAATGATAGAATTTTATGCCGAGACAAGACATTTTTTTATCAAAAATACATAGGCTACTTTTTTTTTATCAAAAATCTGTGAAAAGGGAAGATGGGATCCCTCCCATCTCACGACGAACTTTGTATGGGAAATGGTAAACTGCTGAACTGATTATGATGTAGTATGGATATAGTTTGACACCTGGGAATGCACTAAGGCTACTTTTTTTTATAAAATACTACTCTTAAAGGGGTGAAACTTTAATGGAAAATGCTGAACTGCCGAACCAATTATGATGTTTGGTACAGAAATAGTATGTGCCCGAGACAGACGAGGGCAAGATGTGGACTTTTTTCAAAAATAATCTTTGAAAATACTATGTATATGTATATAATCTAAACTAATCTGTGAAAGCCAAGAAAAAATTTTCCGCGCAGACGAAGTCGCGGGTTCAGCTAGTATACTAATATTTTTTATAAGATTTCATAAATATTTGTGTAATAATCATTATTATTGTAATATTAACAATCATTTTGAAAACTATTTTAATAATATTTTTTAAGATATCGTTATGCAAAAAAAGAAATTAAGTAGCTTACAAGATTTTGCAACTTTTCTTGTATTATGTTTTTCCAGGGACTCGAAATTTACAGTGCTGAGGAGAGCACTGTACCACATATTTATTTAACATTCCAAGCTCAAAGTGATAGAGATAAAATACACAGAATATTAGAGGAATCACCTAATGTCCAGCTACAAAAAATGCATGATGAAGAGATGACATTACAATGGCAAAATGGAATTGTTTCTAATTATGATTATTTAATGTATTTAAACTGGTGAGTAATAATATTGAAAATGTATCAATATGCCAATTCCCCATTCTCAACTGTACTGATTAGATTTCTGACGTTATTCACCTTCTTTCATATTAAAGCAAACAATACAGATAAATAATATAATATATGATGAAACTTAAATAGTAATTTAAATTAAACATAAATTGAAAATACTACTCTGTCAAGAAAGTACCGGGAAAAGATCAATAATACACGAAATGTCAGTTATTCATCCAAATTTATTTTATCACCTTCAAAGTATGCTCCTTCAGAAACGATACACTTACGCCAACGAATGATCCAATCATCAAAACATTTTTTAAACGCTTTTTCCGGAATTGAGTTCAGTGCTCGCCGCGAATTCTCCTTTATGTCTTCTACCGAATGAAAACGGGTGCCACGAAGTGGTCACCACTAACAATGCGTTTCATGAATGTTGGGTCGGAATTGACTCGTTCTAGCATGTCCTCAGCGACTTATGCGATTGTGTTTTTGAAGAAAATTGAGGTCTTTTGGGACTAGCCGAGCGGCAACATGTTTCATACCCAAGTGATTATTTAAAATGGTATGGATCGACTCGTTCAGACACAGAAAGTTCGGCGGCTATCTCTCTCAAACTTGAATCAGGATTTTCAGTCACTTTTGCGATGTTAACTTCAGTTGCAGACGTTGGTGGCCTACCAGAGTGAGGCAAATCTTCCATCACATCTCGACCGCTTTTGAACGCTTTGTACCACTTGTAAGCACGTGTTTTCGATAAAGTCAATTCACCGTAAGCCTTCTGTAACATTTTCAGTGACTCCGAACACGAAATTCCATTGGCGATGCAAAATTTAAGACATGTTGGATGTTTTTGTCCATTATGAAATTCGCAATATACACTAGAATAATATAACTAAAAACAGCACTGTATTTAATCTGAATAACAGATGCAACTCAAACTCCGCGCCAAAATGGAAAACAGTTGTGCCAATCTAACAACAACAAAAACAACAAAAAATTGAAGTTGGAACCATAAACAAATCATCCATTCCGATACTTTCTTGACTGAATGTATAGATGAATATTATTCTGTATTTCCATTGTAAATTAAACATAACAACCTTGTGATTGGCTGTTTGTGTGGTGGCATAGCATCTGTCTTCCAGGTCAGGGCCGAGTTAAATCCTGGGTCAGATTAATTTAGGAAACAAATGGAAAGTCTAGGTATTACTGAGAGTTCCCTAGTTTGTTGTGTGGTACCCATAGTGCAAGTCTAAAGGTTAGTTTAGGGTTACACAACTTAGGCCACCCTGACTATATCCTCGAGATGGCGCGCGCGGTGTTCCCGCGCGCCTCTCTAAGAAGTACCGGTAAAAACGCCGAATGAGATGAGGCTGGCGAGGCTTAGCGCCGGCCGTTGCCTGCCGGGATCGCGGACGACCGCTATCCCGGCAATAGGGCTTTCGAGGACCACCGTCAGGTTTTAGTGGGTAAACTCGGCCTTGCACCCATCAGCCGAGGAGTCCCACATACCCCCCTGCCACCCCTCATGGCAGGATGGGATGCATAAAGCATTTCCTGACGCAAAAAAAAAAAGAAAAAAAAAAGGGTTACACAACTTATGTAATTATTTGGAGTATTGTTATTATTACTCATAGTTTGTAACAGTTTATACAGATGAGTCATATATCCACAACTAGTCTCCCGCCCCGGTTTCGCCTCGGTGAGATGTTGAATGTTACAACATACCAAATTTTTTTTATTGAGATTTTCATACAAATTTGCCATCCTTTCTGACTTATTCCATGAATTTTCCAAAAAATTTCTGTCATACGAACTTTGTCCTGACAATGAACACAATAAAAAGGAAATGAGACAAATCAGTCAAGTCATTCTCAAGTGATGCTCTCACATTCATGTGGCCATTGATTTTTATTTATGTAGATAAATAGTAGGTAAGTGTTAAAGTGGATATACATAGTTCCATTGACTGAGTGTGAACAATGACAATAATGAAAGTGATTCACACATCCATTGCTTTTAAAAAAACTTCAACCAAGCCTGCAATGTGATTATAGCTGTTTTTATACATTTATGACAACTATTATGACCATGGATAATTAAAAATAACCAATGCAATAATAAAGAGGTCTAAGCTTTAATTTCTGTTTGGATGTTGATGGAGAAAATTATATTGTCTCTGATTTGTTCATGTAATTAAATAACACAACACAACAAAAAAAAATTCTATTTTGGCGATGGCCTTAAGAATAAGAATCGGACATTTGTGTATAAAATTGACATAAAAGTATTTTTAACTGTTTCTGTCAAGCTCCATATGTGCTTAATTTCATTAGAGATAATGTAAAATAATAGCTTAATGATGTTAATTCATAGCAAAATCGAATTTCATGAAACTTACTGGCATTATGATAATCTATAGTTATAGAGTAACAAATTACAATCAAATCTTACTGTCGTCTAACTTTAAAGGCTTGTTCAAACCGCAACGAAACTTTGGTATGCATACAGGTAAGTAGTTGATACATTGGGAAATTGGTGTTCACGCCAATGACACCTCAACAACAATGAAATAGGAACGGATATGCCATCGGGTATGAGCTTATGTACTACCTAGCCAGTATAGCTGCTGTATTTTTTTATGAGTATTTTTATACTTTAAATGTCTTAAATCGTATAAAATGGTATCACCTTTAACAACTACTAACTGTCTCCATATCTATTGCTACGACCTATCGTTATGGTGTTTGCAATGTGACTGACCTTCTTTATTGTGGCATATCGCAGTAAAACTATTGCAAGTGCAATTCTGATACAGTACAAATATGATATAATACTAAATTGTATCAATGGGATATCTGCGATTTTGTAGTTTCGATTTTCGAACGATTTTCACGTTCATTACTAGTTAGGTACATAGTAAAATTTACCCTTCAACTATCGCTACCCATACTTTACCTATCTAAGTTTCGTTGCGATTTTAACAAGCATTAAATTAAATATGTTAAAATTAATTAATCATCTGTCCTATGGAATTCGAAAACATATGTGTCATTGTTCTAGTAATTCATTTGTTGTAACTATATTTATTATTTATATCCAGTTTTTGTCCATTCTGTTTTAGTCTTGCAGATAGAAGTAAGAATGATCTCACTCAATATCCTGTATTTCCTTGGGTGATAGCTGACTACACTTCAGAAAAATTAGATTTGGATAATGTGACGACATACAGAGATCTGTCTAAACCCATGGGAGCTCTAAACCCTGACAGATTGGAGAAACTAAAAGAGCGTTACCATGAAATGTCTGATCCTAAATTTTTGTATGGCTCTCATTATTCTGCTCCAGGTCTAGTTTTGTTTTACTTAGTAAGTTGTTCTTTATTAGTTTCTTTGGTTTTTAAAAAATATTTAAAAACTGTCTGGTAAGTAGAAAGAAATTATGAAGTTATTAATGTTATAATACATATAATTTAACTAAGATTTTCAAGATTTTACATTTTCAAGATTTATATTAATGCATACATATCCTCACGCTGTATCCCTTAAATTAGATTATATTAATGTCAAGTTAAAAGTGGTAAATAGAACTTAAACACAAATAACTACATAACTATTGATGCCAAAAAACACTAGGATAGTCTAACAGATCTATTTCTTTCTATTCTCATAATATTAAAAATATTCAATTCACATTAACTACAGTTATAGTAGTATGGTTAAAAGAAAATAATTTTTATTTTATGGAATATACCCAATTACATTTTAAGTATTACCAAAACGAAGTATTGAAATGTGTTCTTAACTAATCTTGTCAGGAATGTAATTAAAATTTCAAGTGGTCTTCGGAATGACTATGTGACTAATAAATTAGTATTTACAGGTTCGAAAATATCCACAGTACATGTTGTGTCTACAAAATGGCAGATTTGATCATCCTGACAGAATGTTCAATTCTGTTAAAGATGTCTATAATAATTGTTTACGGAACATGTCAGATTTTAAGGTGGGTTCAGTTCTCGTCTTGTTCTAGTAAACTAGTGCTCATATTGAGTGTCAGTTGAAGGAAATTTCTGCAAAAAATATTGGGTTCTGGAAAAAAAAATATATTTAAATTTTTTGAAATTGCTTCAATCAATAATTTTTTTATTACAACCACATAGTTATGTTACAGTAATGATAATAAGATTAACTAATGAAATATTTTCTTACATTTTTATCAAATATGATTCTAGGAATTAGTCCCAGAATTTTATGACACTGAAGGAAAAGGCGATTTCTTAGTAAACAAGTATGAAATTAATTTTGGTATTCGACATGACGGTACTAAAGTCAATGATGTTGCTCTACCACCTTGGGCAGATTCACCGGAAGATTTTGTATTTAAACTTAGACAAGCTCTGGAGTCTGAATATGTGTCACGACACTTACCTATGTGGATTGATCTTATATTTGGCTACAAACAGAGAGGTGAAGAGGCTGTGAATGCTAACAATGGTTAGTATACATGTTGTTGAGCTATTCGTTGCGTGCGATTACTTACTAGACGTGTGATCTAGTGCAATATTTAATTGCAGTATTCGTGAGGCCAGGCCAGAGATCTTGATAGTTTGCAAACTGTAGTCTCAAGTTTTGTCGAGGGCGTGGCCGAATATGTATTCGGTATTGGTCAAATCACTATTCGTGGCATGTCTAAACACAATTCTCAGTGTTACATAATCGTATTGAAAAATGTATTGTAAAATATTAACAGAGCTCTGACGTTTCTGAAAAAGCGTTTAGTAGTTTTACTAGGTTTGATTCTAAAACAAATATGTTTGATTTGATTTGATTTTTGATATCAGATTGGTTCGTTTGTTTGTTATTTAGGATCAGTCAATAACTACATAGTGGATATGACAGTGGTTTGCAATATTTGAAAGACTGATAACTCCCAATTACTTAAACATTAAGATATAATATGATATAATTACACTATTTTCATATAATGTGGTACTGAATACCAACCACTGAGACCAATTCAATCCAATATCTAACTGAGACTAATTTCAAATTCTTCAAAATGTACACAATAGAAATGACAGGAAAAGCAAGTTAAGTTTATAATATTTAATGAGTTTTATAATTTTAAATGTACTGAAAATATTTTATAATTTTAAATGTACTAAAAATTTGTAGTATTTCATCACGTAGTATTTCATCACGAAATGTATTTTGTAGTATTTCATCACGTATGCTACGAAGGTGCAGTCGATCTCGATCACATATACGATATGAATGATAGACATGCATTAGAAGTGCAAATAATGGAATTCGGCCAAGTTCCAAAACAACTTTTCACGAAGCCGCATGTCCGAAAAATTGCGCATCCGATTCCAAAACCTTTGACAGAGAAAGATGAAAGTGCACATATGTTTAAAATAGAATGCGTCGATACAATAAGGTTGCATAAAGAGGAGGTGATGTGTGCAATACGACAAGGGGACAGGATTATTTCTGTTGGGAAGGATGGCACTCTGAAAGTGTATGACACATTGAAGCGGAAGCAAATAAGAAGTATAATACTATGTCAAACACCATTGAGTTCATGTGTTAACATTGACGAGAATATTGTTGCTGCTGGATCATGGGACAATGAAATGTAAGGCCATTACCTAAAGCTCGGTGCACATTATTAGTTGTAGTCCTACAATTCAACCTCACTAATAAAAAGCGTTTACATTAGAAATACAGAGGTATCCACAAACAATAACCATTCAATATCGTAAAAATTAACTGGTCAAATTCAAATTCATTCCATTACAAACTTCTAATCGTGTCATAGTCTAGGCTTGCTATTACTCAGGATATCGCCCGGGCAGAGATCAATGTGGATCATGCTAAAATCAAATTAAAAGTTGCATCTCAACCACCGATTAAAAAAAACCCACTGTAAAACTAAAAAAATCTTCAAGTATCAAATATTTTAGATCAGAAATATCCACTTTTGACAAAACCTTGAGTACCTTCCATGTCAACCCGAAGGAAACTTAGAATGGATCCAGAATTAAGGCAATATGGAAAAATTCGTTTTCTAAATTAACCGATTAATAAGCATAGCCGAACTTAGTGTCTAGATTTCTATTTTAATTTTTGATTGACGAAATACCTATTTAATGTTATTCTTATTTCTTACAGACTCCAAAAGATATAAATAAAATTTGTTGTATTTTTGGAGTGAATAATAGCTTTTTTCAATATTTTTAGATATCTGTACAACGTGGAGTACGGACGAGTGGTTGAAAACTTTCGGGCTCATGACGATTCTGTCAGTTGCTTGGTATGGTTAGAGAAAGGTAGGTTCTTAATTTTTTCACAAATAATGTATTTACTTGCATTGTACCTGGTTTTTTCTGTATATTCGAACTATTTACTCATCCTATATATTTTATACCTGTATATACTGTACAAGTCATGTTATATTTCCAACTATAGTTCATCATTAAGCGTTATTAAAGTGATACACAAAGATAAACAAAGAACATTTCCCATATTTGCTGCCCAGTAGCGACTATTCCTTGATTTGTCGCTTTGCTCGATTTCGAAGGCGGTAGCAATTGTTTTAGCACAAAATAATTTGTGTGGATTTCCAATGAAATGCGAAATGCGGACAGATTAAAGGGCGTCAAATAGTTCACTTCAAGTACCAAATTCGCTGATGTGTATATAGCCGTTAAAGCCACAATCCGATCGTTCTTCCTACTGCATACTCACGCGATAGTCGCCAATTGCGGCCACTCAGGTCACCAAAGCAATAGATAAGAGCGTAAAAATTTGTATTTTTATTTACTCATTGGTTTTTAAAATATAATCTTATTTTTGTTGTTTCAATATACTTAATTAAGTATGTCTTGAGTCGACTCGACTCTGCGACATGTTTTTATTTTTTTCGAACTTCGAACTCGTTTTACGAACAAAAAAGAGGCGTGGCCACTGGACGAATAAAAATAGGCCAACATATTTTTCACGGCGGATGCTTCGATCACAAATAAAGAACTAGATTCACAATTTCCTATAAAATTTAAACAAATTATTGTCCGATTTGGCGTATTTTTAATATCGTAAAGTACTATCGGCAATATTGTGTTAATCTGAAGTAGACCTTACTGTCAAACCATAAGGTTATAAACGCTCGTAAACGATTCTTGCATGACATTGAAACAAAGTTTGTTAAATAAAATATTTAAAATGCAATCTTACGTCTCGTGCATAAAATATAATTCAAATAATCTATTGGCGTTGCTATGCATGTCATTTTGATTTGTTACGTGAAAGTGACAAGGATAAGACATATATATATATATATAAAATATGATTACGAATTTAATAAAAAAGAGTTATGTAACGTTATTAATATAATGAAATAATGAACACGTAAATAGTATTATTTATTTATTAACCGAAAATAAGAACTCGCGTCTTTTTTTAGCGTTCTAGATGTGTTATTTTTGCAATTTTTGAAGGAGCACTGACATGTTCGCTGTTAGCGTTTTCGAATACTATTAAAACAGAAGTGTACTCAAATACTCATTTGAGCGCACATTCAGTTCGGATATTTTTGGAGCGTTGATTGTGTATCTATTTTTTTATTTGTGACCAAAGTTATGTCATAAATTTATTAAAAGTCATACTGTTCCAAAGTTGGTATAACCTGTACAAAACAAAACACTGTCAAGAATTAACCCGATCAGCGAGGCGTAGTGACAATGGGCCAATCATTGAACAGGGCGCGCGATCCTTGCAATAATGCGGTTTGCTCACCAATTTTCGTAGGTGGCGTTAATCAGGGCGAATAGTTTGGTCGAATATTCGGTATTTGACCTTAGGCCGAATTTACTATTCATTGTAACACTACTATTACTACTATATACTATTCGTTACAATAAATTCTGGCATTTTATTTTCATGGTTATTGAAGTTTTCATGCATCGGTCTTTTCCTGCAAATAACTCTCTATCGTGACACTTTATAGGACATAGGAACCTTAGTAATTTTTTGTTATCGATATACATAGGGTACATCGTGCGCTACCATTTTCGAAATAGATTAAAATAAGGGTTGATGGGTATATAAACCCTTTTGTCATTTATTTGATTTAAAAACTAACTACTGAACTCTCGTTCACATAAATAAATATTGTTTTTACAAAGGTGTATATTTTTAGAACGTCTTTTAATATCCGGCGGATGGGACGGAGTGGTACGAGTTTGGGGAAATGTGGGTCGAACGGGACAGTCGCTGCGTGGATTGAGGGCTGAATTCGACCACGACGGAAAAATTTTCGCAGTCACTTATCGGTAAGTTGGAATACTTGAAGATTTATATAATTACCTGTAATTTTTTTCACGAAATTTTTTGGGATGCTTTTAACGGCACTTCAAAATTGATGAAAATATAGACAAAATTTGCAAATTAAAAATATAATCTCGTACAATAAAATGTTTCTCCATCATTAAATCGATATTAGCATTAAAAAATTTTAAGACGCTATACTTCGATCACAAATATATAACTAGATTCACAATCCTTTATAAAATTGGAACAAATTATTGTCTGAATTGACATATATATTTCTAATATCGTATAGTATTATCTCAATATTGTGTTAATTTAAAGTAAACTTTACTATCAATGCATATAAAGGTTGTAAAAGCTTGTAAAAGATTCTCCCATGGCATTGAAACGACGTTTGTTAACAAAAATATATTTAAAATTCAATCTTACGCTTCATGCTTAAAGTGTAATTCACGTAATTTATTTGTTTCGCTATTTACGTCATTATGATTTGTTAGATGAAAGTGACAAGGATAAGACACATAGAAATTATAATGTTAGACAAGGAATAAGATGTTGCATGTCAGGCAATGACATATTCAGATGCAATGTAAGAATATTATTGTATTATTATGAATTTAATAAAAAAAGAGCTATATAACGTTATTATTATAATGAAATAATGAACACGTAAATAAAAGAATCCTAATTACTTACCGAAAATAAGAAACTCCATCTTTTTTTAACGTTCTAGACGTGTCATTTTTACAATTTTTGAAGGAGCACTGTCATGTTTCCTTTAGTGTTCACAAATTACTACTAAGACTGAGTACGCTAAAATTCTCATTTCAGCGCACATTTGGTTTGGACGTTTTTGGAACGCTGATTGTGTATCTTGTTATATATTTGGTATCGAAGACGCTATAAAATAATTATGCCAATAAAAAAATAAGCTATTATTTAAAATAATAGATTGTGGTTTAAGAAATAACATTTTCTATAAACTAAATAAATAAACTTGATAAGCTGTCTTTCTGACAGGGCCGACACATCCGGCGCAGTGAATGGAGTTAGAGGAATATTATATTCCTTGGTGGAGTTAGTGCAATTGCGCAACGTCTCTTCCTAACTCCTGGAAATAACTCGGAAATACGTCTACTAGTATATATGTATAAGATTGCTATATATACATATAACAAAGCAAAAGATGAAAAGAGATGGGGATCTCGAAACATCTTTATAATCAAAGATGTTTCGAGATTAAATTTCTCGACTTCAACTGTCTCTTTAGAGCGCGGACTCCTATTTCAATACTGCACTTGGAAATAAGTCAGAAATACACCACATCTATATATAGCAATGTTATATTCACAAATATAAAACATTGCTATATATAGATATATCAACAGCAAAAGAAGAAAAGAGATGGGGGCTTATAGAGATGTTTCGATATTAAATTTCTCGGCTTCAACTATCTCTGTGCAGACTCCGGTTTCAATACTGCTATGTACTTTCTTCATTATAATGTCATAAAGCGGATTCCGATCTAAAAATAATAAAAATAGTAAAAAGACCTAACGTAAACTAACCAAAAAAAGTGCTATAAATATATCGTCGTGTTTGTATAAAGTTACAAAAAAAATTGCAAAATTTTACCCAATGTGAAACAATCTAAACCTTGGTTTGCATTTGTCCTCACTATTTCCTCCAAGCATTTATTATCACCATAACACCACATTAAAGTTTCAGTGATTGAAGTTGTAACAAACATTTTATTGTAAAAACTGTTAATTTAGGAGTTTGTCATTTTTTTTATAGCAGACTATTAATTTTAAGAAAGATGTGATTAACATCAAAAGTAGCAAATTTATAGAGAAAACCGTCAATTTTAAATATTGAGATTTGTAGATAAAATTACTAATTCTATAGCTCCATCGTATATATCCCAAATTTTTTGTAATATTATCACTTTTAGAGTGGCACAACTCTATAACTTTTACTTTTAACGCAAATAAAAGTAGAGTAATTATTGCAAGGTAGCTGATAGTCATTAGACGAGAAGAACCGAAGGCCGGGTTCAGTAGCTCGCGTTGTGATAGGCCTATGTATAGAAGTGTAGAGTCCTCTATTTCTCCCTATTAATTGGAGCAGTTATTTTAGATGTCTAATATTATTATAGTTATTATAGTGTATTTTAAAGTTTCCGGTTTAAAAAAAAACTGACACTTTTAAACAAGCTAATAAATAAAACAGTTATCACGCGACTCTTACCAAGCCTACAGGATTTTTGTCAGTAGTTTTCATGTCACGAAGCCATTTCATTTGCTGCGAAGCGTGGCAGAATTCAGCTAATAAATAAATACATCAGGCAATTACACCAATTGCTTGATTCCAAACTTACAAGGCTCCTATTGTGAGTATTGCAATGAACCGGAGGAGAAGTCAGTAGCTCGCCTATTCCAAGAGAAGTTACAGTTCGTTTTCTAAATTGAAATAGGAATAGACTTATTTGACTCGGAAGGTCGGAAGTCAAATGGTCACCATCACTATCCACTTTCCAAGTCAAATGGGTCAGCATCACCACTACCACCACTCCAAAGAACTAGTCAATTTATAAGTTGTTATAATTATGTTGTATATTTAAATATACCTACTTAATTGGAATAATTTTTGTATTGCTTTATAGACGGACTCGTCATGAAATAGACATAATATCGGGGACTAGTGACGGTGAAGTGTTTCTGTGGAACCTAACATCACGAGAATTAGTGAAAAAATTAGCTGTTCATTCGTCGGCGGTAACGGGTTTGAGTCTTGCTCTGTCGACGGACCGACTGGTCACAGTAGCAGAGGACGGCGATATGGCTGTCACCGATCTTAGTGTTTCACATTCGGTATGTAAGACAAAACCGAAACATATTGACTTCTAAACCTTCGTAATTTATTTTAATATTAATGTCGTATATTAAATTTATTAATTTATCAAGTATGTAAGGACCGCGAAGCCTGGCGCTCCGTCCTCTTTGACTACCCCGTTAGGGATACAGTGTGAAGATATATATGTATGTAAATGGCCAAAATGTTAGTGGATGGTAACATCAAAAGCACTCACAAACCTATACTGCCACTCACGCTTCTTCACTCCCGCCTCCAATCGTACTTCGTTTTGTAGATTTTCTTCGTCTATAACATTCATCACTCACTTTTTCCTGTGCCCTAACAATCTAAGTATTCCTTTCTTCATTTTAACAATAAAAATTTCATTCAACCTCCTCATATTTCGTATCGTTATTTGCTTATCTTGTCCGCGAGGATGATACTGCACATAAATATCATATTTCTATCAGATGGCATTTCCATTGCATTTATCTTAGTTTTTTTCTTATGCATAAAAAATCACCGCTTTTTAACAATGAATTAACAATACAATAACACAAAAAGTCAGCAAATTAATAATATTAATAATCCAGACAATTAGAAAAATTATCTGGTCCCGAAGTAAATACTAGGCTTGTATTATGGGTACCATACGACTAACTGGGGGAACTCCCAGTAACACCCAAACTGCAAGTGGTCCGAGCCAATTTAGAAAAGCTCGTTTCCCGAATCGATCTGACCAGTGATCGAACACGGGCCCCGCTTTGGAAGGTAGATGCTCTGCCACCAGTATCGCGGAAATATTCCTAAATATCGGAAAGTTTCCGATTGATACACCGGTAGGTGTGGTGGCTATGAATGTGGTGTTCGTCAGGTGTACCGGCGGCAGTTCGACGAGGCGATGCGCGCGCTGTGCTGGGAGGGCCGCGCGCGCGCCGCGCTGTGGCTGGGAGGGGGAGGGGCGGGGGCGGGGGCGGGGGGAGGGGGAGGGGGCACGGGCACGCTGCGCCGGTGGGACATGCTCGCCGTGGCGCAACGGGCTGAGCTGAGGGCGCATGATGGTCAGTTGCACACTTACCCCCGCCGCACATGCTCACACTCGCATTGGTCGTCACGAGCGGCATGCAAGGGACAGCATTTAAAACCTATGGCATAATGCCGAACTCTACATTTGCTCTCACGTGTTGGGTCAGGCATATATATTAATATGAATGCGTTTGCCGTGCAGGTCGCACCTAGGTATCTGGGACAATTTTTTCGAGTGGCAGTAGTGTAAGATAAACATAGAGGAAGAATTAATTGGGGATAATAGAACCATAGTGATCCAAGTATCATTTACTGCAAAGTAAAGATTTCTGCATGTAGGCACAAGGAAAACAAACATTCTTCATCCATGTCACACTGAGTTAAGTTCTATTTAGTACCATTTTTCTTGAAAAATCCCAACATGTCACTTCAGAATTCATGGAAATTGGAAGATTTTATCTTGCCATACTGATTTAAGCGACAAAACATCTCTTGGATTATTAAATTTTTAATTTTGTAAAAAAAGCAAAATGATTTAAATAAACTTTAGAATACCGAGGGTAAATAATACAATGAATTTTTATGACGGACAGTACAAAACGTTTTGATTTATCTAAGACCCGTAAGCTCGTATCTAAGCCTGACGAATGCTACTGATGTACGACTCGTCGGAGCAAATGCGGATGCACGTGTCGACCTATTGCTACATCAGCGCAGTATTGTGAACGAATGCAAGTGCATGCATGTGCGGCGGGCGGTAGTCTCCATCAAAGAAAAATTGACAACTTTTGTGTTGTCAATTGAGTTGCCAACAAAAATTGTAAACAAATGTCGGAAACCGCGTTTCTGTTTTAGGCGGTAAATATCAAAGGAATACGCGTATAGCCGATATTTCATTGTTCTCTCTGTACGCTCGCTTAGTTGGGAACAAAAAACAACGAAAACATGTCTGATACTGCACTAACGAATTAACTGTGACGCTAATTTATTAATACTTGAATCTCAAAGTTATGGAATCTCATGTGCAGTCACTTACAAAACTAAAAAAGATGCTTAAAATAGTATCATCGTCGTCCGAGGACATGTTTCTTACTAAACAGGTTTGGTGTAGTCAGCCAGCCAGTTTTTAACCAAAATGTTCTTTAAATTGTTGGCGATTAACTCTTAATTCGGTGTGGACTAAATATAAATTAGTATTAGCGGCTATTTGTAGAGTTGCAAACAGTTGCCAGCACTAATGTCGGCAACATTTTCGGTGGAAACGCTCCTCTGTGGTGACTAACCTGTATCCGCGGAGCACTTAAGCTATAGAGCTGAAATATCGGACCATCCTACTCATCATTGTTCAATTTTTTGACACTAATAAATATTAACTCTCGCTCGCATTAAACAGTATGTAACCAATACTGGACCTGTGTGTACATCTCTGTATATTCACACAGATATTTAAATTCTTATATAATGGCTTACTGTTCGGTGGTGTGGCAAAAACAGCAAAAAATCTATAAAACAGACACAATCTCATTTCATCTGTAAGTAACAGTAAATGTACAATTTTCAAATTTACTTTAATTTTATCACGGGTCAAATTATATTGGACTATCATGACCAGCTCGATGACGTGTATCTAATTGTCTAGCTTTCACCTTGGTGCAACCTCTATTGCGGTCTCAGTCTATTCATACACACGTGTACACAGGTTTTGTTTGATTATGGGCGAACCAATAGGCGCGCAGTAACCGCAGCAGTGTTTACACGTAAATTGTTTTCAAACAAAATAATTGACATTTCCACTTTATAGATTAAGTGCTCCATGCCTGTGTCATTCACGCGTAATGTAACGTGTTACAAAACGAGTATTACAATAGCCCGGGACTTTTTGGCGGGAACGGGAGAAGTGAGGTTGTCATTTTATTTAGATTTTCTATTTTTTACATTTTTAGAGTTTTAAAGTACAACAGTGATAGTATATTGTGTTTTAAAGTTCCGTGTAAGTGAAAAGAATGGAGTAGATCTAAATAAACATGTGTAGCTGAAGTTCTCGCGCTCTTCCAAGAAGTCCTTTAAAACTTCAGTAAAGCCTACTATCACTTTAATGGAGGAGTGTTACGATAAGAAAAAACTAATTTACTTGTGTTTCTACTTATTAATACGTGACATTGGCAAATGCGCTAATCTACGCGCCATGCTATGAAGGAAGAAAGAAGTACAATAGCCCGAATGGCGACACGACGCAAGCAGAGCCGCTCGATACGAACGCCGTGTACTCCACTCGTCTGTCGGTTTTCTCGCGAATCCTTTTAGATTTTAGAAGTACAAGTCAAAATAGGTTCGGGAGTCGCGAGCGCATGCTCTGTTGTTTTGCTGGATTCGAGTTTATATAGATTTAAATAAAAACGCAGTGGGATAAGGAGAAAAATATTTTATTTATAGACAAACTAGCTTTTAAAACACAGACAAACTAATGTTGATTTTGTCAACCAATTCTGGTTGTTGGTCGATACACGTATAGGTTAAATAGTTACAAAATGAAAAAAATTAACTACAGTTATAGGTTCTGCCTCGCCGCGAACTGAACAACCCCATTTTACCCCCTTTTAAGCGTAGTTTGAAAAAAAACAATTATTAATTATTCATTATAAATAGTAATTCTGCAAAGTTTTAAGCAAATCGGACGACGCAATAAAGTTTCATTTCATTTCAAAAAGTAGCCCTTTCTTCACCCCACCCCCTATTAAGTTTTTCGCGAGAAAAAGCAACCTATGACCGTCCCCAGGGTCCCATTAATCCCACCCCTTATTAAGTTTTCAGCGAGAAAAAGCAACCTATAACAATCCCTAGGGTCCCATCTATCTCTATTCCAAAATTCATCATAATCGATTCAGCGGTTTAGGCATGAAAGCGTAACAAACAAACAAACTCACTTTCGCATTTATAATATTATTGTTAGGATTAGGATTAGTTGGGTTTAGGATTAGGATACAGAAAAAAGACAATTTTATGGGATTCTATGCACCACCAGTTTCGTTTCTTCTTCAGTACAAATCGGATATCCAATATCATTTAGTTTAAGGCTTCCTTTTTAAATAACAATAACTTACTAAAATAATGAAGCACACACAACTTCTACGCTCGCTATTCTGACTAAAAATGGAATACGCTTGAGCCAAATGCTCAAAGTGTGCGTTCGCCGTGTTCCCCGCGTTCTCCGCGTTCCCGTCTATCGCCATAACGTACCAAGATCATCTCAAATGATACATTACAAGCAAATGGTATAAATCAGTCGCCACCTCAAGATAGCTTATTAAAGTTAATAAAGCACACGTAACTACGTCCGCCATTCTGACTAAAAATGGAGCATGCTTGAGTCAAGTGCTTAAAGCGAGCGTTCGTTGCGTTTGTGTGTATTGCCGTAATGTACCAAGATTGCCTCGAACGGAACATTACAAGCAAATGGTATAAATCAGTCGTCTCCTTCACAGTATGTAACCACTTCGCCTTTTTAGAGTTCCGTAGTAAAATGACAAAAAAACAGTACTCTTATAATTTCGTCCTGTCCATCAGTTCGTCTATCTATCTCTATGTCACAGTCATTGTAGTTGGAGACTACGGGCACTATATAGATGAAATTTTGAAGACAGAGGTGTTTTCTAAGAACCGCTATAAAATGGTGGAGTGAAATTAAAAATTAATTAAAATTAGGGGTATGCATATTAGAGGTATGAAAACAATTTAAGTATACATAAGTGTGTGGGTTGTCTTTAGATAAGTCTTCAAAAATGATATAAAGGTCAAAAATGATATAGAGGTAATAGTTGCTGCGATAATTGCTTTTAAAATCTTAAAATGTAATTTTTTAACTATAGTAGAAAATTATGAAAAAATTTAAGATAATATTTAAAAAGCACGTTCAACGAAACTTTGTATGAATTAGATATGTGTAGTTTTTGATATTTGGGGTATTTTCGGTTACACGCTCAGCGGCTATAACAATAATTTTGTTTAAAACTTATTTTTGCTGTCGGTTTAGTGAATATTGTGCATCCCGGCTACGGAACTCTTCACTGTGCGTAGTCCAACACACACTTGGCCGGTTTTTCTTTTATTATGAGTACTTAAATATTGAAATATTGTTATATGGCAATTGAATATAACAGGATTATATTCCGCTAACATGTGTATATAACACGCTGAATAAAAAATGAGGATAATAATAAATGGTTTTACTTTACGGTAGTAACTAATTAATCTGTTTTTACATTTAAACATGTATGAAAAAAAAAATTTGTCGCTGTTTATTCCTTCATGTTGTTACAGTATAATTTCTTAATACTCTGTGTAAACTTATGAAAACAAACAAGTGGACTTTTTGGCGGGAACGGGAGAAGTGAGGTTGTCATTTTATTTAGATTTTCTATTTTTTACATTTTTAGAGTTTTAAAGTACAACAGTGATAGTAATATTGTGTTTTAAAGTTCTGTGTAAGTGAGAAGAATGGAGATCTAAATAAACATGTGAAGCTGAAGTTATCGCGCTCTTCTAAGAAGTCCTTTTTAAACTACAGTAAAGCCTACTATCACTTTACTGGAGGAGTGTTAGGGACAGTTAATGTTTCTTCAGAAGTTTCGTCATTAGGCTAATGGTCTTGTTACCAATGCCTTAAGAAATATAAATAAAAAAAACGAACAAGGAAAGATTATTTACAATAGAATTGTAATATAACTAGCTGTACGACTTCGTTCACGCGGAAAATTTTTCCATGACTTTCTCGGATTGGGTTAGTACCGATGTACATGTACAAAGATTGTTTTTAAAAAAAAGCCTATGTCTAGCCTACGACTGTCTCCGGGCACATACTATTATCTTTGTACCAAATTTCATCATAATTGGTTCAGTGGTTTAACATTTTCTATTCAAGGTCTCATCCTCCTTTTCACCCTCTTAGGGGTAGATTTTTGATAAAAAAGTAGCCTATGTTTTTTTGATAGTATCATTGCACCATCTTTTATCATAACCGAGGTTTATCATTTCCCATACAAAGTTTAATCCCCCATTTCGTCTCCTCAGGAGTAGATTTTTGATAAAGAAAGTGGCCTATGTCCGTTCTCTGCAATGTCAAAATATCTCCATGCCAAATTTTATGATGATCGGTTTAGCGGCAACGGTTATCGGAAATGGTAAACCTGATGATTCGATAAAAAAAAGTAGCTTGTCACATGTTCACGTTCTTACTATACATCAAAAGATCGGTCAAGCCGTTCTTTAGTTATATAAGGACATACAGACAGACAGACAAAAATTAAAAAAATGGTAGAATTGAAATCAGTGTCTTAAAACGAATGTTTATAATAAAATTTGACAAAATTGTTTTATTATAGACAAGCGCTACAGATTTATGTAGTAGTATAAATGTTCTTTCTGTGTTTGTAATGCAAAGGTTTTGGGTGTACAATTTCGGTAATAGGTACTTAAATTTAACACAAATGTAATTCACGAGAATCAATGTTTGCATTAATTACTTTAAAAAAATGATTAAGGAGAAAGACTTCCTTTTCTTTTTTTCTTTTCTCTCTGAGCTCATTAGGGATACAGCGTGAAGATATATTAAGTTAACATTTTCGACTACCTTCAAAGGTTATAGTTTTATTTGGACAATCTATCAATATTATCACAGAGTATACTAATTCTTACAACTTTATTTGTATACGAATACAAAGGCGAGCTTATCTTTGGTTTTATCTGTACACTTCTATATTATTATAATTGCCTCTGACCATATTGATATTGATATCACAGCTTTTTATATACACCAGGGCCGTAGCTACGCCAGGCCCCCGGAGCATGGGGGCTTCTAGGGCTTTCGAACAAAAAGAATAACTTTATTTGTATACGAATACGAAGGCGAGCTTATCTTTGTTTTTATCTGTACACATCTATTTTATTATAATTGCCTCTAATCATATTGATATTGATATCACAGCTTTTTATATACACTAGGGCCGTAGCTACGCCAGGCCCCCGGAGCACGGGGGCTTCCAGGGGCTTTCGAACAAAAAGAATAATTTTTACAAAAGTGGATTTATGGCCATGGCCATTGCATGTCCTATCGATCATGAAGTATTTATAATAATTATAATATTTTAGAGATACAGCGTGAAGTGTTTGTATAATATTTTATACTTCTACAAAATCACAAATTATCACAAACCATCAATGGGTACGTAATATAAAGAAATAAAATATGTGGTTTTTATTATTCAGATTTTATATGCCCCAGTCGGCTTATCAATATTTTATTCATTTAATTCGTTTGAAAGTTTTATATGTCTATCTATATCAATATTGCTATTGTAAACTGTAACTGGGCTGTGTCTGTAAATCGAAGATTTAAAAAAAAACATTTTTAGTATTTTTGTCTGTTTACTTGTTTGTGTGTTTGGTTGTTCGAGTTTCATTGAAACATCACCGAAATGATTTCAATGCAAATAAGGTCCCGAGGTCATTATATCGAGACCACAGAGCCTGTGTAAGGATAAATGGTAAAATGTCGCCCAGGTTCGACGTCTGTTCAGGCGTCAGACAGGGTTGCGTGATGTCTGCCTAGCTGTTCGTGCTGTATTTGGACAGTTGCCTCCGGACATTGAAAGGTAGTATGAGTGGTATGATATGTGATGACACAGTGGTCGACTGCCTGTTGTACGTTCACGATGCTGTGCTTATTGCACTACCAGAAGCAGAGTTGCAGATATTAGTCACGCGCATGAAGAGTGTGAAGTGAAAGGATTTAATATGAATGTGAACAAAACTAAGAATCTGGTGTTTGAAAGGGAAGCGGTACAGACGAAATGTGAGATTTGAGTAAATAGAAAATATCTAGATCAAGTGAATTAAATTGTGTATCTGGGGAGTGCGTTTTCGAGGGATGGAAGATGTGAGTTAGATGTGGAGAGGCGGGTAACAGCTGGCAATAAAGTGAACGGTGCATTAGTAGACAGTGTGAATATATCTAACACAGCCAAAATGGCCATTCACAATGCGATGTTGGTGCTAACTTTATAGCACGGTAGTGAGGCCTGGATATGCCCGAAATCTAGTGAAAGTAAGATAAACGAAGTAGAAATGCGATCTGTTAGAAATATGTGCGGTGTCACCCTTGCGGTAAAAATAAGCAGTGAAAAGATAAGCATAACGCATGTATAAAGGAATGCTTAGATGGTTCGGGCACATAGAAAGAATGAGTGTTGAAAGACTGACGAAGAAAATCTACAGAGTAAAAGTGAGTGTTATCGAAGCCAAAGAAGACCAAGGCTGACTTACGAAGATCAAATAGCTAGTGTTAGCTGACCGAAATGTGAAATGCACTCGCATACCTAGGCGAAAATGTGTGAGGAGTGTGATGAGATTTGAGGAAGCGAAAGAAGTATGTAAGAATCGCGAAGCTTGGTCCTCTCTGACTACTCCGTTAGGGATACAGCGAAAAGATATGTATGTGTATCTTACGTTATTGTAATATAATATGCATAGAAATAAATAATTTAAACCAAATAACGTAAACTTCGCCTATTCGCCTGTTCGTAAACCGTGAAAGTAATTTTAAACTGATTCCTTGTACATTCTGTTTCAATAACCTTACTTTGGCAAATACTTTTTTTACACTTGTGAAAATAAAGTTTCATCTTTTTATAGTTTATTTTAATTTGTGAAACTAAGAATTGAAATGACTTTAAAAACAATGCGTCAACAATAAAACCACTATTATTCTTAAATTATTTTATAATATAATGTCATTATTAATTTTCCTCTTGATACTTTGCGTTGTACGGAACGCGAAAAAGGGTTTGGATATACGGGCAACGGGCTACCTGGCATTGTAAAAAAGACGGATAAAGGCTGTCTTCGCTAAAGGTAGATAAAACATGAGTATTTATCTTTCCACTTCAATTTATGAGGACATGAATGTACTGAGTGTTAGAAAACTATTTTTGTAACAATGCTTACAGAGATATCACCGAATCACCATTCCAACGTTACCACCTTCTACCAAAAGATTTAACAAATGTCCTATTCCTAAGACGTGTAGTACTTTCACTAAAAGGCATTATAATCACTTAACTCTTCACCTCTGTAACAAAATCAATCAGACAATAAAAATCAAAGAATGCAGTGCAGTTACTATGATTTTAAAAATAAAATAACGTTGTGGCTAAGGGGTTAGAACTGCAATGAAATCGAAGACTTCTAAATTTATCACAGCAAGTATACATACACCCCTGACACACCTGTAAATATGCACACAAATGTATTTAGACATAAAATAAAACATGCAGTCCTACGCAAAAATAAACATAACATACTCGTTTATATGTATATACATATTATATACATACATACATACCCCCCCCCCCCCACACACACACGTGGACACACACACACACATATGCGTGCGCACAAACGTACATATAGTTCATACTTCCATCAACACTCAACGTACATACTCATATGAACTTATTACTGTTATTATTGTAAAATACTATATTAGGTACTAGCTGTACCCACGACTTCATCCGCGTGGAAAAAATTTCCGTGACTGCCAGATTACCCGAGAGAGGTCATGAAAAAAGTTACTTTCTATAGGTATCCTATTGAGTTATGATGATGTCAAATGTACATAATATCAAATGTGTCTCATTTCATTTGATATCCATATTGTGGTCTTAAAAAAGTTGCTTCCTATCGCAAAGCATCCCCCATATTGGATTTATGATGATATCACATATACGAAAACCTTACTAAACCCTGCGTAATCCATTTCATTTGATACCCACATTGTTGGTGTTAAAAAAATTATTTCCTGTTATAGAACATCCGCCATATTGGATTTATGATGACGTCACATATACAGAAACCTTCTCTTGTGTATCCCATTTCATTTGATATCCATATTGTTGCTGTTGAACAAAAAAAATATTTCGTGTTATGGAACGTCCGCCTTATTAGATTTACGGTGACGTTACATATACAGAAACCTTCCCCTATGTATTCCATTTCATTTGATACCCATATTGTTGATGTTGAACAAAAAAGATATTAACTATTATGAAACATCCGCCATATTGAATTTATGATGACGTCATATATGCAGAAACCTTCCCCTTCTTATTCCATTTTATTTGATACCCATATTGTTGATGTTGAACAAAAAATTTATTCTCTTATTATGGAACATCCGCCGTATTGGATTAATGATGACATCACTTACACGGAATCCTTCCCCTGCGTATTCCATTTCATTTGATACCCACATTGTTGGTGTCGAACAAAAAAATTATTTCCTGTTACGGAACATCCGCCATATTGGATTGATGATGACGTCATATACATAAAAAACCACATGTAATTTTTTGAAAAACAAAGTAGTCTCGCAGCATTTTACTTAACTGGTTTGGAAAACCTGTCACTGTAAAATAGTGAGTTATCATTAAAAATAATAGATCGTATGAAAAGCTTTAAAGACACGATAAAACGAACAACAGAGGTCGGAAAATAAGGATGGTTGAGGAAGAAAATCATATTTCAACGTCTAAACAGCTATGATTTATTTGATTTTCCACAACTCGATGAGAGTCAATTAAAATTATTAATTACTGGATCGTATCAATACAGCCAAGCAATTGCTTATCTTGCTGAAATATTAGACGCCGATGATACGCTGAACATAGATTTCGTTAAAGACCAATCCAATCAACCAATATTTTAAAACTGCACGCGTGAGATCACGACATATAACACGAAAGTCATGAATGTTTTACTGAATACATTCCTCAAAGGAACGATTGTGATGAAATTACTCGATATTTTTGTGAATGTCCTAATGGACGTCGTACAGTAGGATGCTGTTTCCATTTGGCTGCGACAATTTATTACTGATCATTTGGACGGTATCAATCTGGAATTCCTCGTCCAGCTGAGAAACTCAGTCAATTATTCATAAAAGACAATATTACAGTACGATTGAAGAAGACAGTGACGATGATTGATTACTATTATTAAAATTATATTAAAGAAGTTAAAACATTATTACTTGCTTAGCGACTGTAATATTCATATATGTATCCATATATGAGTAATAATTTTTTTTTAACACTGTTCTACCCTAGTGAAAATTTTGAAAAACATACATGTTATATATCATAGTAAGGGTTATTTATAAAAAAAATCGTGATAGTGTCTCTTAAAATACGTGACATTTTTATTTTTGAAAATTTTTAATTTGTTTAATTTGTAATTTGTAATTTTTAAATTTGTTTTAAAACACTGCGAACACTTAAAAATGCTTTCTTTAGTACTTCTTTGGCGTATCTAGCATTTGCAAAAAAAAACAAATAAATGTTATGTAGTAAAAGAAAAACATTTTTTTTCAAAATTCGATTAATATAGTTGTATTTGATAAACTAACGCGTGCAGAGAGGTATGATAGCTTAGGGAAATGTTTCTCTTAAGAAGATGATTTCATGGTAAAAATTTAAATTGAAATTTATATTTTAATTTTAAGTGAAAAAACCTAACTTTCGCCAGGGGCATCTGGACCCATGCTTGTCCTGCTATACTCTTTCATAAAAACCTGCCCAGCGGTTTAGCCGTGAAAACGTACCAGACAGACAGACAGAGTTTCGCATTTATAATATTAGTATGGATACGGATTACTGTACAATTAACAATACTTATTAGGAGAGGGCATGTGCAGTTGTCCTGTACTTCTATTATGTAATTTATGCTTTTACATCAAATAAAACAAATTGTCCTTATTATTATTATCCTTGACTATGCTTTGAATGTTGAGAACGGCCGTTAAAGAAACTTTGCGACGGTCTTTTATTTATTTTTCGGACAACTGAGTTCTTACAATGTTTAGTAGCAGACTTTCAAACTAGAATAAATTTTTATTTTTAAATTAAACGGATGTTAACATGTTAGTGTTAAATTCTAAAATTGAAAAAAAGAAATACCTCAGTGTCCGTTTATCTATCTGTCTGTCTGTCACAGCCGTTTTTCTCACAAACTATTTGATGTAAACAGCTAAGATTTGGAACAGTAACAGAAAATAGTGTAAACAATTTTTGGGGGTCGCTTTTAGGTGCTTGAATAGATAGTGAGTTTGTGGTCGTCTTGTGGGATAGCAAATGAAAGTTTTTCACAACGTGATTTCGAAACCGTTCATGTTAATTTTTTAACACTAAAAATCGTAAAGAAATATTGTCCCCTCACCTTATTTATAGAAATATAGCTGACAAAAATTTGTAAAAAAAATGTGAACATTAAGAATAAGGATAAATTAAAGCAATATTATTAGGATTGCAGTTATATTGAAAATTTTTTTTAAATAAAACAGAAAACTATGATAAACTTTGTTTTGGTCAGCAATACTTATTTGCTTTTTTCTATAAAATGTGTTAAGGTCTGAACAGTGGACATTCTAAGCTGTTTATGTGATTCTTTCACATTCCGTTTAGTAATGAATGTGGTAATAATGTTCCCTTATTCCCCAATGACGTACATTCTAACTCAGTGTTTATTTCCCAATGCGGCGTGAAAGCCGCTAGTGAAATAAAAGCTCGGCAAACATTACTAAGCGCTAGTAGCGAGGCAACCCCAACGACACCCTGAAACTGTCTATATTGTCTTTGCAAACCGTTGTACCCTTTCTAGGTTTAATTGATCCAAAAGCCGCCCGTATATAACTGCAGTTTGTTTTTAAAACCGTGATTTTGACTACATCTGTATATGAAACCAACGTGTTTGCTTTCGCGGATAAACGTGCATTCACATCTATCATCATTCATCATGCGGCGTGTTGCTCTGTGTCCAGTACATACCGCGTCAGACATGGCACAGACATACATATAAGTTTTTACATCTATAAAACATTGCGTGTTCAGCGCGCACCGTGACACCCAGGGCTGAAACAGTCGATACTTTCGTTTCCATCTGTATCTACGCTGCCTGCTTGGGTACATTGATGCATTTATACCTACCGCGCAGACATACATAGACTCGCGTCAGCCTAAGAAACATACTTTTCAACAATGCTGGCCCATGATGGTCAGTGTCTGTATGGACACTAAGCTCATGTGCGCTGAATACGCCTATAGACAATGTATGTAATTGCGTATAATATATTTTTTGATTTTATGTGTGTTGGTATGTGTCCGTTACGTTGGTTATCTGTTGATGTGAATGCACCTTTTCGCTCTGCGCTCCCCCCTATTAATTTGTATATCAATATACAGGCTGACAAAAAATTAGTCCGATTTTTACTGAGAGCTGTACTTTCGACATATTTATGTACCTATACATCTAGATTAAATTTCGTATGGTACTTTACTGCTTAGTCAATCTAAGGCGTCAGAAAATATGAATAAAGTAGTTACATTTTTTTTCTTCGCTATAATTGGAAAAATAGTAAGAGTAAAATAAATGAATTTTACTAAATAATTGTATTATTTAAGCAAAAAAAATATTGGGAATTCTTTATTAGATTTATGCTATATTCAGAGCATTAGTTTATTTATCTATACGCTATACCTATTACAATAAAATCTACTGTCTTAAATTTGTCGAACGATTTAAAATCACCCGTAGATAAAAAAAGGTTAAACGAAAGTGAAGTAAAGAACACCTGGATCATTTGCTGCCGCCGGAAGCCAGAGCCACTAACTACGGCCCTGATAATTTATAAATTGCGATAGCACAAGTTCGTTTTAATACATACACACAGATTTCAAATAAGTCACATTACATACTATATAAATTATAACATCTTTATCATCAGACCACTGCTTGATCGTCGTGATCATCAATGTAACAGACTATAGTACATTATCAAGTCGCACTGGCCTACTACAGTGGACTGTTGTCAGTTGGACTGTTGATGTGCTTAGAAATGGTTATAATCATCCGCAAAATAGACTTCATATTAGTCTTTCAGCTTAATCTATACCTACATTTTAGGCGTTCCGAATTAAACATGTACCTACTTATTTTAGGCAAAATGTCCAGAAATGTTTCTCGAAATATCGAGAAACATTTCTGCACATTAATAAACGTATAAATTTTACGTAATTACTATTTCTTATACTGTACTTATTGACATTTGATTATAACAACAAAAATTATATAATTATGAACTTAAAGATATACTTATTAGAAATCAAATTGACTATAGTAAGGCATGTGCCGCATCCTCCTCCCACCCTCGCCGTCCCCGTATACGCCCTCAGCTCTCCCAAAATACGCAGATTCTTGCAACTCATTATATCAACTTTACTGTACACAACAGTACTAACGCAAGGCGAGGCAGTAAATTGTGTGATCGTTTTGCACTTACAAGTACACCTAGATTCTGGTTTTCTGAAAGTAATTCACTGGTTTCTGGTATTAATTTACTGTATTCTAGAAAAGACTAGTTCTTCCTACAGTAAAACTTACTATGAGATCATGTCAAGGATGTGTGAACTCCGTTATTCTGCACTTTACTCTCACGATTTATACACGGGGTTGAACATGATAATATGTGATTATGCATTCCTATATCACATTTTACGTGTCAAGTTACAAATAATACGTAGTATTTATAATCTCGTTCTGTTGGACAGTAATCTCCTTGTTGTACACCAAGTGACCCACCCGTTGAATTTGCGCGTGACTCAAGTACACTTTCAAAATAAGCGACCTTCAACCTTACATATAAAATATAAAAATAAGTTGTTTGACAATCGAGTTAAAGTTCGTATTCAGATTTATACAGTACTAGTTTCTGCCTGCGACTTTGTCTACGGAGATTACGAATAAAATTTCTAATTTTCAACCGACTTCCAAAAAAGGAGGAGGTTCTCAATTCGGTTGTATGTTTTTTTTTTATGTTTGTTACCTTATAACTCCCTCATTTATGAACCGATTTGGAAAATTATTTTATTGTTCGAAAGGATACACTTCCAGATTGGTCCCATTGAAATTTCACTGGTATTGAAGCTTTGGTTTCGAAGATACACCAAATAATGCGACCTGGTTATTTATATTGACGATTCTCTTGTATGTCATTTGTTAACTATCGTTGTCCTCACATGGTATAATGGTAAAGTAGGGAGAAGATATAAATTGACTGTGATGTAATAAATTCAGTCAGTAGTCAGTCTTGTGGCGGACAGAGAATACGGCTGGTGGCTGTCGTCTTGTAAGAATACTGCTAGGGTGTAATTATGATGCGACCTTTACACTGTTCTTTTATAACTGATTGATATTGATATGATATTATATTGATGATATTGATAATGGCCATAATAGGCAATAATATCCCATGTTCGATCTGTTCGCATCCTTTATTGTGAAAGCCCACGGTTTGTGCTCCTCAATAGAATGGAAGTTAACACATTGCGCTCCAGAATTAGAATATAAACTAATTGTAGACCTGCCCTAGATATTTATTTAGGCCAAGGTCACTCAAAAGGGAGAAATAAAAAAACTTTTATAAATAAATTAACCGACTTCAAAAAAGAACACTGAAAAGTATGAAATAACTATCCCTTACGGATCGAAACTTAAGTACAAAAATAACTTTATAAATACGATACAAATACCCATATAATTAAATTTGACAGCTATTGAAGTCGGTGTCAAATCAATGTTCGACAACGGAAAGTCTATTAGTTTAGTAGGCTTGGCACCGACTGCAATAACTGTCAAATTTAATTATATGGGTATTTGTATCGTATTTATAAAGTTATTTTTGTAGTTAAGTTTCGATCCGTAACGGCTTTATTTCATACTTTTCAGTGTTCTTTTTTGAAGTCGGTTTAATTTTTTTATATATTTACTCCTTGTACTTTCGCCCCGTCCGATGACTAGTCATTACAATTACAATAAAGATAAATTAACAATATACCTACATATGTATATGTTAAGTACCTGATACGGTAATAATCTCCAAAACTGCAATCTGCTTTGATATACATACTTACATTCAGTAGCTTTTTGTGAAGCTCAGACAAATAGATAGGAATTCTAAAAATTGTTTTAGCGTGAGTTCGACTCGTGCATAGAGGGTTCCGTACGAAATTTATAAAATTATAAATTTCTTAACTTAATTTTTGAAGATCGATAAGACCTAAGAATGATTATATTTTTGCTGTAAACTTTATTGGTTTTGTTTGAATTTCGAAGTTTTCACTTTTAAGAAAAAGTACTTATAAAGAGTGGACTGTGTTGCTGTGAACTTTCAAAAATCATCGCAGTATAATGCACAGGTGTAAAAAAAATTTAAACCGAATTCAAAGTAAAATCACTGATGACGACAAAATAATTATGCAAGGAAGGTCAAGGCGGACTTATGAAGATCAAATAGCTAGAGTATTAGCCGACGGAAATGTCAAAAGCACTCGTATACCTAGGCGAAAATTGTGAAGCGAAAGAAGTATGTAAGGACCGTGACGCTTGGCGCTCCGTCCTTTGACTACCCCGTTAGGGATACGGCGTGAAGATGTGTATGTGTATGTATGTAATTATCCTTTACTAATCAAAACTCTAGTACAAAAATAACTTCATAAATACGAACGAAAACAAATATCTGTACATACCTACTAATTTTTATAGTTATTGAAGTCGATGTCAAGCTGGTGCTAAACTAATAGACTTCCTGTTGTTGTTTATTGTTGTATTAGCGCCGACTTCAATAACCGTCAAATTTAATTATATAATACGCCCTTTCAAATACAAAAAGAATCATCGAAATTGGTGCACAAATCGAAGAGAAATCGGTGAATATACATAAAAAAAGATTCCGATAAATTAAGAACTTCCTCCATTTTTGAAGTCGGTTAAGGTTACTTATATCAGAGTATATAATTATAAAAATACGTAGCATGGGCATTGAATAACAGAATTACGAATGGCTAAGTTGTAACAGATTTACGGTTCAATAAGTAAAGAAAAATGCATACTTACTTTGAACCTAGTGTTTGCAGCTTTGAAGATGAATTGAGTCTTCGGTCACTCTCAATTGGTTGCAGTTATATACGTGAGAAATAACACAGTGAGGTATGTTTTCTATAAAAATAGTGTCTCTTCACGAATAATAAGAGGTTTTAAACAGTTTTTATTATTTCATGCTATCTTTACGGAAGTATAAAGTGTAGTTATTTTAACAAGTTACCTTAACGAGTTAATATAGCAAATAAAACGCTCAATAAAAACGTTTGTCAAACGTTGAACAAAAAAGTTATTTCCTGTTATGGAACATCCGTCATATTGAATTTATTATGACGTCACAAATACTATTATAATAACGTTTAGAAACAATAACTCATGAGGTAAATAACCCGTAGTACTATGGACATTGGAGTTGTATGAAAACATTGCAGTATCGATGTTAGTCCCATGTATCCCACTATAAATTATAATATTATTTATTACAAATTATAATATTATTACTATAAATTGACTTTGTTATTAGGCTTAACGTAAATGAGGCATTTCGAGAAATAAAGATTAGGATATTCTTTTAACCGAGTGTTGAGAATTAAACCTTCTTTTAATTCGGGATTTGTCCGACATTCGATACGATATAATCTATTATAAATGCACAGTTTTTTCAATCAATAAAACCTAAATTGGCCTATCTAATATTTTAAAGAGAAAAAATTGGATAATGTCTTTGTAATGGATAAACTCAAAGACTCGACCAATTTTAAAAACGATTTCACCTATAGAAAGCTACATTATCAGCGAGTAACATGGGCTGCATTTTATTTTCAAACAAATGACTAGTGCGACGCCGCGCCGGGGCGGGTCGCTAATTATAAAATGTTCAATATACAGTCACGGCTCTGGCGGATAAATATTACAAATTAATAAATAAAATAAAATAACTTTTTCAAACTTATGCCAACTGTTACGAATAGCAGTAAGTTTTTATTAAACGCAAACATTTATTGGTTTTTTTTTTGTAGAACTTTTCGAGTGCGTCACACGTTGAAAAAAATGATATTGCTCCCACTGTTTTTAGAGTAGTATAAATAAAACATTATCTTTTATTTCTGAACATTTATATACCTCCGTAAGCTTGCGTGAAGCAAATGGCTTAAATGCTACTAAATATAGGTACATACACTCACTAACTGTCGTTCTTTCCCCGGATACAAAAGTGATGTTTGCCCTAATCTATTACTGGGGCCTAATTATGTCTTACCACGCGTAAACCATGTCAATATCGTGTCTTCTTTAAACCATGTCGCGGCAAGGAATCGAGTACTTTGTATTCTGTATGCCCCAATACAAATTGTCTATAGTACATTATAAATTCACTAGTACGTTCTGAACATAACTTTTGTAGTATTTGATCTCAAATATTTTAATTGAAATTTTATTTATTTATGTGAACAATGTTACTAATAGCTGTAACATTACGTGCTATTTATTATTTTAAAGATTAAAACCATAGGAATGGCTATAAATGTAACATATTTGATAAACAATTCACCGACAGCAAGACAGAAGTACCTAATCATAAATGACATGCTTTTGAACATTTTTATACAATGATGTATTATGTATTATATTTACAAAAGAGGTTTTTCTACCAAACTTTACCCAGTATCATCTCCTTAGTTTGTGATTTTACCAAAGTGATGTTGAGAATATTATTTTATAACCAAATAATTCTTAATCAATGACTGAAAGAATTGTAACAAAAAACGTGAATAGTAAACAGTTTTTATTGGAAATTTAATCGTAGGTATACTAACTTGCAACTACCTACCATAATAGATTTTAATTAGCGGGGTTTCAACATAATCTAGTCGATTATCTATATTTTGTTAATATTTACATTTGTTCGCAGACTGTACGAAAGATGTAGGTATGTCGTTGTGCGGCAAGTAAAAACAAATCAATTTTTCTGCAAATCAAGTAAAAGTCACAACAGACATAATCTTATTAATTTGTGATCACAGCGATTCCACGCGATTGTCTAACGTGGAATTTTTGACAGTTCAATGATTTGATACTATTTTTATACTACTTGATTAGCATGATCGCTAACGTCGCGGTAATTCCGCGCGAGATCGTTAAATGTGTCTTACGGAATACGCTTTTTCCAGATATCGTAGAAAAGTATGGAATTGACGTGGTTTCGAAGCAAGGAATCGCTAAATGGTCATAGTGAATTAGGCCCCTGGTCGGAAATTGTAAAAGGGATGTGAATGATGAAATTATTTATAGTTAACTTCGTTTGTTTTGTTATTATTGTTATTTCAAATAACAAATAACACAAAGAAGTTAATCAAATAAGCTCTTTTGTAAGTTTCAGAAGCAAATTAAGAAAGCTTTCCTCTACCATGTTTGTTGTTCGATATGAATCGTAATAAGAATGACTGACGTTGGTATCCTATTTTGTTGCTTTACTTTCATTCGTTATAGAAATAAAATATTCAAAATTTATAATAATCGGCAATTTAAAGTTAAACTATTATTTTCTCTTTGCTGGTATCTCTACTAATATTTAAATAAGTCCCCGCTAATATTTAAAACAATAACAAATATCGTTGGTTTCTTTGTTTCTCTTTCATGCGAAAACTACTGAACCAATCAACAAATTAACTTAGTAGATTGTATCTCTGGCTAAAACTTAGATTATTTAGGTATTAATACAACGCAAATGATGCCGCGGTAAAAGCTTTTGCCTCTCGTTACTTTTTACCTACGTACATACGTATTTGCCTAGGTACCATAATCACTTTTTAAATCTGTCAACATTATAATGTAGATGAAAATATAATTGTCATTGGAAATGATTTTATCGTTGTTTGGTACTTAGGTAAGTAGTTAAAAACACATTTAACTAATGTGGTTATTAATACGAATAGATATATGTCTATTAAATTTAAACCGAATTTTTGCTTGAAATTGCGTTTTTTTATCTATTTCTATTTTAGTAATGTTTTTTTTTTTATATCATTGTACTGTTCAAATGAAAAATAGAGGAGTTTTTGGCGGAATTTTATGGAGAGCAGTTGGGGGTTTACTTTAATTGTTTTCTCGTGGATATCGTGACGAAAAATTGGCGTCGTTTTGCGTCCCAAATATCTACGCTGTTATGCAATATGTGAACTGTTGAAATAAGTGCTTAGTAGTGTGATGTTGAGATTTTTTTGTGGTTTAGTCTGTCTCAGAGGATCCTACTAGAAAGACTGCCTCAATATATTTGTCGCCAGAAACTCCAAAAAACATTAACAGGTATTAGTACGTCGATATTTTAATGAAATAATACGAAGAATATATTTATTTATTACTGAAGACATTGGCTGTATGGACATAAATCCCCTTTGCCTTCCCTCTCAAGGGAGAATTGTACAAACAACAAAGCAGGTGAAAAAGGGTTACATGAAAAACATTAGACTCTAACGACGACCATGTTTCCTGTCACAGAGAAAAAAAAATTATTAGTGTACTGCGAAAAAATTTAAAAATGAAATTAGCTCGCTATAGGAAAACTAGTCAGAAGAAAAATCTTCGACCTGTTAGACGACTTTGATTTTATAAAACCTTCTACATCAAAATAACTTCGTTCTACGTTTTTATAATATATAATTAATTATTTGTAGGTATTACATATTTGAAATCAAATTACACATATTTCTGTTAAATCACTTACATGCAAAATTTTCCAAAAATATGCAAAATCGTATCCCGTACCCCATATTATGCGAAATGGATTTGACTTACACACGGTTGTCATGCGGTCCCACCTATCCTATGAATTCGGAGTACTACTGTACTGTTAAAAACTGGAATCTAAAATTATCTATACTTAGACTATATGGTGCAATAGTTTATTTTTGTAGTTTGTTATTGCTACATTTTCGCTTAGGTATGCAAGTGCTTTTGACATTTCCATCAGCTAACACTGGCTAATTGTTCGTAAGTCAACCTTGGTCTGGTCTTGGCCTCTTCTACCACTCATCTTCGCTCTGTAGATTTTCTTGGTCAGTCTTTCATCATTAATTCTTTATATGTATCCAAACTATCTAAGCATTCGTTTCTTCATTTTTGCAATAACACTGTCGTGCAATCCTGTCATGCTGCGTATCTCTTCATTGCTTATTTTGTCCACAAAGGAGACACCGCACATATTTCTAAGAGATCGCATTTTTACTGCATTTATCTCACTGTCACTCGATTTCGAGCATATCCAGGCCTCACTACTGTACAATGAAGTGTGAGGAGAATGACGAGATTTGAAGAAGCGAAAGAAGTATGTAGGGACCGCGACGCTTGGCGTTCCGTCCTCTCTGACTGACTACCCCATTACGGATACAGCGTATATATATGTATGTTATTGGTACAATAGTTTGTTCTTTTTATCAACCCCTACTCTACTAATAAATTTTTGCAAAGTACCTGTATATGCGGAAAATATGGAAAAATCATAAAGAAGGAGGTTAATTGTGAACTCAATGAATATGAAAAATGTTCGCATATTATGTAACATAGCTATCTAAATGTGTGAAGAAAAACGAGTATGAGGCTTGAAGAGGCGATTGAATATGTAAAGCCCACGATGTTTGCGCTCATTGTCTCTGTCTACCCCGTTATATATATGTACACATGTACATATGTATGCTTATGTGCTCGAGCTAAGAACTCGCTCATTGTAGTAAACTCTAATGTTTTAACAATAAACTAGAGTTTCGACGTTACATAAGGGTGTCGTATGTTATCAAGAAGATTTTATTAAACTTCTCTACGTAATTCAATATCTTCCACGATCCTGTATCCTGCTTTGCGAAGCGAATAAAGTAAAATTAAGAAGATACAATAATACCGTGTACTCTGTCGTTTAGTTAACAAGTATGCACTAGGTTTTCTGAACTTTCGATTGAAATCTGATGGTAACTTTAATACTAACTGTAGAAACAAATTGTGATTCGACATTTTTTTGTTTCAGATTTAATCAACAGCATCAGGTTTGACGAAGTATCCATGAGTTTAATTACGGCTAGTAAAGACAAGACGGTGAAATTGTGGCAGCTGGCGAAAAGTTCCTGACGAAAGCGTTCGACTTCGTATAACAGTATTATTATAATGATCCAGCATTATGAATGCTACGAACGTTTTAAAACTAATTTTGTGATATTTTATTATAAATACGTAATACATAGTGTTTAAGAAGTATTTCTATGAAATGACAATAAATTTTTATTCGACCAAATGTGTTTTGAGTAATAATAATCTTGCAAAAATATAATTCCCATCACCATTTTGTAGTATTTGTAGGCTTTTTTAAAAGATCAAATACAATTTACAGAAATTATGTTTTTAATGGCGAAGTACTTAATTAGGAATGAGACGCGGCGGAAGTAAGATAAAAAGTAAAGAAAAGATTAGGAAAGTTTACTTTTGTTGGTGTTTTGAGAACACGTATATTAATAGTTTAATAAAACGATGAATATTGCAGGAAATAAATCTAGACGTCCTCTAAAGCAATTCGGGTTATCACTTTCATTATCACTGTCTGTTATGTTTGCTGTACGTTTTATTACTGCCATAATGTTGTAAATATATAATTTTTGATATTTCGCAAAAATACATTACTAATTACTAGAGATACGCAGTATGACAGGGTTGCACGAGTGTTATTGTAAAAATGAAGAAAAGAATGCTAAGATGGTTCGACTACATGGAAAGAATGAGTGATGAAAGACTGACGAAGAAAATGTATAGAGCGAAAGTGAGTAGTAAAAGAAGCCCAGGAAGACCAAGGCTAACTTATGAAGATCAAATAGCTAGAATGTTAGCCAACGGAAATGTCAAAAGCACTCTCATACCTAGGCGAAAATGTGTGAGAATGATGAGATTTGAGGAAGCGAAAGAAGTATGTAAGGACCGCGACGCTGGGCACCATAAATAATACATTTCTTGGCGCTCCGTCCTCTCCGACTACCCCATTAGGGATACGGCGTGAAGATATGTATGTAATGTTCATTACTAACTAGAAAAAAACATCTCATTTTTTTCTATATGGTTGTTGTTACAATTTTTAAAACGAAAAGTTATTTTTAACCTCGATATTATGTAGCGATTACGATCAAATAGAAAATCACATCATAAAGATTATTCTAAGGTTTCTAAATGAAGGTTACTTCTCGAATTTCCCAATTAATATAATTAAAAACATAATAACATGATAATTCATTAAGATGATTAAAAGACAACAAGTATTCATCTACACAGTAACAGACTCTACCATAGTTTTCTTTATAAGTTCTCCAAAATTTTCTGTTGTGTCCGTAGCGCTATTGTTTTCTGTTGTCGTTGCCGTAACTTGAGCTTGTAATTCTGATGCATCTTGGGTTGCGTGATCAGAGTGATCCAAGTTCAATAAAGTGTTATGACTAAACCAATTTTCATCGCTTTCCACTGTCTCCAGCTTATTATTATGTTGATATGGTAATGCCATCAATGTGGTGTAATGAGTATCATTTTTGTTTTCCAAGTTTACACATTCTGTTGGGTTTTTATACATTTCATAATGATTTTGAGGCATGGTGTGGTACTGTTGTAGCGTGTTGTGCTCCTGCATATTTGTGCTAGCTTTGTGTAAGTAATCTGGTACGTACATATGGCCATAATGACTGAACATTGACATTTGTGAGTTGTGAGCAAACTCTTCAAATCTTGTAGCTGAGAAGCTCTGCAAACCTTTAAAATGATGGTTATTTGCATGGTGCCCATATGAGTAGTTAAGATCACATGGGAATCTTTGCATGTTATTGGACATAGAGTCAAAACTCATTGTGTTAACTACAGAATAAGGAGGACCCTTTCCTTGCAGTATATTTGAGGTATATGGTTCAGCAAGACTATTGTGATTATTAGCCTCTTGAAAATGTGTAACAATGTTTTCGTTTCTGTGATTCGATGCATCATTTCTATACCCGTATGCCATATCCTCTTGCATGCTACTTTGGGCGGTAGCATTATTCATATCACAATGAACGTTATTATAACTCCCAGAATTCACACAAGACTCAACTTCTACTCTCGGCGTGAGATTAACATCACGCAATAAACCATCTTCGTGACTAACACATCGTTCTCTCTCGTAAGAAGAATTTGCTAAGCATGAAGGCGCTTGTGCCTCAGCCCATTGCCTCTTAGCTGTTTCTTGGTTTTCTTCATTTTTCTTTTCGAGGCCTAATCTCATAAGTGTTTGTATAAAGTGAGTCCTAACTCTTACAGGGTTGAACTCTATTCGTCCAGTGGTGTTACCACAACTGTCTCTAGTACATCCACATGGGAAATTTAATCTGTCGACTTGACATTTTATGCCAGCTATACTACATGAACAGCTTTCCGGATTACAAACTCCTTTGCAAGCACAACCACAGAATTCACGTGAAGTTCTTATGTCTCGACATTCGTCTTTTTCAAAGCCTTCTATTTTTCGAACTCCAGCTGCGCGTAAAAGAGCTCTTCTCTGTCGTGTCGGCACAGGTTGGAGGAAATAATAGCTATCTAAGTCTAATTCTGATTCTGAGATATCACTTGCTTCTTCTTCAGTGTCGCTATCTTCACTGGAAGAAAGTGATGCACCTTGCAAAGAATGGCGTTCACTTTTTAGTTGTTGTAAAATTTGTCTATGCAACCTCCTTTGTTCTAAGGCATGTTCTACTAAAGTGAATTTCTGTATGTGCGAATGTTCCCATTCCATTCCTAAAGTAGAACCACCTTGTGAAGGGACACACGAGAAACCTTGAGCTCTGGGAAAGTAATATACAGTTACGTTATCAAATTTTATGTTCTCTTTTTTCTTTTTCATGTGTGGCTCATCACTATTTTCATCATCACATTTTCTCTTGAGACTGCTCCTAAGAGGCGTATTTTTTTGTGCTATTGATTTGTCGTCATTATTGATTTGATTGTTATTGCTATTTTTATTAGAGACGCTATCATTCTGATTTAATAAACCAGACGATTTGGCATTGTTTAGGCCACTTGTACATGGAAGATTAAGATTGAAGCTCGATAACTTTGCGTCTTCTGCCATTTCAGATCCAATTCCGGAATCACTTCCATCTGATCGATCTTGAACTTCTTCTTCCCTGTCAATAGGTATGCTATCTGGTGGGAGGCTGCCAAGTGCAGAGTCTTCACTGTCTGCAGACGCGGTGTCCGTTTTTATATCTTCTATGTCACTTAAAGTATCATTGTCATCTATTTTTACAGCATAATCTATTTTACTATCACTGCTCTCATAAAACTGAGAGCTATTATTACTATTTACATTATTTTGTTCATCATTAGAGCTAAGGTCTTCACTGTTGACATCACTGTCATTACTTTTTTCATCCCTTATCACAGATAAAGACTCTTGTTCTGTTCTTTCTTCAGCAGTCTCCACAACCTCTAAATATTCATTATTGCTATTTGTTTCTTTTTCTCTATGATAAATTACTTCTGATGTATTATTCTCCATGGCGATCTGGAATAGAAACGTTACATTCATTAATAATAAAATAATAATTACATATTATAAGTAATATTAGCATAAATCGAAGTCTGTGCAGCATACATTTTTATCTGTAGGTAACGTATTGTTGGATGGTTTGAATTTTTTCGATCATAAAGGATAAAATACAAGTAGAAAGTTATATAGGTTCCTATAAGCTCCTATAAGATATTTTTGGAAATACGTTGCTGTAGAAGAAAGAGTGCATGTCGCCACCTGTATGCGTTCGAACGGAACAACATTATAAATCAAACAAAATGATAATTTAAAACCGGTAGGTACCTGTTTCAAAAGGCTGTGGCCTCGACGAACTTCACCGGTATTTTTGTGTTAGCCGAAATTCTCCAGTCCATGATGCCTGTGATCACACTATTACAGACTATTTCACAGATTCTCATCAGCAGTCAACATTCCAATGTGTTCACTATTTCAGTACGAACAAGTAATATCATAATCTCTTTCAATAATTCGGTCATCTACTCACTTTCGCCAAACAAACATCACTCCTGTGCCACTGTTCAATAAGGTTCTCTTTATAACACCGTTCACAACACTGTTTAGTTTTAGTCCTATTTATTTATTTTTCACCTTATTTTGATAGCTACAATGTTCAATATTTGTTAGTTTTTAAATCAGTCACTATAGTCCTCGATAGCTTCAGTAACAAATCTTCAAAAGAAAACATATTTTAAAAATGTATAACGTAAAAATCAACAAAATACAATAGCGCAGAGAGGCCACTTTTACTACCGATCTCACTGTTCCCACCTCACGTAATCGCGTTGAACGACTCGTCCGACGCAGGCAAGTTTTTATACTGCAAAATGTGGCAGCCATTCCAATGCGTTCGTACTGTACTCGCAGTGTTCTTCTGAATTTAGCAGCGTATAGCATGCGTTGTTCGACGTGACGTTACCTCGCCCCGCTTGCCTCTTCGCCCCGGCCTTGCGACCCTCCTCGTCGCGTTCACCGCTGGGCTCGCGCAAGCGTGATCCGTTCCTTGCAAACGCAGTGATACCATCTGCTGTTTAATAATAACCCCCAATAATGTATTTACATATAACGATTAATATACTTACGAAAAGTTAATTAAAGTTTGATGTAACTTATACAAAACAAATTTTTAAATATTTAAGCTACATTACCTTTACATTCAATGTTAAATACTTATTGATTGTTATGGTACATTTTTTATGGTATAGATCACACAATATGGACGTGTTCTGCCGAATAAACGGCCTAGTAAAACGCTCAGACAAAAAACAGGTCTGAGCATTTGAGTTCACAGCTTTTCGCCCAGGACAGGATTTCTGACTAATTTATAGGTGTTTAAGAAAATAACTGTGTTCACGTCTATAATATATGTACCTATAATCTCTTTACTTCATCGTATTATTGATATTGATACTTAATATGAAAGTACCTGGGCAATTGAGCTTTGCTCGGTGTCTTACAAAAAAAATAACAAAAAAAATAACAAAAAAAGTCTGACCACATTGTAGGATTCGCACCCGCGTATTTCAGCTTGGTAGATCTACGCTCTAGCCACTGTACTTATGGAAAGGTAGACTGTTGTGAAATCAGAGTTTAGAGTTTAGAAGTTTTAAATGTGTGAAAACATAGAGAAAACGATTTTTCCTAGAATTGAGATCTAGGACTTCTAGCCCCCGTAAATCCCTATATTGTATATTTATTTCATCGAAATCGTTAGAGCCGTTTTCAACAATGCAATTACAAATATACAAATTTTGCTTGTATAATACTACTCTTTTAAATAACATAGTCTTAAAATAAAGGAATTCCATGAAATTTAACATTAAATTCATTGATCAGGAAAATAATTAATAGATTTTTCTCCATTACTTTTAGCCATAGACTTTACTTATAAATAACTCCAAGGCCAGATGCCGTGTCCGAGCAGCAACGGTGAGCTAAATCAGATAACCTGACTCACCTGTATATACGACACACATTTATTAACGGATAAGCAGATTAGTCGCCATTTCGTTAGAAAACAGCACCCAAACATATATATTTTATCTGGTACTAGCTCATGCCCGCGACTTCGTCCGCGTTTTTATTTTTAAAATAGCCTATGTCCTACCTCAGGATTCAAGCTATCTCCATACCAAATTTCATCGAAATCGCTCCAGCCGTTTCGGAATCCATAAGAAACATACATACATTCTCTTCAGTCTTTTATATATAGATTATTATTTGCCTCACTTCGTAGTACAGGAGAGGCTGTGCAAACTTATTAAGTCTATGCTTTTATCATTTCATTATTATAAGTACATTATTAAAGTGATATGTGTTTTTAATAGGTACTTGTTGCAAACTGAACTTAGATATATTATTTCAACTTATTTAAAAGTAAAGGACACTACATTGCAGGAATCAACCCGCGCACTTCGGCGTGGTAAACCTACACTCAGCCACTGTGCTATTGAGAAGGTAAACTCTGCTGCGAAATTAAAAAAGTTTAGAGTTTAGAAGTTTTAAGTGTGTGAAAGATGGAGAAAAACATTTTTCCCGGAATTGAGACCTAACTAGATCGATTTCTCGCCCCCCTCAATCCCTATATTCTAAATTTCATTGAAATCGCTAGAGCTGTTTTCGAGAAAGCGATGTCAAATATATAATATACACAAATATTGCTTGTTTATTATAATAGTGGATAGATAAATTAATTTTTATTTTATTCTAATCTTTGATTTAATATTTATTCAGTGGAACATAAAAACTGGCTTATTCTCATGAGTAAGTTGCTTATCTTGCTCAGACAAAGGTGTCTTAACTCAGAAAAAATGTAAGGCCGAATTATAAGTCAGACAGTCGAAGTGTCTTATTAAAATACTAAAGGTGCGGTCCGACATGCTGAATAATTCATTAGTTAGTTTTAAACTTAAATAGGCTTGATTTGGACTTATTTACATTGTGCTTTTAAACAGTTTTTTATTAATTTGTAATAGGTATTATAAATATAATAGATAACTCTACCTATGTACATATGTATGTACCTATGTTAACTTTGTGTCTTAGATGCCTTTATACAGTTCAAAACTCGATTCATAAACTTTAATTTTTAATCTACAAATGCGCAATGTTAATGTACCTAATAATTGTTTTTATCTTTGAATAGTGGTGTGGGAATGTTGGCAACACAGTGTCGCAACCTTTTGCTCTTGGGCCGCTCAACATAAACTTATAGTAGCTACGTCATGCCATGACTGTTCTATACATACCGCACATTTTAGATAAGTATATTATTACTGACTGCCTCGATACTTCAGTGTTACTATATCAGTTATATATGTACGTATACTGTACTTACCTCTGTAGATAGTATTGTGAATCATTATTTTACATGATATAAGTATAAAAAGAGGCACAAAACATAATTTATTATTCATAAGTATATTCTATTTTCCTTGTACACGATACACGGAGCTGTTTCATTTGAATCCTAAAATATCTCTTCACACTCACTACGTAAGGTCTGCATCGAACTATTTTTAACGAATATCTCTATTATTAATCGACAATGTTTGTACTTGCGTGTGTGGACGTAGATGTTTGACGTTTGTTATCGTCACGACAGTCAAAGCAACAGTCAGTTCGCTCACATTACTGCATAGAGCATTTTTCAAATAAATTGGCACTCTACGGCAGCCGACATAATACAGGGCGAAGTGGTGAATTATACATACTAACTTGGGTGTAGGTATACGATAATCAATAGATATTTTCAGGAGGCTTTCGCGGCAAGTGAAAGGGATAGCGTAATACTGTTATCTCGCTCTCTACTGTAATTTATGCAGAATACGAAAAAAAGATCCATAAAACGAATACTTTTGTATTCTAAACGTTTTTTAACATAGTACTAATATTATTTTGTCATTTGGTAAAGTAGATAACGGCTTGCTTTTATTATTTTGTTGTATTATATACTCAGCTAGTACCGAGTGTAATAATAAATAATATGCAATGAGACTACTTACTGTCAATTAGCTCCTTTACCTGGAAGAATTAGGTCTCAGGTAAGTGTCGGTCCCCGGACGGCACAAAACGAGGGTTTGTTGAGAATCTCTGTATAATATGAATACAATAGAATTCATTGAATTTAAGAAATTTGTAAAGTAAAGTATTATCACAGGTATAGATAAGTATGGAAATAATAATTTTAAATAACACAGGAAGTAAGTAAACAAAACAAGAAAGAATGTCTCATGTATTTAATTACGTTACATGAATTTGTTATTCTGATCGCTGTTAACATAACTAGAATTTTTTATAAATATTATAATACTGGCCCGTTGGCGCAATGGCATATGCATCTGCTTTCCAAGCTAGGGTCCCGGGGTTTGATTCCCGGTCAGGTCAATTTACGAAGCGAACGTTTCTAAATTGGCTTGGAATCTGGGTGTTACTGGGAGCTCCCCCAGAGTTCGTTGTGTGGTACCCATAATACAAGCTTATTGCTTAGTTTGAGGTCACACAATCTGTGTAATTGTCTGGAGTATTATTATTATTGTTATGCGAAATTTTAATTCTAATCTAACAAATAGTACGTTAATATATTATAGAATATATGATGTAACTTTATGGAAGGGTAGGCAATAACTTGAATGAACTTGAAAACAAATCGAGTGAATTTTTTAGATATTAAAAAATTCTTTGTTTGCTGCACGGATTTCTTATAAAGTTGCTTTACTGTGAAAATACATACGGCACATAAAAAAAGAATATAAATAATATCCTCACATACATATATATATCCTCACGCATATACTTATTTTATATGTCTAAAAATGTTATACCGCTTATATCCATTTTTAGATTGTTAGGTATATTAATTTAACCAAGGTACCAAAGCAGAAAACCCTGTTTCTGGTAGAATTAATTTAGAAAAGGTGTTCTATTAGGTACTGTTACTCACGAGGCTACAGACAGACCCCTTTTTTATTTGTCACGCATTTAGAAAGACCGACTACTTTTAAATTTGAGGAATGAATTGATTAAAAGTGGCCGAGTTTATTATCTAACAATCCTTTACAATGTTCCGCTGCCTCTCATATATCTTTGATGGGGCAAAGAAAGAATAACGTAAAGAAAATTTCTCAGTTCTTTGCTTTTCCGCACAAATGGCGGAAGTTATCCAGCGGATAAAACTTGTTATGAGTAACTTGTACAAGCGATGAGCTATCATTTAGCTATGGATAAGTTACTGTCTAGTTTTGCTTTTGTTTATGTTGTAAGTCTCTATAGATACTTATTACTAAAAATGACATAAAATGCGATTTGCTGGCGCTTCGATATTCTATTCACCCCGATTGGTAAATGGCGTAACGTTATGTATGTATGTTAAATAGATTTAAAATAATTTAAATTATAAAATAAAATAAAAAATATTATTATAAAATTTATCGTTCTTGTAAGCATATACTGCACGCCACAGCGCCGGTCTTCATGAAGGACTCTGTGGTGTCTGTAGATACATAGGTACAGATGTAGCTGGACGCCCAACAGTCCTGTCGCTCTAAGTACTGGGGTTGCGTCTAACACTAAACTATAGTATAATTGTTCACATGACAACGTCGGCAAAAAACAAACTTACATTGTATTACACTTATTTTAAAATGCCACACATACTCATCATAGACTTGGTTACACATACATATGAATAAATTATTCTGTGAGGTATATTTACTTACATATGTATATACAAGAACCGACATAGCTATATATATTTCTATGTGTACTCGTGGGTGCCTATATGTCTAGGTAACGTAGGGTGGTAGTAACAGCGCAATGGGCGGCGTGGGCGGCAGACAGGGGGAGATTAAATTTCGTACTATACCGCTAGCTGCCTCAAGCTCGGTTGTATTCATCACCGTTAAGGGCTGCAATTGCTTCCCGGTATACCTATTTGAGCTTGTAGATATTATTTACAAGTGTGCAGTAGACATACAGGGTGTCTCAGAAACCTTTCGCCGAATTGAATCTGAGCGTAGCTCTGTTCATGCTCTACCATAAAAAATACCAAAAAATAACCTTAATAAGTAAAATTTCAGAGGTATCTGGCTCTCTGAATTTTTGTTTTTCTTATAATTTCTGTATTTTATCAGTTATTTCACTGCGATTTCTACAGATATCAATATATTTTCAAATTTCTTTTTCTGAATAATATCCTTTAAACGTTATCGATAAGGTTGTAACTTTTTTATTAATTTTAGGATTTTTAGTATCGCGTAAATAACTGATATATATATAAGAGAGTTTTAAAGAAATCATAAAACTGCGGATATCTTTTACTGTCAATCTTTTTTGATACATGATAGTGCCTTAAAAAAGGATAGAGCATGATTTTATTATTACCAGATTTTGTTTTACGAAAGGCTTCTAGGATACCATAGAGTAAATATCCGTTAGATACAACAAAAAAATGAGTATCGTTTGTTTTTTAAAATAGAAATCGTTTGTTTTACTGTTTTTTGTAGCATGTTGACGAAAATGGAGAAAATTTAATTAGGTACGCGCGGTTATTAAATATCTGTGTTTGAAAAATTTTACAACGCAACAAGTCAATTAAGATTTATGGGATACATTAGAAATTAATGTTCTATTGTGTTCCACAGTTGCACGTTGGTATGCCAAATTTAAACATGGAAGAACATCCACCAAAGATGATCCTCCCTCAGGACGCCCCATGACAACAGTTAACGAAGAAATATTTTAAAAAGTAAAAAAAAAATGGTTGTACTAGAGCATCATGTTACTGTACGTTTTATTGTTGAAGAAACGAAGATTTCGAAAGGTAGTGTGCATAATTTTACATGAACGCTTGGTGATGAAAAAGTATCTGCGCGTTGGCTGCTTATGCTCAAAAACATATCAGACTGACTACTTATGCAACTGTTGCAGCAGCATCCAGATGGCGATGGCAAAAGGCGACTGTCGAAAAATAAAATAACATTTAATAAAAGTTACTTGTGGCATACTGATTCTCACTTTTTGTTGAACGTCCCTAGTACAGATATATTATTTTATGAACTTTCAATGCCTTCTTACTATGCATACCATTATTATCTAGGTTTCCGAGATTAGAGAGCTTTATCCAATCGTGTTTATTAATTCAGATCGTAGATTCTCATTTGAACTGATATAGGATGAAAGTTACAATAGAATAAGGGATTTGGTTTCTACCAGGACGCGAAAGCTGATGAGTTTTAATGTCTTGGTAGAGACTAGAACTAATAATTGCATGACTTTCATTCCATTGAAACAATAGTTAATTTTTCTGTATTCTCTTTGTAAAAATGTGTCCAAAAGACATTTAATGTTTATAAAAACAGGTGTGCGTAGTGCGACTCTCGGCAGAGCGAGGCGAAATTTCATAGAAAATGATATGTGTGGGTACATACATATATGTATGTGTAAATATGCTATGCACTACACACCAGGTTCCATGCCTAAATGGCGATCTGACACATTATCATTTCATCGGTTTATGTTTACTCCCCATTTAAATTGGTTACGAGGCTACACAAACACTTTAAAAATCAGTCAACCTTTAGGAGACAGCAGAGTCTGTGGTCCGCTCTGTATTGACAATGAAATAGTCCTGTGAAGTACTACTAACCGTGCTACCGACTCTCCTAGGCGGGCTCCAGCGCGCGGCGCAGCAACTATGGAAGTCTCACTTTAAAAATTCGTTAGTAGGTACATCTAGATCTGTATAATGTCTATGTAATCTATGTAAAATAAACAAATTCGTTTGAATGTGACTTCATGTACAAAACATTCTCCTTTAAGTGAAAACTGTTACAAGTGGTTTTTGAAAGTCAAATCTAATGTCGCGCCGACTGGGGTACAAATTGCATTGAGTAGAAATTGTAAGAAACTCTACCTAACCTCTCAAAATGTAGAACACCAATCTACTAATCTAATTTACCAACAGTAAATTATATGATTTTTCATCTACTTATTTGCTTATATTCAACAATTGTATGCAATTTTATGAGGTTTTAACTGATGGAAAAACTGTTTATAGCATATAGCCTAGCATTTTCATATACCTAGATTAAAAGTATAACACGTACGGGAATGAATTTGAATTTTGAAACCGAGAAACCGTTTAGCGGGTCGAGTCCAATTTAAAACCGAAATTTTCTTACTTATTAACGCTTAAAAATTTATTAGCATAATATGATACCGAAAAAACCTGGAACCTCGGTCAGGTAAATTTAGGAAACTGTTTAGTACAGCTCCAGGCACAACCACTGCGCGTGCTGGCCCTTTATAACTTCGGCAGGGTAACAAACGTGCCGGGAACTACGCCGACATCGACCGCGATACGCGGCGCTAATAAACAAAATTGTACAAATAAGAGAGGCTAAATACCTTTAATGTCCGTTAGTTTTCAGGGTGGTGGAAGTCGGACGTGGCCTCCGGCGCCGCAAAGCCACAAAACGGAAGATAGATCCACTTATCACCTTCCTAACCTCTTTGTCTACCACTTCGAGAACTATATAGTAACAATATAATGCAAAACAATCAAATAGCAATTCAAGTCGGCGAACACAACGTAACGTGTAAACAGGACACGGCAGAATTTCTTGTAGCTTCAAAATAAAAAAGATAATTGAGATTTACAACCAATATTCCAAAAACTTTCCTTTTTTCTTATCACAAACGAAGCGACCGACCCTTTCTTAGACTTCTCCTTTATAACTCAATTCGCACACAAAATTACCCATATACCAAAAGAATAAACTAAACCGGCGCTGACGGGACAACTAGCGCCATCTCTTGGTATCGAGAGACAAAAGAAACAATAATATGTTTTATTCCTAACAGAAACAAACTTTTTTAAATTGGCTTGGAGTCTGGGAGTTGCTGGGACCTCGCCCAGTTCGTTGTGTAGTACCCATAGTACAAGCCTAGTGCTTAGTTCGAGGTGACAATTTGTGACAATGTCATCGAATTGACGAACTCAATATATTAAGAAAATGGCAAAAGTTCCCTTGGAACATCACTCAAAGTCAAAGTCAAAGTCAAATCAATTTATTCAAGTAAACCCAAATGCAAGGTATTTTTGAACGTCAAATCTACTTTAGTTCGGTTCGAAAAGAAAACCTGAATACTGAGAAGAACCGACAAGAAACTCAGTCAGGTATCATTTTTTCACCATCATTGTACAATAGTTATTTAAAAATACAATATCTATAAAGCCAGTAAATGCATACGCAGAGAGGATCACTTCCAGTTTATTGTTGTGTCTTCAATGAAATCGCTAATTTTGTAGTATGCTTTTCCAATCAGTGTGCGTTTAATGACAAGTTTAAATCTGTTTTCCGTTAATTGAGTAATTTCTTGAGGAATTTTATTATAAAAACGAACACAGTTACCAAAAAATGAACCACTTGACTTTTGTAATTTAAATTTAGGAATAACTAGCTGATCACGACCACGAGTTTCCACACCACTAACAACGCCTTTCTTTTGAAATAGATCTAAATTTTTTTTAGTGTACATTATGTTTTCATAGATGTATAACGAGGGTAAGGTGAGTACATCAATGTCTTTAAAATGATCTCTCAGCGACTCTCGTGCGTTCATACTGTAGATGGTACGTATTGCCCTCTTTTGTAAAATAAAGATAGATTTCATATGCGCCGCTGATCCCCACAGTAGCAGACCATAAGACATAAGGCTATGGAAATATGCGAAATACACCAGCCTAGCCGTAGCTACATCTGTCAACTGTCTAATGCGCCTAATAGCATATATTGCCGAACTGAGCTTATTAGATAAAGTCCCGATATGGTCCGCCCACTGTAACTTATTGTCTACTATTAAACCAAGAAAAGTAGCTGATTTCATTAATTCTAATTCTTTCCCATCCAGTTTCAGTCCATTATGAATTTTGGGTACATTGGATAGGGAAAACTTAACACAATTGGTTTTTTGTGCATTCAGTAGTAAATTATTAGCAGCGAACCATCTCGAGACATCCGTCAAGGTCCTATTCTGTCCGCTAATATCTATGTCTTTTCTGTTAACTTTAAATAATAATGATGTGTCATCAGCAAATAATATATTTCACAAAGGTCTTTAAGCATAAATGGAAGATCATTAATGTAAACCAAAAATAGGAACGGTCCCAAAATTGATCCTTGAGGAACGCCCATCATTAATTTAGAACCGACAGATGTAACCCCATTTACATTCACTTTTTGTTCTCGGTCAGCCAGATATGAAATCACGAGATCGAGAGCTTTATCACGTATTCCATAGTATTTCAGCTTGTAAATTAAAGTTTTGTGACAAACACAATCAAAAGCCTTGGAAAGATCACAAAACACGCCAATGGCATCTCGTGACCCTTCCCAAGCCTCTAGTATATTTTTGACCAAGCTTGCTCCCGCATGTGTTGTTGACCGCCCTCTCGTGAAACCTTACTGTTGACCATGAAAAATCCTGCAAATGTTAAAATGTGCCAGCATTTGGTTGAGCATTATTTTTTCGAATATTTTACTCAGCGCTGGCAATATCGACACTGGGCGGTAGTTTGTAGGATCTGACTTACAACCCGATTTAAATATTGGTATAATTTTACTATGCTTCATCAAATCGGGAAACACACCTTGATCGACACATTTATTAAATATATTTACTAAAATCGGTGTTACTATTGGCATTATATTAGCCAGTACATGAACAGATAATCCCCACAAATCTTCACTTTTCTTTTTTTTTAATTCTTTGAAAGTTTTCTCTATCTCAAATGAAAACGTGTGCCTGAACTGAAAACTAGGGAACCACTTTCCTATATTTTGGCTTAATAGTGCCCGTGCTGTACGTGCAGAGGATGCTAGACCACTAGTAATGTGTACAGGTGTATTTGAAAAAAATTTAGCAAAACCATCAGCAACCTGTTTTTTATTAGTAGCGATTTTATTGTTAATGTATATTGAGAGGTCTTCGTTTTTCTTATTTTGTTTCCCTACTTCTGTGTTAATAGTGTTCCATATCGCTTTTACTGTGTTATCTGCCTTACTAATTTTATTGGCGATATGAATTGATTTCGCGTGCTTTGATATATTGACTCATATATTCATCCATCTTTCACAGTCAATAACTTAATAACTTAAAATATTAAAATTGACGAACTTAATATATATTATAATTGCTATCCATAGACTATTCCAAAAACGCAAATGATTAGTAGAGAAAATTTTACAAATTACTTTATGTTACCTATTAAAAGCATTTTATTGATAACTATTTCATTTTATATATTTAACTATTTCATTGATAAATGTATTTAAAGTGGATTTATTTAATACCTATTATACCATTCTCTCCCGGATGCCACGAAAAGAGAATGGATAAAATAAATTTTGAATAGAATTTGGAAAATTTTAAATTTCTGTTTGGAAACGAAAACATATAATGGCGAAATTTACCAAGAAATAAAAAAAAACAATATTAATTTTACAAATGAATACAAATGTGTAAAAAGTGGAGTGATGGTGTGGTGTTGAAAAAAAGTATAAATTAATTACCTTTAAAATTAATTTTGAAATTATAATTAACATGTAATTAGAAAAGACACTTTAACCACTGGCTTATGCTAGATATTACTGTCCCTTATACATGAATTCCACTCGCGAATGATATCTTCACATTTAGGCAAATTTTTCGTAGTCCTTTACTTGTTTCATATACCTAATCCTCCGAATTGGACTGTCAGACGTGTCCAAGCGAGGTTGCAAAACAAACATTCAATAAATACCTTTTTTAGTTATAGAAATATCCACTGTTTATTCCCACCTCCATAGAAACCTATGACACTGGCTTCATTAATAAATCTATCGGTTATTATTCACCGCTTCCAAACTCCTTTTTCTACAGGGTCCCTGCTTGGACTAGATTGGTATTTATTTTTATATTCTCCAAATTTTTCTAATTTTTGTATCTCCAAAATCAACTTGTCCTCACGCCATCACATCCTCCTCCTCTCTTTTGTTATCCCTCTCTCCAAAAATTTTATTCCATTCTTCCAAAAAAAAAATATTCAAATTTTTAACTTGCCAGTTCTACATTTAATTTTTATGACTTAGCCTCTAACTCATAAAAAAAGGTAGAATAGGAAAAAAATGGTGCACTAGAAACACTATATTCACGATATTTATTTATGATAGTTATTTCAGGACATTTATTCCGCGGAAATGTGTACATTATTTCCACGGAAAAGGGTTAATGTACAAATATGTGGTTGTACACATATTCGCACTTACCCGACAAGCACGACGGAATTAATATCGATTTGCTCATAGTTACGTCATATTATCAAGTTTTGTAATGATACACGTTAAAGTAGATAAAATTATCATTTCCGCAACACAAGTATGAAAGTTTCCAAATTAAATATTACAGTAAATACATAATATTTTTAACTTAAAATTTCATTTATCAATATTAACAAACAACGCAATCGCAAATTATCTTTTGTCTAACATTGGAACTAACAATGAAATAGTGAGCTTCAAATTTCTATCTATTTTCAGGGTTCTGTAGCCAAAACGGCGAATACAGAACCCTTGGAAGATCACTCACGTATTCTATCTTATCTTTCACAGTAAATTTTTTCATAAGCTAAGTGATATAAAAATTTGTTAAAGAAGATGCAAATAGTATTAAATAATTTGTGTATTTGTCGAAGCTTTGTTTGATGTACAATGTACATAATTAAAGACGTTTAATAGGTTTGAACATAATTCAGTATGGACGCGAGACTATTGGCAAACTTCCTTCAGTAAAACTATTTGTAATTTTTACAGGCCGTGAGTTTGTTGACCTTCGTCGTTATTCTCAATTATAAATAATTAAAATCTGAACAAGTATTTATTTAGGTCATTCAATTTTACGTTAGTTCACTTTAGGGCGTGGGCGGTCAAAAGCTCGGTATAAACCAACGGACTAGGGAAGACGGGATATTTGTCACAAAAAATCTATAAACCACAATTAAAAATATAAAGAATTTTGCTAGTTTTAATGTTTTAATCATGAATTCGGTTCTTGTGTCTTCATTAATTCTACGAATATCACAGCAATCAACTAGCTACTATATGAAAAACTTAAGTTTAGTACAGTTGTACACCTTGTCTCAACAAGAGATCCATAGGTAGTCACTCTCATTGTTCGATATCTTTCTTGCCAGCTCATGTAGTGTGAATCAAAAGCTTATGTGGTGTATATTGCATTCGCGTATAATCTCATTTGCTGGTTGAACTTTCTAAACGAATTCAGCAAAATTTATATTTGTCTTCGTTCGTTATTGTCTTCGAAACCGAAACATCGATACTAAGGCTGAATTTTTGATATAATGTTGATAGAAGTGTTTTAAACATTCATGTAAAATTTCAACCCTCTGGCGTTAACTCTCAATAAACTAATAAAAAGAAGTCTGAAAAGCGTCGTCTTTAAGTACCTAACTCACAACGGTAAGTCGTAGAAAAGAGACTTCTAGACACAAATTATAGAACGCATAGTTTTATGAAAAATTGCTTTCATGTCTTTTTGTCGTAAGTGTCATATTAACGGAGTTACAGCGGTTTGGAGCATAAAAAATTAGAATTTTTTTGAAAACGCCATAGAACCGCAATGAACTGATATTATTTAAATTATTTTTTTTGTAATGATTCATGAAAAGTTGTAATTTCTTTTCAGATCATCGATTTTTATATTATTTTCCAAAAAAAAGTTTGTCGCATTTTTATTTTTTAGTCTATGAACTGATATTATTTAAATTATTTTTTTTGTAATGGTTCATGAAAAGTTGTAATTTCTTTTCAGATCATCGATTTTTATATTATTTTCCAAAAAAAAAGTTTGTCGCATTTTTATTTTTTAATCTATGGATTATTATAAAAGCACCCTAGATCGTATTTTTCTTACCATTGTAGTGAGGCAGATAAAATCAAATTTACTTCTTGGTCCAGCAGTCAAACAAGGATTAAAATATAAATTTTGAACAAACGTAGACGTTTGAAATGAGGTAATGTTTAAAAATATGTCCTAAACAGATAAGTGAAGTTTAACGTCCTAACGTACCAGGTTCGATTGAAAAAAAATAGAGAAGTGAAAAAAACATGATTTACGTAGCTCAAAAACCATATGTAATCGAAAACAAGTTTCAGATAAAAGTTACAGAACATATAATTTTACATAATATTCTGTAAATGGTTTTACGTCACAGGTATAATTTTTTCGGAATTAAGAGTATTCGAACATAAATAGCGACATGTTTAAAAAAAACTATGGAAAGTTCGGGTTCCTTCTGACGAACGGAACGTCAACAGGGATAACTATGGGAAACCACAAACCATGGGTGTGACCAGCCCCGGATCTAAGGGGGGGCAACCGGGGGTACTTGCCCCGGGCGGCAGTTTCATGGGGGCGCCAAATCCTTGAAATATCGAACAAGTGAAGCCTCTTTTCCTACAATCTCATAGGTTTTTATCAAGTAATCGAATCTTAATATAATATGTTTGAAAAGCAAACTTTTGTATTTGTCAGTTTTAACAGTTTTTCTTAAACACTGAAGGAAGGGGGCGCCACTATCAAGTTTTTGCCCCGGTTCGAAAAAATCGTAGATCCGGGGCTGGGTGTGACCGACGTCGGCTGTTGACGCACTACATTCGTGGCGAGTTCTACAATATGTAATTGGATAATCTGTTCTAAAATATATAATTGAATAATAGGAGGATTGAAAATTATTTTAATAGCTTTTTTAAATTCATTTTTTACATAATTTCAGTTTTAAAATTAATTTGCCTCTAGCAAGAAATGAACATTTTAAATATTATAAGTATTATTACTAGTTAACCATAAATTTTGCTAATAGTTAATTAGGGTCTCAAATCTCTGGAATGCTATTTCTTAACATATTTTAAACATTTCAAAATTTTAGTTTCTTGTTAGAGGGAAATATTTACATTGTCGCTCCAAAATAAGATAATTGTTTAATATTTTACTTCTTCATGTCGCCTTTTTAGAAGATAATTTTTATATTTTCTGATTTTAGGATCCTTTAAACATCTTCACGCTGTATCCCCAATGGGTTAGTCAGAGAAGACGGAGCGCCAAGCATCGCGGTCCTTACATCTTTTGCTTCCTCAAATCTCATCATTCTCCTTACACATTTTCGTCTAGATATGCGAGTGCTTTTGACATTTCCGTCGGCTAACACTGGCTATTTGATCTTCATCAGTCAGCCTTGGTCTTCCTTGGCTTCCTTTACCACTTGCTTTCGCTCTGTATATTTTATTCGTCAGTCTTTCATCACTCATTCTTTCTAAGTGGCCGAACTAACTAAGCATTCATTTCTTCATTTTTACAATAACACTGTCGTGCAACCCTGTCATACTGCGTATCACTTCTTTGCTTATCTTGTCCGCAAGGGTGACACCGCACATATTTCTAAGAGATCGCATTTGTACTGCATTTATCTTACTTTCACTCGATTACAGTCACATCCAGGCCTTACTACCGTACCGTACCGCACCAACACCGCATTGTGTATGGCTATTTTGGCAGTGTTCGATATATTCACACTGCCTACTAATGGGGACAGAGCACCGTTCACTTTATTGCCAGCTGCTGCCTATCTCTCCACATCCAACTCATGTCTTCTATCCCTCGAAAACGCAACGCATCCCACGCAAGTATTCTGCACACTTCCCGCCGCAAGGTGCACAGCGTGTTGGGTGGCGGTCCCCAACGCCGAACTGCACTCTGCTTACATCAGCGGAGACAAACCGGTGTACGTTGCTTTCGAGGGACGCCGTATCATTATCGTTAACGTTGTCTCGCACAGGAGAAGAATTTCAGCCCTGAAAAGACCTGACAGGGGTCGCGACGGGCATGCTTCCTCAATTGAATCCTCCTCCTGAAAATCCTCAGTGTATTTTGTACTTTTTAAATATAAATAAATTGCATTTTAGTATGAAAATTTTTCGAACTTGCTTTTATTATAGATCAGATTTCTTAACAAGCGTTTATAAAGTTTGCGATAGGTTTATGAATTTTCTAGTAGCTTCTATAAATAAGGTTTTTGAACGTTCTATGAGGTTCTTAAAGGTTCTATAAAGTTTCTAGAAGGTTATGTTCCTAGTAAGAAAATACATAAAAATACATAGAATTCGGAAATTAAAAACTTCTGTAACCTTTCAGAAATTTCATAGAATCACTAGAATTCAGAGGTTCTATGAAAGTCCTAAAAAATTTCATAAGATTTTGAAGAAATTCAAGAAATTTTTTTAAAAGTTCTGGAAGTTTTCGGGTCATATCTACAGTGTATCAATTATATAGCTGAAGTTTTTGAATGGTTGTATGACGTTCTTAAATTGTTTTATAAAGTTTGTAGAAGTTCCGAAAAGGTTTCATGAAATTTTTATGAGATTAGAAAAAGTGGAAATGAAATTTAGAGACGTGAAATATTATGTCTCCGACGGAAAACCATTATAAAATATTTTGTAAAATTATACGTTCTATAACCTTTATCTAAAACTTGTTTTCGACTACATATGTTTGAGCTACCTACTTAAAATCATGTTTTTTCCACTTCTCTTTTTTTTGTTCAAGGGAACCTGGAAAGTTAGGACGTTAAAATTTCATATGTATGTTCAGAATATACTCATAAACATTACCTTATTACAGACGTCCGCGTTCGTTCAAAATTTCGATTTTAATCCTCGTTTGACTACTGGACTATAAGAAGACAAATTTGATATTATCTGCCTAATTATAATAGTGAGGAAAATACAATTTAGGATGTTTTTATAGTAAATTTTATAAGAAATAAAAAGAAATTAAAAAGTAACACGAAATAAACCATTGAAATATTATGATAAAATCGTAGATTAAAAAATAAAAAGGCGACAAATTTTATTTTGAAACATTGTGTAAAAATTTTATTGATCTGAACAGAAATAACATCTTTTTGTGAACTGATTACAAAAAATAAGTTAAAAAATATCAGTTCATTACGGTTCTATGGCGTTTTCAAAAAAATTCTCGTTTCTTATGCTATCCAAACCGCCGTAACTCCGTTAATATGACACTTACGACAAAAAGACTTGAAAGCAATTTTTAGTAAAACTTTACGTTCTATAATTTATGCCTAGAAATTTAGAGCTAGTGTGTGTAGTAAGTCACAACTTACTATTGTAAAAAACAACGCTTTCCAACTTCTTTTTATTTGTTTATTGAGGGAAACCGCGGGGCTAGCGTGTTGAAATTTACATTTTTTTTTATATAGTGTTTTTTTTTTCTAGTGTTCTATGTTGTCAATTTCATACCCGTTACCAACTTGAAAACAAAGTTTGTCGTAGAGCTTACTTATCTGATGCTTTCCTTTAAAATTTACACATTATTGTGACAGTTCACGATTTTTTTTAGATTTTTCCGAACGACAGGCGATATATTTGGAGAGAAAGGCGGCAAAAATATTTTAAAAAGTAAAACAAAGTAACCTATTGTACATTTTTAATTCATCGTTTTCATTTGATAATTCATACAGTGACCTTTATGATAAGATTTTTTTGTCTTTCTGTTCCTAAAGTTAAATTTTGACTTTGACTTTGGAGTCCAAAGTTTGGACTACTATTTTTTTCAGCTGTTTCTTCACCTGTTCACATTAAATGGTTTCTGAGAAAAACAACTGTGACAGATAATAAACACTCAAGTAATTCCTTAAGTGCTACGTTTTTCTATTTTAGAAAGAAACATTCAGGTTTCAGTTGTAAGTTCAAGTTGTAGGTAACAATATTGATTTTTATAAAAATAGTGCAGCAAATTCTTTCTGGTATTATCTACTTCGATGACACACACTGATAAAGAGGAACATTAATAATCGAAGTTATTCAAATATCAGATTGTATTTACTTGTGTATTTACTAACGCATTTACTTATTGTACACGTTATGTCCTTGATTAATAATATCAACTATGGTAGTAAGTGACATAAGGAATGTTTACGATGAAAACGTTGGATCAATAATCATCACGGTGAGCGTTATGTACACTGAGTATACAAGTAAAAGATACTACAGAAGCTGCACAAGGTGTAGCGGCCGTCCTTACAACTAATATGTATTTCGTTAATGGCGTTTTAGCATAGTGTTAGTGATTCGATTTATGGTCAGGGTCAATTCAGGAAACGATTTTTTGTTGTCTTGTAATCTCAGTGTTATTAGGAGCTCGGCCAGTAGCTATCACCCAGATAGAAACAGATAAAGACTTAATTATTTTCTATATTTTTACATACATTCATAACTTTATGCTTAATCCCTAACGGGATAGTGAGGACGGGGCGCCACACTTCGCGGTTCTTAAATCTTCTTCGTCATCATCTTTCTTCGTCTTTTATTATTACTTATTTATTTCATAGTACAGCACACAGTATTACTTAATTACATTATATATTTATTGCTTAATTACATACATGCAGATAAATATTTTTTTGATAAGAAAATTTTCAAAATGTCTTAATTTTTAGATGCATGTTTTCAACGACTACTCATTTGGGTGTTACCACTGTGTTCCTCTTTAACCTACAATCGTTATACGTATAGTACGTACTTCTATATACTTTATCGTGTAAATATATTATATAAGAGAGAGCGAGAAAGTATGGTGCTGTCGGAGTTTTTAAAAGATTTTTTAACAACGGATGCAGAGCCAAATTCAAGGACAGATAAATATTTATGTACATTCGTACGTTTCCATATTATTAATTTTGTTTTAAAGTTTAAAATACGATTTTAAGATATAACTATCATCTTTATTTTCCTATAAAGCAACTATCTACTGTCTACTAATGCATTTAATACAGAACAATATTCGGTCTTTAAAAAAGATTAGACATGTAAAGTCGGTCAATAAGAATTTTATAGGATATTATGTAAGATAGCAATCTGTTACTATCTAGGTCCATTTTGCCGTCTGTAAGCCCAAATGTATCCATCGCTTATTATTAAAATTTCGAAATGGCGTCTAGGTGTGTTTTGGTTGCGTCTTGATGCTTTGTCTACTCCGAATATGAAATGGGGTGAAGTTATCTGTGTATGTAATATCTAGCGTTTGAAAGATTTAAACAACAATAATTTTCTTGTTACCTTTAAGTAATCTTGGAAGGCACATATTATATTTGGAAAAAACAAATATTCCGTCGGTATGATGCGGGTAGTTTTATTTTCCAGCCTCAAATTTTTCTGTTAGGAATATAGGATAAGGAATGTTTTTTCCATACTTTATCAATGCTGTTACATGTCTATATTTTTCGGAACGTAAATACGGCAGAAATATATATTTTCTAGATATTTGTAGTTGATATTATGGACTAGGTATTCACGGTTCTCGACGTAAAACTGAAAACTGACCACGGTTAACGTCGATGCGTGCTCAAACTACCTAATGTGCTCCTGCGGGTTATTCGCCGCGATCGGCCTTTCCGCCACAGAAAGTTTCCGACGTTTGTGCATAACCCCTCTGTTACTATATTAAGGCTGATTTGTGTAGGATATGTTGTGTGGAATATAAATTTGTTTTATTGATTTTTAAGTCTCAACATTTCTTTAGTTATTAGATTAAAAAATATGTTTATCTATACTACTATATAAATCTCTAGCGTCTGTCTGTAATTTTAATTTTACTGTCAAATTTTGTGATAGATAGTCATTTTATGACTCACTGATTTCGATTCTACCATTTTTAAAATTTTTGTCTGTCTGTCTGTCTGTCTGTATGTCCTTTTATAACTGAAGAACGGCTCGACCGATCTTAATGAAAATCGGTACGTAGTAGAAACATGTGATTGCGCTCATGATAGGCTACTTATTTTTTAGAAAATCTGTTCCTAGAGGGGTGAAAATGGGGATGAAAACTTGTATGGGAAATGGTAAACAAAAAGATAGTTAAATGTAAAACATTATGAGAACCGATTATGATGAAATATGGCAAAAAGATTGTTTGACATCAGAGAACGGACATAGGTTACATTTTATAAAAAATCTACCCCTAAGAGGGTGAAAAGGGGGATTATAATTTTGTATGGGGAACGCTAAATCTAGGTAATAATAAAAATTTGTGCGGTGATAACTTCATAAGACATTATTTATCAAAAATACATAGACAACTTTTTTCATAAAAATCTATAAAATGGGGGACGGGAGAGAGGGGACCAAACTGTACTGGAAATGCAATGCTGCTGAACTGTACTGCTGAACGATTATGATGTAGCATAGATATACTTGGATACCTGGGAGAGGACACAGGCTACCTTTTTTTTTTCAAAAAACTACCAAAAGTGAAAAGAAATGTGAAGTGAAAAGAGGAATGAAACTTTGAATGGAAAATGCTGAACCGCCGAACCAATTACGATTTTTGGTACAGAGATAGTATGTGGCCGGAGACAGATGTAGGCTAGACGTAAGCTTTTTTTCAAAAACGATCTTTAAACATTCTGGGTACATGTACATATAATCTAACCTAATCCAGGAAAGCCACGAAAAAATTTTCCGCGCAGACGAAGTCGCGGGTACAGCAGGTAAAAACATATTTTCATTGTTGCCTGTATATAAAACTATAATCAAACATTATAATATATAATTTTTCTTTCTTATGTTTTATGCATTTGGTTTTCATTAAAGCAAATTAAATTATATTGTATGTAAGTTAAATAATTTGTATATACGTTCATAAATACACATCTTCACCCTGCATCCCTAACGGGGTCGTCAGAGAGGAATTTTGTATATAATGAGAATAATTACCCACAGAGAAACGTAAAACATATCACTACCATAATTGGAAATAATATCGCACGAAAAATATGAAATGTGAAAGAATAAAGTCTTGTAACTCTCTCATTGTAAAAGATGTCAGATCTCAGGTAGAGCCAAATCTAGCGCTCCTATTACTTTCGAATCTCTTTAATCAATTACATACTCGATAACAGATAACTACAAAGAATATTTTGCGACTTGGTACAAAATATAAAGGAAATTACTGATTTCATTTTTATCACAGACTTTACTAAAAGGTACAATGTATTATGAAGTACATACATAGTCTCTGAGAACATTTTCCCAAAATGTCACTGCTAGTAAATAAGTACTTACTTTCAATTTGAAACATAAGCCCATAAGAAATAGCCCCGTGATTGTACTGATTGTACTAAAATATCTGTACTTATGCATACTAATGTTATGAATGCGAAAATGTCTCTGTCTGTTTGTTTGTTACATTTTCACAGTTAAACCACTAGACAGATTTTGATAAAATTTGGTACGAAGGTAGCTTGAAACTTAAGAATGAATATATGCCACGTTTTTAATTCGACCTAAACACAGTCACCGACAATGGCTAACTAGCCATTGCTGGATGTATTTACAAATAACTATTTATAAAATAAGATTTATAGTTAGCGAGTTAAAAGAGAGTTGATGGTAATAGACTTGGCTCTACATGAGATCTCACTACACTGAAAGAGTAACGATATTTGGCTTCATTTTTTTACATTTGATGTCTATAATGAGAATAATTAGAGAATATTGACATTTCTTAATCAAGTTTCTGCGTGCTGTCGAGGCGGGTCGCTAGTCGGTAGATAGATAGATAGATAGATAAATAAATAAAACGTTTATTCATACAGTCACACATATGCCATTACAATCATATATATATAGCTATAGCACAGATTAATTAGGTACTACCGTAAATAAGTATAGTATTAAATAAAAAAATAAAAAAAAACTTAAAACTATATACACTATAATTGCACAACATGTGTGTGTTGCAGCTGTACGAAAAGGTATAGCTTTGCCCATAGGAGCAAAACTGATATTCTGCCACAAACTAGAAACCGATAAACGATTGACAAGTGATTCATATTGCATATGCGAAGGAACATACAAGCATAATAAACCATATACATGCTAAAGATATAATTTAAAAAAATATCCATATGTACCGAGTGGTACGTTCATGGCATCATTCCTAATGAGAACTATGTAACGTTTATGATCAACTATCGACGTGTTACTGCAATCGTGTGTTGGCGCGATCAAAGAACAGGCAAAGAATTAAGTTTTTAAAACGAAATGAGGTTATGAAAAAATTAAATATCTTGCAAAAGTTATGTGCCTACGTGGTATTGTAAGAAGTATGTACGTGATATTGCAAAAAGAAAAAGTAAAACCAGCAATGTAAGTACCTCCCTACACAACAAAATCCGCCAACGAGCAACCATGTGGTATATCTGCAGTTTGCTTGGCTAAAAGGAAAACCTTAAAATGTCTTTTAAAAGAGCATTTGGACTTCAAAAATGTCAATGGTGGAGGAATGTTATTCCAACATTTGGTAGCAAGGTAGCGGAAACTGCCGTTGAATGCCACGGTTCGATGAGGGTGGCTTTCCAGAACACATCGAGAAGTTCGACTGCCATATCTACTATGGAAGGAGGATGTATTCAGCTTTGAGTAAAGGTATATAGGTTTTTTATACTTTATGACGTCGAATAATAAGCCTGCAAGGTGTAAATGCCTACGTGATTACATATTTAGCATTGAAGCTTCATTTAAATACTGTGTATATAAAAATTGATGTTTTTATATCTCATTCATTCATATTCATTCATTCATATGTATGTAATCGCTAAACTGCTACACCGTTTGACCGATCACCATGAACGTTATCACGTCTATGTATTTTTCCAAGGAGAATGTTTTTATGCTATCCCCTTTGTTGTAAATCGCCACCACGTGAACGAAGCTAGTTATATATAATTTTCAGAAATTTATGTTTACATTCTCTTTTTAACTTTGATAAAAAGCATATAATCCATTGTGTTAGCTATTATCAATATTCTCGATTAATCGTTCTAATCATAATCGTTAACAAATGGCAGCACTGGTTTTGAAATGAAAGCTGATCGTTCTTTTAGGATGTTGACTTGGATGGAAACATAGGATGATGATATAATTAAAAGACGTGCTTTCGCTAGCTCGTGTATTTCTCCACTGACTTACATTTTTTGACATTCAAAAATACCATGTTATTATGTAAGTAGCAACACCCTCAAAAAAACAGTGCTGCCATTTGTTAACGATTATGATTAGAAGGATTAATCGAGAATATTGATAATAGCTAACAATTGTCAATATTAAAGTGTCTGCCTGACCTTGCTGAGTTAAGGAAGCGTTTATACCTTGGGCATAACAGTAATAAATAACACATACATACATATCTTCACGCTGTATTTCTAACAGGGAAGTCTGAGAGGATGAAACACTAAGAATTGCGGTATATGTACTTTTTTCGTCTCCTCAAAGTTCACCATTCAACTCACACACTTTGAACTCTGGCTATTCGATCTTCATAAATCAACCTTGGGTCTTCCTTGGCTTCTGTAACCATTCACTTTTGCTCTATAAATTTTCTTCGGCAATATTTCGTCACTCATTCTTTCTATGTGCTCGAAACATCTATGCAGGATTCTTCGTTGCTAGAATAACACTGTCGTCCAACCTGGGTGTATTGCTTATCTCTTAATTGCTTATCATGTTCGCGAGGGTGACACTGCACATAAGGTACCTGCGGGTATTAAGGCCTAGCTAAAGAAGATTTGAAACTAAATGAAAAATAACCAATTAATCAACAGACTTTAATAATAATTAGTCTAAAAGTTCTTTGCTATAAAATATAAAGGGAAAAGGACATTTTTTACCATAAACAAAAACAAAATTAAACATTATTGAAAATCTTGCCAATAGGCCTTATTTTACTATGGTAGGGTAATAAAGCCTACAGCTCTAATATACTTAAATAATCAAACTACGCGTTATACATTTTATACTTATAATAATAATAACAATACTCCAGACAAATACACCGATTGTGTGACCCCAAACTAAGCGCTAAGCTTGTACTATGGGTACCACACAACGAACTCTGGGGAAGTTCCCAGTAACACCCAGACTCCAAGCCAATTTAGAAAAGTAGAACAGTTTCCTAAATTGACCTGACCGGAGATCGAACCCGGGACCCTAGCTTGGAAAGCAGATGCATATGCCACTGCGCCATCGGGCCAGTCAGTCACTTGAGATCAATAATTGCATAAATGCAGCAATATTTAATACCTTATTTCTAAGAGATCGCATTTCTACAGTAATAAATAATACAATATTTATTGTTCTTATGTCTTGGCTTAAATCTTTGACAGTAAGTTTTCAATTTTGAATATTTGTGGTTGGTAAGTCAGTTACAATATTACTAAATGTTGATGGCAGATATTTTGCAATCAATAAAAAATAGAGACTTGTAAATTAGGATTTAGCTGAATATATGAAGTACTCTCGATAACAAAACTTATACTATATTTAGTGACAAAGGTATGAGAGGTTCAAAAGTGCTAATTTGTTAGGGAAAAGGATGTAAGGGCGTACTGACTCTACTTGGCGGATGCACTGCCATACATAAATGTTCGTATCTTATTTTCTGACGTAAAATATAGTATTTTGGTATTAAATCAAGATAATAACACTTTAAGTAGTGTTGTTGATATAGATTATGGAGAATAGACCGCAGTCTATCAAGCTCCTTATCAAGAAATGTACTCAACAGCTAGGTGCATGTATGTATTTCATGCGTTCAATAAAGGTGATCGATTTTATAAAACTGGAATGCACTCTTTATTACTACGGTCGTAATAATGTCCACGTTCTACCTAAGTAAATGCTTTATTTTCGGACGAACTTTCTTAAGAAATATGTCCATTTTGGATAAATATTCAGAGTATTGTTATTGATTTGTTTTTTACCATTTTTTCATAGTTTTCATTAGTAAGATTTTATTACATTTTTAGAGTTCAGCGATGAAAATACAAAGAATAGGCAAGAATAGAACCTACTTACTACTAACCAATAGGATTTCATTCTGTTGTTCTTAACTATTTTATTGAACTTAAATTATAGAGATTAAACAGTAAATAGAAATTTAATACACTCATGTATAAAAACTTATTTTATGTCCGATTTTATTCTGAACACATAAATAATTTTAAAATTTTTTTTTTTTTAACTATAGTTTTTCTAGTCAAATTTTATATAATAGATTACCTATGCCATTCCTTTTTAGTTACGTATTGTCATGTACTATTAAATTATAATGAAATACTTAATAACTGTTATTATAACCGTTATTCGATGATAAGATAACTCTGTAATAGTCTCTTGATAATACTATGTATGTATGTTTTGGTTTTCTATTGTTTTTAATAATGATCCACATGTAATAATATGACTGCTAGAGTTTATTATTGAATTTATCAAAACAAGTATATTTCTTTACATGAGCATCTACAAAATTATGCTTTAACTGCAATTCGTAAACGTAAAATTAAGTTTATACAATATACATTTCAAAGTTTGATTATTATTGCCAATGCTGCTATATTTATACTAATAACTATCTATTACTTCACCTAAAGATGTTTATTTGTGAATTTGCGTAACAAATCGAAATGTTGCAATCAGCAAATGTAGCAACTAAAGCATTAAAGTAATGCAACTGATTACGAGATCGGACACAAAGTTTTGATACTTGCTTGCTTTGCTATATAATAATTTTCTTGTCCTTTAACAACTAGCGCCATCTGTTACAAACATTAGGAAGTCTTGATAGAAAGCTTCAGACTTCAGGCAGACGACAATCGGTTCAAATAGGTACGCTTTAAATGGTATCAATGCCGTTCGCAGTATGGCGTTTTCGCAGTAAGCTAAATAAGTACCACTCTGTTATAATAATAGATATAAATGGTAGAGCCAAAAAATATTGAAGCTCAATAAAATCGGAATGAAATGTTGGACTTCTTTAATTGATCTGTAGAGTGCGTGTGCACTCTGCTAACTGTCTTTGTTTGTATTCATCATAAATTAGGCGTCGTAATAATATCTACTACTAAAGATTTCTTTTTTTTTACACTTTTCTTTTAATTTTATTTTGTCTATGATTTCTTAATTTTTTACATTAATAAAAGACTATGTAGCTTGTGGTGATCGATCAGGAAATAAAATAAGGCTTATTATAAGGATTTTATATAAGTAAGCGCTGGGCTAGCACCCTGGTACGATAGAGTTTCACTTTTCCCTCGGCCAACCTTATTGCAAATTATGACGTCAAGGTGTACAAGTACCTAATTATGTAATTATTAAACAAAATAGCGATATGATAAATTTACCTATATGATAATAAGCATATAAGCATATGTACGTTAGTTCTTCGTCGGTAATTTTAATCTATGTTTTATCAAATATTTTGTTCCATCAGTGTATTTTTTATTTTTTACGTACCGAGTATAAAAATATTACGAAAAATCTGGCAATTGAAATAGGCTTGATTATTTTATTACGATTACGATATTATGAAAGACGCTTACAAAATAATATCTATAAACAGATATCTGCAGACAACACCGTTACGTAAAACTTTTGCTGCTTATAATACTGACGTAATTTTAAAGAAGTAGGTGCAATACCAAAATATGATATATAACGTTACTCCGTTTTTAGATATTTACATTTTCTTTTGCCGAACGAAACGAATTCAAGTTTGTTTTCCAAAACCCGAATTGACCAGTCCACTCTTCTGTACTTTGTGTGAAATGCGTGCATTTGGCTGCCAGAATACAAAAAACGAATTCGAAAATCGAATCAGGAAGCCGTACATGTGCAGTGAACCTAAAATATCTTTCATTAAGCTAAATTCTATTTAAATTTGTTCTTTCGTATGCTAATACGTTCGTGACGTTCGTTTCGAGTCTGAGAGCTTTTATTTGAAATTTCGACTCGGAAAAAATTTAACGTGTGTGAAGGAACTATGGTATTTCAGATATGGAATTTAAATTCCATTTCAAAATTCGGAAAACAAACGTATGCAGCTGGCCTTATTTACAATGTATACGGACATAATATAGGATAATAGGCACTGAAGTTTTTACTAATCCTGAATTTTGAAGGTTTCGTAGTCAAACTACCTTGTAGTTTGTATATTCATTTGTCTGGCTATGTCTTACAGTGCACACATCCTATGCTCATCCCATCTTTATATAAAATTGATAGAAAACTTTTTACTGGACATTTTCAGTAAAATAATATTTTTGGGCCAAATGAAAAAACATTTTTTTTTCATTTGATGCATTGAGTGCAAACAAAACCTAAAATCTTTATGGAATCCTTGATTTTATGCCATAGATTTTCACTTTCGAAGTTTTTATCAAAGCATTTCCTCTCTGTATTTTAAACTACATCAATGCCAAACGTTGCCTATAATTAGTACTTTAAATAATTACGAGCGCTGCAGTAATAAATAGTATCTGGAAAATTTAGAAGTAAATTTTTTCGAAAGCAATCTTAGTCAAGGTAAAATAGCGCTCAGTGCGGCAAAATAAAATTTAATAAAATTTAATAAACTGTTAACTGCAGCTACTAACCCTGCGTATGTGAGAGTGGGCTATACGCTCTTGGCTGGTTGTTATGCAATGATGATTTTTCGTGATTCGTGATCCGCTACTCGCTTTGTTTTTATTTTATTTAACATCTGAACTACTTGTACATGGTGTCTAATAAAATAATAGCATGTAAAACAGTATTTACCATAGTAATGTTATTTTATTTAAATGTCACACACGTTGAATAATCAAAATGTAAAGTAATAAATTATTGCTAATAACAATCACATTTTTTACTTTGGCTTCATGGTTATACGCGACCTTAATTTTAAAATAATACCCTAGATATTTTGTACAACTTCTATCATAAATATACTCGAAACCAATAGAAGATTCCATTACAGTAAATAAACCGTATTAGACTAAATTATTTAATTATCACGATATTATGTTTATAAAATATCAATTGCTATCGCTGATTATTACTTGATTATGAAAAATATTCGAAGTAAAGTTGCATATTATCTCTCTGCGTCATAATCTATTATATCCTTTTTGTTGACAATCCAGAAAATTTCTGTTAGAATCGAGTATAGATGTTATCGTTGCACAATTACTGCATATACATAAAAATTCCTAGTACATATTTATTATATAAATACTTAAATTATAGATCTGTTAGAAATAACTATCTAATTAATTTGGCACGTGGATTCACAGTCCCTCTCTTTTTCATAGAGAGTGAGATGTCTAAAACTACTCTACTTCTATAAATATACAATAAATAATTCTTCTATCCTACTTTCCTGCGAACACAATGGACATACGAATTCTATTAAATCTTCCACACAATTAGACTTATACAGCTGAAGTGTTGTCTCCGGAGCGTACCTACCTATAACATTGAAACTACATAGTTTTATAAGCATCGACACAATCTGAAGTTTTATTTTGGTATTTCATGCGAAAAAATGATATAACTTGGTTAATAATAATAATAACAACTTATTAATAATTAAATTATTATTATTACTGTTATTATAAGTATATAAATTAATGTTCTTTCTAGATTCTTCTTTGCTATGCTTTCATTAAAATATTTATTACAGCTCTATTAAGCTAAATCAGTAGGTAATATGCAAGTACTTAGTAGGTATGTAATGTCAGTAACGGTGCAGTTCAAAATAATTCGGTATCACTACTTTTTGTTATTCTTACTTCAGTTGTGACATATATAGGTACATACTTACGTCACGACCGAGAAATACTTATTTAATAATTTTGTATTATATCCGAGTATGAGAAATAAGATCGATTTTTTAACTTCATTTCATGCGAGTTAAACACAGAGGCTACTCACAAGTAAAACAAATGCTGTATAAAAAAAAAGTAATCATCTATTTTCAGTTGCAATTTCTACTATAGAAGTATAAAGGGGT